>JAJTJO010000325.1:1200000-1800000 GCA_024550625.1 Dendroctonus valens | reverse complement strand
GAACTTTGTCACAGTAGTTGAAGACCACCCTGTATAAACAATGAGTTGCTGGATTATTTCCATTAAAATTACATTTTTTTTGCGTAAAACAATTGCCAAAAGCGGTGACTTTTCGCATAATTCGCCACCGGAAAATAGGTACGGATTGCCGCCAATAGGCAAATTTTATTATTACAACTTCCGCAGTCTCGCAGGACGACTTCCTAATCTAGATATTGAATTACGTGCCACTAGAGGTGCAAGAGGCTGTGAAACTTGAAATTAACTTAAAATCTAGTTACCTGCTTCTTGAAGAGCTGACAGCAGCACGGCAGAAAAGAGCCAGATGATGGTTGTCTTCGTGTGGGCGAACGCCATCATTCGCACACGTTTGAGGACTCAATTCTTTTTTAAATCTTTGGGTAAAATTTGGAAAATTCACTTTGGTTGGGGCATGGTTCTGTATGGAAAACGTACGGTTTTAGATGGTTTTTTTTTTGGGAAACTGGCGGTTCCTTTGGGTGCAGATGCACTTTAAATAAATTTGCCTGGTTTGAGATTGTTTAATTTTTTTCTGCCACACGAAGTTTCCAATCGAAAAATCTTGCTCCTAATGAAATATCGGGCTCCTCAATTACAATCAGCTTGGAATTTTTTGGTTTTAGAGATAATGCCTAAAACGTATTTTCCAAAAATAAACATCCTCAAAACTAAAACTTCTGAGTCAATTCCGGATACACCACTGCACAGAGGGAGTAAATAGGTCTAAAACCGTGGGGGTTCACTTTTTTGGTAAATTCAATAATACATTTTTGAAAACTCTCTTCACTTGGGGAGGAATTTTTGAAAAAAAATCTCATTTTTTACAGACTTTAAGAGAGTTTGGGTTGGTTTTTCTCGTCAATGTCTTGCAAAGGCCTAAACTACTCTACATCGCTCAAAATAAGTGAAGACGTTTCATACATAAGCCATCCTCAGAGTTCAGAGGTCTCACACGCACTTTACATGAGGTTTAAATGGAAAATATTCCCCCATGAAGCCCAATTGCGGTCAATTGTCCCTGACTATGTAGAAACGTGCATGCGTTTTGTCCATATGGGAAGCCTTGAGAGAAGGGAAAATACGATATTTTTTTGGGCCCAAAATCCCCCTTTTTTTTGTTGAATTTCACTTTTTAATTTTTTTCTCTAAAACTAACTGTCCTATCGAAAAAAGTTGCTCTTTATGAAATTTGCGCCTTGTCAAAAGCTATTAAGCTGAGATTTTTTCAAAACCATTTGTCATAATAGGTTTTGCAGAAAATGTCAAAAACGTCCTTTCCAAAAAAGTTCAAATTTCCTCAAAACTAAAATCGATGGATATATTTTGAGCACAACACCGGAGAGAGAGAGTCAAAGTGTCTAAAAAAGTTGGTATTCACTTTTTTCTTCAATACACTAATAAAGGAGCTACGGAGGATTTTTTGATTCCTAACCAAATTTTGGGAAAATTTTTGGAAAATTTTTGACACGCTGAATTAAAAACGAAGTTACGCTTCGCTATCCATAAAAAGTCCAAAACATTGAATATGACCCAAAAAAGTGAAGAGATTTTGCAAATTAGCCATCCTCAGGGTTTAGAATTTTCAAAAGCACTTTACATGAGGTTTAAATGGGAAATGTTTCCCCATAAAGGTTTTATTTGTAGAAATATGTAGACATTGGCATGTATTTTGCCCAAATGGAACGGCCTGAGAAGAGAAATTTTGAAAAAAAAAAACAGATTTTTGGTCTTAAAATCGTCTCATAGGGGGAAGTAACACTCGGGGTTTCGTTTAAATTTCACTTTTTATTTTTTTGCTCGAAATCTAATCTTCCTCTCAAAAAAATGTTCGCCTCTTCCAAAGCTATACAGCAGTGATTTTTTAAAAACCCTCCCGTGAAAAAAATTTGAGAAATTCTCAAAAACTTCATTTCCCAAAAACTCAAATTTCCACAAAACTGGAGACGATGAGCAAATTAAGAGCTCACCATTGGATAGAGAGGGTCGAAATACATAAAAAAGTTAGTATTCATTTTTTACCTGAAGCTACCGAAGATTTTTTGGTAGCTCCACAATATTTTGGAAAAAAAATTCGAAAATTAACCAAATTTTGACAGGGCACAAATGAACCTACTTTGTTATGTATTTTGTCCGCAATAAGACTTGAGATGCAAAATTTCGAAAAAACAAATTTTGATTTTTGGCCCTAAAATAATTTTTATAGGAATCCGTAGGATTTTTGTTGAATCTCACTTTTTATTTATTTTCTCAAAAACTAAGCTTTGTGTCGAAAAACGTTGCTCTTTAGAAAAATTTTGGCGTGACAAAAGCTATCTATCGACAGTTTTTCAAGACGGTCTAATAAAATATTTTCGAGAAACTGTCAAAAACGTCGTTTTCCAAAAAAGTCAAAATTCCCCAAAACTAAAGACGATGGGCAAATTAAGAGCTCACCATTGCATAGAGAAGGTCGAAATACATAAAAAAGGCAGTCTTAACTTTTTCCCTGAAGCCAGTAATAAAGGAGCTATCGAAGATTTTCTGATCCCAAGCCAAATTTTGGGAAATTTTTCGAAAATCGGCCATTTTTTGACACAGCAAATTGAACTCGAATTTAAACTACGCAATCCATACAAAGTCCTAAAATTGAATTTCGCTCAAAATAAGTGTAGAAAATTGACAAATAAGCCATCCTCAGGCTTTAGAGTTTTCACAGGCACTTTACATGGGGTTAAAATGGAAAACTTTGCCCCCCACAGCCTAATTGCCACCCATTTCCATTTAATCTGTAGCAATTCACTGGTGAATTCATCAATTCTCTGTGTGAAAATGATGCTATTTCAAAGGGATTTGTGAATTTTAAAGAGGATTGAAGTTTCCGTTCCTATAAGAGCCTGTACAACATTTTTCTTCATCCCCTGTATCTAATCCGGGGAATTTATTCCGGTATAAACCAACCCTCTTTGATATGTGTTTTGTCCATATGGAAGACTATGAGAAGAACGATTTCCGAAAAACAAATTTTGATTTTTGGTCTTAAAATCCTTTACATTGGAGCCTACAGAATTTTCCTTTTTTTTTCGCAAAAACTAAGCATCCTGTCGAAAAACGTTGCTCTTTAGAAAAAATCTGGCATGCCAAAAGCAATCTATTGACAAATTTTCAAGACGCTCCCATAAAATATTTTCGAGAAACTGTCAAAGACGTCGTTTTCCAAAAAACTAAAAATTCCTCAAAACGAGGTCTTTTTCCTCAAAAAAGCCGATGAGTACTTTGATATGTGTTTTGTCCATATGGAAGACTATGAAAAGAAAGATTTCCAAAAAACAAATTTTGATTTGTGCTCTTAAAATCCTTACATCGGAGCCTACAGAATTTTGTTTAAATTTTACTTTTTATTTTTTTCGCAAAAACTAAGCTTCCTGTCGAAAAACGTTGCTCTTTAGAAAAAATCTGGCATGCCAAAAGCAATCTATTGACAATTTTTCAAGACGCTCCCATAAAATATTTTCGAGAAACTGTCAAAGACGTCGTTTTCCAAAAAACTAAAAATTCCTCAAAACGAGGTCTTTTTCCTCAAAAAAGCCGATGAGTACTTTGATATGTGTTTTGTCCATATGGAAGACTATGAAAAGAAAGATTTCCAAAAAACAAATTTTGATTTGTGCTCTTAAAATCCTTACATCGGAGCCTACAGAATTTTGTTTAAATTTTACTTTTTATTTTTTTTCGCAAAAACTAAGCTTCCTGTCGAAAAACGTTGCTCTTTAGAAAAAATCTGGAATGCCAAAATCTATCTATTGACAGTTTTTCAAGACGCTCTCATAAAAGATTTTCGAGAAACTGTCAAAATCGTCGTTGTCCAAAAAACTCAAAATTCCTCAAAACGAGGTATTTTTCGTAACATTCGGGCCTGCCTAGAGCTACCTATCGACAATTTTTCAAAACGCGCCTATAAAACGTTTTTGAAAAGCTGTCAAAAAAGTCGTTGTACAAAAAGCTCAAAATTCCTCAAAATTGTAGACGATGGGCAAATTATGAGCACAACACTAGATAGAGGAGGTCAAAATACTGAAAGTCCAAATTTTCCGAAAAACAAATCGAAAACTCACCAACTTCAACAGATCAAACTTGGGCATCGCAAATCTTGAAAGCTCCAAAATACTCAACATCACCCAAAACAAGTGGATTATTTTCGAAATTAAGCCATCCTCAGGCTTCGGTGTTTTTGCACGCGCTTTAGATGGTTTTTGAATGGAAACTCTCCCTTCTAAAACCTCATTGATCACAATTGGAGTAAAAGCGTCTCAAATACACTCGGGAAAAGTTCTGTATAAAAAAATGGTGCCCCCCAATTCGATGGCGATTTGGGGAGTTTATGGTGGATTAAAGACGCACCCCCCATTAAAGCCCATACAAAACCACAGGATCTCGGCCGTTTTACACGTTTTAATTGTTTCCTCATACAGGAAGCTTCCTATCAAAAAACCGTGTTCTTTGTAAAATATCCGGCTAGTACACACCATAAAGAACTTACTAGAAAACAGACAACTACAAGTACGAATTGACAAAACACTGTCATTTTCTTTTTCCCCTGAACAAGGGCTCCCTCAAGGATCCCCGCTCTCACCGTTTCTCTACAATATATACTGCCATGACATATACAATTACAACTTACCAGACAAAAATCAAATCGACAGATCGGCATACATATTACAATACGCAGACGACACGGCACTTATTGTACATGACAAAACTACTGAGAGAGCAGCTCAAAGACTCCAAACACTAACAAACAACACAATGACATGGTTTTATAAATGGAGACTAACACCAAACGCGTCAAAAAACCAACTTCTGCTCACAAACCACAGACTCAACGCTGACTCCCCTACAATAACTGTAGACGGCCAAACGACACAACCAAAAAACGACGTAAAATACCTTGGAATCACAATTGACCACAAACTTAAATTCACTAAACACATACGAAACATCAGGGCAGAAACAATAAAGAGAACAAAACACTTCCGATCACTAACCTACAAAGACAGAGGAATTAGCACAAACACCGCCACCAAAATATATAAAGCGATTTGTAGACCCTTGCTAGACTTTGGACATATACTCATGACCAACGGAACAGAAAAGACAAAACGTTATACACAAACAACAGAACAAATTGCACTAAGACTAATAACACGAATAAGACACCCCCAAAACCCACTACACAACCCCCCCACCCAACTACTATACGAACGCACGAACATGACAAAGATCTCGGAGAGACTCATACAGCTACAGACAAAATGGACAAACAACCCCTACAACTGGACCATACTGAATCTCCTTTGTCTTACAAGACCAACCAGACAATCCCGCTTCCGTTTCCCTACATCAACGCTACTCGAACACTTACAAACGCAACTGACTAGTGCACAATAAAATAATTTTTTCTTGTCATTAGAATTTTATTTAATAAGATTGTTAACCTAGAAAAAGAAATTTTCATATTTGTTTTTTATTTAGATTAAGACTACATGTATTAAACAAGGGCAGAAAGACCGATAGGTCGATAGCCTTTTTTAGAAATAAAGATGTTTACTACTACTATCCGGCTAGTTTAAGCCCAATCGGAGGAGAAATTTCCAAAATCATAGCTTAGATAATTTTCCAGAAAACTGGTTTTCGAAAAACCAAAAGTTGTTTTCGTAGGTGATTTAGCGTTTCCAACTGGCCTAGGATTACTTTTTAGCATCCTTGACATCTAAATCACTTGTTACGGATGAGAATTCCCCGACATTATCAAACCACCCGAAAAAAAACTTGGCAAAAATAGCGAAAAATCCCAACCAAGCGTGCATGTTTCCGCAATTGTCCACACGCAACCATTTTAATGCTCCGTGTATTAAAACGAAATTATAATTGTAAAACTACCGGTTTATGGCCGTTTTTATGCGAATAAAATGTGACAAAAAACACAGTCATTATTAATCCAAGAGGCATCTGGTGGACTTTTGGCACCGTCGTCCAATGTCAGGGCAAACAAGCCAGAGAAATGCGTTAAAAATAGTGCACTTCGGTAGTGCACAGTAGTAGTAGTAGTAAACATCTTTATTTCTAAAAAAGGCTATCGACCTATCGGTCTTTCTGCCCTTGTTTAATACATGCAGTCTTAATCTAAATGAAAAACAAATATGAAAATTCTCTTATTCTAGGTTAACGATATTATTAAATAAAATTTCAGTGGCAAGAAGAGATTATTTTATTGTCCACTAGTCCGTAGCGTTTGTAAGTGTTCGAGTAGCGTTAATGTAGGGAAACGGAAGCGGGATTGTCTGGTTGGTCTTGTAAGATAAAGGGGATTCAGTA
The DNA here is from genome assembly GCA_024550625.1 of Dendroctonus valens. Lineage (NCBI taxonomy): Eukaryota > Metazoa > Arthropoda > Insecta > Coleoptera > Curculionidae > Dendroctonus > Dendroctonus valens. Next base: position 1,793,628 of record JAJTJO010000325.1, on the reverse strand, counting down.
TGGTCCAGTTGTAGGGGTTGTTTGGTGAACTGTTAAAATAGTTCAAGTACCAGTCGTTGATCAAGTTCCAGTTGTCATTGTCGAAGTTAGGGTTTGTCGATATGCTGAAGGTCCTTTGATAGTGTCTGGCGAATGCGTCCGCTTTCTCTTTGTCTGTGTAGCGTTCTATTCCGTTTTCGTCAATTGTGTCATTAGTGCCAGTCTTCCTGTATTGCGCCAGTTTCTTAATTTTTCGCCAGTATGTTTTGCCTTTGTCCTTCTGTATTTCTTTACATGTTTCTAGCCATTTGTCTTGTCGGTATTGTCCAATCAGAGTTTTAATGTTTCTGTTAAGTTGGTTCAGTGTCTTTTTTAGGTCGTTGTTTTGAGTGTTTGTATATAGTCTGTACAGTTCTCTCTTATGTTTTATTAGTCTCAGTATGTATTTGGGTAGTGTATGTCGGTAGAAAGCATTTTTTATTTCCGGGCTAAATTTTCCTATGGCTAGTGAAAGTTGTTGTTGTATGGTTTCTATTGAAATGTGCTGTGCTTGTGATTGAATGTAGTCATGTATATGTTGTTTCACTTTGTCTATGTCAGTCTTTGTTAGGTTTAAGTTTTTCTCTATAGGAGGTGTATTGGAGGTAGGTTGCGTATGTTGTAAGTCTATGTTAAACGTAATAGCCAGGTGGTCGGATCCAAGTTCGTTGGTTAAGTTTATGTTGTTGATGGTGTTTGTCAAGTTTCTTGTGTGCAGTAGAACGTCTGGTGTTGAGTCTGGGTTTGCGGGCATCAGAAAAGTTGGTGGGGTGTGCTGTTTTATAAAGTCGGAATTTTGCAAAAATCTTTTAAGTTGTTTCGTTTTCTTTGTATTCAAGTTAAAGTCGCCTATAATTATAGCATATTTATAGATGCTCGCCTTAGTCAGTATGTTTTGTTCTAGGTTGGAGTGTGGGTGGTGCACATTTCGGAACACTTTGCGAATTACTCAGGCACGAACTCCTGCCGGTGACTTTTTGCCTATTTTTCTGGTTGCCTTCTTTCGATGTCTGCTCTAGTTTTGCTTAAATTTCGCACTAATTCAAGTTCATTTGAATAAATCAACTGTCCTCCAATCCTCCACTTGAGCCTGTCACCGGCATCTTGATCAATTACGAACAATTGTCGCAGCTCAGTTTAGGCAATTGGGAGCATCGTAAAATAGAACAACCATATAAAGTCAATTGTATGAAAAAGGCCGAAATGCTGAAACGACTGAGGCTTGGTTGTATGCTAATGCGATTAGCTAATAGAATGTATTATTGCGTTTGGAAGGTACCGAGGGCCCGAATTAGCCAATTTCACTAAGCCCGTGTCAAGGGTCGAATTATCACATGAAGAAATTAGATAACATTCACCCTCAAGATGTCTTCTTTATTAAGCGACGTCTGTTCCCCCCGGCTAACGCCATTAACTCGGACAGTTTAGAGGACAATTAGTTTAAATGCGTTCGTCTGGTTGATTTGTTAAACTGGCTTCATCGAGCATTCGAGGCCCATTCTCCTCAACAGCCAAAAAGAGAGTTTCCAAAAATTTCCCGATGGGATATTTTCGGAACCGCTCGCGGCTTTACCTTCACTATCCAAACACATTAGCTGGCTTTTATTGGGTTTTGTTTAAAATACCAACAGCTTAAACCGTAAACTTACAGTGCAGGATTTCGCAACGTTTACTCACATCGGGCTTGATTAGGTGAATCCGATTACGCGTGAAGAACATCAGCGGATAATAACCTTTCGTTTGAAAATGTGTCACAAGCAAGCTCGGTAAGGAAATGTTTCGAACCTATTCGTCCTCATCAGGGTTTATTTGGATTTATATTGACTAGCAACAGCGCAAAAATCTGCATCTGATGTTTTCAGTCTCAAGTGTTTTTGATCAACTCGAAAATTTCCAGTTTTCAATTTTTATGGGAGCACCAATATTTACAAGCAGCGCAAAAATCAGTTTAAAAATCAATTTAAATGAATTTCTCAGCATTTTCAGACTGAAGTGTTTTCGATCGAATCTAAAAATCTCCACTTGTTGCTCTCTCTAGATCGGAAGTTATGAATTTTTATGGGAGCGACTGCAATCGCGACAAAACTTTCACTTTCAGACCAATATTTACAAAGAGCGCAAAAATCAGAATGTGATGTGATTTAAATGAAGTTCAGGCCGAATTCAGATTCAGCTGTTTTCTATAGACTCTGAAAATTTCAAGTTACTGCTCGATCTAAATTGGAAGTTATTAATTTTTAGGGGAGCGACTGCATTTGCGTTAAAACACTAATTTACAAAGCGCGCAAAAATCAGCATCTGATGCCATTTAAATGAAACTTTCAGCTGTTTCAGACCCATGTTCTGTCGATCGTTTGTGAAACTATCAAGTTGTTGCTCCTTCCAGATCGCAAGTTATGAATTTTCATTGGAGAGGCTGCAGTTGCATCACATGCATTTTAACACCAACATTTAAAAAAGCGTAAAAATCAGAATGTGACGTCTTTTAAAAGAAATTTTAGAATTTGCTAGATTTACATGTTTACGATAGATACTGAGAATATCAAGTTGCTGCTGTGTCTAGGCCGGAAGTTATGGATTATTATTGGACAGGCTGCATTTGCGATGAAACTTAAAATTTTTAGGCCAAAGTTTACATAGAGCGCAAAAATATGCATCTGAAGAAATTGAAATGAATTTTTTGCGTTTTGAGATTCACGTCTGCTCGATAGTGTGTGAAAATTTCAAGTTGCTGCGTTTCCTAGATCGGGAGTTATGAATTTTAATTAGAGAGGCTGCAGTCGCCATAAAACATAAATTTTTAGGCAAACATTCACAAATAGCGCAAAAATCAGCATTCCAAGCTATTTAAATGAATTTTACAATATTTTCAGAGTCATGTCTTGTCGATCGACTGTGAGCACTTCAAGTTGCGAGTCTTCCCAGATCGAAAGTTATGAATTTTTATTCCCAAAGCCGCAATTGTATAACATACATTTTTACACCAACATGTGCAAGAAGCGCCAAAATAAGCAGCTGACACTATTTAAATGAAACTCGCAGGGTTTTAAAATTCACTCTCCATCGAGGTTGAAAATTTGAAGTTTCTACTCCTTCCAGATCGGAAGTTATGAATTTTTATTGGAGAGTCTGCAGTTATATAACATACATTTTTACACCAACATTTAGAAAAAGCGTTAAAATCAGCATGTGATGCTATTCACAGGAATTTTTCAAACTTTGTAGATGTATGCGTTTGCTACAGATGCTGAGAATATGAAGTTGATGCTGTGTTTAGGGCGGAAGTTATGAATTTTTATTGGTCAGGCTACATTTGCGATGAAACATAAATTTTTAGGCTAAAGTTTACATAGAGCGCAAAAATCAGCATCCGAGGATATTGAAATTAAATTTTTGGCGTGTTGAGATTCACGTGTGCTCGATAGTGTCTGAAAATTTCAAGTTCCTGTGTTTCCTAGATCGGGAGTTATGAATTTTAATTAAGGAGGCTGCAGTTGACATAAAACATAAAATTTTAGGTCAATATTCACAAATAGCGCAAAAATCAGCATTAGATGTGATTTCAATGAATTTTTCCAGATTTTCTGAATCACGTCTTGTCGATCGACGTTGAGAATTTCAAGTTGCGACGCTTCCTATGTCGAAAGTTATGAATGTTTATTCCCAAAGCCGCAATTATACAACATACATTGTTACACCAATATTTAGAAAAAGCGCAAAAATCAACATCTACAACTATCAAAATGAATTTTTGAGAATTTTCATATTCAAGTGTTTTCAATCGACTGTGAAAATTTCAAGTTGCTGCTAGGTCTAGATCGGAAATCTGAATCGGAAGGCTGGATTCTGCGATAAAACATAAATTTTTAGGCCAAATTTTACATAGAGCATCTGAAGAAATTGAAATGAAATAAAATGTTTGGCGCTTTGAGATTCACGTGTGCTCGATAGCGTGTGAAAATTTCAAGTTGCTGCGTTTCCTAGATCGGGAATTATGAATTTTAATTAGAGAGGCTGCAGTTGCGATAAAACATAAATGTTTAGGTCAATATTCCCAAATAGTGCAAAAATCAGCATTCCATGTGATTTAGCTGAAATTTACAAGATTTTCAGAGTCATGTCGTGACGATCGACTGTGTGAACTTCAAGTTGCGACTCTTCCAAGATCGAAAGTTATGAATTTTTATTCCCAAAGCCGCAATTGTATCATACATTTTTACACCAACATTTAGAAAAACCACAAAAATCAGCATCTGATACCATTAAAATGAATTTCCCAGAATTTTAATTTTCGAGTGTGAAAATTTGAAGTTGTTGCTTGTCCAGATCGGAAGTAATCAATTTTCAGTGGAGTGGAGTTTTTACGCCAACGTTTACAAAGAACGCAAAAATCAGCCTCTGGTGCCGTTTAAATGAAATTATCCGAATTCGCAGACTAAAGTGCGTTCGATAGATGGTGAAAATACCAAGTATCTGCGCGGTCTAGAACGGAAGTTTTATGGGAGAGGCTGTAGTTCCGATAAAACATATTTTTTTTAGGAGGAGCGCAAAAGTCAGCTGCTTATGATAATTCAATGAAATTCACGCAGCTTATAGAATCAGGTATTGTTGATGGACTTTGAAAATTTGAAGTTGCCGCTCTGGCTCGATGACAAGTTCCACATTTTTTTAGAGAAACCGCATTTGCGACAATAAATTAAGGTTTAGGCAAGCAAAAATCAGCATCTGATGTAATTCTTAAAGGAATTCTAAGAATTTGCAGACTTAATGTTGTCGATAGACTGAAATTTTCAAGTGGCTGCTCTTTGTAGGTTGAAAGTTCTGAATTTTTACGAAAGAGGCTGCTGCTGCATAACATGCATTTTTACACCAACATTTACAAAACGCACAAAAATCAGAACCTAACGAGATTGAAATGAAATCCCTCGTGTTAGTAGATTCACGTGTTTCCTGTAAAGTGTGAAAATTTCAAGTCGTTGCACTTTCTAAGGCGGAAGTAATGAATTTTGAGTGGAGATGCTGCAGTTGCGATAAAACATACGTTTTTAGTTCAGAGTTTTCAAATTCGAATTGGTTTGATAAATTCTGAAAATTTCAAGTTGCTGGTCAGTGCAGATCGGAAGTAATGAATTTTATAGGAACTAATCGCGTACAATCATCATTTTTTAACCATCATTTGAAAAAGGCGCAAAAATCAGCATGAGTGCTTAGCTTCAAGTGTTCGAATTCTTCAATCGACTCTGAACTTTTCAAGTTCCATAACAGCTGCTATTACTAGATTGGAAGTTGCGAATTTTTACTGAAGAGGCCGCAGCTGCATAACCTAAATTTAAACACTAACATTTAAAAAAAGGGCATAAATCAGCATCCGATGCAATTAAAATGAATTTCTGGGAGTTTTTTCGATAAATTGTGAAAATATCAAGTTGCTGCTCCCTCTCAAGTTATGCATTTTAATGGGACTTTTTTGTATATCGATGTTGAACTGGACCCGGAAGCTTCCACTGCTTCTGCCATCTTCCAAGAAAACACTGTAAACTTTTATGATCTTCAGCTTGTTGTAGTTATTGTTCATAACTGTTTACTATCAACCAGTGAGTCGTAAACTATTTATAAACTATTTGCTGGTAATGCCGCCTTAAATGAGGCCAAACCTGAGGAGGAATTCTGATAATCTTGACTTGCAGTTGGAAACACTGCAAACGACTCAAAGAAAATGAAGAGTCTTCAATTGATTGTAAAAGTCCCCGTTTAGACCGATGATATAATGTAGAATATTGATAAATTGTGAGAAAAAATTACGATTTTCACTATCGTAGGCGCCAAATCTCTTATCAAAGGCCACGCATTACCATAAAAACAGATAACGGGGAATTAGAATATAAATTTGAGACACCTGAACGGCAAAAAAAATATTTGCCAAAACGATGACGTATTCGACTGTATTATGGAATAAAATAAAGCTCACTTAACACTTGAAACAAATGATTGAAAAAGAGGTGACGTAATGGATTAAGTACGTCCATCTGTATGCAAACGGCGACAAAACGAGAATTTATATGAATGAAATCAGAGGTGGACGGGTCGCACCTATGGGAAAGGGCATTTGCATATTGAAACATACGAACAAAAGTGGTTGATTGGTTGATTTTTCAATGTTTCATATCGGCGAAAGCGATACGATTCTCTGGCATGAAGTCGATGTTGCATTTTCCATATGGCCCGTATATTGCAGGAATAATTAGCGGCACTTCGTGCAGGAAAACATTGTAATTTATAGCGAAAACTTTACAATTTAAAACACATGTAAGTTCCAAAGAAATTGCCTGAAACAGCAACAGGAAATGCGGATGAATCTATCTTCTAAGTGTACGCTTTGAATACGAAAATTTACATCAATTCATAGTCACCACCAGAAATATGAAAACCTCAAACACTATTTGAGAGCAAAGTTTCTTTTCTTGTCCTACAATGTGACAAACCCTTGAAGAGGCAAACAAAGTATGTTCTAAAGGATGTTCTTTCCTCTCAAATAGTGTTCAAGGTTTTCATATTTCTCTTCAAACATTCATATTGAGTAGTGTTTGAAGTTTTCAGGCTTGTTTTCTTTGGATTACTGAACGATTCAATTAATGCATTAAATAGTGTTCAAAGTCTTCAAATTGAACTTCAGTTGAACGAATCTGTGACAATAACACTAACTTGAAAAAGCAAAACACACTTATTGTCATTTCGCCAGAAATATGATAAAACCGGACACTATTAGAGAGGATCACTCCTCGTAGGAACATTTTTTTATACTGCATTATGCCGCCTTTGAAACGACATTGCAGCACAAGAAAACTATATTCTAAGAAACATTTCTCTCGAATAGTGTTCACGGTTTTCATATTCCTGGTAAAATACCCAAACTATTGTGAGGACGTAAAAAAGTTTCCCACTTAGTGTTCGATATTTTCATACTTCCATCCGTTAAACTGCGAGATGCTCTACTGCATCAAATAGTGTTCGAATTTATCAAATTCCAATTTCAAACACTGTAATTTGGCCAGTAGCATTATCAGTGTGCAGTAAAGTGTTGCTTTATTGCGACATATTGTAGCTCAAGAAAACAAAGTTCTATGGAACATTTTTTTCAAATAGTGTTCCAAGTTTTCATATTTCTAGTGAAATGATCAGAATTAGAATGGTCTCTGTAAATACCGCTCAAGAAAACTGATGAGAAAGTTTAATGAAAAGTGGTTTTTTCGAGCAAAACCCTTGGAAGAAAATAGGAAAAACTCGAACACTATTTGGCATGAAAAAACTCAACACTTCACGTTGGGTTCAAATTTTATCCGTGCTCAAGGAGAATGAACACTAAATCCATTAGTCATTTCATTCTCAAAGATATATGAAAACTTGGAACACTAATCAGTATAAGACATTTCCGTGATTTTCCCGTCAATAACCTGGTGTACAATTCTCATTCAAGAGATGTTTTCTTCAAAAAAAACCAATATTGTAAGAAAGTTATCTTTCAATATTTGAGAGAAGAGTTCGAGATTTTGATATTTTTGGAAAATTCATGAAAATTTTGAATTTTTTTTGAAAAGCTCCATAAAACATAATTTGCAAGCTCCACACTTAAAGTGAAAGTACTTTATGGTGAAACATGAGAAAACAGAACACTATTTCACATGAAAGTACTCATCACTTCAACTTGAGCCTTTAGCTGCGCCCAAACTAACCCAACTTGTAATTTATCAATACTCTTCATTCTCAAGAATATTTGAAAACATCGAACACTACTCAAAATAAATTCACTATCACGAGTTTCCTTCTATGGTTTCCAAAGGAAAACTACTAAAGATCCTCATCTAACAAAAAAATGAAAAGTTTGGACACTATCAAACATCTCTTGAGGTTGAGCTCATTCGCACCCAAAGGGATCGATCAAACAAAAATATATGAAAACTTTTGGGAAACTGGGAAACGCATTTAGAATGAAAAACTCACTCACTACTTGTGTTGAAACTTTGACTACACAAGTATGAAAACCTCGAACACTATTTGAAAGGAGAGTTCCTTAGAACATTATTTTCTTGTCCTACAATTTGACAAACCCTTGAAAAGGCAAATAAAATCATGTTCTTTCCTATCAAATAGTGTTCAAGGTTTTCATATTTCTCCTCATATAACAAAAATGTTGATTATTTCCCTCGAATTCGCGCAAGAATGCAAGCAAACTTTCATATTGAGTAGTGTTTGAAGTTTTCAGGTTTATTTTCTTCGGATTGCGGATTGCAAAAATTTCTCTCGAATACTGTTCACGGTTTTCATATTCATTGGTGAAATATCGAGAATTTTTACTTTTACCCAAGAAAACCAATAGAAGAACGCGGAAAAACTTTCATATTTAGTGTTTGATGTTTTCAAGCTTCCGTCCGCTGGACTGCTGGAAGCTCCAGTTATTGCATTAAATAGTGTTTGAAGTTTTCATATTCCAATTTCAAAATTTCAAACACTGCAACTTGCCCAATCGTATTACCCATGCACTTCATCGCGATATATTGCAGTACCAGAAAAAAGTTTTCTCCAACAGTGTTCGAAGTATTCATATTTGTGATGAAATGACCAGAATTCAAATTTTCTTTGTGAATACCGCTGAAGAAAACTTATGAGAAAGTTAAACAAACGTGGCTTTCTGGGCAAAAACCAATGCATTAAAACATGAAAAATTCGAACACTATTTATCATGAAAGAAATCAACGCTTAATTTTGGGTTCAATTTTTATTCGTGCTTATAAACATGAAATGAACTTTAAATCCAACAATTATTTTTGTTCCTCTAGATATATGAGAGTTTGGAACACTAATTATCCTAAGAAATTTCTCTCTAGTGGAATTTAGTGTGCTATTCTCAAATCAAGATTTTTTTTTCAAAACAAAGCAATGTTGTCATAAAATTATTTCTCACTTTTAGCGAATAAGAATCAAATTTTTGTAAAAATTATGAAACTTTTTATTTTTGCATTCAAAAAAATCTCACGAAAACTAGAAAGCTGGTAAAAAATTTGCTGGTGCCACACTTGAAGTAGTTCTAAGCCTTACGGAGAAAAATTGAAAAATTAGAACACTATTTCACATGAAAGGACTGAACACTTGAGGTCAATCTTCATTCGCGCCCAAACTTAACTCAAAATTAAATGAAAACTTCGAACACTAGTTAATATGAAGCATGTTTAGAGCCTTGTCTTCAGTTTCCTTGTGTTAAATAGGAAACTATGCAAATTCAAACACTTCTAGAGTGAAAAATCCACCCACTGAATACCATGAAGTGTTGGCTCCATAAACTGGGAAACAGCGAACACTATTTTAAAGCCAAGATGGAAAAATGTGCGAAACTGGCACCCCATTTGAGAAAAAAATTAAAACGAAATGTTCTTTCATCGGCTGCATCGCTGTGGCTGCACTTTGAAGAAAAACACTTCTCATGTAACCGAGAATTCGCATTATCGCCCTTACGTTCGCATATTTGGTTCGAGACTTCAGCAAATGCAACCGCATGCTTTTGTTCTTAAATCGCGCTAATAACGGCGGATCATTTACACGGTGATAACACGAAAACAGCCAACTTAATATGAATTATTTTTGGAAAACATTTGCATGTTTGCGTGAGAAAAATGGTGTTTTTATGGCGAATCACATTACATGGATTGTAGTTGATTAGCCGACGATAAAATTCTCCACTGGAGATTATTCTCAATTGAATTGAATCTAGATAGCAAAAACCCAAAGGAACCAGGCCTTTCCCTCAGAAAAAATTCTTGGCAAATATTTACCCTCAATCGGCTTTTTTAACACACAAATCACCAGCTCAATCACAAAACAAAGTTGATGCTTTTTTGGAAGACTTTCGGAAAAACACGCACGCGAGTTTTTCACGAAACAAGCGCGCAGCGACAGCCGATTGTTCAGCTGTTAATCGTGGATAGCGCGATGACTGAATGCGTTCAATGCGAGAAAAGCGCTATGCAATGTTAAGGTTTTTGGTAGAGCGCCGACTCAATTTTTGCTTAATTATCATTGGTTTAATCAGTGTCTTTTTTCTCTGGTTAATTTGGCCAAAGGCTCAGTAGCAGCCTTCTTCGCCTGCTCCCTCTAACTCTGCTCAATGCTTCAGTTAACCACAGTTAGTCGAGGAGTTGAAGTTTTCAAGTTGCAAACTCAAGTTTTCCCTTCCTTTAACAAAACACCCGAAAACTGGGAAGTTTCCTTTTTAAACCAGCTCAACGAGTGTCGGGCTTAATAGAGAACATGACCCAAATAGATTTCATTTCGTCAAATTCCTCAAAGGTTAATCCACATAATTGGTCTATTTAAATAACTTACGTACCACCATCAGAGCGGGTACTTGAAACCATCATTATTGCTTTTATGGCTTTTTAACAATGAGGAATAGCGTTATTTCTCCGAAAAATCACACATGCTTCCCTATTCAAACCGTTGTATAAATGGCGCAATGGAAAACACATTAAAGTTATGTCGGTCGAGATGTCGTTACTTGCACCCACACTGGACATCGGCGAATTTATGTGGAAACTTTGCGGTATTGAAAAAATGACTGTTGGAACGTTTCCAGTATGTGTAAGCTGCAGGGTTTTGCATGTAGGCTGTAGACTCACTTATTCCAAGGGAAATTTAAACACCCTGTCAAGATGCAAGGAAATGGACACATTTGTAGACTGAGTCTGATCGATCAGCCCACCTGTAGAGTCGTTGCCACTCTACAGGCAATGTGCTACAGCCCAATGCCACCGCAAAACGAAGACCACTGGGTTGTGATGAGGTGCTACCAAATGGACTCTTCTGCAACTCTTCCATTTCCAGGGATAAGGACGGAGGAGTAGAGCAGACAAGAGCAGACAAGAGCAAAATTGAACACCAGAGACAATTTTCCAAAAAAAAAAAAATTCTGGATCTGGAATGACCAGTAGAAACACATCATCGACATTCGAGTTATTATTAAGTAACGATTCCATAGAGCAACATTAATTAGAGGCCAATAATCGGGACGATTCAAGCGGCGATCTGTTTTCTGTAATAGCGACTAAAAATATGTATCTTGAGGCTGATTGGCCGATTGCCAATGTTTTATTTTCGAGAGGCAAATTGCCGATGGCGGACAGGTTATTGTACAGAACGGACATAATGATGGATTTTTATTGACTGTTTATGCCCACTGTCAGCACAAGGAAAAACAGTCTTAAACGTATCAATAAACCATGGCCAACTAGTGCATTTCCAAGTCGGCACATGGAAAACAATTGGTGCCACTCATATGAATCGCGTATGTGTCATCCGTGATGGCAAACAGGCTTTATATGCGATAAAATTTAATGGATTTTCAAATTTTCCAGTGCCGAGCGATGCGAATGCTGTTTCGAGAGTTGCATGCAATTTTTATCTATTGCATATTATATGCGCTTTGACTTGATGGATTCACCACCCATTTGGGCGGTGTTAAAGGAACAAATCCACTTACCAGCTAGTTGGGTAATCTGGGCGTCCACTTACCTAAAACAAAGAAAAATTACTCTACTTTATGTCTTTTGCAGTAGGTTCATTATATGGACAGTTTGATGGGGAAATTGCAGGATCTGAATCAGTGGAACGCTTTGGCCGCCGCCCTCACCCGATTTAGAGCCCAGCGATTTCCTTCTGAGAAGTGAATTAAACACTTTTCTAAGTGGAAGATTGATATAAGAGATGTCAAAAATTGCAACTTTTGAGCATTTGGTGTCTTCTTGACTGGCGAAGAATGATTTTTGAAAAAATTGTCAAACCTGAAAAACCCACAAGGGCGCGTTTGACCACTCTTAGAAAGGGGCATTTTCGACTTTAGTTGGCCGCAAAATCACTTATCCAGGAATTTCCAGGATTTTTTTCATGGAATTTTCAATCAGTGCTCAAAAATGATGCGATTTTTGAAAAAATCACCAGGAAAAAAGCGAAGATTTTTCCAGTTCGGTGTTTGCGCGCTTCGATATAGAACACTCTTAGCTGTGAGTGAGCAAAAAATCGCCTTAATGGAAACTTCCATAATTTTTTCAAAATTTTTCAACCAGTGAGTAAAAATTATGATTTAGTACCAAACAATTTTTTTTTTGAAATTCCATAGAAAAAGATGTTCGATAGAAAAAGCTCTGAGCTATCAGCGTGAAAAAACTGACTCTTGTGGCAGTTTTCGTAAATTTTTTAGGAATTTTCAGCCGGTGAGCAAAAATAATGGCTTTTTGGCAAGCGAGGATTTTTCAAAAATTTGCCAAAAAAAAACAAAAATTAGTCCAGTGTCCTTTTTACGCGTTTCGGTTAGAGAAAGCTCTGAACTACAAATGAGCAAAAATTTGCATCTGTGCCAATTGCGACAAAAATTCTAGAATCTTTTGACCAGTACGGTGAGAATTTTGAAGAAATTTGCGGAGAGAAAACGGAAAATCCTGCCGCTTTGCAGTTTTCGTGTTTCGAAAGAGAACGCAATGAATTTTAAGTGACCAAAAAGGGTTTTAGTGGTGAATTCATCAAATCTTCTAGAAAGTTTCAACCACTAAACAACAAACTTGGCAAACAAACCTTGTCCAGAAATTCGTTACGAGGAAATTGAAAATTCTTCAATTCTTCTTTTCAATCATTTCGATCAAAATCTTATCAGTTATAAGTCGACAAAAACCCGTTTGTGTGTCACTTTCCAGGGATTTTTAAAGAATTTTCCTCCAAGAAAAAAAATTATGACTTTTTGGTAAGCGAGGATTTTGCAAAAATTTGTTACAAGAAAACTAAAAATTTCTCCCCTTAACTTTTCACGCGATTGGATAGCTAAAATTTCAACTATCAGTGAGAAAAAATCGAGAGAATCGCTTTTGTGGCAATTTTGACGAATTTGCCACGACTTTTCAGCACGACGATTTCATGGCAAACAAGTCTTTTTTCAAAAATTCTCTACAAGAAAACCGAAAATTGTTCCAACTCGCTTTTTACCCATTTCGATAAACAAGGTTCTCGGCTATAAGTGAACAAAACCTGGCTTTAGTGACAATTTCCAGGAATTTTTCGGGAATTTTGAAACAGCAAGCAAAATTTCTCGGAAAACAAAGACTTCAAAAATTCGTTACAAAAAAGCCAAAAATTCGTTCAGTTTGTTCGACAGATAAAAATGTCAACTAAAAGTGAGCAAAAGATCGTTTTTATTCCAATTTCGATGATGTTTTCCAGAATTTTCAACCAGCAAGCAAAAATAATGACTTTTTGGCAAACGAAGATTTTTCAAAAATTGGCCTGAAACAAACCGAAAGCTTCTTTCAGTTCGCTTTTTACGAGCTTCGATAAAGAAACGTCTTGGCTATAAGCGAACAAAAAATAAATTTTGTTGCAATTTTCAGGAATTTTTCATGAATTTTCTGCCAGTAAGCAAAATTACGAGTTCTTGCCAAACAAAATTTGTTTTTTAAATTCATGCAGAAAAAATCAAACACTCTTTCAGACTTTTTTTCACGCCTTTCGATAGACCAAAAAGTCAGCTATAAGTGAGCAGTAACTCACTTTTGTAACAATTTGCACAAATTTTCTCGGAATTTTCAACCACTCAGCAAAAATCTTCATTTGTTGGCAAACAGCGATTTTCAAAAATTCACCTAGAAAAAGCCAAAAATTCATCCAGATTTCTGGTTACGCGCATCGATAGAAACGAATCTCACCTATAAGTGGGCAAAAAATCGCTTTTCTGTCAGTTTCCATAAATTTTTCCAAGAATTTTCAATCAGTAGGCAAAAATAATGACCCTCTGGCAAACAAAACAAATAGCATTTTTCAAAAATCCGCCTAGAGAAAACCTGAAAATCTGTTACTTCGTTTTTCTGCAATTTAAAATATGCAATACTCACGGCGAACAGTTTGCAAAAAAAACACTTTTAGGGCCATTTTGTGGCTTTTTCCATGAATTTTTCAGTCAGAGAAGTGATAGGAGCGAATTTCGAATTTCAGAAAACAGAGCTTTTTCAAAATTTCGTCTGGAAAGCATCGAAATTTCTTCTAGTCTGTGTTTTGGCCGCATCCACAGACAAAACTCGCATGCATCAACTAGCAAAAAATGACTTTGACGACAAATTCCGGGAATTTTCCAGAATTTTTTGAACCAAAGTAGAGAGAAAAACGGTTTTGACACTCACACGTCCTTTTTAAAAATTCCTCAAAGAAAAACCCAAAAACTCCTCCAGTCAAGTTTTTCCAGAGTTCAATAGAAAAAATGTCAACTAAAAGTGAGCAAAAGATCGTTTTTATACCAATTTCCGAGAAGTTTTCAGGAATTTTCAAACAGCCCGCAAAAATTATGACTTTTTGGCAAACGAAGATTTTTCAAAAATTGGCCTGAAACAAACCAAAACTTCTTCCAGTTTGCTTTTTACGACCGTCGATAGAGAAACGTCTTGGCTATAAGCAAAGAAAAAATTAATTTTGTGGCATTTTTCAGGAGTTTTTCATGAATTTTCTGCCAGTAAGCAAAAATTATTTCTTGCCAAACTAAAAAATTTTTTTTAATTCACGCAGAAAAAATCAAACACTCTTCCACGCTTTTTTCCACGCCTTTGGATAGACTAAAATCTCAGCTATAAGTGAGCAGTAACTCACTTTTGTAACAATTTGCACAAATTTTCCAGGAATTTTCAACCACTCAGCAAACATCTTCATTTGTTCACAAACAGCGATTTTTCAAAAATCCACCTAGAAAAAGTCAAAAATTCTTCCAGATTTCTGGTTACACGCATCGATAGAAACGAATCTCACCTATAAGTGGGCAAAAAATCGCCTTTATGTCAGTTTCCATAAATTTTTCCAAGAATTTTCAACCAGTAGGCAAAAATAATGACTCCGGAAACAAAACCAATAGCATTTTTCAAAAATCTGCCCAGAGAAAATCAGAAATTCTGCTACTTCGTTTTTCTGCAATTTAAAATATGCAAAACTCACGGCGAACAGTGTGCAAAAAAAAACACTTTTAGGGTCATTTTGTGGCATTTTCCAGGAATTTTTCGGTCAGAGAAGTGATAACTGCGATTTTCGAAAAACAGAGCTTTTTCAAAAGCTCGCCTAGAAAGCATCGAAATTTCTTCAAGTCTGTTTTTTAGCCGCTTCCACAAGTATGCATCAACTGGCAAAAAATTACTTTGACGATAAATTCCAGGAATTTTCCAGAATTTTCTGAACCAAAGTAGGGAGAAAAGCGGTTTTGGACACACACGTACTTTTTAAAAATTCCTCAAAGAAAAACCCAAAAATTCGTTGAGTTTGCTTTTTCCAGAGTTCGATAGTAAAAAATATCAACTAAAAGTGAGCCATAGATGGTTTTGATGGCAATTTCGATGAAGTTTTCCGGATTTTTCAACCAGCAAGCAAAAATAATGACGTTTTGACAAACGAAAAATTTTCAAAAATTGGCCTGAAACAAACCAAAATTTCTTCCAGTTCGTTTTTTACAAGCGTCGATAAAGAAACGTCTTAGCTATAAGCCAGCAAAAAATAAATTTTGTTGCAATTTTCAGGAATTTTTCATGAATTTTCTGCCAGTAAGCAAAAATTACGATTTCTTGCCAAACAAAATTTGTTTTTTAAATTCATGCAGAAAAAATCAAACACTCTTCCAGGCTTTTTTCCACGCCTTTGGATAGACCAAAATCTCAGCTATAAGTGAGCAGTAACTCACTTTTGTAACAATTTGCACAAATTTTCCAGGAATTTTCAACCACTCAGCAAAAATCTTCATTTGTTCACAAACAGCGATTTTCCAAAAATTCACCTAGAAAAAGTCAAAAATTCTTCCAGATTTCTGGTTACGCGCATCGATAGAAACGAATCTCACCTATAAGTGGGCAAAAAATCGCCTTTCTGTCAGTTTCCATAAATTTTTCCAAGAATTTTCAACCAGTAGGCAAAAATAATGACTCTCTGGCAAGCAAAACCAATAGCATTTTTCAAAAATCCGCCAAGAGAAAACCTGAAATTCTGTTACTTCGTTTTTCTGCAATTTAAAATATGCAATACGCACGGCGAACAGTGAGCAAAAAAACACTTTTAGGGCCATTTTGTGGCTTTTTCCAGGAATTTTCCGGTCAGAGAAGTGATAGGAGCGAATTTCGAAAAACAGAGCTTTTTTAAAAGCTCGCCTAGAAAGCATCGAAATTTCTTCTAGTCTGTATTTTAGCCGCTTCCACAGGCAAAACTCGCATGCATCAACTGGCAAAAAATTACTTTGACGACAAATTCCAGGAATTTTCAAGAATTTTCTCAACCAAAGTAGAGAGAAATGCGATGGTGGACACTCACACGTCCTTTTTAAAAATTCCTCGAAGAAAAACCAAAAACTCCTTCAGTCAACTTTTCCAGAGTTCGATAGAAAAAAATGTCAACTAAAAGTGAGCAAAAGATCGTTTTTATACCAATTTCCGAGAAGTTTTCAGGAATTTTCAAACAGCCCGCAAAAATTATGACTTTTTGGCAAACGAAGATTTTTCAAAAATTGGCCTGAAACAAACCAAAACTTCTTCCAGTTCGCTTTTTACGAGCGTCGATAAAGAAACGTCTTGGCTATAAGCAAACAAAAAATTAATTTGGTTGCAATTTTCAGGAATTTTTCATGAATTTTCTGCCAGTAAGCAAAATTACGATTTCTTGCCAAACAAAATTTGTTTTTTAAATTCATGCAGAAAAAATCAAACACTCTTTCAGACTTTTTTTCACGCCTTTCGATAGACCAAAATCTCAGCTATAAGTGAGCAGTAACTCACTTTTGTAACAATTTGCACAAATTTTCGAGGAATTTTTAACCACTCAGCAAAAATCTTCATTTGTTGGCAAACAGCAATTTTTCAAAAATTCACCTAGATAAAGCCAAAATTTTTCCAGATTTCTGGTTACGCGCATGGATAGAAACGAATCTCACCTATAAGTGGGCAAAAAATCGCGTTTCTGTCAGTTTCCATAAATTTTTCCAAGAATTTTCAACCAGTAGGCAAAAATAATGACTCTCTGGCAAACAAAACAAATAGCATTTTTCAAAAATCCGCCCAGAGAAAACCTGAAATTCTGTTACTTCGTTTTTCTGCAATTTAAAATATGCAATACTCACGGCGAACAGTGAGCAAAAAAAAACACTTTTAGGGTCATTTTGTGGCTTTTTCCATGAATTTTTCAGTCAGAGAAGTGATAGGAGCGAATTTCGAATTTCAGGAAACAGAGCTTTTTCAAAAGTTCGCCTGGAAAGCATCGAAATTTCTTCTAGTCTGTGTTTTATCCGCATCCATAGACAAAACTCGCATGCATCAACTGGCAAAAAATGACTTTGACGACAAATTCCAGGAATTTTCCAGAATTTTTTGAACCAAAGTAGAGATAAAAGCGGTTTTGAACACACACGTTCTTTTTAAAATTCCTCAAAGAAAAACCAAAAATTGGTTCAGTTTGCTTTTTACTGATTTCTATCAGGAATAATCCCTGCTATCAGCAGGCGAGAAAATAGCTTTCAGAGCAAATTTCAGGAATTTTCCAGAAATATTTGGACTAGAGTAACGAGATGAGGAAGTTTGGACAGCCAGGGCAAATTCGGAAAATCGCCTTGAGAAAATCACAAATTCCATCATTTTTCCTGCTATTTCTACAGACAATACCTGCAGCCATTCGTGAGCAGAAAATTGCTTTCGCAGCAACTTCCAGGAATTTTCCCACAAAACACCTGTTTTCGGCTAATAAAATGGGACTTTTTCAAAAATTTGCCCAAAATTCCCGGAAAATTCTTCCAGTCGACCTTTTAGCCGTCTGCAAAGCGAGCTCTTGCAGCTACCGGTTGACAAGAAAATATTGTAATGGCAATTTCCAGAAAATGATTTGTTGCATTCATGAAAAAAATTAATGCATTTTCATGTTTGCATTCATTTTACTCAAAACCTGTTGCAGATGCAGAAAAAACACTAGGCACCGAAAGGTTTCCTAAGAAATCAGGCAATCCGATTTCCTGCCAAGAATCCACCAGTGGCGCACCGGCAGAAAATTCTGGGGCAAAAACTAGAAAATTGCCCCTAATGCCCTTAACGAATTAGCATTTTCCAACTCGATAAGGTCGGCGGTTTTATTGTAGTCAGGATTTTATCATATTAGTTAACAAAACTGAGTAAAAACGTCCCTTTTAGCCCTAGTAAATCAGAGCAAATGTTCTCCCATTCGGGGGAATGGTGAAAATCCGCGGTCTGGTACGAAAGCGAGGGAGCTTCGTCGTCACTTATTCGCCTTTTTAAATCACTCCAACTGCCGGAATTCATCCTGCGGGAAATGTTTACCGGATGCGAATCCTGAATAGTTCAACCACAGATTTGGGGCGTTTTTTGCCCGGCAATGATTGGCGGTTTTTCACTAAACGACCAGATTCCTGTGCGTTGAAGCTGCATCTAAAAATACGCAAACAATCAAAGCCACGGCCACTCATTAAGAAAGCACGCACTTTTCTCGGCTCAGTTACTACTTGGATTGATTAAAATTAATGGATCGGCGACAATTTCCAGTCAAATCCAGACACTCTCAACCAATCAGTGCGCATTTTCAACATTTCGAAAAATGGTCATTCCGCGTGCTTCAAGGCGTCAGATCTGATTAAATTGATGCGAAAACCATGATGTCACCAATCAAAATCTGAGGTCAAGAGAACATAAAACTGAGTTTCGCAAATTTGCATGGGAAATTGCGCCAATGAACTGACGTAATCCTCGATCAACGTTATTTAAAGAGCGTTAAATGGCCTCATCTTCTTGCCTCCTCATGGGAGCAAGACTGGCACTGGCAAGATGAAGATGAAAGCAACCCGCGATAAGTTAATGTGTTTCTATTACTTTGCACAGTTGAAAGCCTTTGCCGATTTTTACAGGCCAGACCGTCTAGATGAGTTACCAGAATTAGGATATTATGTCAGAATCTATTCGAGTGGAATAATGACCGCGAAATGAATATTCAAAGGAGGCCTATTTGCATATAAAGGACGACTGGAGTTTCGCACTTGGGAGTTCCAGGGCTGCGCCACTTCGGCCGTTGCAAACGGCTTGATCAGCACGAAAAAAAAAAATTCGCCAAGTGTGTAAGGCGGAAAATCGAATGCGACATGAAAGACTTGTTACCTGAGGCTGATTTGAAATTACAATTTGCGGCCCTTCTAGTTGAAACATCAAGATAAATGAGCGATTTTTGCTGGCTGACAAATTCGCATCGGCCAACTATAAACTGGCAAAATAAACAGCAGGAGACTGGTTGTGAATGATCGTATCGTCACAGCATTATCTATGCGATGAAGGGAAATGAATTCGAATGCCATCGGATCGGGCACGCAATGATAATGCGGCCTTTTTAGTTCCATAACTCATTTAAATTTCGCTGAAGAATGACGCTTATTGATTGCGGTAAACGCGCTCAAGTCGTGTAAGTCGGAACTCGTACTGAAAAGGAACTGAAAGCCTCAATAGGAGAACCAGATTTGCTCTATCGAACAGTGCGAAAAGCTGGCCTGCACCTCAACCGCAATTTGAGGGAGAAATTCTTCAAAAATCTCATGAAAAATTGTTCATTCTGCGAAAAATTGAGGAAAAGTGAGAACAAATTCAAACCAGCAGCATTCATAGAGTAAAGTGTCCTCTAGGCAACAGTGCTCGAAACGGCGCACTAGTCAACCCTGGTTTTGAGTGAGGATTTTTCAAAAAACCTCCTCCAAATGCGTTGGAAGGCTGCGTTTTGAAGATTCCAACTAAAAAAATTCCCAACAATTCAGGCAAAATTCGCGTTGAACGACATTTGCAGCACTAATAGAGCACAGTTGATGAAACCAGCTGCATTTTTCCTATCCTGCCTAACGAATCATTGAAAAATGTCTTCCAAACCTGGTGGAAGCTGGTGGATCTTCAAACTTCAAACTGAGGAGCCTCCAAAAAATTAAGGAAACTTGACTGCAAATGAAAACTCACAGCTTAACTAGAGCAAACCCTCCTCTATGGACCAGTGTTACAGGCAGAGCTCTATCAGCTCCTCAAATGGAGTGAGGTGAGTCCAAATTGCGTCTACACGCCTCTAAATGAAAAAAATTCCTAAGGGTTCAGGAAATCCATGATTTAATCACGACTCAGCCAGATCTATAGACGAAAGCTTCTTCTAGTAAACTCGGTGAAAATCAGCACTCTACCCCAAGCCTGTTTGAAGCAACAATTTTTTGAAAAACTGCTTGCAAACCTGGTGGAAACTAACTACAACTTGGAGCTTTAAACTGAAGATATTGCCAAAAAATGAGGCAAAGTGAAGCTAAAGAGTAAAACCTGCCGGATTAAAAGCGCAAGATTTCCTCTATAAACGTGTGCAGAAAGCAGTTCTCTATCGGGTTTCAGTTTTGAGTGACAAGCTTTTGAAAAACTCCTTGCACACGGCCTGGAAGCACAACTGCACTGTGGAGCTCCGAATTTTCCGAACTAACCCAAACTAACCCAAACTAACCACAACTTGGAGCTTTAAACTGAAGATATTGCCAAAAAATGAGGCAAAGTGAAGCTAAAGAGTAAAACCTGCCGGATTAAAAGCGCAAGATTTCCTCTATAAACGTGTGCAGAAAGCAGTTCTCTATCGGGTTTCAGTTTTGAGTGACAAGCTTTTCAAAAATTCCTTGCAAACGGCCTGGAAGCACAACTGCACTGTGGAGCTCCGAATTTGAAAAAATTCCAACAATTTTGGCTGAAGCAATATTTTCAGGACTAAGATAGTAAGGACTCTTGGCCTGAGTTGTTCTTGAAGCAACTCGCTAGCAAGGTCTCATTTTGAGTGACAAATTGAGGAAATTCTGCAATTTCAAGTTGCAGACCTAAAAAATCTAACAAAAATTCACGAAGCGCGAAACTACATTCACACTTTCAGGAATGATAGCTGCAAATGTCCTTTATCCAATGGTATTTAAAACAATCCAGAACGTAGTCGCCATTTTGAGTGACAATTTTTTGAAAAATGTTTGTTTTTTTCAAAGGAGTAAAGTAAGTTTTTCGAAAAATTCCCAAAAATTAATAAAACCTGATAATAAAACAACACTTACGCCATTCACAGGCCAATATTTTCTCTATTGTACTGAGAAAAGACGAATTTTTGTAAAATAACTTGCAAACGTAGTGGAAGACAAACGAGCACTTTGAAGCTTCAGATAAAAAAGCTTCCAAAAATTGAGTACGAGTAACTTGGAGCAATAATAGAACAGAGTCTTCCCCATACCGAGAAAATTAAAGCAGATCCCTAACTGGTCTCTATTTTAGGCGACAATTTTTTAAGAATGGCTTGCAAACGTATTAGAAGCAAAACTAGCACTTTGAGGCTCTAGACTTCCAAAATTGTCAAAATTCGGGAAAAAGCGGCAGTCAATGACCACTTGGAGCGTTAATAGAGCAAGCTCTTTCTATAAAATGGTGATAAAAGCAGCTCTAATTGGCCTCAGGTTCAAGCGAAAATGTAGTGAAAGCAAAAGTTGCACTTTAAGCCACAGACCTAAAAAGGTCGAAGAAATTGAAGGCAAACCACAATAAATCGATACTTGGCTCATTAATAGAGACTACTGTTCTCTATGCAACGATCATAAAAGCAGTGCTCAAAATCGCCTATGATTTGAAGTGACAATTTTTTTTAGAGCTCCTGCAAACATAGTGGAAGCCTAACTACACTTTGCAGCTCCTGACATAAAAAACCCTGAAAACTTTAAGAAACTCTGCAATAAATCGAAGCTTCTAGAGTTGATAGAGCAAATTACTCCCTATGGCACAATGCTTCAGGCAGCCTTTTGGCTCATCTCAGTCTGGAGTGACAATTTTTGAAAAACCACTTCTAAAACTAGTGGAACCCAAACTTGGACTTTGAATCTTCAAAGCTTAACGAACTCCTAAAAATTGAGAAAAAGTGGCAGTAAATCCCGATGTAGAGTATTCATAGAGCGACTACCGTTCCATACAATGGCTACACTGGATTTAGAGCGACAAAGTTTTGAAAAACTTTTTTTCAAAACTTTGTCTGGAAGCCAAACTTGCACTTTACAGCTTCAAACCAAAAAAACTCCCAAAAATTGAGAGAAAGTGGCAGTAAAGCGAGACTTTGAAGATTCATAGAGTAAAATAGGCTCTATGAGCTGATTATACGAGGGGAGCTCTAGCTTGATTGCTCTAGAAGATTTTTTTTTATTTCGCCTTGTCTGGTAGCAGAACTGTGTTTTCAAGCCTCAAACTTAAAAAATTCCCCGAATTTAAGAAAAAGTCGGACTGAATGAACACTTTCAGCATTAATAGAGCAACGACTCCTCTATTGGAATGTTTATAAACAAATTCTCTAGATAATCCTCAATTTCAGAGAAAAATTTCGAAAAAATCCCCATTATCCAAACGCGCTTGAAGACAAAAGGCATTTTCAAGCTTCAAACTTAAAAAATTCCCAGCTTTTAAGAAAACGTCAGACTGAATGAACACTTTCAGCATTAATAGAGCAACGACTCCTCTATTGGAATGTTTGGAAATAAATTCTCTAGATAATCCTCAATTTCAGGGAAAAATTTCGAAAAAATCCCCGTTATCCAAACGCGATTGAAGACAAAAGGCATTTTCAAGCTTCAAACTTAAAAAATTCCCAGCATTTAAGAAAAATTCAGACTGAATGAAAAATTTCAGCGTTAATAGAGCAACGACTCCTCTATTGGAATGTTTGGAAATAAATTCTCTAGATAATCCTCAATTTCAGGGAAAAATTTCGAAAAAATCCCCATTATCGAAACGCGCTTGAAGATAAAAGGCATTTTCAAGCTTCAAACTTAAAAAATTCCCAGCTTTTAAGAAAAAGTCAGACTGAATGAACACTTTCAGCGTTAATAGAGCAACGACTCCTCTATTGGAATGTTTGGAAACAAATTCTCTAGATAATCCTCAATTTCAGGGAAAAATTTCGAAAAAATCCCCGTTATCCAAACGCGCTTGAAGACAAAAGGCATTTTCAAGCTTCAAACTTAAAAAATTCCCAGCATTTAAGAAAAAGTCAGACTGAATGAACACTTTCAGCGTTAATAGAGCAACGACTCCTCTATTGGAATGTTTGGAAACAAATTCTCTAGATAATCCTCAATTTCAGGGAAAAATTTCGAAAAAATCCCCATTATCCAAACGCGCTTGAAGACAAAAGGCATTTTCAAGCTTCAAACTTAAAAAATTCCCAGCTTTTAAGAAAACGTCAGACTGAATGAACACTTTCAGCATTAATAGAGCAACTACTCCTCCATTAGAAGGTTTGGAAATAAATTCTCTAGATAATCCTCAATTTCAGGGAAAAATTTCGAAAAAATACCCATTATCCAAACGCGCTTGAAGACAGAAGGCACTTTCAAGCCTCAAACTTAAAAAATTGCCAGCATTTAAGAAAAAGTCAGACTGAATGAACACTTTCGGTATTAATAGAACAATGACTCCTCTATTGGAATATTTAGAAATAAATTCTCTAGATATTCCTCAATTTCGGGGAAAAATTTCGAAAAAATTCCCATTATCGAAACGCGCCTGAAGATAAAAGGCATTTTCAACCTTCAAACTTAAAAAATTCCCAGCATTTAACGAAAAGTGACCCTAAATCAACACTTGCAGAATCAACAGAGCAAAGACTTTTCTACTGAATTATCTAGAATTAAATTATCTAGCAAATTCTCAATTTGAGAGAAAAATTTCGGAAAAATCCCCATTACCCAAACGTGTTTGAAAATAAAGCGCACTTTTCAAGCTCCAAGCTTTCAACATTCCCTGATGTTGAAGGAAAAACAACAGCAGATCAACACTGGCAGGGTTGAAAACATAAAGCTTTGTCTATTTCCTGCTAGTGAAAAGATCTCTGTGGCTAATCCTCAAGTTGAGTGGTGGATTTAAAAAATCCCTTCCAAACCGCCTAATGCCAAACTGCATTGTCATGCTCGAAACAAAAAATCCTTAAAATTAAGGAAAATACAACACTAAATTGGTCATTTGAAAAATAATCAAGCAAACATGCCTCTATTGAGTGATGCAAAGAGCAGACTTCTAACTAATCCTCAATTTGAGTGGCAAATATTTGAAAAACACCTAACTTTGAGTGGATAATAGACCGAAACTTTGGGCATTTAAAGAGGCGCCCAATAAACAGAGCCTCAATACAATCAATTTTGAATTAATTTTCTCTTTGAGTCTTTTGTTAATTCGCAACCATTAGCCACTGGGCGCTTTTGATTGCATTAACTTTTTCGCTCAGTTTCAGTGGTTTAATGAATGCCCTTAACACTAAGAGCTCCTCTGGCTCCATTCTAAGACAGTTGTAGCTGATAAAAACACGCAATAATTTGTCTTCTGGGAAGAATGTAAAAAATCGACGAACAACAAAGGAACGAAGCGACTAAAAGAGAATGGGCAGGAATATTCACTTTTAGCAAAAACCCGTTATTTATTGCTGCTTGCTGGACAAGTGTTCGAGCTCCTAATTCCTTTGCTGGTTATGAATTTATTGAAATTTGCAGCTATAAACCGGCCAACAGCCGGAAACTGTTGGAAGCTAGCTGGATCTTTTAATAAGCAAATGTATGCAAAAATTAAAAGCCAACATTTGTGGCCAGTGTATTTTTATACATGCACTAGTTGGCCCCATTTTTCCACTGCAGCCTCAGAGGCATCGTTTACTTAACATGGTTATTTAATTTCATTTGTTCCTGTCGGATAACGGCTGCCGGGATGTAATGCGTTCAGTTGTGCTTATTGCACTTTTCCTATGCTAATTTACTCGATGTGAAGAAAAACCGTTTTATCCATTAAAATCTGGAAATTAACCCCAACTTTCCCCGGTTAAATTATCAATAGTGCAAGTGGCCAACGGGTTGTATTTACAATTTAGAGCGCAGGCATGGAGCATCCAGACACGCAATTGTACAATACAATTATAGAAATTCATTACCCTTCGAAAGGCACGAACCTGCAACCGAAAATAAGGCATTTCATGGGGGCTTCCAGCTCAAAACATTCGTTCTTTTATTTGCTTTATCTGATGATGGCTGTTGTTGTTTAAACTCGCAACACTGATTTGTTGGAATTCCACTTCTTGAAACTATCAAGTATCACAAATCAACGTTAAAACCCTAATTGGTTCGGATTGATGGCCTATCGGGCGAGCCCGATATCAATTTTCCATGTTACCAATTTGTTAACCATCATCCACTTCTAATTAAGGTCGGTTGGCTTTATCTCAATCGCATCTACGCTTTGATTCATCATCGGATGGAATCGAAGTGGAAGCGACAGGTTTTGAGGGCATGTCATCATTGATCGACTAATTGTGACTACTGATGATCAATCACGTGGAATATGCAAGCGAAACGTTTGCGAGATTTGATCAAATGAACGCAAATGGAAACCAGCAAAAATGCTACACATCGGGCTAAATGAAAGCGCTGCAGTATCGGGGTTGTTTATCTTCGGACGCCGCCCCCTAATCAACGACACCCCGCTACGAATGTAATGCGCCCCCAAACTTAATCATACTTTATTCAGATTACAATGACAAATGTCTTCAGGCCGGTTTCAGTGTGTAGAATGCATTCCGCCTGGTGTAATCAGGAAACAGCAGTATTTGGCGTTTTGAAAAGTTTTCATTAATTCAGCCAAGAGCTGGGGGTTTTCCTGGGAGTTCCTTTGTCGCATACAAAGTTTCACTCAATTATCACTCAATTGAACAAACTTCTAGCTCAATGTTAAAGAAATTTCACTCGATTCTTCACTTTTTCACTTGAGTTCTGTCGATTTTTGTCTTAAAAATTTCTAATGGAACCCGCCCAGTTAAAAAAATGCACAACTCCTGCCCTGGAAAAGCTAGCAGAATGCCAATTTTATTTTGTATAGAATATTCCTGATGCCAAATGTCTGTTAAGTTTCATACAATTCCCTCTACGCATAAAGTTTCGCAAAATGTTCGAGTCCAGGAAAAGGTTATTTTTCAAAATTTAGCAAGCTTTTTTGTAAAAATTCATGACTCCTGTTCCGGAGCAGATAAACAAGTAAGAATTCGGGCATTTTTGGGAAAAACTTTCAGTTCATTGCTTGCAGAGTTTCAATTAATTGGCGCTGGCTATTGAGTTTTAAAAAAATGTTAAACTTGCCTTAAACTGTGATTTTTCCGATCTGCAAATGATTTGATACTGGAATTTTCAGAATTTACAGAAGAAACCTTTTGCTAAATACTGGAAAATCGCACTCAATTTTTTTCCAAAATATTCAAGAGTTTTCCACAATGTTCGAATCCAAAAAAGGTGATTTTTCAAAATTTAACAGGCCTGTTCCTAAAAATTCATAACTCCTGTTTTGAAGGAGACCAAAACCTGAAAATTTGGAGATTTATAGCAAAGGCCATTTCGTTTATTGCTGCAAACTTTCAATTAAGTACCGCTGGTTACCCAATTTTGAGGAATTTTTAAACTTTGCCTTAAAAATTATTTCTCGAAATTTAACAAACTTATTTCTAAAAATTCAGAACTTTTGTCCTGAAGCAGGCAAAACAATGCAAATATGTCGATTTATAGAAAAAGCCTTAGCGTTGGCGCCAGCAAAGTTCCAAATAATTATCGCTTGTTATGGAGTTTCCAAAAAATTTTAAACTTTGACTCAGAAAGTGATTTTTCGAAATTTAACAAGCCTGTTTCTAAAAATTCCCAACTCTCGTTTTGTAGGAGACCAAAACCTGAAAATTTGGAGATTTATAGCAAAGGCCATTTTGTTTATTTCTGCAAACTTTCAATTAAGGATCGCTGGTTACCCAAATTTGAGGAATTTTTAAACTTTGCCTTAAAAATTATTTCTCGAAATTTAACAAACTTATTTCTAAAAATTCAGAACTTTTGTCCTGAAGCAGGCAAAACAATACAAATATGACGATTTATAGAAAAAGCCTTATCGTTAGCGCCAGCAAAGTTCCAAATAATTATCGCTTGTTATGGAGTTTTCAAAAAATTTTAAACTTTGACTCAGAAAGTGATTTTTCGAAATTTAACAAGCCTGTTCCTAAAAATTCCGAACTCTCGTTTTGAAGGAGACCAAAACCTGAAAATTTGGAGATTTATAGCAAAGGCCATTACGTTTATTGCTGCAAACTTTCAATTAAGTACCGCTGGTTACCCAATTTTGAGGAATTTTTAAACTTTGCCTTAAAAATTATTTCTCGAAATTTAACAAACTTATTTCTAAAAATTCAGAACTTTTGTCCTGAAGCAGGCAAAACAATGCAAATATGTCGATTTATAGAAAAAGCCTTAGCGTTGGCGCCAGCAAAGTTCCAAATAATTATCGCTTGTTATGGAGTTTCCAAAAAATTTTAAACTTTGACTCAGAAAGTGATTTTTCGAAATTTAACAAGCCTGTTTCTAAAAATTCCCAACTCTCGTTTTGTAGGAGACCAAAACCTGAAAATTTGGAGATTTATAGCAAAGGCCATTTCGTTTATTGCTGCAAACTTTCAATTAAGTACCGCTGGTTACCCAATTTTGAGGAATTTTTAAACTTTGCCTTAAAAATTATTTCTCGAAATTTAACAAACTTATTTCTAAAAATTCAGAACTTTTGTCCTGAAGCAGGCAAAACAATGCAAATATGTCGATTTATAGAAAAAGCATTAGCGTTGGCGCCAGCAAAGTTCCAAATAATTATCGCTTGTTATGGAGTTTTCAAAAAATTTTAAACTTTGACTCAGAAAGTGATTTTTCGAAATTTAACAAGCCTGTTTCTAAAAATTCCCAACTCTCGTTTTGTAGGAGACCAAAACCTGAAAATTTGGAGATTTATAGCAAAGGCCATTTCGTTTATTGCTGCAAACTTTCAATTAAGTACCGCTGGTTATCCAATTTTGAGGAATTTATAAACTTTGCCTTAAAAATTATTTCTCGAAATTCAACAAACTTATTTCTAAAAATTCAGAACTTTTGTCCTGAAGCAGGCAAAACAATGCAAAAATGACGATTTATAGAAAAAGCCTTAGCGTTAGCGCCAGCAAAGTCTCAAATAATTATCGCTTGTT
Source organism: Dendroctonus valens (assembly GCA_024550625.1). Classification (NCBI taxonomy): domain Eukaryota; kingdom Metazoa; phylum Arthropoda; class Insecta; order Coleoptera; family Curculionidae; genus Dendroctonus; species Dendroctonus valens. Next base: position 1,765,476 of record JAJTJO010000325.1, on the reverse strand, counting down.
ATGGAGTTTTCAAAAAATTTTAAACTTTGACTCAAAAAGTGATTTTTCGAAATTTAACAAGCCTGTTCCTAAAAATTCCCAACTCTCGTTTTGAAGGAGACCAAAACCTGAAAATTTGGAGATTTATAGCAAAGGCCATTTCGTTTATTGCTGCAAACTTTCAATTAAGTACCGCTGGTTACCCAATTTTGAGGAATTTTTAAACTTTGCCTTAAAAATTATTTCTCGAAATTCAACAAACTTATTTCTAAAAATTCAGAACTTTCGTCCTGAAGCAGGAAAAACAATGCAAATATAAAAATTTATAGAAAAAGCCTGATCGTTGGCGCCAGCAAAGTTTCAAATAATTATCGCTTGTTATGGAGTTTCCAAAAAATTTTAAACTTTGACTCAGAAAGTGATTTTTCGAAATTTAACAAGCCTGTTCCTAAAAATTCCCAACTCTCGTTTTGAAGGAGACCAAAACCTGAAAATTTGGAGATTTATAGCAAAGGCCATTTTGTTTATTGCTGCAAACTTTCAATTAAGTACCGCTGGTTACCCAAATTTGAGGAATTTATAAACTTTGCCTTAAAAATTATTTCTCGAAATTCAACAAACTTATTTCTAAAAATTCAGAACTTTTGTCCTGAAGCAGGCAAAACAATACAAATATGACGATTTATAGAAAAAGCCTTAGCGTTGGCGCCAGCAAAGTTCCAAATAATTATCGCTTGTTATGGAGTTTTCAAAAAATTTTAAACTTTGACTCAAAAAGTGATTTTTCGAAATTTAACAAGCCTGTTCCTAAACATTCCCAACTCTCGTTTTGAAGGAGACCAAAACCTGAAAATTTGGAGATTTATAGCAAAGGCCATTTCGTTTATTTCTGCAAACTTTCAATTAAGTACCGCTGGTTACCCAATTTTGAGGAATTTTTAAACTTTGCCTTAAAAATTATTTCTCGAAATTCAACAAACTTATTTCTAAAAATTCAGAACTTTCGTCCTGAAGCAGGCAAAACAATGCAAATATGACGATTTATAGAAAAAGCCTTATCGTGGGCGCCAGCAAAGCAAAAAGTGATTTTTCAAAATTTAACAGGCCTGTTCCTAAAAATTCATTACTCCTGTTTTGAAGCAGACCAAAACCTGAAAAGTAGAATATTTATAGCAAAGGCTATTTCGCTTATTTCTGCAAACTTTCAGTTAAGTACCGCTTGTTACCCAATTTTGAGAAATTTTTAAACTTTGCCTTAAAAATTATTTCTCGAAATTTAACAGGCCTGTTCCTAAAAATTCGTAACTACTGTTTTGAAGCAGACCAAAAACTGAAAATTTGAAGATTTACAGCAAAGGCTATTTCACTTATTTCTGCAAACTTTCAATTAAGTACCGCTTGTTACCCAATTTTGAGAAATTTTTAAACTTTGCCTTAAAACGTGATTTTTTAAACTTAAAACGACCTGTCTATAAAAATTCATAGGTTCTGTCCTGGAAGAGCTAAAAGACTGAAATTTTCAGTATTCATAGAACAGCCCTTGCACTAAATGTCTACGAAGTTTTTTTCAAAACCCGCCCACCACCCAGTTTTGCAAAAATGTTCAATTCTAGCTTAAAAAGCAATTTTTCCACATTTAACAGGCTTGCATCTAAAAATTCATAACTCCTACCCTATAAAAGCAAAAATTGTGCAAATTTCAACATTTATGGAGAACGCCTTGGGCTCAATGGGCGCAAAGTTTCATTCAATTCCAAATAGCCACTGAATTTTGCAAGAAAAAAAAACTTTTCGAGAAAAACGTTTTTCCTAAGTCAAACAAGCTTACCTCTAAAAATGCATAACTCCTCCCCTGGACAAAAACGAAATTGCAAAATTTTCCAAATTCATATAAGATGCCTCGCGCTCAATGTGTGGGCAGAACAAAAATGTTTAAAAACATAACGGCTGTTTTAAAAAATTTTTGGTTTCTTGCTGAAAAACGAATGTTCCTAAAGCAAACAAGACTGTCTTTAAAAATTCGTAACTCCCAAATTTGAACCAATATGCGACTGAAATTTCGCGCAGTCATAGACAAGGCCTGGGACTCAATATGAGCAAAGTTTCAACCAATTACCGATTGCCAATGCGTTTTTAGGAATTTTCAAACTTTACCCTTAAAAACTTCCTTTTTGAATTTGTGCAGGCCCAGCTCTAAATATCCATATCTCCAATTCTGGTAGCAGCAAAAATCTGGCATTTTTGCCACTAATAGAGAAAGCCGTAGGCTCAATATCCACAAAGTTTCACTTAATTCCAAAAAAATACTTAATTTTATCAAAATTTGTCAAATTTAGATGTTGCCAGATGTCATCAGATTCTTCAATGTCTGGTGTGTCAAGAAAGTGTCAAAACTTTCAGTTGAATACAACAGAATTTTGGTTGACAAACTTTCAAAAATCCTGCATTTAAGTACCAAGTGAAAAAGCTAAATCAATGGAGCAAATTTCAGAAAAAAACCCTAAGCTCAGCCTATGGAAAATGCCCCATTTGCCATTCAACTCCCCAAGCCTTCGCACATTGCCAGAAGGAACTTTGGGCAAATTAGTCGTCAGGCAATCGGGGAAAACCCAATTCCACTTGGGCTCAATCCGCTTCGATATGGATCAAGTTGAAACCACAAAGAACCAACATCTGGTCAAGTATGAAAAACCCGCAAGTATGGTCGATTTGGGGTCGGTCCAGAATTGCGCTATACTCTACCCAGACTGGGCGCATCTACTCAAGTAACTTTCAGGAGAAACGCGCTCTATTTCCTTAAGTTCTCGGATACGCGCTAAATTCTGCTCGTAAATCCTGCTGGAGAACATCGCCAAACAGCGCCCAAATCACCAGGTTTAATTAATGTGTTGCCTCGCAAAGCTTATAGTTTCTGAATATATAGATATTTTCAATGTTTACTTACCTTTGCAAATTTCATCGGAGCCGTCCCTGCAATCGGGATCACCGTCGCACACTCGCTCCGACTGGATGCACTTGCTGTTGTCGCAATGGAAAGCGTCTCCAGTGCAGCCTGGAACAGGAAAGCTGGCTAAAAACCCGGAAATTTGAGGAAAAATCGGGCAACTTACTGTAACATTCCTGCTCATCAGTCTCATCCTCACAATCACTCAGTCCATCGCATCGGCTACTCATTGGCAGGCACCGATATAGGTCGCAGCCGAACTCTCCCTGGGCGCATTCTGTTGGAGAAAACGCTTTTTTGAGTTTGCACGAAAAAACTGGTGTGTCATAGCGCTGAGGATTATGCACTTTACAAGCACATTCAATGAATCGATGCATGGGGTAACTCAGGTTAGTTAAATAGGAGGAGGAGGAGAGATGGCGAATGAGCCTCAAGCCTGCAAGTTGCAGGATTTGGCGGATGCCCCTCAGCTCTATTGAGGTTTGAGCGGCAGCAATGATCGATGATTGACCCGTTTTGATGAAGCTTTCCATATAAACAGCCGATTAGTAGAACCCAACAACCACAACCCATTTTTCTTGGGTATTTTGCTGCGAAAAGACAGACACTCTGTATCAAACTGTGCTATCAAAAGCTAAAAATTTTGAGGCAAAATACCCAGAAAACGGTTTTCGAAACATGAGTCCGCCTGAACCACAACCACAACCTTTGATTAGTACTTGATAGCCAACACCACGACAAATAGGAACCTACTCGGTGCAAAACAGTTGGCCTCATCGGAACCATCCTTACAGTCCCTGGTTCCATCGCATTTCTGATCGCCGTAATATTTTCCATCGCCGTGTTCGCACGAGAAAACATCGTCAGCCCTAACGGGTCCCTCCGGCTCCTCACCATCCCCACTGCCGAATTCTGGTGTGGGAGTGGTCGTGGTGGTTGTGCTGGTGGTGGTAGTGGTGGTGGGGATGGTGGTCAAAATGCTGCTAGTTGTTAAGGCAACGGTGACGGTTTCGACCGCGGGTTCTGCGTTCATTCATTCAAAGTGGACGAGGTTCCAGGTAAGAATAAAAAAAAAAAAAAAAAAACAAACCGTACCTCGCGCGGGGGTCGTGGTGGTCGAGGGACAACCTTCCTCATCCGAATTGTCATTACAGTCCCTAATTCCATTGCAACGAGCATCCCCCCCTACGCATTGCCTGCTATGGCACATTACCTGGCTTTCCTCGCACTTGGGCTGTTGCTCTACATAAAAAAATTGAAAAAACTCAAATAACGAAAAAGAAACTAAAGAAACTGAACAAGGCCCCTTTATGGTCCATTCAGGGGATGCTATATTGCCGAAGGAACAAAGTACCTTCAAAGGAAGTGAAAACGAAATCCTCAGGAGAGACGGTCACTTCGCCCAACTTGCGATTATCTTGAATCTCGTCGTAGATGAAATTCTTGATGGCATCGTTGTCTGTCCATCCCTTGGACTCCAAGTCAATTGTAGCCCGCACATTGAACGGATCGTCCTTCTTCCGCCTGTAAACATTTACAACATGCCTCAAACTGCCAGCTTCCGGTTAAAATACTCACTCAATCGAGATCACTGTTGCTATTTGCTCGCCCGATTTGCTTTGGAACAGTTCCTGAACTCCTGCCTCAATTTTGGAGGCGAGCTGTTGGAAGGCTTCGCTGATTCTATCATGGAAGTTATCGGTATAGTATTCTTCCACTGTCACGGTTATTCTGTAGTATTCTAGAAGAAAAAAACATTTGGGTGGTACAAGGAATTGAAGAAAGGGGAAGCGAGGAAAACGAGAAACAACCTGCCAAGAAGAGAGTGCTGGAACAAACGAAGGCTTCCAGTTTCAGCAGCTGAAAACTTGAAAAAAATCTGATAGGAGCAGGAACGCTTGTTTTTTGCGCTTGGGAACGGTGACTGGACAACGCTCGGTTTTTAAAGCTCTGGAGCTGGCGTTTTGAAGATTTCCGATTGTCTCAAAGACTATTGGTAGGATGAATATAATCAGACGCTTTTGGAAAAGCCTTCTAAGGCTTCTGAAGCTTCTGAAGACAAGGCTTGGATGCTTCAAGTGTTGGAACTGGCGTTTTAAAGATTACAGGTTGTCTCAAAGCATATCCGTCAATCAAAAGTAATTAAACATTAATGGAAAGGTCTTCTGAAGGTTCTGAAGACAATGCTTGGAGCTTTGGGCCTGGCGTTTTGAAAATTTCCACCTTTCACAAAAGCTCCTGAAGCGCAGAACTTCCAGATACAGCCTCAGAACGGTTTTGTGGGACAGACTCTTCAACCTCATTTAAGGCCTCTGAAGACTGAAGAAGAGAAACTGTGTCTTTAAGCGTTTCTATTGACAAAAAATTGATGAAAGCTTCTTCCTTCAGAGCCTCAAAAACCGAGTCTTAACCACGTAAAAGCCTTCGGAAGCTTCTGAAGCCACCGCTTGGACACTTAAAGCTCCGAAGCGTTTTGAAAATTGGAGGTTCTCCCAAAGAATATTCGTCTTTTGAAAATAATCAGACGCTATTGGAAAAGTCGTCTGAAGCTTCTGAAGACAACGCGTCGATACTTAAAGCTCTGGAATTGGCGTTTTGAAGATGTGCGACCTTAGAACAATTTCGAGGGACAAACAGCATCTTGAACCTCTCAGTTGAAGCCTCTAAAGACAGTCGTTAAGAGCGCGTTAGAACATGTGTGTCTTTAAGCGTTTCCACTGATAAAATAAATGAAAGCTCTTGAGAAGATATAGAAAACATACATACGTCAAAAACCGAGTTTTAAGCAAGTGAAAGCCCTCTGAAGCTTCTGAAGAAAACGCTGGAACTGGCGTTTTAAAGATATTCGGCTGTCTCAAAAGCTTCTGAAGCGCAAAGCTTCAAGATGCAACTTCAGAACGGTTTTAGGGGTGAAATTGCCTCTTAAACCTCATTTGAATCCTCCAAAGACAGTCGTTTAAAAGCGCGTTAGAACCATCCTTTTTTTAAAAGCGTTTCTGCTGATAAAAGATGGATGAAAGCTCTTGAGAAGACATAGAAAAAAAACCCTGAAAGTCTCAAAAACCGAGTGTGAAGCAACTAAGGTCTTCTGAAGCTTCTGATGACGACGCATGGATACTTAAAGCTCTGGAACTGACGTTTTTAAGAATTACGGCTGTCTCAAAAGCTTCTGAAGCGCAAAGCTTCAAGATACAACTTCAGAACGGTTTAAGGGTCAATCTGCCTCTTAAATCTCATCTGAAGCCTCCAGAGACAGACGATTAAGAGCGCGTTAGAACCTGCGTGTTTTTAAGCGTTTCTGTTGATGAAAGATGGATGAAAGCTGTTGAGAAGACATAGAAAACAAACCCTGAAAGGCTCAAAAACCGAGTGTGAAGCAAGTAAAAGACTTCTGAAGCTTCTGAAGATATAGCTGGGATACGTAAAGTTCTGGAATTGACGTTTTTAAGAATTACGGCTGTCTCAAAAGCTTCTGAAGCGGAGAGCTTCAAGATACAACTTTAGAACGGTTTAAGGATCAATCTGCCTCATAAACCACATTTGAAGCCTCCAAAGACAGTCGTTTAAGAGCGCGTTAGAACCTGCGTGTTTTTAAGCGCTTCTGCTGATGAAAGATGGATGAAAGCTCTTGAGAATACCTAGAAAACAAACCCTGAAAGCCTCAAAAACCGAGTATGAACCGAGTAAAACTCTTCTGAAGACAACGCTTGGATACTTAAAGCTCTGGAACTGACGTTTTGAAGAACTACGGCTGTCTCAAAATCTTCTGAACCGCAAAGCTTCAAGATGCAACTTCAGAACGGTTTAAGGGTCCATCTGCCTCTTAAACCTCATCTGAAGCCTCCAAAGACAGTCGTTTAAGAGCGCGTTAGAATCTGCATATTTTTAAGCGTTTCTGCTGATGAAATACGGATGAAATCTGGGCGCGAAGCAAGTAAAAGTCTTCTGAAGCTTCTGAAGACGACGCTTGGATACTTAAACCTCTGGAACTGAAGTTTTGAAGAACTACGGCAGTCTCAAAAGCTTCTGAAGCGCAAAGCTTCAATATTCACGCTCAGAAATATTTTGGAGAGCAACCAGCCTCTAGAGCCTCGTCTGAAGCTTCTAAAGACAGTCTTTAACAGCGCGTTAATAATGCCGTGTCTTTAAGTGTTTCAGTTTATGAAAAAGACGCAAAAGCTCTTGAAAGCAGCCCCTCTAAGCCTTCAAACGCGCGTAGTAAGCGTGTAAATGCGTTCTGAAGTTTCTACAGGTAATAGTTGGATGCTTGTTGAAGTTGAAGCCCCGGAACTGGCGTTTTGACGATTTCCGGCCGTCTCGAATGCTTCTGAAGCTCCAAGCCTGAACAATTGCAATATCAGAACTGTTTTGGGAAGCTAAGAGCCTCTCGAGCCTCATTTGAGCCCTCTCAAAACAGGCACCGAAACCGTGTCAAAACCTGCTCGCTTTAGAGCAGTTTTCCTAAGAAAAAGCAGTGAAAAGCTCTGGAAAAGCTTCTGAAAACAAGCCTGTCAAAGCCTCAAAACGCGGGATTTAAGAAGGTTAATGCGTTCTGAAGCCTCTGAAGACAAATCTTTCATATGATTTCGGATGAAAGCTCTGGGGAGCAAACAGCCTCTTGGGCCTCATCTGATGCCTCTAAAAACGGACGACTTTGACGACGTGTTAAACACCTACAGGAAACACATTTTATGTGTTTAACAAAATTAACTCCTGAAGAGAATAAAATTGAAGTTTCCATCGCGTGCATATACAGGGTGTGCGCAAAAATGTCTCACAATTTGATCGGTGTTCATTTGCAACATCCCGCAGATATTTTCAAGGCAATTAAAGAGAAAAGTTGAAACTTTTACTGGTAAACTGGCACAAACTGGTAAGTTTAACTAGGACACTTACTAGGATGAGCATCGGCTTGAACTGGAGGTCCTGTCGATTCCAGTGGAAATAGTCCAGGAGTGGAAATTTCTCCAGATCCATCCATGCCCGAGCCCAAACCATCCTCATCGTCCAGCCTGGAATAAGGAAGTATTTTTTGAGTATATTTGGTGGGTTTTTTTGCAGTTGAAACCGCCAGCCAACTTACCCAGGTCCTTCATCTAGGCGGTTCTAAAAAACACAAAAATCCATTAGTGGACGGAGAAAAAAACAGTGAAAAATCGTATTAGAAAAGCCAATGGTAACGGGGATTAATACACTTATTAGGGTAAATTGGGAAATGAGTGACGAGTTGCTTGTAACCCAGTTGCATGCTGATTAGTCCAGAGAGATAAGAATGGCGTTCTGAGCATGCGGCAAGTTCCACCGAAGAGTAAACCCAGATTTCTGATCTTTGAACCAAATGAACGACACTGAAATGCTGCGATTGTTTGCCCTCAAATGTTAACACCAATAGTCGAAGTCGCAGCAATGAGCATTCCACAATAGATGATGAAGAACATCAAGAAAACTTACTGCGTGGCTCAGATTGAGCGCCCCGATTCCATCAAATTCCCCGAAGGGCTAACAAAGGTGGGAAAGTTATAATTTTGATAATTTCCGTTTTACGCACAAACACACTTACATCGTCAAACTCATCAATTTTATCCTCGTATTGCCCCTAGAATGCCAATTAAGAGGATTTAGAGAAATTTAGCCGGCGCTTTGAATGGCAAGAACTTACATTTGTCGTGTCGTAATCGTCCTCGATCTGCCCCTAGGAAAGTGAAAACCTTAATGAAAATTGAAAGAAATTTTGACGGGAAAACACCTAAAAATTTGCAGCGCAACACCGTTACAACATCAAGAAGACTTACGTCGGGTATAACCGGACCTTGATCGTAATAGGAATCTTCAAACTCCTAGAATTCAATTCAACACGCGCATTACCAGAAGGAAATGAAAATTAACGATTAATCTCAAAGCCGAAGTTGGTTAATATCAAGGAAACCTCTAGTCGGTTAATCATTAACTGAATTGAAAACCAAAACTATTAGTAAATGTGCTCGAAGACTGCGTCAACACTTACTTCTTCTTCGTCCTCATCATTGATCTACAAAGGTGAAAACATTCAAAGTCAGTTAATCTTTAGTTGCCCAGATAACTTACATCAAAGTTGGACTGTCTGCTGCTCCTGATTAGGTTCGGATGCAGGGCCCCAGTGTCCTCAGTCTTCTGGTGGCCTTTGACTAGTCTCTCATGACCTTTATGGTGCTTCTGTTCCGGCGAAAAAATGTTGCCTGCAAATTCATGGGTTTCATTCAAACTAACGTTTTATGGTAAGACTAAATGTATTAAATAGCTTTAGACTGAAAAACATTTCCAAAAACTGAAGACAAGTTTGCTAGTTGGGTGGCCACTCACCAATGCTTCGCTTGATTCGATTCACCGTCCTGGAAAGCCAATGCTGTTCTTCCTCATCTTCACCTGAGCTCTGACTAGATTCTTTATAAGTATAACCATCCGACTCTCGAGCGGTTCGATGTGTTCGCAAGTCTGGCAGGTCGAAGTGATCAAAGACTAGGTCTGAATCCTCCTGGAAACGAATGGAAATGATTAGTCAACGAAACTGAGACTGACCGAACCAATCGCCAAAGCCATAACTCTTTCGATTCGAGGTCGATTAACACGGAAAAAGGGACGCGAAGAAAATCCGGGCGTCATAATTCACAATTTGGCGTCATTGATAGGCATCGAAATGAGGCGTCGGCGTCGGGCCGCAAAGTTCCTCGGGAATAGCGGACGCGTGCCTGGACTATGAATAATACCTTGGTGGACACGTTACGTTCCATTAACGGACTTTCCGATTCCGCCGCTCATTCTTCGGCTAATTCCCATTTAATTACACTGAACGCTTCCTTCGTAGTCATTAGGATCAATTAGTCAATTATTCCCCGTTCGTTCTGTTCGGGACCAGTTTCCCTGCACTTGGAAAGTTCTCGAGGAATTTTCGCGAAGAATCGCTTCCAGGTGATAATTTCGCGGAAAAACTCGATTTTCCGATTCGGAGCTAATTTCCTATGCCGTTTGAGCGCCTGATTGACGGCAACACTCTACGTTTTCACGCTAATTGAGTGCTAACTGATTTTATTGACGCGCTTCGCGCTTCTTGGTTTTCCCTTAATGGAGCTTGGAGCTTGAGGATAGAGCCAAATAATACAGTGTTGCTTGAGGTAAATGGATCAAAGACAATCAAAGGAGATCAAGCTGGGTTTTCGAGGATTTATCTGCTTGGGCTCTTTAGGTGACAGGAACACTGATGAAGAAAGAGGTCACTTGAAAGTGGCTGATTAGCGCTTTCATAACTAATTTTGGCCACGCTAATTTTGGACTGTCTTTGGAGGCTTCAGATGAGGTTTAAGAGGCAGATTAACCCTTAACCCGGTCTGAAGTTGCATCTTGAAGCTATGCGCTTCAGAAGCTTTTGGGATAGCCGTAGTTCTTCAAAACGTCAGTTCCAGAGCTTTAAGTCTCCAAGCGTTGTCTTCAGAAGCTTCAGAAGGCTTTTACTTGCTTCACGCCCGGTTTTTGAGGCTTTCAGGGTTTGTTTTCTATGTCTTCTCAAGAGCTTTCATCCATATTTCATCAGCAGAAACGCTTAAAAACACGCAGGTTCTAACGCGCTCTTAAACGACTGTCTTTGGAGGCTTCAGATGAGGTTTAAGAGGCAGATTGACCCTTAAACCGTTGTGAAGTTGCATCTTGAAGCTTTGCGCTTCAGAAGCTTTTAAGACAGCCGTAGTTCTTCAAAACTTCAGTTCCAGAGGTTTAAGTATCCAAGCGTCGTCTTCAGAAGACTTTTACTTGCTTCACACTCGGTTTTTGAGGCTTTCAGGGTTTGTTTTCTATGTCTTCTCAAGAGCTTTCATCCATATTTCATCAGCAGAAACGCTTAAAAACACGCAGGTTCTAACGCGCTCTTAAACGACTGTCTTTGGAGGCTTCAAATGAGGTTTAAGAGGCAGATTGATCCTTAAACCGTTCTGAAGTTGGATCTTGAAGCTTCGCGCTTCAGAAGCCTTTGTGACAGCCGAATATCTTTAAAACACCAGTTCCAGAGCTTTAAGAATCCAAGCTTTATCTTCAGAAGCTTCAAAAGACTTTTACTTGCTTCACACTCGGTTTTTGAGGCTTTCAGGGTTTGTTTTCTTTGTCTTCTCAAGAGCTTTCATCCATATTTCATCAGCAGAAACGCTTAAAAACACGCAGGTTTTAACGCGCTCTTAAACGACTGTCATTGGAGGCTTCAGATGAGGTTTAAGAGGCAGATTGACCCTTAACCCGTTCTGAAGTTGCATCTTGAAGCTTTGCGCTTCAGAAGCTTTTGGGATAGCCGTAGTTCTTCAAAACGTCAGTGCCAGAGCTTTAAGTATCCAAGCGTCGTCTTCAGAAGACTTTTACTTGCTTCACACTCAATTTTTGAGGCTTTCAGGGTTTGTTTTCTATGTCTTCTCAACAGCTTTCATCCATCTTTCATCAGTAGAAACGCTTAAAAACACGCAGGTCCTAACGCGCTCTTAATCGACTGTCTTTGGAGGCTTCAAATGAGGTTTAAGGGGCAGTTTGAAACCCTTAAACCCGTTCCGAGGTTGCATATTCAAGCGTTGCGCTTCAGAAGCCTTCGTGACAGCCGAATATCTTTAAAACACCAGTTCCGTAGCTTTAAGTCTCCAAGCGTTGCCTTCAGAAGCTTCAGAGGGCTTTCACATGCTTAAGACTCGGTTTTTGACGCTCTGAAAGTATGTTTTCCATTTCTTCTTAAGAGCTTTCATCTATTTTATCAGTAGAAACGCTTAAAGACATACATGTTCTAACGCGTTGTTAACGACTGTCTTTAGAGGCTTCAACTGAGAGGTTCAAGATGCTGTTTGTCCCTCGAAATTGTTCTAAGGTCGCACATCTTCAAAACGCCAATTCCAGAGCTTTAAGTATCGACGCGTTGTCTTCAGAAGCTTCAGACGACTTTTCCAGTAGCGTCTGATTATTTTCAAAAGACGAATATTCTTTGGGAGAACCTCCAATTTTCAAAACGCTTCGGAGCTTTAAGTGTCCAAGCGGTGGCTTCAGAAGCTTCCGAAGGCTTTTACGTGGTTAAGACTCGGTTTTTGAGGCTCTGAAGGAAGAAGCTTTCATCAATTTTTTGTCAGTAGAAACGCTTAAAGACACACAGTTGCTCTTCCTCAGTCTTCAGAGTCCTTAATTGAGGTTCAAGAGTCTGTTGCTCCCTCAAAACCGTTCTGAGGCTGCATCTGGAAGCTTTGCGCTTCAGGAGCTTTTGTGGAAGGTGGAAATTTTCAAAACGCCAGGTCCAAAGCTCCAAGCATTATCTTCAGAACCTTCAGAAGACCTTTCCATTAACGTTTAATTACTTTTAATCGACGGATATGCTTTGAGACAACCTGTAATCTTCAAAACGCCAGTTCCAACGCTTGAAGCATCCAAGCCTTGTCTTCAGAACCTTCAGAAGCATTAGAAGACTTTTCCAATGTATAAAAATTAAGCTTTTCACTTTTTCTCTAAAAAGCCCAGCCACGGAGCTACCGGGGGTTTTCTGATTGGTGTTCAGATTTTCTGGAATTTTCTTTTCAACAAATTTTCAAATTTTTCATTGGCAGACTTTGGATGGTCCAAAACAGTAAATGTAGCTGAAAATCTCAGGAGAAATTTCGAAATAAGGCCATCTTCCTGTATGAGTGGTTCTCACACGCACCTGGGTACTTTACATGGGTTTAATGGGTGCAATTTACGTTAAATCTGTTGCGATTTGCAGAAAAAGTTCTGGGTGAAAATGAGGTCATCTGATGGGAATTTTCTAGTTCTATTTTACTTTTGCTTTCTTAGCGCAATGGAAAATTTTGGCAAAAAGAAACCTGCTTACTTTGACATGTATTTTTGTCCAGATGGAAAACTTGAAGTGCAAAATTTTGGAATAAAAAAAATTGTTCTTGGATTTTATCTGCCGATTTTCACAGTTCAATTTTTAAGTGGAATATTTCCAATTAAAAATGTTACTTTTGACAAAATTTCTGGCAGGTCAAAGGCTACTTAATAGGACTAGGAAGAAAAGCTCAGCCAAACTGTCTCTAGGGATTTTAGGTAATTTTCAATTTTTTTTCTTCCAAAGTTGCTCCTTACCAAATGTGCAGCAGGTCAAAAGCTATTCAGAAGAATTTTTTCCAAGCCCTATCTTCAAGGGTTTTTAAAAAATTACCAAAAATGTAGTTAACGTTTTCCTCGTTCCTGCCTTCGCGCATCCGATAATTTTTTCCGTAACAAACCCACCCACTTTGGAATGTGTTTTGTACATATGGAAAGCTTGATAGTGAAGAGTTTTTGAAAAGACAAAAAAATATTTTAATTGGAAATTTGTCAGGGGTAAATTCGGAAAAATCGCATCAAATCCTGAGGGTCCAAGAGCTGAGATGATTTTCACCTTCTTTTTTTTCTCCCAAACGAATCTTCCTGTCAAAAAAGGTGGTTATGATAAAACGTGTGGCAGAGGAAAACCTACTCGGTAGGACATTTTTCCAAACCCCATCTTAAATTTAAAAAAAACTATGCCAAAGTAACTTAGGATTTTAGGTAATTTTCAAATTTTATGTTCTCTCAAACGACGCTTCCTATGGAAAAAAGTTGCTCTTGCTGAAATGTGCATCAGCTTAAAAGCTGCTTAACAAGATTTTTTCCAAAGCCAATCTTCGTTTAAGGGTTTTTGAAAAAAATCCAAAAATATGGTTGAAATTTTTCTTATTCCTGCCTTCGTTCATCCGAGAATTTTTTCCGGAACAAACCAACCCACTTTAAAACGCATTTTGTCCATCTGGAAACCTCGATAGTGGCAAATTTTTGAAAAATCAAAAAACCTTTTTGAGCTGGAAATTTGTCACGGTCAAATTAAAGAAAAGGCCTTAAATCCTAACTTTCATTTTTTTATCTCCCAAACAAAGCTTCCCATCGAAAAAGTTGCTCTTGCTAAAATGTGCCGTAGGTCAACAGCTACTCAGTGAGATTTTTCCCATAAAAAGCTCCATAAAGATGGGGCTTGGGAAAGAGTTGATGAAGAAAGAAAGAAAAACGCAAAGTTTTTTAAAGAATGCCAAAAATGGTTGAAGTTTTTCTTATCTCTGCCTTCGTTCATTCGAGGAGTTTTTTCCGGAACAAACCAACCCACTTTGAATCGCATTTTGACCATATGGAAACATCGATCGTGGCAAATTTTTGGGTTTCAAAAAAATTAAACATCGTCCAAACCAAAAAAGATGGAAGAATTCTGAGTACCCGACTGGATAGAGAAAATCAGTAGCCGTAAAAAAGATCTTCACTTTTCTTCCAGAAATATTTATACGCGAGCTACTGCTACTTAGAAACTAAGAACTTCAAACACAATTTTTCAGTTGAGGATCAATAGGAATTTTTTTTATTTATACCGCCACTGGGTCCTAATGGTCTTCTCTATTGGCTCTAAATAAGCCCAAACATCAAATAAAGCGTTTATTGAGTGAAAATGGGTCTATTTGCTGGAAATTGACCGGAGTTGTAGAGGTTTGAAGGTTGAGTCCCCATAAGCGCCTGTACAAACTTTTGGCTTTTCTCCCCTTCGCTCATTGGAGGACTTCTTCTTTCAGAATCTACTCCAAGCCAGCATAGTAAAGGGTCTTCAAAAAATGCAGAAATATGACTTTTTGACTGAAAAAAAAATTATTTTCTCAAACCGAAAACGATAAAAAAGGCTGTACAAAGTGTGTGTTTTCCCTATTAGTTCCCCCATTGGGGGATCTTTTGCCGAAACAAACCAACTCACTTTGGAATGTATTTTGTATTTCTGTAAATTTTTGAAGAAACTTTTTGCGGAAATTTTATCAGGATTTGAGGCAAGTTTTATATTTTTTTCCCCCAATTGAAGCTGCCAAGCGAAAAATGTTGCTCGTTCCAAAATATCAGGCAGTTCAAAAGCTGCTCGGCAGGATTTTTTCCAAGTCCGCATCTTAAACGGTTTAAAAAATATACCGAAATATAATTTCAAAATAAATTTTAATATCGTCCAAAATCAAAACCGATGTCAAAACCAAAATTCCGAGTGCACCACTGTATAAAGACGATAAATTTTCTAAAAAAAAGATTTTTATTTTTCATTTTTCGTCTAAAAAAACTAAGAAGCGAGTTTTTTTATTTCAAACACGATTTTTCAGCTGCAGCATTTTTCAATTGGAAAATTTTCAGTCCGGAAATTTTTATTTTTTCACTGAAAATTTGGCCCGGCGAGACGCTCAGACTGTCGACAGTTTTGGCACATTTAATTTTTTTTCTCGCAAACGCAGCTTCCTATCGAAAAACGTTGCTCTTCATAAAATGTCCGGCCAACCAAAAGCTACCCAACCAGATTTTGTACCAATCTCCAGCATAAACAGGTTTTGAAAAATGCTAAAAACAACAATTTCAAAAAACCAAAAACCTAGAAGGGCCAGAGTTGCCACAGTGGCAAACAAGCGAGTTACTGGACGTTTTTGGATGTTAACAATCTCCAACCAAACTCCTGGACTGGACAAACCCCCCAGAAAAACCCTCAATTGAGTGAAAACGAGGGGGTTTGATGGACTTTAAAGAATCCGGTCCCCATAAAACCCACATGGGGAAACCGGTTAAAAACCCCTAACAAAATCCACCCGCAAACGGCATGTTTTATCGTCGTAAAATATTTGTTGAGTGCAAATCCGGTCACAAATCATCGCCCCGCGCTTTATTTGCCATTCCACGTAAGAACAATGTTTTGAAATCGGCGTGTCAAAACACGCCGCTGAGATGATGATATAAGAACGATCAAGCGGTCTGATCGAGCCACATCGCATACATACAAAACGGAGTCTCACTTCTGAATATTTAGGGAAAATCGTGATAAACCCCCGATCTTATTTGGAAACGCATTCGAACAACGAAAACACGATTGTGGAGAGTTTTCGACCTGCGTTGCTTTTGAGGGAGGAATGAAGGTAAAACACGGAGAACTAGGAAAACGAAACGAGCATGCAACAACTAGCAGGTTGAAGAAGAATGAAGAAACCGCTAAAGATGCACAAGAAGCAGAACACGACCGGTAAAGTTGGCACGCTAAGGAAGCAAACATGGCAAAAACACGCTCCTCAAAACGTGACCACTTGCTCGCGTCTAAATGGGCGCCTAACGTCTAGCATTTCCAGTTTTTCCACAAAAATTGCATCCATTCCAGAATAAGAATACATTATTTAATTTTATAACGTGCCATCTGGTCGGGATGCATCAAATCCCCACATTTATGCGCCGGGAACAAGCTTTAGAAAGCCAATTGAGACACTAAAGAAGGTGACAGACAGAGAACATAAAAAAATGTACGCTATAAATATGAAGCTCCCATTGGACGAAACCTTAGAGCGCAGTAAAGCAATTCGGTGAAAAAGCGGTTTTCATTTGTCAAGAGAAGTGCTCTATATCAGGTAGAGTGTACAATAAACTATGCTCTAGGTAGGTGTCGATGGAGTGGAGAGTAGGAAGCAAATGTCCCTAATACGTCCTCCAAACACCCATCAGTCAATAATCTTGAATTCAAACTGCTGCTGGATATAGAGGGAGTTTCGAGCAAGTGTGGCACCAGAGGCACAAAAACACGTCTGGGAAAAGTGGAAGCGCGTCTTCCCAGGTCCTAGGACAGTACGTCACTAACCCTATGCGCGGACGACACAGCATTCATTGCTCCACACAGTCTCCGTGAGCCCCTGCCAAGGCCTGCATCAAATAATCCCTGCTCAGGGACATGGACCAAAGATAGAAAGCCCAGTAATGTCCAGCCTATAACTTATAGACCAAACACAATAAATATCGGAAAAGTTTGCAGGCAATTAGTCAGGAGGATTTGGCGAGGCGAAAGGCAACTTTTTCGGAGAAAATCAAAGTCAATCCCTCTCATAGATATAGTTTAGTTAGGAAGTCTCGAGGCGACCCGACGAGCTACGTGTGGGTCTTTACCAAGCTGTAACGTCGAATTTTAAACAAGGGCGGGCTTTCCTCGCTCTCAACACCCTCTTTTATATTCCCCATCCGAATACTTGGGCGAATTATGAGCCGTTTTGCAAAACGCTGACAATATGGCAGAGCGCGCTATTACTTAATTTGAATTCAATCAGTGCCTAACAGGGCATATGATTTCGGTCGCAAACTCGATAAGTGCTGGAAAACCGGATTTCCCATCGCTTGACCCCGAAAGCCACTTTGAAGGCAATTTAAAAAAAAATCGGCAAAAATTCCCAGAGCCCTGACAAGAACCGGCTGTTCCTCATAAGCAAAACCAGCAATTCAGCAGCATCCCAGTCTGAATTCCCAACAAAAGTTCGAAAATCGTCAAATGCACCGGAACAAACAAATTTGCAGGTCGAAGTCCAAGGGGCGTTGTTTGGCAGCTTTTGCATAATAACCACCACAATATGAATCTAATCCGATTACTGTGGTTTTATAAATATTTAAACGGGAAAGTTTCGTTGCTGGCGTGTAGCTTACACTTGGGGAAACTTTGGAGTTGGTGCCGACAGTTCGATCAGCGTTTAAAACTTTTCGTACTGAAACTATTGAATTCGCTAATGTGTGCTTTCATATATCGCTATAATGCGCCTCAGCCTCATTAACAATCGCTGAATATTGCAGGTTAATGAAGCGAATTTGATCAGTTGAGCACATTCGTCGTGATATAAGCTGAACGTTTTTAAATATTCCTATTTTGGGGACACTCTGTATCAGTCTGTGAAAAAAATTGTAAGAAAATCTGTTCAAAAATTCTTCAAAAAGCAGGATTTCAAAAACGTTTTTGAACTGAAAAAGCCGCGGTTGTTCTTGATCAAACAGAAAATTTTGAAAATTTTGGGTTTTCCACTTCAGGAATTTGCATAAAATGCCCAAATACTCTAAAATTGTCAAACCTTTTTTCCTTTGGGGATTTTATTTCGTTTCCTAACCTTTAAAAAGCTAGAAGGAAAAGCCGAATTTTATTGACGCGTCCATGTTTTGCAACTTATATCTCAGAAGCAATTGAGAATATCGCAATAGTCATACGAAGCTTTTTTATCGAGCGCCTCAAAAGCTTCTTTCGCCGTTTGAGGTTTTATCCGAAATTCCTAACCTTTAAAAAGTTAGAAGCAAAAATGCCAAAGTTTACAAGCCTATAACTCTGAAATAGCTAAAAATATGTGAACAATCATTAAAAGCTTTTCGATGGAGCGTCACGAGATTTGTCTTTGCTCTACCAGGTTTTACCCAGAATTCCTAACCTTTAAAGAGTTAAGAGCAAAAATTCAGGGGCGATCAAAGTTCAAGAGCTTGCATCGGTGAAACTACTAAAAATGTGTCCCTAATCATCAGATACAAATAATATTTTCGATAGAGGGTCGAAATGGCAGTTATTGCGTTTTGATGTTCCCGAATATTCCTAACCTTTAAAAAGCTAGAAGCAAAAATACAATTTGAAGCGGGCGTCGAAGTTCAGACACCTGTATCTCGGGAACTACTGGAGATAATTCAATAATCATTAGAACCTTTTCAATAGAGCACCTGAAGGGCCGCCTTTGCCTCGTGCAACTATTTCCGCAATTTCTAACCTTAAAAAAGCCAGAAGCAGAAATCAAATTTTCAAGAGGGCTCGAGGTCCAATGGCTTAAATCTCTGAAACGGCTCAACATATTTCAATGATCAATAGAGTTTCTTTTTGAAAAAGCGTCTCAAATGCAGTCTGTGTGCCTTGATGTTTAAGCCGGAATTGCTAACCTCTAAAAAACGATAAGCAAAACTTCAATTTTAACGACAGGCCGAAGTTTGAAAAGTTATATCTCCAAAACGGCTGGCGATAGAGCTCAATAATAATTAGAAACTTTTTGACACAGACGCTTTCGTTTCCTTTCAGGATTTTATCCCGAATTCCTAACCTTTAAAAATCTAGAAGCAAAATTCCTATATTAAGAGGGGGTCAAAGTTCAAAATCTTATGTCGCCAAAACGGCTAAAGTAGACTCAATAATCAGTAGAACCTTTTCGATTAAACGTGTCAAAATCTGTCTTTCCTAACCTGTAAAACGCTAGAAACAATTCTTCTATATTAAGAGCGCGTTAAAGTGCAAAAGCTTATATCTCCAAAACAGATAGAGCTGGTTGAATAATAGCTTAGATAGAGCTTTCCCTTCTGAATTTTTATCCGAAATTCCTAACCTTTAAAGAGCTAGAAGCAAAATTTCAATTTTAACGGCGGGTCAAAATTCAAAAGCTCATATCTCCAAAACGGGCGCAGATAGCTCAATAATCATTAGAACCTTTTCGATAGATCAACTCAAAACCTCTCTTTCCTCTTGGAGTTTTCATTCGAAAATCCTAACCTTTAAAAAGCTAGAAGCTAAACTTCAATTTTAAGAGCGGGCCGAAGTTCAAAATCTTATATCTCCAAAACGGCTGGAGATGGCTCAATAATCATTAGAACATTTTCGATAGAGCATCTCAAGATCTGTCTATCCCTTTTGAGTGCTTATCCGCAATTCCTAACCTTTAAAAAACTAGAAGAAAAACTCCAATATTAAGATCGGTCCGAAGTTTAAAAGCTTGTATCTCCAAAGCAGCAGGAAATAGCCTGAAAATCATGAGAACATTTCCGAAAGATCATCCTAAAAGCTGTATTGGCCTTTTGTTCGTAACCTTTAAAGAGCTGGAAGCAAAATTCCAATTTTAAGAGCGGCTCATATCTCCAAAACGGGCCGAGATAGCTCAACAAGCTTTCATCAGAGATCATTTCAAAACCTCTCGTTCCGTTTGGTGCTTTTATCTGGAAATTCTAACCTTTAGAAAGCCTGAAACAAAATTCCAATTTTAAGAGCGGGGTCAAAGTTCAAAAGCTCATATCTCCAAAACGGGTGGAGATCGCTCAAGAATCATTAGAACCTTTTCGGTAGAACGCCTCAAAAGCTTTCGTTGTTTTTTAAGTTTTATCCGTAAATCCTAACCTTTAAAAAGCTAGAAGCAAAACTCCAATTTTAAGAGCGAGTCAAAGTTCAAAAGCCAATATCTCCAAAACGGCCGTAGGTCGCTTAAGAATCATTAGAATCTTTTCGGTAAAGCACCTCAAAGCTTTCTTTCTCATCTGAGTTTCTATCCGAAATTCCTAACCTTTAGAAAGCTTGAAGCAAAACTCCAAGTTAAAGAGCGAGTCAAAGTTCGAAAGCCAATATCTCCAAAACGGCCGGAGATGGCTCAATAATCATTAGAACATTTTCGATAGATCATCTCAAAACCTCTCTTTCCTCTTGGAGTTTTTATTCGGAAATTCTAACCTTTAGAAAGCCTGAAGCAAAATTCCAATTTTAAGAGCGGGGTCAAAGTTCAAAAGCTCATATCTCTAAAACGGGCGGAGATCGCTCTAGAATCAGTAGAATCTTTTCGGTAAAGCACTTCAAAGCTTTCTTTCTCGTCTGACTTTTTATCCGAAATTCCTAACCTTTAAAAAGCGTGAAGCAAAACTCCAATTTTAAAAGCGAGTCAAAGTTCAAAAGCCCATATCTCTAAAACGGGTGGAGATAACACAATAAATATTAGAACCTTTTCGATAGATCATCTCAAAACCTCTCTTTTCTTTTGGAGTTTTTATCCGGAAATCCTAACCTTTAGAAAGCCTGAAGCAAAATTCCAATTTTAAGAGCGGGGTCAAAGTTCAAACGCCCATATCTCCAAAACGGGCGCAGATAGCTCAATAATCATTAGAACCTTTTCGAAAGATCATCTCAAAACCTCTCTTTCCTGTTGGAGTTTTCATTCGGAAATTCTAACCTTTAGAAAGCCTGAAGCAAAATTCCAATTTTAAGAGCGGGGTCAAAGTTCAAAAGCTCATATCTCCAAAACGGGCGGAGATCGCTCAAGAATCATTAGAACTTTTTCGGTAAAGCACCTCAAAAATTTCTTTCTCGTCTGAGTTTTTATCCGAAATTCCTAACCTTTAAAAAGCGTGAAGCAAAACTCCAATTTTAAAAGCGAGTCAAAGTTCAAAAGCCCATATCTCCAAAACGGGTGGAAATAACACAATAAACATTAGAACCTTTTCGATAGATCATCTCAAAACCTCTCTTTTCTTTTGGAGTTTTTATCCGGAAATCCTAACCTTTAGAAAGCCTGAAGCAAATCTCCCATTTTAAGAGCGAGTCAAAGTTCAAAAGCCCATATCTCCAAAACGGACGCAGATAGCTCAATAATCATTAGAACCTTTTCGATAGATCATCTCAAAACCTCTCTTTCCTGTTGGAGTTTTCATTCGGAAATATTAACCTTTAGAAAGCCTGAAGCAAAATTCCAATTTTAAGAGCGGGGTCAAAGTTCAAAAGCTCATATCTCCAAAACGGGCGGAAATCGCTCAACAATCATTAGAACTTTTTCGGTAAAGCACCTCAAAGCTTTCTTTCTCGTCTGAGGTTTTATCCGAAATTCCTAACCTTTAAAAAGCGTGAAGCAAAACTCCAATTTTAAAAGCGAGTCAAAGTTCAAAAGCCCATATCTCCAAAACGGGTGGAGATAACACAATAATCATTAGAACCTTTTCGATAGATCATCATAAAACCTCTCTTATCTTGTGGAGTTTTTATCCGGAAATCTTAACGTTTAGAAAGCCTGAAGCAAAACTCCCATTTTAAGAGCGAGTCAAAGTTCAAAATCCCATATCTCCAAACGGGCGCAGATAGCTCAATAATCATTAGAACCTTTTCGAAAGATCATCTCAAAACCTCTCTTTCCTGTTGGAGTTTTCATTCGGAAATTCTAACCTTTAGAAAGCCTGAAGCAAAATTCCAATTTTAAGAGCGGGGTCAAAGTTCAAAAGCTCATATCTCCAAAACGGGCGGAGATCGCTCAAGAATCATTAGAACTTTTTCGGTAAAGCACCTCAAAGCTTTCTTTCTCGTCTGAGTTTTTATCCGAAATTCCTAACCTTTAAAAAGCGTGAAGCAAAACTCCAATTTTAAAAGCGAGTCAAAGTTCAAAAGCCCATATCGCCAAAACGGGTGGAGATAACACAATAATCATTAGAACCTTTTCGATAGATCATCTCAAAACCTCTCTTATCTTTTGGAGTTTTTATTCGGAAATCCTAACCTTTAGAAAGCCTGAAGCAAAACTCCCATTTTAAGAGCGAGTCAAAGTTCAAAATCCCATATCTCCAAAACGGGCGCAGATAGCTCAATAATCATTAGAACCTTTTCGATAGATCATCTCAAAACCTCTCTTATCTTTTGGAGTTTTTATTCGGAAATCCTAACCTTTAGAAAGCCTGAAGCAAAACTCCCATTTAAAGAGCGAGTCAAAGTTCAAACGCCCATATCTCCAAAACGGGCGCAGATAGCACAATAATCATTAGAACCTTTTCGATAGATCATCTCAAAACCTCTCTTTTTCTTTGGAGTTTTTATCCAGAAATCCTATCCTTTAAAAAGCTAGAAGCGAAACTCCCATTTTAAGAGCGAGTCAAAGTTCAAACGCCAATATCTCCAAAACGGGCGCAGATAGCTCAACAATCATTAGAACTTTTTCAATAGTGCGTCTCAAAGGCTGCCTTTGTCTTCTTAGGATTTTTTTTGATAGAGCGACACACTCTACTAAACATCCAATTATAGAAGGTTTTCCTGTTGTATTTGCCTGAAACCTTCCATTATAATTCACACGCAACATCCGGTGCATATTCCTACCGAATGCTATGCAGATATTTGTCACATTAGCGACTGGAGCATGTCTAGGAAACTGGATTAATATAAATCATAACTAGCAGGATAAATATCTTGAGGAATGTTGTCTCGTTCACGTTAATGTCGGAACAAGCATCCCGCTATACGAGTCTTCATTAAACGAAAACCGTACGCATTTAGTTGCGGCAGAAGAAGCACTAAATGCCAATGGAATTTACAGGGAACAAATGGGGACAAATGGCCCCATCATCATATTCACAACATGTGCCAAATTCGCCAAACTATCCGATGTTATCTTTTGTATGAGGGTAAAACGATGGGATTATTGAAGTCGCTCTTGAAATGACACTCACGTTTTGCAATATCGAGCTTGGAAAACTTTGTGTGGCGGGAGATTAAAACAAAAAATACTAGCGGGGATTCATCAATGGAAATGTCCTTGATTTTTCAGGATTTATCCGGAATTCCTTTACCTTTAAAAGAGGGAAGCATAAATGAAACCTCCAAGGGGGCGTGGAAGTTCTAGAGCTGATATCTCCAAAACGGCTGGAGATATCTCGATAATCCGTAGAGCCTTTTCGATAGAGCGTCTCAAAGACTCTCTTTAACTGTTGAGGTTTGAGGTGAATTTCCTAACCTTTAAAAAGTTACAAACAAAAATTCCTGGGTTTAGAGCAGCGTCAACATTCTTGCGATGCTTTATCAATAGAAGTGTTTAATAACAGCAAACTTTCGAGGTGGATTGAGTGAACTTCCAAGCAAAACAAAGTGAGTGGGAACGGGGAGAAGCGTAAAGTTAATTTGCGATAGAACCGCAAACATATATTAATGATATTAAGGGAATTATGTGTCGTATAAGTGAGCCGTTCCGGTGACGAAAAGAGAGATAAATCTTCCCTAGAGAGAAACTGGCAAATAAGCCAGACAGTTTTGCGACAGAGTGGGGAGATATTGGCTTAGCGTTAATCCATCATAAGTTGTGAGCAAGCAAGATTCCAGATTCTTTTATATCCACACTTAAGGCTCTGTACTCGCGATCTGTCTGATCCATTTATCATACCTAATAAAAATGTAGAGCACTTCGTCTACATAATTTGTTTGGGCATTAAGTTCTGTTCTCGCGTGTGCCCCGAAACTTTTAAGCGACCTCGAAATTTAGATAAATTCCACCCGTTTTGTCGCTACTGAGGCTTATGATGCATTAAATGAGACGTTTTTAAAATTCGCAAATTCCGCCCAGTTTCCACGAAAATATTATTAGTTGTTGAAAAATTACCCTCTATACGTGACCGCGTTTTCAAGCTCTCCTCCTAGTTCGTATTCCGGAACGGTGTTCTAACTCACCTATTAATTTTGCAGATTTTAAACATATTTCCAAGTTTTTCAGGCTTTCGTTAACCGGGCCTTGTCAGCAAGGCTCCAAGAGCGCCGCTTCCAAAACGCTCATAAGATTTGCTAAGCAATCCGTAACCTCTAAAAGGATAGAAGCCAAAACAGCTCATATATCTGAAACGGTGCAAAATAGCTGATGGGACATAAGAACTAATCGGATAGAGCGTTGCGAGAGCCACTTTTCACTAATAGGGTTTTATCGGAAATTTCTAACCGTTAAAAAGCTAGAAGCAAAAATGTGAATATTTAGAGCGCCCGAAGTTTAAAAGGACATCAATGTTTAGGAGGTTATAACTCGAAAATGCTCAAAAATGTCTTAGTGATCCCTAACACCTTTTCGATAGAGCGCCTTTCTTTGACTCTTGAGGTTTTAGCCGGAATTGCTAACCTTTAAAAAGCCTGAAGCAAAACTCCCACTTTAAGAGTGAGTCAAAGTTCAAAAGCCCATAGCTCCAAAAGGGCTGCAGATATTTCAATAATCATTAGAGCCTTTTCGATAGAGCGTTGCAAGGGCTTTCTTTGCCTCTTAATGTATTTTCCAGAATTTCTAGCCTTTAAAAAGTGAGAAGCAAAATTTTCAAAATTTAGGGCAGCGTCAGTGCTTACGGGCTTATAACTCGGAAATAATTAAAAATAGCTGAATTTTCTTTGAAACATTTTCGACAGAGTGTCTTGAGAACTGGCTTTCCTGTTTGAGGTTTCACCCGCAATTCCTAACCTTTAAAAAGTTGCAAGCAGAAATCAAATGTATAAGGCCCCGTCCAAGTCCAAAAGTTTATGTCTTCGAAACTGGTGAAACGTGCTAGTAATGTTGAGAACCCTTTTTAAAGAACGACTCAAAAGCTCTTATTTCCACATAGGAGTTTTTCGGAATTCCTAACCTTTAAGAAGCTAGAAGTAAAAATGTCCAATTTATATGTATAAGAACTTATATCTCTGAATCGACTGGAAATATCTCAACAATTATAAAAACCTTTTCGATGCAACATCTTGCACGCTTTCTTTGCATTCTAAGGGTTTTCCCGAATTCCTAACCTTTAAGAATCTAGAAACAAAAATGTCCTGTGTTTAAGGCTCCATCGCAGTTTAAAAGCGCATATCTCTGAAACGACTGGTAATATTTCGATAATTATTAGCGCCTGTTCGATAGAACATCTAAAAAGCTCTCTCCGTGTCTTAAGAGTTTTCCCGGAATTCCTAACCTTTAAAAAGCTAGAAGCAAAAATGTCGAATATTAACGCACCTGCGCAGTTCAAAAGCTTATATCTCTGAAACGACTGAAAAATACAAAAAATTATGACAACATTTTTGGACAAGCTTCTTCAGGCCGACTTTTTCCAATTTAGCACTGTCCAGAATTCCTAACCTTTAAGAAATTAGAAGTAAAAATGTCAAAATTTAGCGCACCATCGTCTTTCAACAGCTTATATTTCTGAAACGACTGGAAATATCTCAATAAGCATAACAACATTTTCGATAAAACATCTCCAAAGCTCTCTTTGCGTCTTAAGGGCTTTGCCGGAATTCCTAACCTTTAAGAAGTTAGAAGCCAAAATGTAAAAATGTAACGCACCATCGAAGTTCAAGAGCTTATATCTCTGAAACGACTGGAAATATTGCAATAAGCATAAGAACCTTTTAGATAGAACATCTCACAAGCTCTCTTTGCGTCTTAAGGGTTTTGCCCGAATTTCTAACCTTGAAGAAGTTAGAAGCCAAAATGTAAAAATGTAACGCACCATCGAAGTTCAAGAGCTTATATCTCTGAAACGACTGGAAATATTGCAATAAGAATAAGAACCTTTTAGATAGAACATCTCACAAGCTCTCTTTGCGTCTTAAGGGTTTTGCCCGAATTTCTAACCTTGAAGAAGTTAGAAGCCAAAATGTAAAAATGTAACGCACCATCGAAGTTCAAGAGCTTATATCTCTGAAACGACTGGAAATCTTGCAATAAGCATAAGAACCTTTTAGATAGACCATCTCACAAGCTCTCTTTGCGTCTTAAGGGTTTTGCCGAATTTCTAACCTTGAAGAAGTTAGAAGCAGAAATGTAAAAATGTAACGTTCCATCGCAGTTCAAGAGCTTATATCTCTGAAACGACTGGAAATATTGCAATAAGCATAAGAACCTTTTAGATAGACCATCTCACAAGCTCTCTTTGCGTCTTAAGGGTTTTGCCCGAATTTCTAACCTTGAAGAAGTTAGAAGCCAAAATGTAAAAATGTAACGCACCATCGAAGTTCAAGAGCTTATATCTCTGAAACGACTGGAAATATTGCAATAAGCATACGAACCTTTTAGATAGACCATCTCACAAGCTCTCTTTTCCTCTTAAGGGTTTTGCCGGAATTTCTAACCTTTAAGAAGTTAGAAGCCAAAATGTAAAAATGTAACGCACCATCGCAGTTCAAGAGCTTATATCTCTAAAAAGACTAAAAATATTAACAAAATTATTGGAATTTTTATGAACAAACTTTGCTAGGGCGACTTTTTCCAATTACGCACCATCAAGAATTCCTAACCTGTAAAAAAATTGATGTAAAATGATCGAACTTTGCAGAATAAAAACTGGCAAAATTTCACATGTTCCGTGCAAATACCCGGTTTTAACTCGACTAATCAAATCAGGAATAACATCAAAATCCTACAGGGTGTTTGCTATGAAACTCGCCACTTTCGAAAACCCTGACTGGCACGAAGTAACTTTAATTCTTTGAAGATTGCCGATGGTCAACCCTGCAAAATGCATCTAATCTCAGTCTGGCAATGGGGCGCGCATCAAACCGACTGATTCGCATTAATAATGCGAAAAAATCCAGATTATCCATCCAAGAAATGTAAATTGAACCAATTTTGTCGCTCATTAGCAAACGGGGCAATATATCAAACCGCACAGCTCCAATTAAACTACTCTAATCAGCCTGTCGACATCCAATAATCACTAATTATTTCGCTGTCGTTTATGCATGGTAAAAACGATCTGCTAATGAGAGAGATTATACCTTCTTAAAGAAGAAAATACTAAATAATAACAAGTTGAATTTCCATAGAATATACAGACGGACATGGATGGCTGTCCAGGAAAATTCCTCTAAAACAGAAATCCGCAAACAAGCCGGAAAGTGAGGCGATATTGGCTTAGCGCTAATCCATCATAACTTGCGAACTTGCGGTTTCAGATTCTTTTATGGTCACATTTAAAAGCCCCGTACTTCATCCCGTGCGTCCTCATTCTTCTTCGCTCTATTCCACATCCGTCCCGTTTCTCCATCCCGCAAAAATATTAAGCAGAGTTCCTTTGCCAAATTTGTCGTCGTTTTAAAATGGGCAACAACACGCCGACACAACGAAACTTCTTCGTCATCTGAAACCGTCTTTGTGCCGGGATATGGAATGAAATTTACGAGAAACACGTTTATCGGATAATATATAATAATTTCGGTGTTAATTACTGTGCAGCTTCTGCTAAGGCAACGACAAAGTTATTATGTGCAGTTGCATCCACAAGTTCAAGCTGGTTAATGCCTGTCAAGGCCTGTTTTTGAATGAAAATTTCGAGGCTCACATGCAAAGATCATTGACTGGCCTGAATTTCGCAAAGTCAAGCTTATCAGGCCATCTTTGTTCGCCTGCAAGAACGTGTCGACTCTTAAGCGGATTTGTTTGGGGGGCTTTAAGGCGGGACAAGATAAATATTTATGTGAAATTAAGGAACCTTAAAGGATATGAATACAATCCGGAGCAGACGCACGATAAATCGTCGGCCATGTCCTGAAAACGTGCGTAATTTCCCATCATCTACCAAACACCCGTTAGTTGGTTTTTCTCTGAACCAACAACAATAAACCGGCACGAAATATCTGGCCTAGTTTCAACGCCACCAAATATCCAGAGAAACAGATGGTCAAATTATATTTTTGTTTTGTCTAGCCGATTTAACAGAAAAAAACATTCCTGCTGCCTGACGTCTGGTTTGTTAAGACAATTTTTCTTGAAATAGCCTCCAGTGTGTGTTTTATTTTTGATCAGACCTCGTAGTTTATTGGATTCGACTATTGGTGCTGGCTAAAGATAGGAGACTTCAAGACTTCAAATATCTGGGACATTTGGCTGGTAAAACGTGTAAGGCTTAGGAGCAGACAGGACATGAGACCTTAAAGGATGAAGAAGTTTTAAATGAGAGCTTAAAGATATGAGACTTCAAAGGAAAAGTCTCCTCAGATAAAGAGGCAGCGATATGAATTTTCAAAATAGGAGAGACTTTACGCGCAGCGAAACTCTGAAATGAGAGTTCAAAAGATCAAAACAAAGCAATTAGAGATACTTTAAATGAGAGCTTAGAGATATGAGACTTCAAAAGACACTGAGTCCGTCGATAAAGAGTGAGAGATATGAGAGTTCAAAGATTATTTACTTTGCACGGTGCGGGTGTTCCTTCGCAAACCCTCTTATACGGGAGATCACAGATAAAAGACTTCAAAAAGAAAATAACATTTTGAAAACGAGTCGAAGAAAACGAGGCGAGATTTAAAAGGATCAAAACGTCTAAATGGAAGCTAAAAAATATGAGACTTCCAAGCAGAAGAACTCTCTTGTTTACAAGTCTGAGATATGAGGCTTCAAAGAGTCAAATAATGTAAAGGAAAGACTTAAAACTAGGAGAAATCTATAACCTGAAGATATATAAGAGAGATCAGAGATATAAGGCTTCAAAGGAAACTGTCTCACTTTTTAATGTGTAAAATATTTGAGACTTCAGAATATCAACTTTAAAAGATGAAAGACATATAAATGGGAGCTTAATACATAAGGCTTCAAACGAAAAGTCCTCTCTTCTTAAGGAGTCTAAGATATGAGACTTCAAAAAGTCAAAGACAGAATGGACCAAGACTCGATCGATGCAACTTTAACGAATGAGAAACGTTGGATTATAACTCTGCTATATGAGACTTCAAGCTAAAGAAAATTTTATTTTAAACCGCCGGTTATATGAGACTTCAGAAGTCCAAAGGCTCGAGGCCTGATACTTCTAAAGATGAAGGACCTGTAACTAAGAGCTCAGAGAGCTGAGGCTTCAAAATAAACAAACTCTCTCTTAAGGAGTGTAAGATATACGACTTCAAAAAGTCACTCTTGACTCAATGAATGAAATTTTAAAAAAATGAGAAGCGTTTGATTGATGAATGTTGAAATGAGAGCTCGGAGATATGAGACTTCAAACAAAAGAAGATGTTTTTTAAAGCCTCGGAGATATGCGACTTACGGACGATCAAAAACTGGATGGCTGACACTTTAAAATATGAAAAACGTATAAATGGGAGCCTAATTGATAAGGCTTCCAACGAAAAGACCTCTCTTGTTAAGGAGTCTAAGATATGAGACTTCAAAAATCAAAGACATAATCGACCAAAGACTCAATCGATGAAACTTAAAGAATGAGAAACGTTGGATTATAACTCTGCGATATGAGACTTCAAGCAAAAGAAAATTTTATTTTAAACCGTCCGGTTATATGAGACTTCAGACGACCAAAGGCTCGAGGCCCGATACTTCTAAAGATGAAGGACCTGTAACTAAGAGCTCAGAGAGCTGAGGATTCAAAATAAACAAACTCACTTCTTAAGGAGTGTATGATACACGACTTCAAAAAGTCACTCTTGACTCAATGAATGAAATTTTAAAAAAATGAGAAGCGTTTGATTGATGAATGTTTAAATGAGAGCTCAGAGATATGAGACTTCAAACAAAAGAAGATGTTTTTTTAAAGCCTCGGAGATATGCGACTTCGGACGATCGAAAAACTGGATTGCTGACACTTTAAAAGATGAAAACGTATAAATGAGAGCCTAATACATAAGGCTTCCAACGAAAAGACCTCTCTTGTTAAGGAGTCTAAGATATGAGACTTCAAAATGTCAAAGACAGAATCGACCAAGACTCGATCGATGAAACTTTAAAGAATGAGAAACGTTGGATTATAACTCTGCTATATGAGACTTCAAGCAAAAGAAAATTTTATTTTAAACCGCGGTTATATGAGACTTCAGAAGTCCAAAGACTCGAGGCCCTGATACTTCTAAAGATGAAGGACCTGTAACTAAGAGCTCAGAGCTGAGGCTTCAAAATAAACAAACTCACTTCTTCTTAAGGAGTGTATGATATACGACTTCAAAAAGTCACTCTTGACTCAATGAATTAAATTTTAAAAAAATGAGAAGCGTTTGATTGATGAATGTTGAAATGAGAGCTCGGAGATATGAGACTTCAAACAAAAGAAGATGGTTTTTTAAAGCCTCGGAGATATGCGACTTCAGACGATCAAAAACTGGATGGCTGACACTTTAAAAGATGAAAAACGTATAACTATGGGCTTAGAAACATGAGGCTTCAAAATTAACGAACTCTCTTCATAAGGAATCTAAGATATAAGACTGCAAAAGGCACAAAAACTCAATGAACGAAACTGTAAAGACTGAGAAACGGTTGATTGATGAATGTTGAACTAAGAGCTCGGAGATATGAGACTTCAAGCAAAAGAAACTATTTTCTTTAAGCGTCGGAGATATGCGACTTCAGAAGATCAAAGGCTCGATGGCTGAGACTTTCAAATATCAAAAACGTATAAATATGAGCTTAGGAGACATGAGGCTTCAAAGGAAAAGAACTCTTTCTTGAAGGAGTCTAAGATATAAGACTTCCAAAGACCAAAGATTCGAATGAATGAAACTGTAAAGACCTGAGAAACGTTTGATTGATGAATGTTGAAATGAGGGCTAGTAGATATGAGACTTTAAACAAAAGAAACTATTTTCTTAAAGCTGTCGGAGATATGCGACTTCAGAAGATCAAAGGCTCGATGTCTGAGACTTTGAAACATCAAAAACGGATAAATATGAGCTTAGAGACATGAGGCTTCAAAAGAACAGAATTCTCTTCTGAAGGAGTATAAGATATAAGACTGCCAAAGACCAAAGATTTCGATGAATGAAACTGTAAAGACTGAGAAACGTTTGATTGATAAATGTTGAAATGAGGGCTCGTAGATATGAGACTTCAAACAAAAGAAAATATTTTCTTAAAGCGTCGGATATATGCGACTTCAGAAGATGAAAGGCTCGATGGCTGAGACTTTGAAACATCAAAAACGGATAAATATGAGCTTGGAGACATGATGCTTCAAAAGAACAGAATTCTCTTCTGAAGGAGTCTAAGATATAAGACTTCCAAAGACCAAAGATTCGATGAATGAAACTGTACAGACTGAGAAACGTTTCATTGATAAATGTTGAAATGAGGGCTCGTAGATATGAGACTTCAAACAAAAGAAAATATTTTCTTACAGCGTCGGAGATATGAGACTTCAGAAGACCAAAGGCTCGATGGCTGAGACTTTGAAACATCAAAAACGTATAAATATGAGCTTAGAGACATGAGGCTTCAAAAGAAAAGAACTCTCTTCTGAAGGAGTCTAAGAAATAAGACTGCAAAAGACCAAAGATTCGATGAATGACACTGTAAAGACTGAGAAACGTTTGCTTGATGAATGCTGAAATTAGGGCTCGGAGATATGAGACTTCAAACAACAGAAAATATTTTCTTACAGCGTCGGAGATATGAGACTTCAGAAGACCAAAGGCTCGATGGCTGAGACTTTGAAACATCAAAAACGTATAAATATGAGCTTAGAGACATGGGGCTTCAAAAGAAAATAAATATGTCGTTAAAGAGTCGCAGATATGAGACTTCTTAAGATCAAAGGCTTGAAAGCCCAGCCTTAAAAGATGAGAAACCTTTGAATAAAAGCTCAGAGACATGGGGCGTCGAAAAGAGAATATTTCTTAGATAAAAAGCCTGAGATGTGAGACTTCAAAATGTCAACTGAGAAAACTTTAACGCTGAGCGCGGATTTATGACGCGCTAATAAAAATATAAATTTTTGATAGAGTCGAAGATGTCAGAGTCAGTCAAAGAGGCTTAGAAAACTGAGATATGAGAGAGGGGTTGGAAAGGTAGTTCAAAGATACGAGACTTCAAAAAATATCTACTCAGGAAGGTTTAAAGGGTTGAAGCTTCAAAGAATGTAAAAACTTAGATATAAGACTTCAAGTCGTTATGAGAGGCTTTGGGGAACTTTTTGCTCTTTCAGTACTGAAATCAAACAAAATCTACGCCGTGATTTCCAACTGATTGAAATCAATTGCTGTTCAGTGTCGATTTTAATTATTTGACCAAGCAATTTGGCATAATGGAATTCGATTTTGTCAGTGCGACGTTTATCAGAGTTTGCTTTTGGATTTTTTCCTCCCGTTGGTCGTTGAATAATTGCCGAAATTTCCGCACATCCTAAATCATTTAATTCCATTTTAATGTACATGTTTAATGTATTAGTGGCGCTGTGAGCAAACGTTGTGCAAAATTGATAAACCTGCCGAACTGGGCAAAGGAAATTTGCAAAATTCGGCCCGAGAAAGTGAAGAAATCTCTTTTAGGAACCGCAATCTTCAAACAGTTCTCCTGCAGTGGATTTAGGGCGTTTGGAAGCAGCTGTATGAAGCGCGTTTTTTTTTTGGTCTTATGGCCCATTTACTTCGAGAAAATCGTGCTGCAACGAATTAGCCGGCAGTAAATCTAATCTAAACATGAAAGTGGCCGGTTTTGGAGATGTTTCTCAATTAAGCGCGGCCAATTCGTGAGTGGATGCAGGAATTTGAGTGACGCAGACCTTGGCTTTCGGATTGCATAAATACCGCATATAAATATAGCCCGATCTTCAGAAGGTCGGCGAACTTCAATGTTTTTAAACGTGGACGCGCTGTTTATTAATAAAACGATTTTCAGTGGGAAAAAATCTTGGTTGACTAACTTGGAGCCATTTGGGCAGCGAGTGGTTTTTTTTTTGGGTGAAATATCCACGAACAAAGCGCTGTTAATAGACCAGCAGCTTTAATAAGTGTCCACAGGTGCAGAAAAAATCAATTAACTGTTGTGAACATATTTTGCAACAATTCGGCTTTTACAATCCCATGCGGGCATTGTTTTGCATGTACGTGGCTCGATTGTCAATTTAGATAACGCAGGTATTAATGAACGTCATAAGAATGCACAGATTTTCGGAAAAAAATACGCCGGTTTAATGGCCATCCATGTAGCTGGGACGGTTTAATTAACGTGGCGTTTTTCGATTTCATTACTCTTGCGATGGATGAACAAGAATGGCTTTTGCGGACCTCAACAATTTAATTTATCCGGCAACAAATGCATCGCGCGTGGGTCGCTTTGTAACGCGCGTGATTTCCACATGAGTCTGGCTGGAAAGTTCACCTTAAATCCAGTTGGAAGCTGGTTTTTTCTCGAAAATCATGCCCTGGAACTGAAACTGGCGAATTCTTCGGGATTTTAGGAAAAGGGCGACTCTTAAGATGATCCGCATTTTAACCGGCGAATTTTCGAAAAATTGTTTCTCAACGTGTGGGGCCTTAAACCGCATTTTTGAGCTCCAAACTTGAAAAAATCCCGAAAATTCAGGGAACTGCAGACTATACCCACAATTGCCAAATAAAGAGCTGAACGCTTTGCCCATTGAACGATGATTACCAACTGAACCCGATTTTGAGTGAGGAATTTTTGAAAAATTGCATTTTTCGGCATCAAACTCAAAAAATTCTCAAAAATTAACCAAAAGTGGCTCTAAATCAATATTCACCCCCTCAATAGTGTAGAGTTTTCTCGGTTTAACGGTTCTAACAGCAGCCCTATGGGTGGTTTCACTTTTGAGAGATGAATTTTTGAAAAATGTCTCCCAATAGTGCGGAAAACCAAACGGCATTTTCAAGCTTCAAACTTAAAAAAATTGCCGAAAATTTGCGGAAACATAAACTATATCGACACTTGTAAGGTATCTTATATCGTACTGAACAGCCCAATAACCAAACCCAATTTTGAGTGACAAATTTTTCAAAAATCGCTGGTAAATTTGCTGAACACAACACATTTTGAAGCATAAAGTAAAAAAATGCTAAAAAATTTACGAAAAGTGACCCTAAATCAATATTAACTTCCTCAGGGGAGTGGATTTTCTGTTTAACGGTGCCAAAAAGAGTCCTCTAGGTAGTCCCACTTTTGAGTAATGAATTTTCGAAAAATGTCTTCCAATAGTGCGGAAAACCAAATTGCATGTTCCAGCCTCAAAGTTAAAATTTAACAAATCCCAAGAGTTTAAAAAAATTAATTCCGCACTGACAGGATTAATAGAGCAGGGGTTTCCTCAATTGAGTGCTGCTAAAAGGAAATCTTCAGATAAATACGGTTTTGAGTGACAATTTTTTGAAAAATCGTTTGCAAATTTGCTGAAAGCTTAAGCATCAAACGTGAAAATTCCTCAAAAATTTATGAAAACTCACACTAAATCGAAATTTGCTTCTTTAGTAGAACAGTCCTTTGCCCATTGAGGTGAGTCAAAATCAGCCTTCTAGATAGTCGCGATTTTGAGTAACGTATTTTTGAAAAATGTCTTCCAATAGTGCAGAAAGCCAAACAGCATTTTCTCGCTTCAAACTCGAATAATTCTCAAAAATTGAAGAAACAGACTCTAACTACAGATCAGTAGTTAGAGTATTAACAGAAATAACCTTCCTCTACTGTGTGAGGTTGAGGTCACTCTCTGGCTCACCCCTGTCTTAAGCAAGGATTTTTTTAAAAACTCTCTTCCAAACGTAGTTATGGCCAGACTACAGTTTGAAGCCTCAAACTTTGAAAATTGGCACGAATTGAGGAAAGTTGAGACTAAATCGCTACTTGCAATTTTATTAGAAACCAGTTTCTTCTCGTTAATGGGGGCTTCGAGCAACACTCTCACTCGCCCTCATTTTGAGCGACGAATTTTTTAAAAATCTCTTGTAAACGTGGTAAACGCCAAGTTGCAATTCGAAGAGTCGCAGTTAAAAAAAATGTCACGAATTGAGAAAAATTGAGTCTCTTGTATGATTAATAGAGTCCGGTTTCCTCTATTGAGTGGTGCTTCAAACAGTACTCGAGCTAATTATCATTCGGAAGAACGATTTTTGAAGAAATTTCTTTCAAACGCCGTGGAAGCCAAACTCCACTTTGAAAGCCCCACATTCAAAAAATTCCTAAGAAGTTAGCAAAGTTGAGACAAAATTTCTACTTTCAGCATTAATAGAAGAAGCTTTTCTCTATAGAGTGCTGCTTACAGAAGAGCTCCAGCTAGTCCCCAGTTTTAAACGACGATTTTTTAAAGAAAATCTCTTCCAAACGTCGGGAAAGCCAAACCCCACTTTGAAGCCTCACATTCAAAAATCTCCCGAGAAATTAGGAAAGGTGACACTAAATTTCTATTTTCAGCATTAATAGAAGATGATTTTCTCTATAGAGTGCTGCTTGCAGAAGAGCTCCAGCTAGTCCCCAGTTTATAACGACGAATTTTAAAAAAAATCTCTTCCAAACGTCGGGAAAGCCAGACCCCACTTTGAAGCCTCACATTCAAAACCTTCGAGAAATTAGGAAAGGTGACACTAAATTTCTATTTTCAGCATTAATAGAAGAAGGTTTTCTCTATAGAGTGCTGCTTGCAGAAGAGCTCCAGCTAGTCCCCAGTTTTAACGACGATTTTTAAAAAAATCTCTTCCAAGCGTCGGGAAAGCCAAACCCCACTTTGAAGCCTCACATTCAAAAATCTCCCGAGAAATTAGGAAAGGTGACACTAAATTTCTATTTTCAGCATTAATAGAAGATGATTTTCTCTATAGAGTGCTGCTTGAAGAAGAGCTCCAGCTAGTCCCCAGTTTTAACGACGAATTTTTAAAAAAAATCTCTTCCAAACGTCGGGAAAGCCAGACCCCACTTTGAAGCCTCACATTCAAAAACCTTTCGAGAAATTAGGAAAGGTGACACTAAATTTCTATTTTCAGCATTAATAGAAGAAGGTTTTCTCTATAGAGTGCTGCTTGCAGAAGAGCTCCAGCTAGTCCCCAGTTTTAACGACGAATTTTAAAAAAAATCACTTCCAAACGTCGGGAAAGCCAAACCCCACTTTGAAGCCTCACATTCAAAAACCTCCCGAGAAATTAGGAAAGGTGACACTAAATTTCTATTTTCTGCATTAATAGACGAAGGTTTTCTCCATAGAGTGCTGCTTGCAGAAGAGCTCCAGCTAGTCCCCAGTTTTATCGACGAATTTTTAAAAAAATCTCTTCCAAACGTCGGGAAAGCCAAACTCCACTTTGAAGCCTCACATTCTAAAATCTCCCGAGAAATTAGGAAAGGTGACACTAAATTTCTATTTCCAGCATTAATAGAAGAAGATTTTCTCTATAGAGTGCTGCTTGCAGAAGAGCTCCAGCTAGTCCCCAGTTTTAACGACGAATTTTAAAAAAAATCTCTTTCGAACGTCGGGAAAGCCAAACTCCACTTTGAAGCCTCACATTCAAAAATCTCCCGAGAAATTAGGAAAGGTGACACTAAATTTCTATTTTCAGCATTAATAGACGAAGATTTTCTCTATAGAGTGCTGCTTGCAGAAGAGCTCCATCTAGTCCCCAGTTTTAACGACGAATTTTAAAAAATCTCTTCCAAACGTCGGGAAAGCCAAACCCCACTTTGAAGCCTCACATTCAAAAATCTCCCGAGAAATTAGGAAAGGTGACACTAAATTTCTATTTTCAGCATTAATAGAAGAAGATTTTCTCTATAGAGTGCTGCTTGCAGAAGAGCTCCAGCTAGTCCCCAGTTTTAACGACGAATTTTAAAAAAAATCTCTTCCAAACGTCGGGAAAGCCAAACCCCACTTTGAAGCCTCACATTCAAAAATCTCCCGAGAAATTAGGAAAGGTGACACTAAATTTCTATTTTCTGCATTAATAGACGAAGGTTTTCTCCATAGAGTGCTGCTTGCAGAAGAGCTCCAGCTAGTCCCCAGTTTTAGCTACGAGTTTTTAAAAACATCTCTTCCAAACGTCGAGCCAAACGCCACATTCAAAAAAGTCCTTAGAATTTAGCAAAAGTGAGACAAAATTTCTACTATCAGCATTAATAGGCGAAAGCCTCCTCTATTGAGTGGTGCTTCAAGCAGCACTCTACCTAGTCACTAGTTTCAGCCACGAATTTTTGAAGAATTTCTGCCAGACGTCGTGGAGGCTAAACCTCACGTTGAAGCTCCACTTTCGAAAAATTCCCAAGAATTTAGGAAAGGTCAGACTACATTTCCACTATTCAGAATCAATAGAGCAGACCTTCTTCTACTGACTAGCTCTAAAGGCGGCTCTCTAGCTCATGCTGATTTTTAGTGACTAATTTTTGAAAAATACTTTCCAAAAGTCTTAGAAGCCGAACTGCATTTTCAAGCCGTAAACTTAAAAAACTCCCAATAATTGAGGGTAAATCTCCATTCCCAAGAGTGATAGAGGAACATTTTCTTTATTGAAAGGTGCTAAAAGGAGCCTTTGAGATGATGCTGGTTTCGAGAGATGAATTTTTGAAAAATCTCCTCTAACAATGCTGGAACTAAGAGAGCACTTCCAGGCTTCAAACTTGCCAAAAATTGAAGAAAATTTTGAAGACCTGCAGAATGAATAGAGCAAAGCCTCCTCTATCGAGCGACACTATCAGCTGATTTTCAACTAATCTCCATTTTGAGTGGAAAAATCCTCCAAAAGTGATGAATTTAAACCCATTCTGCACATTAGACTCAAATTTGGGGGCTAAAACCCCGGCTTCGTGCAGAAATTTGCTTCGAGCGCAAACACACCTCTGAAGAAGCACGCCACTAGTGCTTGCGGAACGTTGGCAAGAAATTACTTACTCTGCTTTGAAACTGTTAATCTTCCAGACGAAGAAACTTTCTTTAGTTCGACCCTCAATGACGACTAACCAATCTGGAAAAGCGATAAGAAGCAGGAGGCGCTCTATCGATAGAGCACCGGCTCAAACTTTGTTTAGTAAACAGAGCCGACCACTTTAATTTGCGTAATTAACGTCGAAGATAATACGAGTATCCGATTGCGGAGAAAAGGATTGCTTTAACATGTGTAACCGAGCGGGGAAGTTTATAATTATTGCCCTCAAGATCGGCTATCAGTTCGATTTCCAGACGGGATCCTCTCTGGGAAATCGTCCTCAGTGGCAAGGAAAATTCATTAGGATTACTTATTAAGAAGCTTGTCAAACAAGGAAGTTTGCGGAAAAATTAGCAGGCGAAATTAGAAAAACCCCGGCAACTTTCAGCATGGAAAACTGCATTAAGAACTTGCCAATTGATGGCACTTTGGGGAGATTTTCCAGGGATTCGCGGCCGTTTAAAAATTTAGCAGTTCCTGGTCATTATCGGTCGATTCGACATGCATCAAGGCAACTCATGCAAGCAAGATGCAAACTCATGGAAAAATCATTAAAACAATCAATTAGATGTGAGTGTTCCACGCATTATCGGCCGGATCGTGGTAAATGAAAAAGTGAAAAATCAACATGGCTTGAAATGAATTGCAATTATTTGAACGAGTTAAAAACAATAATGCAATTTCCCAACAATTGCTACCTGATCAGCACTAATACCCATAAACTAGTTCAATCAGTTTACTTTAGCTTTGCATAATCAGCGGAAACAGTTGCGCGTTCAACATTCTCTTTCCATATGAATTTATATAGAAAAAGCGAGCCCTTAAAAGCTTTCGAAAAAGGCACTTTGAGTGTCGGTTATTAAATTCGGCTTTTAAGGGTTTTTTAAAATATCCATCATCTAATGGGCGGTGCACGCATTATCAAGCCGGATTTCGCATACCTGAAACAGCAAACAGTTTGCGCGCCAGCAAACGTTACCGGACAAAGAAGCGAAAGAGACGAATGGATCAGCCTGGGCAGCCTACAGAGTGTCATTCGAACAGTGTTCAGATCACCGCCCATGGTATGAACGATAAGTCAAAGTTACCAACTTGGCCGCGCCTTAACACCAGTTTTATTCTGGTTCTTTGGTCGTAAATTGGAATCGGCTTGGTGGTTTGTTTAATCATTTGGCCCTCGTCTGTACCGGCAAGATCCAAGATTTTATGAGCATGATTTAATGACGACTTTTGAAAGTGTTTGCCCAATTTATGAGCCTTTGACGTCGAAGAAAACACTATCTTCTGGTCCACAATAATCGTTTGAGAATCGAATGAGACGGTTAGGAACCGATGCGGGTTTTTGGCACTTAACAATGGCCAGATATTGAGGCTTTATCGGGCTCAGAACAAAGCGAAACTTGGATTAATTTTCGGCAGCGGCTTTGGGGACCAAACGAAAAATTTCCAATTTTTCCCCCCAAGAACATTGAGGATGAACTTTTCTGCAAAAACCTGCCCTTTTTCGCAGCAGCCTCGATGGCTCGGGACCAGTAAAGGCCTTCCATGTGAAAACTCCAATTTGGTCCAATTTCCAAGATTTTTCCGGAAAATTTGACTAGAATTGGAAAATTTTCAAGAGCGCTTAGTTTTTGTTTAGAAAAAGGTAAAAACCATTTTATTTGTGCGCATTCAAAGTCCCTTTGGCTGATGCGCTCAGATCGTGTCCGTTCTTTTTGATTTTCGCGATTTTTTGAGTTTTCTCGAAACCATGTTTTGGGGATTTTCTGAAAAACGCCCAACATTCGGAAAATGAGAAAAAAGAAAGCAAAACTCATCTTTTTTGTGGGTTTTTAATCCCTTTATCGAATGGCGTGCTCGGAATTCGTTTGTCGTTTTTGATTTTGGAGATATTCAGAGTTATTGGAAATAATCCAACAGCAATCCACCATTTTTGGAGTTTTCTCGAAAACCATTTGTTGGCCAAATTGGCTAAAATTACTCCTCGAAAGCTTTAAACTAGCTGGATATTTTGTCAAGAACAAGATTTTTCGATAGAAAGCTTCGTGTTTGAGAAAAAAAAAATAAAATGCGGAAATCCACCGAAATCTGAGGGTTTGAGATCGGCTAATTTGGCATTAGTTGGAAAAAATTCGCCAAAAATTCACTGATTGCCCAATCCATCCAGCACTCACACTGATCGATTGAAGATGAATGAAGCTTTGAAACAGTACAAAATATATTGAAAAACTTTGATCCTGTTGCTTTGAAAAATCCACTCAAAGTCGGAAAATGGATTTCCGCATATATTGGAAGCCTCCTAGCAATAACGACTGAACACTCTGTATATAATTAAGTAAGCTGAAGATTTACAGATTTCGGGAGTGTTAGGTCCAGGACACGCCAAGCTGATGAGGGCTAGTAGGGCCGAAACCAGTTCTGGGGGTGCAAAAATGTGGCGTTGTTTTCCGAAAGGTAGCAAAGTAGCATATTTGCCCTCGACGATGGTTTATTTTCCATTAAACTAATGGAGGTTGCAACTTGCCAATTTTGGATAGTAAAAATCAGGATTTCGGCTAAAAATTGGAAAAGTTGCACTTGCGTCCAATCCTCGGTTGATTTTTCAGAAGCCTTAGAACTTGAACGTAAAACTGGTGAGAACTACTAACTTGCAGCGCAGCCAAACAAAAATTTTTAACTTCTAAACCTGTGGAAGCATCAACTTGAAATTTTGGCACAGCAAAAAGGGAAGTTCGCCCTGAAAGTTGGGAAAATTTTACTAGAATCTGAGTGTCGGCTGATTTTTTCCCAAAAGTTGATCTTGGATGTGAAGTTCCAAAGTCCACCCAACTTGTAGTGGATCTCAACAAAAAATCCAAAGTCCCAAACCAGTGAAAGTAGCAAATTGAAATTGTGACAGAGCAACAGAGAAGGTTCGGGCTAAAAACTGCGAAAATTTCATTAGAATCCGACGACCGGGTCAATTTTCAAAAAAAATTGCACCTGGACGTGAACATCCAGAATCCTCGTAACTTGAAGTGGATCTCAAGAAAAAATCCTTGGTTGAAAAACAAATCGCCAAAAATTTCCTGATTGCCCCATCTGTCCAGTACTCACATTGATCGATTGAGGATGAATGAAGCTTTGAAACAGTACAAAATAGATTGAAAAAGTTTGACCCTGTGGCTTTAAAAAATCCACTCAAAGTCGGAAAATTGATTTCGGCATGTATTGGAAGCCTCCTACCAATAACGACTGAACACTCTGTATATAATTAAGTAAGCTGAAGATTTACAGATTTCGGGAGTGTTAGGTCCAGGACACGCCAAGCTGATGAGGGCTAGTAGGGCCGAAACCAGTTCTGGGGGTGCGAAAATATGGCGTTGTTTTCCGAAAGGTTGCAAAGTAGCATATTTGCCCTCGACTTTGGTTTATTTTCCATTAAACTAATGGAGGTTGCAACTTGCCAATTTTGGATAGTAAAAGTCAGGATTTCGGCTAAAAATTGGAAAAGTTGCACTTGCGGTTGCACAAGCCTCGGTTGATTTTTCAGAAGCCTTTGAACTCGAACGTAAAACTGGTGAGTCCTACTAACTTGCAGCGCAGTCAAACAAAAAATTTTAACTTCTAAACCTGTGGAAGTATCAACTTGAAATTTTGGCACAGCAAAAAGGGAAGTTCGCCCTGAAAGTTGGGAAAATTTTACTAGAATCTGAGTGTCGGCTGATTTTTTCCCAAAAGTTGATCTTGGATGTGAAGTTCCAAAGTCTACCCAACTTGTAGTGGATCTCAACAAAAAATCCAAAGTCCCAAAACAGTGAAAGTAGCAAATTCAAATTGTGACAGAGCAACAGAGAAGGTTCGGGCTAAAAACTGCGAAAATTTCATTAGAATCCGACGACCGGGTCAATTTTCAAAAAAAATTGAACCTGGACGTGAAAATCCAGAGTCCTCGTAACTTGAAGTGGATCTCAAGAAAAAATCCTTGGTTGAAAAACAAATCGCCAAAAATTTCCTGATTGCCCCATCTGTCCAGTACTCACACTGATCGATTGAGGATGAATGAAGCTTTGAAACAGTACAAAATATATTGAAAAATTTGACCCTGTGGCTTTAAAAAATCCACTCAAAGTCGGAAAATTGATTTCCGCATGTATTGGAAGCCTCCTATCAATAACGACTGAACACTCTGTATATAATTAAGTAAGCTGAAGAATTACAGATTTCCGGAGCGTTATGTCCAGGACATGCTGATGAGGGCTAGTAGGGCCGAAACCAGTTCTGGGGGTGCGAAAATGTGGCGTTGTTTTCCGAAAGGTAGCAAAGAAGCATCTTTGCCCTCGATTTTGGTTTATTTTCCATTAAACTAATGGAGGTTGCCACTTGCCAATTTTGGATAGTAAAAATCAG
The DNA here is from genome assembly GCA_024550625.1 of Dendroctonus valens. Taxonomy (NCBI): domain Eukaryota; kingdom Metazoa; phylum Arthropoda; class Insecta; order Coleoptera; family Curculionidae; genus Dendroctonus; species Dendroctonus valens. The sequence continues at coordinate 1,723,225 of JAJTJO010000325.1, read as the reverse complement.
GATTTCGGCTAAAAATTGGAAAAGTTGCACTTGCGTCCAACCCTCGGTTGATTTTTCAGAAGCCTTTGAACTTGAACGTAAAACTGGTGAGTCCTACTAACTTGCAGCGCAGCCAAACAAAAAATTTTAACTTCTAAACCTGTGGAAGTATCAACTTGAAATTTTGGCACAGCAAAAAGGGAAGTTCGCCCTGAAAGTAGGGAAAATTTTACTAGAATCTGAGTGTCGGCTGATTTTTTCCCAAAAGTTGATCTTGGATGTGAAGTTCCAAAGTCTACCCAACTTGTAGTGGATCTCAACAAAAAATCCGAAGTCACAAAACAGTGAAAGTAGCAAATTGAAATTGTGACAGAGCAACTGGGAAGGTTCGGGCTAAAAACTGCGAAAATTTCATTAGAATCCGACGACCGGGTCAATTTTCAAAAAAAATTGCACCTGGACGTGAACATCCAGAGTCCTCGTAACTTGAAGTGGATCTCAAGAAAAAATCCTTGGTTGGAAAAAAAATCGCCAAAAATTCACTGATTGCCCCATCTGTCCAGTACTCACAGTGATCGATTGAGGATGAATGAAGCTTTGAAACTGTACAAAATATATTTAAAAAGTTTGCTTCTATGGCTTTGAAAAATCCACTCAAAGTCGGAAAATTGATTTCGGCATGTATTGGAAGCCTCCTATCAATAACGACTGAACACTCTGTATATAATTAAGTAAGCTGAAGAATTACAGATTTCGGGAGCGTTATGTCCAGGACAAGCCAAGCTGATGAGAGCTAGTAGGGCCGAAACCAGTTCTGGGGGTGCGAAAATGTGGCGTTGTTTTCCGAAAGGTTGCAAAGTAGCATCTTTGCCCTCGGTTTTGGTTTATTTTCCATTAAACTAATGGAGGTTGCAACTTGCCAATTTTGGATAGTAAAAGTCAGGATTTCGGCTAAAAATTGGAAAAGTTGCACTTGCGTCCAACCGTCGGTTGATTTATCAGAAGCCTTTGAACTTGAACGTAACACTGGTGAGACCTACTAACTTGCAGCGCAGCCAAACAAAGAATTTTAACTTCTAAACCTGTGGAAGTATTAACTTGAAATTTTGGCACAGCAAAAAGGGAAGTTCGCCCTGAAAGTTGGGAAAATTTTACTAGAATCTGAGTGTCGGCTGATTTTTTCACAAAAGTTGATCTTGGATGTGAAGTTCCAAAGTCTACCCAACTTGTAGTGGATCTCAACAAAAAATCCAAAGTCCCAAAACAGTGAAAGTAGCAAATTCAAATTGTGACAGAGCAACAGAGAAGGTTCGGGCTTAAAACTGCGAAAATTTCATTAGAATCCGACGACCGGGTCAATTTTCAAAAAAAATTGAACCTGGACGTGAAAATCCAGAATCCTCGTAACTTGAAGTGGATCTCAAGAAAAAATCCTTGGTTGAAAAACAAATCGCCAAAAATTTACTGATTGCCCCATCTGTCCAGTACTCACACTGATCGATTGAGGATGAATGAAGCTTTGAAACAGTACAAAATATATTGAAAAAGTTTGACCCTGTGGCTTTAAAAAATCCACTCAAAGTCGGAAAATTGATTTCGGCATGTATTGGAAGCGTCCTATCAAAACGACTGAACACTGTATATAATTAAGTAAGCTGAAGAATTACATATTTCGGGAGTGTTATGTCCAGGACAAGCCAAGCTGATGAGGGCTAGTAGGGCCGAAACCAGTTCTGGGGGTGCAAAAATATGGCGTTGTTTTCCGAAAGGTTGCAAAGTAGCATATTTGCCCTCGACTTTGGTTTATTTTCCATTAAACTAATGGAGGTTGCAACTTGCCAATTTTGGATAGTAAAAATCAGGATTTCGGCTAAAAATTGGAAAAGTTGCACTTGCGTCTCGGTTGATTTTCAGAAGCCTTTGAACTTGAACGTAAAACTAGTGAGTCCTACTAACTTGCAGCGCAGCCAAACAAAATTTTTAACTTCTAAACCTGTGGAAGCATCAACTTGAAATTTTGGCACAGCAAAAAGGGAAGTTCGCCCTGAAAGTTGGGAAAATTTTACTAGAATCTGAGTGTCGGCTGATTTTTTCACAAAAGTTGATCTTGGATGTGAAGTTCCAAAGTCTACCCAACTTGTAGTGGATCTCAACAAAAAATCCAAAGTCCCAAAACAGTGACAGTAGCAAATTAAAATTGTGACGGAGCAACTGGGAAGGTTCGGGCTCAAAACTGAGAAAATTTCATCAAAACTCGAGGACCGGGTCAATTTTCAAAAAAAAAATGAACGTAGACGTGAAAATCCAGAGTCCTCGTAACTTGAAGTGGATCTCAAGAAAAAATCCTTGGTTGAAAAACAAATCGCCAAAATTTACTGATTGCCCCATCTGTCCAGTACGCACACTGATCGATTGAGGATGAATGAAGCTTTGAAACTGTACAAAATATATTTAAAAAGATTGCTTCTATGGCTTTGAAAAATCCACTCAAAGTCGGAAAATTGATTTCGGCATGTATTGGAAGCCTCCTATCAATAACGACTGAACACTCTGTATATAATTAAGTAAGCTGAAGAATTACAGATTTCGGGAGCGTTATGTCCAGGACAAGCTGATGAGGGCTAGTAGGGCCGAAACCAGTTCTGGGGGTGCAAAAATGTGGCGTTGTTTTCCGAAAGGTAGCAAAGAAGCATCTTTGCCCTCGATTTTGGTTTATTTTCCATTAAACTAATGGAGGTTGCCACTTGCCAATTTTGGATAGTAAAAGTCAGGATTTCGGCTAAAAATTGGAAAAGTTGCACTTGCGTTCAACCCTCGGTTGATTTTTCAGAAGCCTTTGAACTCGAACGTAAAACTGGTGAGTCCTACTAACTTGCAGCGCAGCCAAACAAAAAATTTTAACTTTTAAACCTGTGGAAGTATCAACTTGAAATTTTGGCACAGCAAAAAGGGAAGTTCGCCCTGAAAGTTGGGAAAATTTTACTAGAATCTGAGTGTCGGCTGATTTTTTCCCAAAAGTTGATATTGGATGTGAAGTTCCAAAGTCCACGCAACTTGTAGTGGATCTCAACAAAAAATCCAAAGTCCCAAAACAGTGAAAGTAGCAAATTGAAATTGTGACAGAGCAACTGGGAAGGTTCGGGCTCAAAACTGAGAAAATTTCATCAGAACTAGAGGACCGGGTCAATTTTCAAAAAAAATTGAACCTGGACGTGAAAATCCAGAGTCCTCGTAACTTGAAGTGGATCTCAAGAAAAAATCCTTGGTTGAAAAACAAATCGCCAAAAATTTACTGATTGCCCCATCTGTCCAGTACTCACATTGATCGATTGAGGATGAATGAAGCTTTGAAACAGTACAAAATAGATTGAAAAAGTTTGACCCTGTGGCTTTAAAAAATCCACTCAAAGTCGGAAAATTGATTTCGGCATGTATTGGAAGCCTCCTATCAATAACGACTGAACACTCTGTATATGATTAAGTAAACTGAAGAATTACAGATTTCCGGAGCGTTATGTCCAGGACATGCTGATGAGGGCTAGTAGGGCCGAAACCAGTTCTGGGGGTGCGAAAATATGGCGTTGTTTTCCGAAAGGTTGCAAAGTAGCATCTTTGCCCTCGATTTTGGTTTATTTTCCATTAAACTAATGGAGATTGCCACTTGCCAATTTGGATAGGAAAAATCAGGATTTCGGCTAAAAATTGGAAAAGTTGCACTTGCGTCCAACCCTCGGTTGATTTTTCAGAAGCCTTTGAACTTGAACGTAAAACTAGTGAGTCTTACTAACTTGCAGCGCAGCCAAACAAAAATTTTTAACTTCTAAACCTGTGGAAGCATCAACTTGAAATTTTGGCACAGCAAAAAGGGAAGTTCGCCCTGAAAGTTGGGAAAATTTTACTAGAATCTGAGTGTCGGCTGATTTTTTCCCAAAAGTTGATCTTGGATGTGAAGTTCCAAAGTCCACCCAACTTGTAGTGGATCTCAACAAAAAATCCAAAGTCCCAAAACAGTGAAAGTAGCAAATTGAAATTGTGACAGAGCAACAGGGAAGGTTCGGGCTAAAAACTGAGAAAATTTCATTAGAACTCGAGGACCGGGTCAATTTTCAAAAAAAAAATGAACCTAGACGTGAAAATCCAGAATCCTCGTAACTTGAAGTGGATCTCAAGAAAAAATCCTTGGTTGGAAAAAAAATCGCCAAAAATTCACTGATTGCCCCATCTGTCCAGTACTCACACTGATCGATTGAGGATGAATGAAGCTTTGAAACAGTACAAAATATATTGAAAAACTTTGATCCTGTTGCTTTGAAAAATCCACTCAAAGTCGGAAAATGGATTTCCGCATATATTGGAAGCCTCCTAGCAATAACGACTGAACACTCTGTATATAATTAAGTAAGCTGAAGATTTACAGATTTCGGGAGTGTTAGGTCCAGGACACGCCAAGCTGATGAGGGCTAGTAGGGCCGAAACCAGTTCTGGGGGTGCGAAAATGTGGCGTTGTTTTCCGAAAGGTAGCAAAGTAGCATTTTTGCCCTCGACTTTGGTTTATTTTCCATTAAACTAATGGAGGTTGCAACTTGCCAATTTTGGATAGTAAAACTCAGGATTTCGGCTAAAAATTGGAAAAGTTGCACTTGCGTCCAACCCTCGGTTGATTTTTCAGAAGCCTTTGAACTTGAACGTAAAACTGGTGAGAACTACTAACTTGCAGCGCAGCCAAACAAAAAATTTTAACTTCTAAACCTGTGGAAGTATCAACTTGAAATTTTGGCACAGCAAAAAGGGAAGTTCGCCTTGAAAGTTGGGAAAATTTTACTAGAATCTGAGTGTCGGCTGATTTTTTCCCAAAAGTTGATCTTGGATGTGAAGTTCCAAAGTCCACCCAACTTGTAGTGGATCTCAACAAAAAATCCAAAGTCCCAAAACAGTGAAAGCAGCAAATTGAAATTGTGACAGAGCAACAGGGAAGGTTCGGGCTAAAAACTGAGAAAATTTCATTAGAACTCGAAGACCGGGTCAATTTTCAAAAAAAATTGCACCTGGACGTGAACATCCAGAGTCCTCGTAACTTGAAGTGGATCTCAAGAAAAAATCCTTGGTTGGAAAAAAAATCGCCAAAAATTCACTGATTGCCCCATCTGTCCAGTACTCACAGTGATCGATTGAGGATGAATGAAGCTTTGAAACAGTATAAAATATATTGAAAAAGTTTGACCCTGTGGCTTTAAAAAATCCACTCAAAATCGGAAAATGGATTTCGGCATGTATTGGAAGCCTCATATCAATAACGACTGAACACTCTGTATATAATTAACTAAGCTGAAGATTTGCAGATTTCGGGAGCGTCATGTCCAGGACAACCAAGCTGATGAGGGCTAGTAGGGCCGAAACCAGTTCTGGGGGTGCGAAAATATGGCGTTGTTTTCCGAAAGGTTGCAAAGTAGCATATTTGCCCTCGACTTTGGTTTATTTTCCATTAAACTAATGGAGGTTGCCACTTGCCAATTTGGATAGGAAAAATCAGGATTTCGGCTAAAAATTGGAAAAGTTGCACTTGCGTTCAACCCTCGGTTGATTTTTCAGAAGCCTTTGAACTCGAACGTAAAACTAGTGAGACCTACTAACTTGCAGCGCAGCCAAACAAAAAATTTTAACTTCTAAACCTGTGGAAGCATCAACTTGAAATTTTGGCACAGCAAAAAGGGAAGTTCGCCCTGAAAGTTGGGAAAATTTTACTAGAATCTGAGTGTCGGCTGATTTTTTCCCAAAAGTTGATCTTGGATGTGAAGTTCCAAAGGCCAACCAACTTGTAGTGGATCTCAACAAAAAATGCAAAGTCCCAAACCAGTGAAAGCAGCAAATTGAAATTGTGACAGAGCAACAGGGAAGGTTCGGGCTAAACACTGCGAAAATTTCATTAGAATCCGACGACCGGGTCAATTTTCAAAAAAAATTGAACCTGGACGTGAAAATCCAGAGTCCTCGTAACTTGAAGTGGATCTCAAGAAAAAATCCTTGGTTGAAAAACAAATCGCCAAAAATTTACTGATTGCCCCATCTGTCCAGTACTCACACTGATCGATTGAGGATGAATGAAGCTTTGAAACAGTACAAAATATATTGAAAAAGTTTGACCCTGTGGCTTTAAAAAATCCACTCAAAGTCGGAAAATTGATTTGGGCATGTATTGGAAGCCTCCTATCAATAACGACTGAACACTCTGTATATAATTAAGTAAGCTGAAGAATTACAGATTTCGGGAGCGTTATGTCCAGGACAAGCTGATGAGGGCTAGTAGGGCCGAAACCAGTTCTGGGGGTGCAAAAATGTGGCGTTGTTTTCCGAAAGGTAGCAAAGAAGCATCTTTGCCCGCGATTTTGGTTTATTTTCCATTAAACTAATGGAGGTTGCCACTTGCCAATTTTGGATAGTAAAAATCAGGATAGAATCAGGAAAGTTGCACTTGCGTTCAACCCTCGGTTGATTTTTCAGAAGCCTTTGAACTTGAACGTAAAACTGGTGAGTCCTACTAACTTGCAGCGCAGCCAAACAAAAAATTGAAACTTCCGAACCAGTGAAAGAAGCAAATTGAAATTGTGACAGACCAAGAGGGAAGGTTCGGGCTAAAAACTGAGAAAATTTCATTAGAATCCGAGGAACCGGTCAATTTTCAAAAAAAAAGAACTTGGACGTGAAAATCCAGAGTCCTCTTAACTTGTAGTGGATCTCAAAAAAATCTTTAGTTGGAAAAAAAATCGGCAAAAATTCACTGATCATCCAATGTCTCCAGCACTCACACTGTTCAATAGAGTATTAATGAAGCTTCAAACCGATAGAAAACTTTCAGTTACACTTGATCTAATGACTTTGAAGAATCCACTCAAACTTCGGAAATAAATTTGGACATGCATCCTAAGCTTCATGGACCCATCAGCGGCTAAACACTCTGTATAGAATGAGGTAAACTGAAAATTATCAATAGGCTGCACTATAAATTCAAACCAAACTAAATGAAACTGACGCAACTAAACAAAAATGGCAATTTTACCAAAAAACCGCCATCTAAATCAATTGGCCTCGAATGTTCGGCTCATAAATATGATCGTTAACAGCAGATTTTAATTTCCATTTGAAATTTATCGGCAACAATTTATTGATTCGCTGAAAAGCAGTGAAGAGTTTTGAAATAATTTCAATTCCACGACTAGCAACAAACGTTTCGCCTAAGTCTGCTGCAACCGTCTTCAGTTCCTCTTTAACGTTCGGTGGCAAATTGCAATATGCAAAACCCATTTAACATTCAGCATCCATGTCGTTTAGTGACTAGAGGAAAGGAGAAGAGTGAGCTAAAAAGTCGATTAATTTTTTGTCGCAGCCACTAAAAATGTACGCCGGACATAAATTAAACATACCGCAGGTGTAGTGCTTTAAAACCTTTTTGCAGATTAATCTTTCCGCATTACACAGTTAGAACAAGGCAAAAATGAGCCTGGCAAGAGTCATATTTCCTTTAGTAACTCGTTTTTCCCCATGTTTGAAATGAAACTGTGCCGTGTACTTGTAGAACAATAAAACACGGATTATGATTGATTAGTTGCACAGTGGTCTAACTCATGCAATGTGCGATTTTCGCCACTTTTACCAGCCAAATCGCATACAAGATGTGGCCATTCGGAATCGATGTTTAACTCATAATTGCCTGGAATGCGCCCATTAAAATGCGTTGATGTAATCCGGTCCTTTGTAAAGCGCAATCCAGCAATTAGCCGGGGGGGAAATGCGCAAATTGTTTTCGGATGCTACCGATCTGAGCCCAACTGGGCAATTTTTGTCGGTTTTGGCCATAAAACCCCCAATAATTGGCTTGGGGGGGATTCTTCAAAATCAAACTCGATTGGTATTTAGCAACTTCATGACATTTCACCGCAAATAGCCATGAAAATTCATTAAAAACAAACCAGTTTTTCGTTATTAATTGCTTAAAAAATCGGTTGCTTAAGGTGAAACCCAACACTCCATGGGACGCGATCTGGTGGGTTTCGTTTGCTGCATATGCGGCGTCTTCACTAAATAAAGAGATAATGCATATTCACGTGCTGGTGGTCAAGAGAGGGATTCTCCAAGAAAAAACACTTTTTTCCTAATTTTTTGATACAGCAGATAAAAACCAGCCAGTAGATGGCGTTGGCACTCACTGGGCTAAGGGTTAGGCAACCCAACTGACTTTTTCCATTAAATCCCCAAATGCATTAAACTTAGCTGGATGGAAACAGCACGCGACCTCAATATTGCATTGCAGACATTAATAATGTCCTTCATCAGGCAGCCAAATGGCAGCCTGAATTGCAAACCGCCGATTCAAATATCAAACGTTTCACCTTCACGCAAACAATCCATTCTTCATGTGCGTTTGCCAGTAGTCAGTTTTGTATAATTTAACAGCAACAGATTTGAGTCTGAAAGTGATCGATTCGGATAATCAGTGCAGTTGATCGATTCCATTGGCTAAACTGCTCGAAAATCCGTCTCGAGTTTCCACTGGATGTGATAAGAGGAGCGCTTATCGTCGGGCAAATAAAATCACCCAAGTTGTTGGGCAAACAATCGTAATTGGTAACTGAACGTGTCCTCACATAACTGTAACTCTTGTGACTCATTTCTCGAGGTAGACGTGGTTCAATGGCCCTTTCGGGTACTTCGATGAGAAATGCGCAACTTTTTTCCATTTGAGATCGAAATTTATCGGCTGCAAGTGGAGTAGAATTTAAGGCAGTTGGAGCAATCACCACCAGCTTTCCTTAGAATTTCACGTCCAAGTTCCCCTTTTGGTAAAAAACTAATCGACCCTCAAATTCTAATGAAATTTTCGTGGCTTTTAGCTCAAGTCTTCCGTGTTGCTGTGCCGCAAGGTCAATTTGCTGCTTTCACCAGTTTGGGGGTTTAGTAGGATTTTATCTTGAGATCCACCACAAGTAAGAGGGTTCTGGAATTTAACTTCTTGGGAAAAATTAGCCGACCATCGGATTCTAGTGGCATTTGCTGAGGTTTTAGCGCAATATTCCCTTGCTGCTGGGCCAAAATTCCAAATTGATACCTCCACTGGTTTGGAAGGTGCAATTTTTTGTTTGGCTGCGCCGCAAGTTAGTAGGACTCACTAGGTTTACGTCCAAGATCAAAGGCTTCTGAAAAATCAACCGAGGTTTGAACTGCAGTGGAACTTTTCCAGTTTTTAACAGAAATCTTCGTTTTTACGACCCCAAATTGGCAAGTTGCATCCTACATTGGTTTGTTGGAAATACAGGCTGGCAACTTGTAAAACGGGATTTTTTCTGATATCTGAATTAACAAGTTTAGTCCAAAAATTTCCACTTTTGACGAAATGCCGACCTTAAAATTAATAGTTTAACCAGAAATTTCAATTAAATTGGGCAAAATATGCAAAAGTCGCCCGCAATCAAATCGAAATGCTGACGTTAAAGAGAGTTTTTGCTTCAAAGCCCCAATTTAACAACTTCGTAACATCCAAATTATCAGTTCAAACTTACATTTTTTAATTTCTAAATTCGGGATATTAGTTCAGGAAATAGTTTGAAATCTTATCGAATGCGGCAACACTGGCTCCATGGCTCGCAGCAACCAGCAATACACTAGTACAGACGGGGAAATGTCACCAGAAAAACCCGAACATTCAAATACACTTTTTGCCACAAAAACACCATTTTGGGACGGGGAAAAGCGACCGAATCGAACACTAAACTCTTCCGATTGTGAAAATGCACAATTTGGGCGATTTTTTGAGCATTTTTTCCGCCAATTTCGTCGATTTAAACGCGTTGAAATTCGAGCCTACCACTTATTTGCGCGCAGAGACCGACACTGTTTCCATAACAACCAAGATGGACGATCAACTACCCTCTATAGGGTGTTTCAAAAAAATAGTCTAGGATTACAATAACTCATTAAGCCTAAAAATGTAGCTTTTCACAGAACTCGAACTTGGATTTTTCAATTTCTGAGCGAACATTTTTAGTTTCTTTCAAAAAACTAACGAGAAAAAGTTAAAAAGTTCGAAAATCAATTAAATTTTCCCGCGCCTCCACTACTGGTTTCGGCCCTACTAGCCCTCATCAGCTTGGCTTATCCTGGACATAACACTCTTGAGATCTGCAAATCTTCAGCTTGCTTAATTATATACAGAGTGTTCAGTCGGTATTGGTATGAGGCTTGGAATACATGCCGAAATCCTTTACCCATTTCGAGGGGGTTTTTCAAATCCATATGATCAAATTTTGGAAAAATATTTTGTAACGTTTCAAAGCTTCATTCATCTTCAATCGGTCAGGGTCAGTGGTGCATAAATCGGACAATCAGCGAATTTTTGGCGAATTTTTTGACCTGATACCAAATTAGGCGATTCCAAATCCTTAGACCTCGGTCGATTTCAACATTTTTTTCGCGTGACAACGAAGCTTTCCATCTAAAAATCTGGCTTTTGATAAAATATCCGGTCAGTCCAAAGCCATCCAGGAGTGATTTGATCAAACCTTGGCAAAGAGAGGGGTTTGAGAAAAATTTGGTTTTTTGAATGGTTTCCAACAATGCCAAATATCTCCAAAAGCAAAAAAAATGGAAAAATTCCGAGCACACCCCTGGGTAGAAGAAGTCAAAGTACATAAAAAATGTGGTATTCACTTTTTCTCTAAAGTGACTAAAAAGCGACCTACGGAACGTTTTTGGATTTTGAAGATTCAGCCCTCATCAGAGCCTGCACAAAGTCTGCTTTCACTCCTCGCTGGCTCAGCAGTGGATTTTTCCGAAACAAACCCGCTCAGTTTGTATGTATTTTACCCATATGTTCGGGCCTGCAAATGAAATTTTTGAAAAACACAACTTTTATTTTTCGCTGGAAAATCCCCCCGATTTTTTCTGAAAAATTATTTTCTCGAAAACGGAGCTTCCAATCAAAAATTGTTATTCTTAGTAAAACGTCGGCCTTGTCCAGGACTTCCCAATGGTAATTTGTCCAAAGAACGAGCTGGGTTACTTTTCGAAAAAAAAATATGATATGAAGAAAATTTCACAAAAAATTTTTTTTTTTTGAATTTCACATTTTATTTTTCCCATCCAATCAAAAATGACTCTCTTGATAAAATCTCGCGCAATTCAAAACGATTTTTGCCCCCATTCTAGAAGGTTTTCGAGAAAAGCGCAAAAGCATGGTTTTTCCAAATAACTCAAAATATCTCAAAATCCAAAAACGGCCGAAAAGATCCAAACACACCAGCAGATAGGGCTTTTCAATGCGCACAAACAAAGTGGTATTCACTGTTTCTCTGAGCTCAATATTAAACGAGTTATAGACAATTTTGCCTTTGACCTCACTCAAATCCCTTCTGAGCGCTCTAAGGCGACAATATTTGGGGCCATCGTTGACTGGCAAAAATTTCCTTCAAAGGCAATTTGTTGCAATCTAACCCCTTAGCGCCCTAGTTAAGTAACTGCAAGTTAATGTTCTTTCTCCGGGGATTAAAAGCCAGTCGCTCAGACATTTCTAAAGCGACTTTACAAATACCTGGGCTCAACACGGATTAGGCCGCATTGCGCTCAGACGCGCGTTATAAAAGTAAATTTCTTGTCGATTTCCCATCACTTACACATTCAGAGCTTAGAGGACAAGATGCCTCATTAGAACAAAGCAGTGCCACATCAAGCGTCTTACAGCCGGAACTTGCGAGTTTCCAGCAGGAACGCGACGTTTTTTACCGGGATTAAAATGTAGCTGCATGTTAAGCGGCTTTCGTTAACCTTTGAAAATTTACCGACTTATTGAAGTCGGATTCAAACCCATCGATCTGGGAGCAAGGGATTTTAGCTTTAGCATCTGCTAACAGGCGGATGTTAACTGCACAATATCCAACAAACGAAACGGTAACAACGATTTAAGAGCGATCTGAAATGGCCATGCACGGCCTTATTATCAGTTCAAGCTCGTCTATTCGTCCTCATAATATCAGTTCGCTGGAAAAGTTGGCGCATCAACACCGGCAAACTTTTCCGAATGATAAATAGGATTTTAAAAAGAGACGCTGGCAAGCAGCAGCAACATATAATTTTAAAGTTGCAAGTAACACATGGCTGGCAACTTTTACTAACTTGTAATACGGGCTTTTTTCGTATTCCTAAGTCGGCCAGTAATATTGATTCCGAACTTTCCGCTTGATGGTTCTCAAAAGAGTTAAAAAGCGCAAAAGTTGCAACTAATGCCATTGTGGAGCTTTAATTTATCTGGCCAGTGGGCCTGGTTATCGCCCCAAGATTACCGACACCGGTTTTAGGGAAAAAATGCGCTTGTTCTTGCAAATGTTCATAAATAATCGCTTCTAGATTAATCAGATTTTTACGTGAAAAACCGGGTTTTATCCTTCACAAATCAGGCCAGTTTTTACTGGCTACTACTTAAACACATTCCAGACAGTCGCCTGAAGATGATCAAGAATCGAAACCTTTTGCCAACAACCGCTCTTTAACTTTGCCCGTTTTCAAACTCATGAGACAATGGCCAATTTGAAAATTTCTCAAAAACGGCCTGATGATGGCTGAAATTCGAAACGTTTTCAACTAAAGAAACACAGTTTTTCCTGTTTAAATCGAGTAAAAGAAACTGCATCTCTCGAAGAAATAAAATACAGGTTCATATCAGAAAAAGACGTGGAATTTTTAAAAATCCTAGAATATTGACTGAAGATGGCCGAAATTCGAAACTTGCTTGACTGAAATAACAGAATTGTTCATCAAATTCCAGTTCAAAGCAAGTTAAAACCTTCACTATTTTCTTAACAAATAAGGAAGACATTGAATCTTCAGAATACCCTGGAAAACTTCCTGAAGATGATCGAAAATCGAAACTTGCCACACCAAAATAACACAATTTTAGCTTTGGGTTGCAGAAATGTTTGGGTTGCAAGACACTGAACTAAAATAAGTTGAATTTTAAAAAACTCTAGAACATTGTCTGAAGATGATCGAAAATCGAAACTTGCTGCGCTAAAATGGCACAAGTTTTTCTTTAGACTGCAGGCCAAAGCATATTGGAATGTTCACTGCTTTCTGAGCTTGACATCAAAACACTGCGAGAAACTAAGTTGACTTTAAAAAAAATTTTAAAATTTGTCTGAAGATGATGGAAAATCGAAACTTGCTGGACTCAAATAACACAATAATTTATCTACCCCTCAGGCAAAACCCCTTTAAAATCTCCACTGTTTCCAGAACTGATGGGTTAGACATTCAGTCTTGCAAGGAGCTTCCCGAATAAAAGTCCTAGAAAATGCCTTGAAGATGACTAAAAATCGAAACTTGCTAACCTGCAAAACCGCAATATTTTCTTTGCAGCGCAAATTTTTTACCGTTTTCTGAATGAATTGGTTAGACATCCAGTCTTGCAAGAAATTTTCCGATTTCAAGTCGAATTTGAAAAAATCCTAGAAAATTCCCTGAAGATGACTGAAAATCGAAACTTGCTAGCCTGCAAAAGCGCAATATTTTCTTTACAGCGCAAAGATAAGAAGCGCAAATTTTTTACCGCTTTCTGAATAAATAGGTTGGACATCCAGTCTTGCAAGAAACTTTCGGAATAAAAGTCGAATTTGAAAAAATCCTAGAAAATTCCCTGAAGATGACTGGAAATCGAAACTTGCCAGCCTGCAAAAGCGCAATATTTTCTTTACAGCGCAATATTTTCTTTGCAGCGCAAACATAAGGAGCGCAAATTTTTTACCGCTTTCTGAATAAATAGGTTGGACATCCAGTCTTGCAAGAAACTTTCGGAATAAAAGTCGAATTTGAAAAAATCCTAGAAAATTCCCTGAAGATGACTGGAAATCGAAACTTGCCAGCCTGCAAAAGCGCAATATTTTCTTTGCAGCGCAAACATAAGAAGCGCAAATTTTTTACCGCTTTCTGAATAAATAGGTTGGACATCCAGTCTTGCAAGAAACTTTCGGAATAAAAGTCGAATTTGAAAAAATCCTAGAAAATTCCCTGAAGATGACTGGAAATCGAAACTTGCCAGCCTGCAAAAGCGCAATATTTTCTTTACAGCGCATATATAAGGAGCGCAAATTTTTTACAGCTTTTTGAATAAATAGGTTGGACATCCAGTCTTGCAAGAAACTTTCGGAATAAAAGTCGAATTTGAAAAAATCCTAGAAAATTCCCTGAAGATGACTGAAAATCGAAACTTGCTAACCTGCAAAACCGCAATATTTTCTTTACAGCGCAAACATTATAAGCGCAAATTTTTTTTGGACATCCAGTTTTGCAAGAAACTTTCGGAATAAAAGACGAATTTGAAAAAATCCTAGAAAGTTCCCTGAAGATGATCGAAAATCGAAACTTGCTAAACTGAAATAGCACCTTTTCTTCTTTGGACTGTACACCAAAGCTAAATGAATTTCAAAGAATGCTAGAAATTTTCTTTTCACAAAAGTCGACCTGTTTTCAAGAGGTTTTTGGCAAGTTTGAAAGGGCAAGTTTGTGCTTCAATAAGCAAAAAAACGTTGTTTTAATAGAGCAAGTTTCGATTTTTGGCCATCATCAAAATTCCTCAAAAAGGCTAAGCCATTTTTGGGAATTTTCCATTTAGCCCTTATGTCGAGGGTTTGCTTAGCCTCAGCAGAGTTTGGGATTTATTTCGTATGAAACCAGGAAAGTTAGAACGTTGCTTTTGACTTGATTTTCTAGAGCAACATTTGCTCTTTGAGTAGGCAAAGTTTCGTTTTTTGATCATCATCAGGAACTGTCCTACACATTTTTTAGTTTCGACTTGTTTTCAGGATGATTTTGCCAGTAGTTGTTGGACACTGCCCGAAAATAAGTTGAATTTCAAAAAATCCCAGAAAATTTCTTGAAGATGATCGAAAATCGAAACTTCCTAAATTGAAATAGCACCTTTTCTTCTTTGTACTGTACACCGAAGCTAAATAAATTTCAAAGAATCCTAGAAAATTTCTTTTGACGAAAGTCGGCCTGTTTTCAAGAGGTTTTTGGCAAGTTTGAAAGGGCAAGTTTGTGCTTCAATAAGCAAAAAAAACGTTGTTTTAATAGAGCAAGTTTCGATTTTTGGCCATCATCAAAATTCCTCAAAAAGGCTAAGCCATTTTTGGGAATTTTCCATTTAGCCCTTATGTCGAGGGTTTGCTTAGCCTCAGCAGAGTTTGGCATTTATTTCGTATGACACCAGGAAAGCTAGAAAGTTGCTTTTGACTTCATTTTCTAGAGCAACATTTGCTCTTTGAGTAGGCAAAGTTTCGTTTTTTGATCATCATCAGGAACTGTCCTACACATTTTTTAGTTTCGACTTGTTTTCAGGATGATTTTGCCAGTAGTTGTTGGACACTGCCCGAAAATAAGTTGAATTTCAAAAAATCCCAGAAAATTTCTTGAAGATGATCGAAAATCGAAACTTCCTAAATTGAAATAGCACCTTTTCTTCTTTGTACTGTACACCGAAGCTAAATGAATTTGAAAAAATCCTAGAAAATTTCTTTTGACGAAAGTCGGCCTGTTTTCAAGAGGTTTTTGGCAAGTTTGAAAGGGCAAGTTTGTGCTTCAATAAGCAAAAAAAACGTTATTTTAATAGAGCAAGTTTCGATTTTTGGCCATCATCAAAATTCCTCAAAAAAGCTAAGCCATTTTTGGGAATTTTCCATTTAGCCCTTATGTCGAGGGTTTGCTTAGCCTCAGCAGAGTTTGGGATTTATTTCGTGTGAAACCAGGAAAGTTAGAACGTTGCTTTTGACTTGATTTTCTAGAGCATCATTTGCTCTTTGAGTAGGCAAAGTTTCGTTTTTTGATCATCATCAGGAGCTGTCCTACACATTTTTTAGTTTCGACTTGTTTTCAGGATGATTTTGCCAGTAGTTGTTGGACACTGCTGGAAAATAAGTTGAATTTCAAAAAATCCTAAAAAATTTCTTGAGGATGATCGAAAATCGAAACTTCCTAAACTGAAATAGCATCTTTTCTTCTTTGTACTGTACACCGAAGCTAAATGAATTTCAAAAAATCCTAGAAAATTTCTTTTGACGAAAGTCGGCCTGTTTTCAAGAGGTTTTTGGCAAGTTTGAAAGGGCAACTTTGTGCTTCAATAAGCAAAAAAAAACGTTATTTTAATAGAGCAAGTTTCGATTTTTGGCCATCATCAAAATTCCTCAAAAGGCTAAGCCATTTTTGGGAATTTTCCACTTAGCCCTTATGTCGAGGGTTTGCTTAGCCTCAGCAGAGTTTGGGATTTATTTCGTATGAAACCAGGAAAGTTAGAACGTTGCTTTTGACTTGATTTTCTAGAGCAACATTTGCTCTTTGAGTGGGCAAAGTTTCGTTTTTTTGATCATCATCAGGAACTTTCCTACACATTTTTTAGTTTCGACTTGTTTTCAGGATGATTTTGCCAGTAGTTGTTGGACACTGCCCGAAAATAAGTTGAATTTCAAAAAATCCTAGAAAATTTCTTGAAGATGATCGAAAATCGAAACTTCCTAAACTGAAATAGCACCTTTTCTTCTTTGGACTGTACACCAAAGCTAAATGAATTTCAAGGAATCCTAGAACATTTCTTTTGACGAAAGTCGACCTGTTTTCAAGAGGTTTTTTGCAAGTTTGAAGAGGCAACTTTGTGCTTCAATAAGCAAAAAAAACGTTGTTTTAATAGAGCAAGTTTCGATTTTTGACCATCATTAAAATTCCTCAAAAAGGCTAAACCATTTTTGGGAATTTTCCATTTAGCCCTTATGTCGAGGGTTTGCTTAGCCTCAGCAGAGTTTGGGATTTATTTCGTATGAAACCAGGAAAGTTAGAACGTTGCTTTTGACTTGATTTTCTAGAGCAACATTTGCTCTTTGAGTAGGCAAAGTTTCGTTTTTTGATCATCATCAGGAACTGTCCTACACATTTTTTAGTTTCGACTTGTTTTCAGGATGATTTTGCCAGTAGTTGTTGGACACTGCCCGAAAATAAGTTGAATTTCAAAAAATCCCAGAAAATTTCTTGAAGATGATCGAAAATCGAAACTTCCTAAACTGAAATAGCACCTTTTCTTCTTTGTACTGTACACCGAAGCTAAATAAATTTCAAAGAATCCTAGAAAATTTCTTTTGACGAAAGTCGGCCTGTTTTCAAGAGGTTTTTGGCAAGTTTGAAAGGGCAAGTTTGTGCTTCAATAAGCAAAAAAACGTTGTTTTAATAGAGCAAGTTTCGATTTTTGGCCATCATCAAAATTCCTCAAAAAGGCTAAGTCATTTTTGGGAATTTTCCATTTAGCCCTTATGTCGAGAGTTTGCTTAGCCTAAGCAGAGTTTAGCATTTATTTGGTATGAAACCAGTAAACTTAGAGAGTTCCTTTTGACTTCATTTTCTAGCGCAACATTTTCTCTTTGAGTGGGCAAAGTTTCGATTTTTGTTCATCATCAGGCACTTGTGCTCAAATTTTTAAAGCTGCTGTCGGAACATCTAAACTTATTTTGTCGACGACTGGCAAAAGCTGCTTAGTTTTCGGTTTTCTTGCACAGAAGCCAGTGTCGTGCCCGAAGGGAATTCGAATGGAGAATGGAGAAAAACCTTCATAACTATTCAATTGCTGGTTTGTTGTTCCCTTATCAGTGTCGTCCCCGATGGGCAGGGCACAACTTCCAGACCCAATGAGAATTGACTCAATTTGGTTATACAACAAATCTAACAGCTCAAATCGCATTCCCTCGTTGTAAATAAAGAATGATTGGGTGAAAAGCAGTTCGATTTATTGTTATGGTCAACTGGCGTCAACGTTCGGACATTTCCAGCCATGTTACCTAAACTGCAAGGGCACTAAATTCATTTAATTGTGCTTTAATAACTGGGAAATTAGCGAACTTTCCGATTAGTTGCATGCGTTTGTTTGGGGGGATTTTGCGGTTTAAAACCGTCCCCCCATTGCCAATTAGGCTCGAGTGATTTACACTCGGTTTATACGCTTCTTAGTGTTGCATAACATGAAGCAACTGGTCGCTAAATGTCGCCATTGCGATCTATACGTAAAAGTGACATCATGGGATTAAATAATTTATGTTAATGTTAAATGCACAGCCACCCACAACTTCTGATGTTTGTGAATGTAATTAAACGGACGCGAAAAACATGAAAGAGGGAAGAAAGCTCTCACCTACTCCCATACACATGTATTGGCTTGACAAATGAGAATCTGTAAATATTTGCTCCAAAGCCGATGATGCCATTATCTGGAAATAAGTATGCCAGGAGTGTTTACTTGCAGCTGAAAATATCCAATGTTTCGCATTCAGGAACTGTTCAGCTTGTCCTCCCAAGTCGTTACTATCGATTATGAAGCTAATAAAATCGCCCACACCGATCGACCTTCAGCTAGTTTTGGATGAAAAGACCCAAATTTGACGATTCATTTGCATTTGTGACCAGCCCACATTCATGCACCTCCGCTTTTACCGAATCGATTCATATTTTATTTGACCACCAGACAGGTCATTCGACTACACATTCCTTCTCTATGGGCATGCATTAAATATCCGATATATATCCGTCCCATGTCACAATTGGACACATCCATTAGCGTCGATATTTTTTATTTAAAATAGTCAAACCGAAATAGTTCTTTAGTGGTCACTGTCCATTACGGAAGCGCGATCTACTGCCAGGCTGTTTCACTGAAGCGAATTAGTTGATCTTTGCTTTGCACTCTTTAACACGAGAACGGAAAGCTAATCAACTGGTCTTCGGAAGCTACATTTTTGTGTCTTCATCATCCACATGATCTTCATTTGATATTTTGGCCTTCACTAGATTTCTGTGCCCAACGTGGCCAAATTTAGCGCAATTTCTCTGCAGATTATTGGAAAATGAAGAATTCAACTCCCCATTGGTTGCTTTGGTCGAATTTTCAATACCAAAACGTTCCCCAGCATCCTTCACACACTAATGGATATAAGTTTCCTATTTCAGAATCATCGTCATTTTCTTTCATAGTTCAAACCTCTGGCGCACTCTCCAATTGGCTGCTAATGGAGAAAAGAAGGCGAAAACGGGTAAAGGAGAAAGTGTGTTTTCTAGTGGAGCAGGTTTCGATTCTTGGCCATCCTCAGGCAAATTTTCAGACATTTAGGACGCTTTACTTGTATTCGGGGTGTTTTTTGCCTCAGGCCTCAACGTGCAGTTACTTTTGTCAGAATTTTGTAGGAAAAATCGTGTTTCTTCAGTTGAACAAGTTTCGACTTCCAGTCATCCTCAGGCCATTTTTTCGCAATTTTTTATTAATTATTTGGAAAGTTTGCCTGACTTCGGATGAGTTCAGCATTTACTTCCTTTAAAGCTAGTTGAGTCAACGAGTGGTTTCTGCCAGTATTCTATGGTACAGTATTGAAGATATTAGTGCGAAGGGTTTCGATTTTTTCCATCTTCAGGCAGTTTGCAAGGATTTTTTGAAATTCAACTTGTTCTTAGGAAGTTTTTGCAAGAGTGAATATCTACCTTATTTGATCGCAAAGCAATAAAGATTTTACGCTGCTTTCACCTGCAATGTAGAGTGAATTTTGTGGTTTTTCAGTGTGGCAAGTTTCGATTTTCGGTCATCTTCAGGCAATTTTGTAGGATTTTTTGAAATTCAACTTGTTCTCAGGAAGTTTTTGCAAGGGTCCAACTTATTTGCTGCCAGAAACAGTGAAGATTTTCAGTTTCTTTTGCCTGTGGTAAACAGAATATTTTCTGTTTTTTCAACAGAGCAAGTTTTGGACGATCTTTCAGATTTCCTCTGAAAATTTTTGATATTCAAGGGCGAGATTCGGGAAGTTCCTTGCAGGACTGAATGTCTACCTTATTTAATCGCAAAGCAATTGAGATTTTACGCTGCTTTCACCTGCTGTGTAGAGCAAATGCTGTGGTTTTTCAGTGTGGCAAGTTTCGATTTTCGGTCATCTTCAGGCAATTTTCTAGGATTTTTTGAAATTCCACTTGTTCTCAGGAAGTTTTTGCAAGGGTCCAACTTATTTGCTGCCAGAAACAGTGAAGATTTTCAGTTTCTTTTGCCTGCGGTAAACAGAACATTTTCTGTTTTTTCAACAGAGCAAGTTTTCGACGATCTTTCAGAATTTCCTCTGAAAATTTTTGATATTCAAGGGCGAGATTCGGGAAGTTTCCTGCAGGACTGAATATTTACCTTATTTAATCGCAAAGCAATTGAGATTTTACGCTGCTTTCACCTGCTATGTAGAGCAAATGCTGTGGTTTTTCAGTGTAGCAAGTTTCGATTTTCGGTCATCTTCAGGAAATTTTCTAGGATTTTTTGAAATTCCACTTGTTCTCAGGGAGTTTTTTGCAAGAGTCCAACTTATTTGCTGCCCGAGACAGTGAAGATTTTCAGTTTCTTTTGCCTGCGGTAATCAGAACATTTTCTATTTTTTCAACAGAGCAAGTTTTGGACGATCTTTCAGAATTTCCTCTGAAAATTTTTGATATTCAAGGGAGAAATTCGGGAAGTTCCTTGCAGGACTGAATGTCCACCGTATTTAATCGCAAAGCAATTGAGATTTTACACTGCTTTCACCTGCTGTGTAGAGCAAATGCTGTGGTTTTTCAATGTGGCAAGTTTCGATTTTCGGTCATCTTCAGGCAATTTTCTAGGATTTTTTGAAATTCAACTTGTTCTCAGGGAGTTTTTTGCAAGAGTGAATGTCCAACTTTTTTGCTGCTGCCAGAAACAGTGAAGATTTTCAGTTTCTTTTGCCTGCGGTAAACAGAACATTTTCTGTTTTTTCAACAGAGCAAGTTTTGGGCGATCTTCAATAATTTCTTCTGGAAATTTTTGATATTCAAGAACGAGATTCTGGAAGTTTCGCGCAGGACTGAATGTTTACCTTATTTAATCGCAAAGCAATTGAGATTTTACGCTGCTTTCACCTGTGGTATGGAGCAAATTTTGCGTTTTTTCAGTATGGCAAGTTTCGATTTTCGGTCATCTTCAGGCAATTTTCTAGGATTTTTTGAAATTCAACTTGTTCTCAGGAAGTTTTTGCAAGAGTCCAACTTATTTGCTGCCAGAAACAGTGAAGATTTTCAGTTTCTTTTGCCTGCGGTAAACAGAACATTTTCTGTCTTTTCAACAGAGCAAGTTTAGGGCGATCTTCAAGAATTTCTTCTGGAAATTTTTGATATTCAAGGGCGAGATTCGGGAAGTTTCTTGCAGGACTGAATGTCTACCTTATTTAATCGCAAAGCAATTGAGATTTTACGCTGCTTTTACCTGCTGTGCAGAGTGAATGTTGTGGTTTTTCAGAGTGGCAAGTTTCGATTTTCCTTCATCTTCAGGCAATTTTCTAGGATTTTTTGAAATTCCACTTGTTCTCAGGAAGTTTTTTTGCAAGAGTGACTTATTTGTTTCCGAAAATATTGAAGACTCTAACTAGATTTTGCCTACACTGTAAAAAAGGTGTTATGTTTTGGCAGTGTAGAAAGTTTCGATATTCGGCCATCTTCAGGCAACTTTCTAGAATTTTTTGAAATTCAACTTATTTTCGAGCAGTGTCTTGCAAGATTCAATATCTTACTTATTTGTTCCTAAATCAGTGAGGCTTTTAACTTGCTTTGGCCTGCAGTCTAAAGAAAAATCACTATTATGCCAGTGTAACAAGTTTCGATTATCGATCATCTTCAGGAATTTTTCGAGGATTTTCGAAATTCAACTTATTCTCTAGCAGTGTCACGCTGGCAAAAATCCTTCTGAAAACAAGTCGAACTTAGAAAATTCCAGCAAAGTTCCTGATGATGATCAAGCCTCGAAACTTTTTGCAGTTTTGAACCGAACATGCTTCCATAAAACATCGGTAAGTTCCACTATTTAATTCTGCCAGTGACTTAAAGAGTAAATCTTGAACCCTGTGATGGTGGAACCAACCCCCGAAACAACTGTTTATTTGAAAATTCCCCAAAAACTGATCTGATGGTGGCTGAAAATCGAAACTTGATGGGAAAAAAGCTTCACTTTGTTTGCAAAAAGTAGCTAAAAAGGCCTTCAGGCCCTCAATACTTTTTGATAAAATAATGGACTAGTTCCAACTGGGAAAAACCCATTCCAAAAACAACTCAAATTTCAAAAATTCTTAGTAAAGTGATTTACGATGCTCAAAAATCGGACGTTTTTGCGCCTCATGGAAGGAACATCCTTCTATACAATACCAGTCAACGCCACTCTTTCACTCCACCGATGTTTTAGGAAACACATTTTGAACCCTGCAATGCTGAAGTTGAAAATTCCTCAAAAGCTGGTCTGATAATGGCTGCAGTTCGAAACTTGTGAGTGGAAAACACACTTTTGCCGTCACAAAGCAACCAATTGAGAACTTCCTCCTCTGATTATTTTTTGAGGAAATAAGCTACTCTCTCAACCTTGAAAAACTCATCCCAAAACCAACTCAAACTTGAATAATTCCTAGCAAATTCCCTGATGACGGCCAATAATCGAAACTCATGGAATATTCATTAGCGTCAACAAATCTTCCGAATCAAAATAACAGAAAGCCAACGCCTAATGAGCCCAAATGTATGTACAAGGCATACAAATATCAGTTTATATCCGGTGTCGGTTAATGATCCTTTTTTTTGCCAATTGTCCAGTGGCTGATAATGGTTTTTCAGGACTCATTAAACGCGTCTTAGACAGTGTCTTAATAAGCCCGACCATTCGGGTTATTATGGGCTTAGCCTCCGACACATCTGGAGCCGAATTCTTCACTTAATTCCCATATAATTCAGACGTAGATTTATGGCCAACGTCCTGAATGTTGAGCCCCCACCGACTCGGCCAGTTTCAATTAAAAGCACGCAAAAAATGGCAGATTTTCCCCGAAAAAAGCCCCCAAATAACCTCATCTCATACGGTTAAATGATGATTTTTGTTGACAAATCGCCCCATTAAAACCCAATTAGTTCCTGTTTATTTCAATCAATATTAATGGGGCTTTCGTTTAGTTCTACATTGAATAAATTGCTGGGCAAATATTGCGTGCTCCATTCAATGGCCCCTGAGGCTCACACATGATCCGTCCTCAAAAACTTGCACTTTCTCAACAGGAGAATCGGTTATTTTAAGGAAAATCCCCCTGCAACACACCGTTATCAAACGATGAATCATTTACGAATGCAATTCTTCACTTAAGACTGGTAGATCCGCATTAAACAGTGATTAAAGTGCTGCTATAAATAATATTATCTCAACAAATTCAATGAATTACCAGCCAACTTAAACAAACACGTTAAATCGGGTTCGGATGACACACATTTCGATCACAAGGCGAATCCATGGGTCAAATTCATACAGTTTGTGGTCAAAAACAGCAAAAGATCCTGCAAGGTTTCCAACTACTCCATTGGAGGTCTGTATAACCGTGTTCTAATCTATTCCCTGCATCAATTTAATGCAATAATAATACGATTTGTTGGCTGATCGTATCGCAATATCACTTCCACTTCGCTGGCCGCACGCTTTATTCATTTAAAAACAAGCATTGTTTCTGTTTGGCGGGCCTTTGGCTTTAAAATCAATCAGTGTTTGTCGGGATTTTAAAAAGGAAACAACCTGTTTTTTGATTGGACCCTAATCAGGCTAGATTTCCTTGGGTTTAATCAGCCAAGGCGCGGTTTGACATCAAATGTATCTTCCGAAATCGTTGGGAAGTTCTACGGAATACATTCCACACACGTTGAAATTGACGAATGCAACTCCCCCTTTGCTTCTTTTCACAAGTTTCCTTTGCTGGAGGCTTCGTCAGCGTCCTCCTGATAGCAGTAGGATATAAGTGTCCTCAATTTATATCAGCTTCATTTTTTCTTCATGGTTCAAACCTCAGTGTCACGCCCCACTGGGGAATGAGGTTCCAATCAGAACACCTAGCGGTGCTAATGCGCAAAACCGCTGGACTTCAGATATAGAATTGGAAGAAGAAGGGAAGTGGTGATGTGGAGTGACCTGATCCGGCTCGAAGGACCAAATGTTTCGGAGGTAACCTGGTCCGGCTCGAATGCACCAAATTTTGCAGAAACGCTAATTCGAAATTGTCCGAACTGCAAGACCAGAATAAACAAAGAGACTGTTTGCTCTTCGAAGGACCAATGTGTTTGAGATGCGAGTGTTTGATGGGTAAAGTTGGGAGCAGCTGCAGGAATAATAAACCAAATGTGCCAAAGCAGCACTGGTTAAAAACGTTTATTTTTACCACTTTGAGCGATTGGGCTGGGCAGTATGACCTTTGACTGTAGAGACTCGTTTTCGCGACTGGTTTTGACTAACTGCCGTTCACGTTGGGCTGGGAGAGACTTCTCTCTACCGAGTATGGAGGAATATCACTTCAATCTACCGAGTGTAGAGGAATTCCTCAGCTCCCGATGAGCTTCAGTTTAGTACTCCTTCAATCTACCGGGTGTAGTTGAAGTCTTCTTCTCCCAACGAGTTTGAGTTCAAGACTGCTTCAATCTACCGACTGTAGTTGAAGTCTTCTGCTTCCGACGAGCATGAGTTCAAAACTTCTTCAATCTACCGAGTGTAGTTGAAGCTTTCTGCTGCCGACGAGTATGAGTTCAAGACTGAATCCCTAGTCACTCTTGTCGACTAGGGTAGGGCCAAATCAGAGGTGCAGGATGAGGGCAACAGAAGTTTCCCAAGAATTGTTTTACTGCCGTGTTGAGTGGTCGCACCCTTGGACTTTGGACTGATTCTAAAAGGTAGATAAAGTAGACCTCCCGCATAACGAAATAGTTTGTTTCCTTAGAGCGTTCAATTGTTACCTTTTTGACGCCATAATGCCTTTTGGAGTGGACATTACTTTGCCGGTCAATGACAATGAGCATCGGTCAGTTCTGCAAAATGAACCAACCCAGAAGAAGCAATAGCCATTATTTGAGATAGTCAATATTGAGAAAGTCACAAGCCCAACAAATCTCTACTAAAATTTTATCTAAAAAAGTGTAATTATTGAAGGAAATCTTCTTCTTTTCATACTAAAAAGACAAACAGAACAGCGGCTCATTGAAACATGATAGTGACATGAAGTATGATGTTCACTTCTTCTGATCTACAAGTTTAAGGTGGTGAATTCAACTCCCCAATGATGGGTTTTTCCGAATTCCCGTCACTGAAGCCTTCCTCCAGATCCTCCCTACTTATATGAGATGTATGTTTGTCCAATTTATAGAAACCCCCACTTTGTTTGGTAATTCGAACCTCAGTCCCAGGCCCCACTTGAAAATCAGGCTCCCTCATGAAAACCTAGTGGTGCGAATGCACGAAACAAAGTAGCTTCACATATTGAATTGGAAAAAGAAGAAGAATGGAATATCGGGACACTATCCAAGCTAATGGGGGAAGTGTGGAGAAGCAAGGTACACTCAAACGGAAAAAAGGTCCATTGAAACATTCGGAATAGTTGAAAATGTTCACGGAATTTCATTATGATTTGCACTCCTTCTGATCGACAAGTTTCAGATGACGAATTTAACTCCCCAGTACCAGTTTTTTCCAAATTTCCAGCACTAAACCCTTTCTCAGCATTCAGTCTACGGCAATAGAATATAAGTTTGCCGAAATTATGAAATGCTTCTTTTTCCTTGATACTTCTCACCTCAGTCCCATGCCCCACTTGAAAATCAGGCTCCCTTATGAAAACCTAGTGGTCCGAATGCATGAAACAATGTAGCTTCACATATTGAATTGGGAAAAGAAGAAGAATAGAATATCGGGTCATTTTCAAAGCTAATGGAGGAAGTCTGGAGAAGCAAGGAATAATCAAACGGAAAAAAAGGTCCATTGAAACATTCGAAATAGTTGAAAATGTTCACGGATCTTCATTATGACATTCACTCCTTCTGCTCTACAACTTTAGGATGACGAATTTAACTCCCCAGTGCTAGTTTTTTCCAAATTTCCATCACTAGAGCCTTTCTCAGCATTCTCTCTACGCTAAAAGAATATAAGTTTGCCGAAATTATGAAAATCTCCTTTTTTCTTGATACTTCAAACCTCAGTCCCACGCCCCAATTGAAAATCGAGCTCCCTTATGAAAACCTAGTGGTGCAAATGCATGAAACAAAGTAGCTTCACATATTCGATTGGAAAAAGAAGAAGAATGGAATATAGGAACTATCCAAGTTAATGGAGGAAGTGTGGAGAAGCAAGGAAGAATCAAACGGGAGAAAGCTCCATTGAAACAGTCGAAATTGATGAAAATGTCCACGGAATTTGATTATGATTAGCAGCCATTCTGATCTACAAGTTTGAGATGGCGAATTTAACTCCCCAGTGCTACTTTTTTCCAAATTTCCAGCACTAAACCGTTTCTCAGTATTGAGTCTACGCCAATAGAATATAAGTTTGCCGAAATTATGAAATGCTTCTTTTTCCTTGATACTTCAAGCCTCAGTCCCACGCCCCACTTGAAAATCAGGCTCCCTTATGAAAACCTAGTGATCCAAAGGCATGAAACAATGTAGCTTCATATATTGAATTGGGAGAAAAAGAAGAATGGAATATAAAGTAACTATCCAGGTAATGGAGGAAGTGTGGAGAAGCAGAGGAAAATCAAGCAGAATGCAAGGCCCATTAAAAGCTTCGAAACCGTTGAAGAACTTTACGGGATTAAATTATGATGTTCACTCTTTCTACCATACAAGTTGAATGTCCTCCTCTTTACACCAATGGGATATCAATTCCTTATTCTGCTATAAGATTCAGTTTTTGCCTTAATTTTAAATTCAGCCTCACGCTCCACGTGGAAATTACGTTCCAAGATGTACACCTAGTGGTGCTGATGCATGAAACCGTTCGACTTTACATATCTAATGGGAAGAAGAAGAAAAATGGGATATAGGTAACTAACCAAGCCAATGGAAGAAGCATGGAGAAGTCAAACAGAAAACAGCCCGATAAAGTTGAAAAATGCCATGCATCCAATCAGGATGTTCCATCCTTGTGCCCTACAAATAAAATGTGGCATATTTAACTCCCCATTTTCCCCTTTTTTCAAATTTCCATTGTCCAAACATTCCCCAGCATCCTCCCTAGACGAATAACATATAAATTCCCTAATCTGTTATAATATGCGGTTTCTTCCACAGTTCCTCAGTCTCACGCCCCATATGACCATCCAATGGTGCTGATACATGAAACCATTTAACTTTAAATATAGAAAAACTATCCAGACTAATGGAGGAAACGTGGCGGGGTATAAAAAACCAAATCGAAAAAATGGGCTCATTAAAATATCCGAAATCGTTGAAAACCGCCGATTGGCAATGAGCGAAAATAAATAGAGTGGCTCCAAGGCTCCAGTCGAAGAAAACCGGGCCAGTTACCATCCGGTTATTACGCGAAATTACTATCCTGAGCACGATTTACATTAACAGTAAATAAAACACTATTAAAATAAACAACTCGGCCCGAAATGTAAACTTCACAATAACGACGAATGAGTTATTTCGATGATTTATGTGGTAGTGGCCACGTTAATCACCATTAAAAATGTTCGCTTACAAAGAGCTGATTGTTCAATGTGTTCAATTGGGCCAAAGACTGTGGGCTTTGATCCAGACATGTGTCCTCGGTTGTATCCAGCACTTGAAGGACTGTGTCCAATTTTCAATGTTTCCTTTCGACAATCGGTGATGATTAGTATCTGAGCCTGTTCAGGAAAGAGCTCATTATTATCTTGGACGATGGAACCTCTAATGATGTCACACTGAGGACGGATTTTCCATGTCATCGTGAATATATTTACATCACTGACCGCGCTTTTAATGGGAATAACAAGAACGGAAAAGCGAGTCGGAAACATGCGAAAAACGAATGCGTTTCGCTTAATGGGAGTCGTTATATTTTGTCGCTTTGTTAGCTCGTGGTTAATGTGGCTTGGCGACGATTTCCATGTTTTTTTCCTCATTTCTTGCCTCCAGCCGAGTACGGTCTTCATCTTCCAATTCTAGGCAATTTCACAACCAGCTCGTGTTGCTTTCACAGTAACCCAGTTCCCATAAACCCACTCTGATAAGGTGTTCTTATCAGCGTTCCATTTTCCACGCTAGTAAAACAATGCGAAGAGTTCGTTTACTCTGCTATCAATAGTTGGGGTCTTGCACGCCTTTCAAGACCGCAATTCGGTTCCAGGAAATTTGGCAGGTTTTTTCGCCTTTTGCCAGGATGTGGAATGGTTGCGGTCGGATTCTACCAGCAAACTTAATCAGGTCATTTTGGCTCAATGTCGCATATTTTTTATCCATGTCCAATCCTTCGTCATTCCGACATAATCGACAGCGTTATTAATGGGAATCACTTACAATTAAAGTGCACTGGAATGGTAATGTGGACGTGTTGAAATTCCCATTTGAGTGTCGATGGCTTTTGAGAATCAATTGATTGTAATCAGTATGAGTTGAGTGGTGTTTTGTTGAGGAAACCCATCAAATCAACCTGTTTTAGGCGAAGTTTTCCCACAGACAATTGCTGCTGTTTGTCCTCGCTTCCAGCCACATGATTTTCAATAAATATTTAGAGTTGGCAAAAGGTCAGCTTGATCTTGAGCAGCAAAATCTGGAAGAACGCAGTTTTGACCCTATGATTCGCAATTTGTTCCACTGTAAAGTGGATGAATCAAGTAATTGCTAGACAAATTTGCTGTTAGCTGCCCTGCACTGTCCATAAGGTGTATTGAGCGGGACAAAGATGGGGCTAATGTGGGACAGATGTGAATTGGGAGTTGACATTTTAAACTTTTGCGAATTAAGAACCACACTGGATTTGCTGCCAAAAACAGTGTGTGTGAACCATTCTTGAGTCTTTGATGGGTTTAAGTCAAAATTTTCGCCCATTTTTTTTTGGAAAATGTGCCAAAGTTCCGCTTTTTCAAAAAGGAAAAAGGAAATACTGCATTTTTCATGGACCTTGAACTTCCGAATCCAATGGTGGGCTCAAAATTGCTGCAAAGTTTTTGATTTGGGAAATATTTAGTTTTTTTAAAACCGCATTTTCGATTTTTTTTCCAAAATCGTCTATGCTGGGCATTTGAAAAAATTCCCACTGGCTTTCTTTTGACCGGCTGCCTTTTTAAAAAGGATTACATTTTTCAACAGGAAGGTTCGTTGAGGAGAACAAATTAAAATGTGAAAAGCCACCAAAATCTTAAATAATATTTCGGGCAAAAAAATTTCCAAAATGGCCACTGGGCCGTTTTCCAGTGGGTAAATCAAGTTAACGTCGGACAAAATCGGTTTCTGAATACAAAATTTTCTTTCAACTGTTGTTCACTGTCTATAGCATATATGAACATATATGTGCGAGACAAAGATGGAGCTAATGTGGGTTAAATTGACCCAAAATTGGACTCGAAATAAAATTCGCCAGTAGTTTTTTATGGACATTGATATCCCAGACCCTGTGGCGTGCTCAAAATTGCTATAGAATTTTTTGATTTGGAAACATAATTTTTTTTTCAACATCGCATTTTTGATGTTTTTTCGAAAACTGTTTAGGCTGGACGTTTGAAAAAATTCCCACTGGGTTTCTTTTCGACGACTAGATTTTTTATAAAGAGTGACTTTTTGCGATAGCAAACTTCATTCGGGAGGAATAAAACAAAATTTGAAAAGCGATCTTTTCTTCCCTCAAAAAAAATTTTAAAATGGTTTTTAACCACTTTTTCTTGAAAAACAGCATTTTCCAGTGGAAAATCAAGTAAACGTAGGACAATATCGCATTTCAAATGCAAAGCTGGATTTTTGGAGCGATTTAATGCCTATACCATATATTGTGCCGGACAAAGATGGAGCTAATGTGGGTTAAATGTATGTAAATTAATTAGTGTATTGGATGGAGTCGAATTTCAAAACCTTGATGAAATAGGGACGACACTGGTTTTACTTCCGAAAAAAACAGTATTGCCGGCTGGCTTGCAGTTTCAGGAAGTGGCACAACTTCAAAACCGAGCCAATTTGTTGTGGAAAGTTGTGCCGAGCCCTCGGGGCACGACACTGAACAGTAAATTTATGTGGAATTGGAACATTTTTGAGTCTTTAACGGCTGTAAAGTCAACATTTTCTCTAAATTTTGTTGTTGAAAAATATACCAAATTTCGAGAAAAATTGCACTGAAATCGACTCGAAATAAAAAAATCGCCAGTACCGCGCTTGTTTTTTATTTTACACAAAAACTGAATACCACATTTTTTATGGAGATTGACCTCCCAAATCCTTTGCAGGTTTCAGAATTGCTCCAGCTTTTTTGGTTTCGAAAATATTGAATTTTTTCGAAAGTGACGATTTCAAATTTCTTCCAAAAACCTTTTATGCTGGGCAATAGGATAGTAGCCCGCTGGCTACCTTCTAACTGGCCAAATTTTTCATAAAGAGTAACAATTTTTGATAGAAGACGTCGTTTGGGAGAAAAAAATAACCCGGATTGACCCGATGGATTTTTCAGTGAAAAAACAAAAATCGTTTATCAAATTTTCCTTCCCAAGTCTATTTGTATGGACAAAATACTGAATTGGTTTTTTTCAAAAAAAATCGCCCAACAAACTACGAGGGGCAAACAAAGAATGCTTTTTCCGAACATTTCAAAAGGGCATAAAACCCCCAAAGTGTCTTAAAATCATCGAAATTCACATCGAGTCCTGCTCACACGTGCGTCAAAGGACTCCAAGTCCTAAGCAAAGGTCAAGACAGTCACAATGTAGAAATGGAATAAGCAGGAAAAAACTACAATTGCAAATGCTAATTTAATGTTAATTGCACATTAACATGTGGAGATAAATACAAATTTGTAGGTTTGGCGCCTCATAAATACCCGACTAGCGCCATTAACACTACTTAATTTCCTTCTCAAGTTGGTCTGCTCGATAGAACACATAAACAACGAGTTTTTCGCGGGGCTCGATTGGCACAAAGCAAAAATCTTCCATTTGGTGTGAAACCGCCAACAAATTCTCCTGTCGAGCTGAATAATTCTGTTGCCTCGCCCTAACATTTAGACAGTTTATTATACTTTTACTGCATGTCGTCGGCTTCTTTAGCAAACAGACACTACTTTACCTTGATCGTCTCTGCATAGTCGCATTTTACCTGCAACAGAAAGAAATTATTAACACCTCACTTAGTCAGAGGATTCGTGGCTGTTACGATGCAAGAAGACACTCGGAAAGGCTTCAAAACCTTCATCAAATGTCTGCAAGCAAAGTTTCCGGGTGTTTGAAGAGGTGGACCCAAAAAGGCAAAGTTTTCCTCAAGCATTGGAGGATCCAATGCAGGTTGAATTGTCTAAATCTTCATGGCTTTGACTCATCAGATCACCTCTCCTCAAACATCTGGTTAATTTTAGGAGCATCGACCCAAATTGGCGCCTGATACACGATCCGTTTTTTTTTTCATCGTTTTTCGCCGAATGTTTAAAAGTGAAAAAACCCAGATAAACAAATTGAAAGGATTATTATAAACAATGTCATGTCTCGCAACTTTATGTCTGTTCCATTTATTTTAATCGGTGCCAATTGTTGATACTCGTGGATTCTAGGTCGGGATTCAATAGACTTTCAACGTTCACATTGCCCAGAGGCTGAATAAATAATCGTTCGATGTTCATCATCAGGATTCCGAATATTTTGCTTGGTTTTAGTGCAAAAGATCAAGCATTTACTTGTTACAAAACAAATCAATGCCCGGTTTGTTGGACGGCGGCAGGAACGTGATTTATTTAAATTTCTACTAGTAATAAAACGGTTTACTGCCGGTAGACGTTTGCGATATTATCGACTGGCATAAACTTGCTGAAGTACGACATTAAAATTAAAAATAACTCCCGTTTCGCCTTAATTGTAGCAGGATGAAATAGTTTAATGCGTTTTTTTTTCGCTGGTGTAGATCGAATTTCCATTTCCAGTAAGCTGAGCTGGTCGTTTGGAAGATGAGTAGAGTCTGAAGCAGAGGGAACTGATGCAGGAGTTGAAGAAATGGATTCAAGCATTCGACTGAACAACCACAACTAAGAAGAAGAAAACGTGCCTTGAAAATTTGCATAAGAAAACATGCAAAAACCAGATTAAATGAAGCTCTCAGTGGGTTAATAGAGCAGAGTTGCCTCTGTTGAATGGTGGTGAAAAGAAGAGTTTAGATAAACGCGGTTTTAAATGGGCCTGGGCCTTAAACTGCATTTTCAAGCTACAAACTTAAAAAATTCCCAAAAATTCAGGAAAAATACGACTATATCAAAACTTGCAGGATAAATAGCACTAAGTCTTCTCTATTGAACGGTGCTCAAAACAGCTGAGTGTCTCAACTCCAATTTGAGTGACGAATTTTTGAAAAATCTTTTGAAAATTTGCTGAGAGCGAAAAAAACATTTGTAACTTCAAACTTAAAAAATTGCCAAAACTTGAGGAAAAATCCGACTACATCAAACCTTGCAAGATAAATAGCCCTAAGTTTTCTCTATTGAATGATGCTCAAAACAGCTCAGTGTCTCAATCCGAATTTGAGTGACGAATTTTTGAAAATTTGCTGAGAGCGAAAAAACATTTGTAACTTCAAACTTAAAAAATTGCCAAAAATTGAGGAAAAATCCGACTATATCACAACTTGCAGGATAAAGAGCCCTAAGTCTTTTCTATTGAATGGTGCTCAAAACAGCTCAGTGTCTCAATCCCAATTTGAGTGACGAATTTTTGAAAAATCTTTTGAAAATTTGCTGAGAACGAAAAAAACATTTGTAACTTCAAACTTAAAAAATTGCCAAAACTTGAGGAAAAATCCGACCACATCAAAACTTGCAGGATAAATAGCCCTAAGTTTTCTCTATTGAATGGTGCTTAAAACAGCTCAGTGTCTCAATCCCAATGTGAGTGACGAACTTTTGAAAATTTGCTGAGCGAAAGAAACATTTGTAACTTCAAACTTAAAAAATTGCCAAAACTTGAGGAAAAATCCGACCACATCAAAACTTGCAGGATAAATAGCCCTAAGTTTTCTCTATTGATTGGTGCTCAAAACAGCTCAGTGTCGCAATCCCAATTTGAGTGACGAATTTTTGAAAAATCCCTTGAAAATTTGCTGAAAGCGAAAAAAATATTTTTAAGTTCAAACTTAAAAAATTGCCAAAAATTGAGGAAAAATCCGACTGTATCACCACTTGCAGGATAATGAGCCCTAACTCTTTTCTATTGAATGGTGCTCAAAACGGCTCAGTGTCGCAATCCCAATTTGAGTGAAGAATTTTTGAAAAATCTCTTGAAAATTTGCTGAAAGCGAAAAAAACATTTTTAACTTCAAACTTAAAAAATTCCCACAAATTGAGGAAAAATCCGACTAAATCAAAACTTGCAAGATAAATAGCCCTAAGTTTTCTCTATTGAATGGTGCTCAACACAGCTCAGTGTCGCAATCCTAATTTGAGTGACGAATTTTTGAAAAATCCCTTGAAAGTTTGCTGAAAGCGAAAAAAAAATTAACTTCAAACTTAAAAATTTCCTAAAAATGTACAAAACGTGACACAAAATCAATATTTGCGTCTTTAGTAGAGCAGATCTTCCTGTATTGAGTGGTGGCAACGTAAGTCCTCTAGATAGTACTACTTTTGAGTAAAGGGTTTTTAAAAAACGTCTTCCAGTATTGCAGAAAGCAAAACTGGATTTGCAGGCCTCAATTTATAAAAAATCCTCAGAGTTTAGGAAATTCGAAATTAAATCGACACTCACCGGATTAATAGATCAGAGTTTCCTCAATTGAGAGATGCTATAATTAAACACGGTTTTGAGTGACTATTTTTTTTAAATTCTTTTCAAAAGTCCTAAACGCCGAACTGCATTTTCAAGCACCCTAAACTTAAAAAATTCCGAAATATTGAGAAAAGTGTGAGCAAAATCGCCACTCCCATCCTAAATAGAGGAAGAGTTCCTTTATTGAACGGTGTAAAATGCAGCCTTTCAGATAATTCTGGTTTTGATTGCTGAATTTTTGAAAAATCTCTTCTAACGATGCTAGAACTCAGAGCATTTTCAGGCTTCAAAGTTAAAAAATCGCAAAAAATTGAGGAAAAGTGAATGAAAATTAATACTCAGGCGACCAATAGAGCAGACCTTCCTTTACCTAATAGGTTTAACAGCAGCTCTATAGCTCATTCTGGTTTTCAGAGACGAATTTCTGAAAAATAGATTTATAAACTCCTAGAATCCGAACTGCATTTCCTAGCACTAAACTTAAAAAATTCCCAAAAATTGAGGAAAAATGAGAGTAAAATTGCCACTCCCAATCTCAATAAAGGAATAGGTTCTCTATTGAATCGTGCAAAATGGAGTTTTTCAGATAATCCCGATTTGGAGTGATGATTTTTTGAAAAATGTCTTCTAAACGATGCTGAAACTCATAAAGCACTTCCAGGCTTCAAACTTAAAAAATCGCCAAAAATTCAGGAAAAGTGATCAATAGATTCTCTCCTGTATCGAACCACACTAAAATTTGCATTTTCAGTGATAATTATTTGAAAAATGTCCTCCAAATGCGATGGATTTGAAGCAACTCTGGTCTTCAGGCTCAAAAATGGGAGCGTTGAGGGGCTGAAACCCCGCAAATCTGCAGAAATTCGCTTCAGGTGCAAACCCGCCTCTGAAGATGCAAGGCACTCGTGCATGCGAAACGTCAGGAAAACATATTTTGTTAAGGTCCACTGCAAGCTGTGACAAACAAAGACACAAAATAATAATAAAATAAAGAAAAAACGCAAACTGAAAAAAAAACGACTTCCTGTGCAAGCAAACTCATTGATGATTCACCAACTTTGCGCCGGAAAAGAAGAGCTAAAACAAAACGTCTGCAATAAAACCGTACAAATAAAACTAAGGGACAAAACACACAAAACAAAGCCAAATAAACACTGGATAAGTTTAAAAAAACATATTCAAATGAGTTATGAATTGAACTATTGCAGAGAAAAGGTATTCCAACGCGTTTTAAAAGCCTTGTATATTTAGCGGCGACATCAAATACGTTTTGGACGGGATTACACAGTTTCCCACTTGGATGTAGGCGGCGAATATTATGGTTCAAATAACGTTCGATCGTCTCAAGTTTTCATTTCCGCTCTAAAAGAGTGTTAACATTTTCAAAGAAAATGTTTCGCCAACAGGGAAAAAATGAGCGCAAAGAACCGCAGGTTCTTCACCAGGCTGAGTCATTGGGCCAACAGATGGTGCCTAAAAATCGCATTTCATCAAAACCTCCATATTAGTAGCCCTGAACTGACCGATGACTTTCTCCTCCCATTTGCCATTGCCGAACTTTTCTGCCCGCCAATCACCGGGTGCAAAGAGAAAAGAGTTAATGAATCATTGAACATCCCAAAGGGACAGCGGCTGGATTGATTTGGAATTTAATAATTGATTAATTTCCGGTCCTTCGGGAGATTCACTTTCTTCGGGAGCCGATTAAGGACAAAGCGGCCAGACAAACGAGCCGTTGACCCAGTTGATTCGGAAAAGGACGCCAAACATTGATGATCTAAAATAGACGCCCACGATGGCACGCCAGTCGAGACAACGGCAAATTGCTGGTTGGAATGCGATTCACTTTCGTCTGATCGCGTCCAATTAATCCCGCATTTTATGCAATAGAGAAACTGAGGTCAGAAAACTGCATAAAAAAGATATTTTAAAGAAGAAAAGCAAATACTGGAATGATCGGAAGGAACAAAGCAATGGAGGAAGTTGAAGTGGAGAAGCACAAATTGTTCGGAAAACTTCGGAAAAAATGAAATAAAGAAAAGCTTTACTGGACAAGAAAGTGAACAAGCAGACAAAGTGGAAACGGAAGAGCCAGAATGTGACACAGAAGCCGTTAATGAAGTCCAATCATTCCTGAAAATGTCCATTGAAGTTAAACCGGCGTTGAGATCAAAGAAAGCACTAGAGATTAACGGCGAAAATATTAAAATTACAGTAATACTTTTTAGCCAAAAAGGCGCAAGATGGGAACAAAACTGTGACAGACAAAGGCACAAAAAAATTCAACAGTGCAGATGGGCGAAAAACATGAGGAAGGAATTAAAAGTAGGTAGATTTTCCTCTATTGAGTGTACTAAAATGAACTCCTAAACCTGATCCGGATCTTTGAGTAATAAATTTTTGAAAAATATCTTGCAAATTTGCAGAACGCGAAGATAAATT
Source organism: Dendroctonus valens (assembly GCA_024550625.1). Taxonomy (NCBI): domain Eukaryota; kingdom Metazoa; phylum Arthropoda; class Insecta; order Coleoptera; family Curculionidae; genus Dendroctonus; species Dendroctonus valens. Next base: position 1,686,998 of record JAJTJO010000325.1, on the reverse strand, counting down.
TTCAAGCTTCAAACTTAAAAATTCCCGAAAATTTACGAAAAATTACATTAAATGGATATTCGCTTTTTTACTAGACCAAACCTTTCTCTATTAAAGGGTGTCAAAAAAGGCCCTCTGAATAGTCCCACTTTTGAGTACTGAATTTTTGAAAAATATCTTGCAAATTTCCAGAACGTGGAGATAAAGTTTCAAGCTTCAAACTTAAAAAATTCCCGAAAATTTACGAAAAATTACATTAAATGGATATTCGCTTTTTTACTAGACCAGACCTTTCTCTATTAAAGGGTGTCAAAAAAGGCCCTCTGAATTGTCCCACTCTTTCGTACTGAATTTTCGAAAATATCTTGCAAATTTGCAGAACGCGAAGACAAATTTGCAAGCTTCAAACTTAGAAAATTCCCGAAAATGTACGGAAAATGACACTAAATGGATATTCGCTTGTTTAGTAGGCCAGACCTTTCTCTATTAAAAGGTGTCAAAAAAAGCCCTCCGAATCGTCCCACTTTTGAGTACTGAATTTTTGCAAAAATCTTGCAAATTTGCAGAACGCAAACATAATTTTTCAAGCTTCAAACTTAAAAAACTCCCGAAAATTTACGAAAAATGACACTAAATCGATATTGGCTTTGTTAGTAGACCAGACCTTTGCCTATTAAAGGGTGTCAACGGCAGTCCTCTGGATAGTCCCAGTTTTGAGTACGGACTGTTTGAAAAATATCCTGCAAATTTGCAGAACGCGAAGGTAAATTTTAAAGCTTCAAACTGTAAAAAATTTCCGAAAATTTACGAAAAATTACACTAAATGGATATTCGCTTTTTTAGTAGACCAGACCTTCCTCTCTGAAAGGGTGTCAAAAAAAGCCCTCTGAATAGTCCCCCTTTTGAGTCCTGAATTTTTGAAAAATATCTTGCAAATTTGCAGAACGCGAAGACAAATTTTCAAGCTTCAAACTTAAAAAACTCCCGAAAACTTACGAAAAATGACACTAAATCGATATTGGCTTTGTTAGTAGACCAGACCTTTGCCTATTAAAGGGTGTCAACGGCAGTCCTCTGGATAGTCCCACTTTTGAGTACGGACTGTTTGAAAAATATCCTGCAAATTTGCAGAACGCGAAGGTAAATTTTAAAGCTTCAAACTGTAAAAAATTTCCGAAAATTTACGAAAAATTACACTAAATGGATATTCGCTTTTTTAGTAGACCAGACCTTCCTCTGTTAAAGGGTGTCAAAAAAGCCCTCTGAATAGTCCCCCTTTTGAGTCCTGAATTTTTGAAAAATATCTTGCAAATTTCCAGAACACGAAGACAGATTTTCAAGTTTCACACTTAAAAAACTCCCGAAAATTTACGAAAAATGACACTAAATCGATATTGGCTTTGTTAGTAGACCAAACCTTTGCCTATTAAACGGTGTTAACGGCAGTCCTCTGGATAGTCCCACTTTTGAGTACGGACTGTTTGAAAAATATCCTGCAAATATGCAGAACGCCAAGACAAATTTTCAAGCTTCAAAGTTAAAAAATTCCCGAAAATTTACGAAAAATTACACTAAATGGATATTCGCTTTTTTAGTAGACCAGACCTTCCTCTGTTAAAGGGTGTCAAAAAAAGCCCTCTGAATAGTCCCCCTTTTGAGTCCTGAATTTTTGAAAAATATCTTGCAAATTTCCAGAACACGAAGACAGATTTTCAAGTTTCACACTTAAAAAACTCCCGAAAATTTACGAAAAATTACAGTAAATCGATATTCGCTTTGTTAGTAGAATAAACCTTTCTCTATTAAAGGGTGTCAAAAAAAGCCCTCTGAGTCGTACCACTTTTGAGTACTGAATTTTTGAAAAATATCTTGTAAATTTGCAGAGCGCAAAGATAAAGTTTCAAGGTTCAAACTTAAAAAATTCCCGAAAATTTACGAAAAATGACACTAAATCGATATTCGCTTTTTTAGTAGACCAGACCTTTCTCTATTAAAGGGTGTCAAAAAAAGCCCTCTGAATAGTCCCATTTTTGAGTACTGAATTTTTGAAAAATATCTTGCAAATTTGCAGAACGCGATGATAATTTTACAAGCTTCAAACTTAAAAAATTCCCGAAAATTTACCAAAAATGACACTAAATCGATATACGCTTTTTTAGTAGACCAGACCTTTCTCTATTAAAGGGTGTCAAAAAAAGCCCTCTGAATCGTCCCCCTTTTGAGTATTGAATTCTTGAAAAATATCTTGCAAATTTGCAGAACGCGAAGACAAATTTTCAAGCTTCAAACTTAAAAAATTCCCGAAAATTTACAAAAAATGACACTAAATCGATTTTCGCTTTTTTAGTAGACCAGACCTTTCTCTATTAAAGGGTGTCAAAAAAAGTCCTCTGAATAGTCCCACTTTTGAGTACTGAATTTTTGAAAAATATCTTGCAAATTTGCAGAACGCGATGATAATTTTACAAGCTTCAAACTTAAAAAATTCCCGAAAATTTACCAAAAATGACACTAAATCGATATACCCTTTTTTAGTAGACCAGACCTTTGTCTATTAAAGGGTGTCAAAAAAAGCCCTCTGAATCGTCCCCCTTTTGAGTATTGAATTCTTGAAAAATATCTTGCAAATTTGCAGAACGCGAAGACAAATTTTCAAGCTTCAAACTTAAAAAATTCCCGAAAATTTACAAAAAATTACACTAACTCGATTTTCGCTTTTGTAGTAGACCAAACCTTTCTCTATTACAAGGTGTCAAAAACTGCCTTTTGAATAGTCCCACTTTTGAGTACTGAATTTTTGAAAAATATCTTGCAAATTTGCAGAACGCAAAGATCATTTTTCAAGCTTCAAACTTAAAAAATTCCTGAAAATTTACGAAAAATGACACGAAATCGATATTCGCTTTGTTAGTAGACCAAACCTTTCTCTATTAAGGGGTATCAAAAAAAGCCCACTGAGCCGTACCACTTTTTAGTACTGAATTTTTTTTAAATATCTTGCAAATTTGAAGAACGCAAAAATAAATTATCAAGCTTGAAACTTAAAAAATTCCCGAAAATTTACGAAAAATCCGGCTAAATCGATATTCGCGTCTTTAGTAGACCAGACCATTCTCTACTGAAGGGTGCCAAAAAAACCGTCTATATGGCCCCACTTTTCAGCAACGAATTTTTGAAAGCCAAACTGTACTTTCCTCAAAACAGAAGCTCCAAAGCCTTAAACTCGTCGGCATTTTTAAAACCATGCTTTTGCTTTCAGCGGCGAAACTGGACAGAAAGAATAAAAAAATTGCGATAAAATGATTACATAATTATTATTATCTGTTAATCGATTGGAATGATCCCAAACGGCGCAATTTGCATATGCACATTATGGAGCTGTTAAAACAGGTATTAAGGCGCAGTCCGAACAAACACGTTACCAAATAAGGCGAAAATCTAGAAAGATTTATGTTCGAGAATTCATCGAGCCCATTTCATGAACTGGCTGTTAACAAACCATTCCCATTGGCTAAGGTAACAAAGACGTTTCAAAATCACAAGTGGATTTGTTGAAGCCTCTTCTACAAAAGTGTGGCAGATGCTGAAGAAGAACAAAAAAAGAGCTGAAGAAGAAAATGAATCAACCAAAGTGTCTTGAAGTCATTAAATTTATTTGTAAACGAACGGTGCTGTCAAGAAGCAATAAGCATAATAGTAAAACGTCCAACAACCGGAGTGTTTCTATTAATACATGCCTGCATAAGTCCAGCTTTATTTACTTTCCTTTCTGGCGATTTCACGTTTTACGTTATTTGCTTTGTAAATGGGTTTCGTGGCCACGTAACAGTTTTACCGACTAATTGAACCAATAAATATTAAATCCACTTCTTCAAACATCTTGCTTTGGATCGGGACACTTGACGAGCGTGTCATCACAGGACAGGAGATTGAAATGTTCCAGCCGAAATTTGCAAGCGAAAAGTAAACAGCCATGAGATTTGGATGAACCCATTAGAGGCTGAAAAATGGCCAATTTTCCTGGCAAATCTGAAAAAAGCTGAACTTGGTGATGGAAAAGTTGACCTCAAAGCACAGCTTTCGAAGAAAATCGGCTAAAACTCAAACAAACGAGCGCGGAAAAAAAATAAACTGGACTCAACACAGAAGCGCCATTAGAGCAGAGTCAACAAATTCCCCGACTGAAATAACTATCATAATTTAATAAATCCACTCATGTTTTTCGGACTTGGCCATGTTGTAACCGCACACCGGATTGTTAAGTTATAAATATTACAAATTTGCCGGCTCAATGTTTATGTAAAGTGGCTAAAAAGTGAAAGTTGAATGGTCAAATTCCGATTTTTACCGTGTGCTTGTGGCTCAAATTGGAATTCCTGCAGAAATCGGAGATTTCAGCCTCCTAAAGCCCCAAATTTTGGGTGTGAGGACGAAGGTTTTGGAAATCTAGTCACTCAACATGGGGCTGAGTTAAAAAGCTACCTTTAGTACAAGTCAATAGAGGAAGTTTGGCTCCATAAATCCTGCAAAAATCTATTTTTTTTTCAAATTTTCCCCAATTTTTGGCGAGTTTTTCAAGTTTAAAGCCTGCAAGTGCTCAGTGCTGCAGCTGAAAGACTGTCTTTAGCTTAATTTTTTAGGGGACACTTTCCTCATTTCAGATTTTTGCACTTTGAAGCCTGAAAATAGATTTTGGCGCTCAGGAAATTTGCACGATTTTTTCAAAAATTTGTCACTAAAAATAGGGTTGAGCTCGTGGGCTAGTTTAAGCACTGGTCAATAGAGAAAACCCATTGCTATTCGTACTGTGAAGACCGATATAGTCTGACATTTTTTGGATTTTCAGGAATTTTTTAAAGTTTTAAGCCTAAAATGAAAATAGATTTTGGCGCTCAGGAAATTTGCACGATTTTTTCAAAAATTTGTCACTAAAAATAGGGTTGAGCTCATGGGCTAGTTTAAGCACTGGTCAATAGATAAAACCCATCGCTATTTGTACTGTGAAGGCCGATATAGTCTGACATTTTTTGGATTTTCAGGAATTTTTTAAAGTTTTAAGCCTAAAATGAAAATAGATTTTGGCGCTCAGGAAATTTGCACGATTTTTTCAAAACTTTGTCACTAAAAATAGGGTTGAGCTCGTGGGCTAGTTTAAGCACTGGTCAATAGAGAAAACCCATCGCTATTCATACTGTGAAGACCGATATAGTCTGACATTTTTTGGATTTTCAGGAATTTTTTAAAGTTTTAAGCCTAAAATGAAAATAGATTTTGGCGTTCAGGAAATTTGCACGATTTTTTCAAAAATTTGTCACTAAAAATAGGGTTGAGCTCGTGGGCTAGTTTAAGCACTGGTCAATAGATAAAACCCATCGCTATTCGTACTGTGAAGGCCGATATAAGTGCTGACATTTTTTGGATTTTCAGGAATTTTTTAAAGTTTTAAGCCTAAAATGAAAATAGATTTTGGCGCTCAGGAAATTTGCACGATTTTTTCAAAAATTTGTCACTAAAAATAGAGTTGAGCTCGTGGGCTAGTTTAAGCACTGGTCAATAGATAAAACCCATCGCTATTTGTACTGTGAAGACCGATATAGTCTGACATTTTTTGGATTTTCAGGAATTTTTCAAAGTTTTAAGCCTAAAATGAAAATAGATTTTGGCGCTCAGGAAATTTGCACGATTTTTTCAAAAATTTGTCACTAAAAATAGGGTTGAGCTCGTGGGCTAGTTTAAGCACTGGTCAATAGAGAAAACCCATCGCCATTCGTACTGTGAAGGCCGATATAGTCTGACATTTTTTGGATTTTCAGGAATTTTTTAAAGTTTTAAGCCTAAAATGAAAATAGATTTTGGCGCTCAGGAAATTTGCACGATTTTTTCAAAAATTTGTCACTAAAAATAGGGTTGAGCTCGTGGGCTAGTTTAAGCACTGGTCAATAGCGAAAACCCATCGCTATTCGTACTGTGAAGGCCGATAAAGTCTGACATTTTTTGGATTTTCAGGAATTTTTTAAAGTTTTAAGCCTAAAATGAAAATAGATTTTGGCGCTCAGGAAATTTGCACGATTTTTTCAAAAATTTGTCACTAAAAATAGGGTTGAGCTCGTGGGCTAGTTTAAGCACTGGTCAATAGATAAAACCCATCGCTATTTGTACTGTGAAGACCGATATAGTCTGACATTTTTTAGATTTTCAGGAATTTTTTAAAGTTTTAAGCCTAAAATGAAAATAGATTTTGGCGCTCAGGAAATTTGCACGATTTTTTCAAAACTTTGTCACTAAAAATAGGGTTGAGCTCGTGGGCTAGTTTAAGCACTGGTCAATAGATAAAACCCATCGCTATTCGTACTGTGAAGGCCGATAAAGTCTGACATTTTTTGGATTTTCAGGAATTTTTTAAAGTTTTAAGCCTAAAATGAAAATAGATTTTGGCGCTCAGGAAATTTGCACGATTTTTTCAAAAATTTGTCACTAAAAATAGGGTTGAGCTAGTGGGCTAGTTTAAGCACTGGTCAATAGAGAAAACCCATCGCTATTCGTACTGTGAAGGCCGATATAGTCTGACATTTTTTGGATTTTCAGGAATTTTTTAAAGTTTTAAGCCTAAAATGAAAATAGATTTTGGCGCTCAGGAAATTTGCACGATTTTTTCAAAAATTTGTCACTAAAAATAGGGTTGAGCTCGTGGGCTAGTTTAAGCACTGGTCAATAGAGAAAACCCATCGCTATTCGTACTGTGAAGGCCGATATAGTCTGACATTTTTTGGATTTTCAGGGATTTTTTAAAGTTTTAAGCCTAAAATGAAAATAGATTTTGGCGCTCAGGAAATTTGCACGATTTTTTCAAAAATTTGTCACTAAAAATAGGGTTGAGCTCGTGGGCTAGTTTAAGCACTGGTCAATAGAGAAAACCCATCGCTATTTGTACTGTGAAGACCGATATAGTCTGACATTTTTTGGATTTTCAGGAATTTTTTAAAGTTTTAAGCCTAAAATGAAAATAGATTTTGGCGCTCAGGAAATTTGCACGATTTTTTCAAAAATTTGTCACTAAAAATAGAGTTGAGCTCGTGGGCTAGTTTAAGCACTGGTCAATAGATAAAACCCATCGCTATTTGTACTGTGAAGACCGATATAGTCTGACATTTTTTGGATTTTCAGGAATTTTTCAAAGTTTTAAGCCTAAAATGAAAATAGATTTTGGCGCTCAGGAAATTTGCACGATTTTTTCAAAAATTTGTCACTAAAAATAGGGCTGAGCTCGTGGGCTAGTTTAAGCACTGGTCAATAGAGAAAACCCATTGCTATTCGTACTGTGAAGGCCGATAAAGTCTGACATTTTTTGGATTTTCAGGGATTTTTTAAAGTTTTAAGCCTAAAATGAAAATAGATTTTGGCGCTCAGGAAATTTGCACGATTTTTTCAAAAATTTGTCACTAAAAATAGGGTTGAGCTCGTGGGCTAGTTTAAGCACTGGTCGATAGCGAAAACCCATCGCTATTCGTACTGTGAAGGCCGATATAGTCTGACATTTTTTGGATTTTCTGGAATTTTTTGAAGTTTTAAGCCTAAAAGGGCATTTTCGTTTACAGCAAAATTACAAGAGATTTTCCAAAATTTCGTCACTCAAAATGTGGTTTAGCTAGTGGGCTCTTCTGAGCACTATTCAATAGAAAAGGCCTAAGGCTTTTTATTGTGCCCGTGCGGATATAGCCTGACTTTTTTTTTGAATTTTTCTGGTGTTTTTAAGTTGAAGGCCTCGAGAGTGCAGTTCGAGGCCCAACAGGTTTGGAAACGAGTTTTCAAAAAATTCTCAGTCAGCACCGAGATCATGCTAAAGGTTCTTTTGAGTATCACTCAATAGACCAAAAGCTGCTCTGTTAGTCCTGCGAGTTTCGATTTACTGCCGCATTTGTTTAATTTTTGAGATTTTTTTAAATTTGGCTTCCAGCATTATTGGGAGAATTTTTTCAAAAATTCGTGACTCAAAACTGGCCCCACTAAAGGGCTGTTCTTAGCAGCATTCAATAGAGAAACGTCTGCTCTATGAACGAAACAAACTCGAAATTCGCATGGCTTTTCGTCAATTTGCCTGATTTTTTTAAGTTTGAAGTTGGAAACTGTTATTTCGGTTTCAGAACGCGATTTTTCAAAAATTTCTCACGCAAAAGAAGTTTCAGTAAGTGGCCCGTTTTGAGCACCTTTCAATAGAGCAATTTTCTCTTTATTGAGCCTGCAAGTATTGATTTGATCTGAATTTTCCTTAATTTTCAGCATTTTTTTAGTTCAAATCTTAAAAGGCTGTTTGAAGTGTGCCACGTTTCGAAGGGTTTTAAAAAAATAATTGCTCAAAACTGGGAACATCTACGAAGCTCCTTTTAGCACCTTTCAATAGCAAATAGTCGGCTCTATGAATCTAGTAACTATCGATTTAGGGCCATTTTTCGTCGATTTTGGGGATTTTTTTAAAGTTTGAAGCTTGAGCATGCAGTGCGGGCAACAGCAAGTCTGCAAAGGATTTTTCAAAAATTCCTTACTCAAAACAGGGCTCAGCCTATGTGCTGCTTTAAACCTTATTAAATAGAGAAAACTTCGCTCTATTAATGAGGCAAGTATCGATTTAGTCCCTCTGCTCCAGCATTTTTTGGAATTTTTTTAACTTTGAATCTTGAAAGTTCAGTTCAAGGCCCAACACCTGTACAAACGATTTTTCAAAATTTTGTTGCTCAAAACTGGGATCATGATAGGGGTTCCTCGAAGTACCACTCAATTGAGGAAGATCTAGTCTATTAATCCTGCTGGCATCGAATTAATGTCGCATTCCCTAAACTATTCATAATTTTTTTAAGTTTGAGGCTTGAAATTGCTGTTTGGTTTTACACACTATTCGAATACCTTTTTCGAAACCTCAATACTCAAAAGTGGGACAATCTGAAGGACTCCGTTTAGCACGATTCATTGGAGAAAGGTCTTCTATACTACAGACGCGAATATCGATTTAGTGTGACTTTTCGTAAATTTTGGGGGATTTTTTAAATTTGATGCTTGAAAATTTTTTGTCGCGTTCAACAAATTTGCAAGCTATTTTTCAAAAATTATTTACTCAAAACTGGCATCATCTAAAAGGCTCTCCTTTGCAGGATTCAATAGAGGAACGTCTGCTCTATGCATGAAGCAAACTTCGAATTCGTATCGCTATTCGTCAATTTTCGAGAATTTTTTAAGTTTGAAGTCGGAAACAGTTATTTCGATTTCAGAACGCGATTTTTCAAAAATTTCTCACGCAAAAGAAGTTTCAGTAAGTGGCCCGTTTTGAGCACCTTTCAATAGAGCAATTTTCTCTTTATTGAGCCTGCAAGTATTGATTTGATCTGAATTTTCCTTAATTTTCAGCATTTTTTTAGTTCAAATCTTAAAAGGCTGTTTGAAGTGTGCCACGTTTCGAAGGGTTTTAAAAAAATAATTGCTCAAAACTGGGAACATCTACGAAGCTCCTTTTAGCACCTTTCAATAGCAAATAGTCGGCTCTATGAATCTAGTAACTATCGATTTAGGGCCATTTTTCGTCGATTTTGGGGATTTTTTTAAAGTTTGAAGCTTGAGCATGCAGTGCGGGCAACAGCAAGTCTGCAAAGGATTTTTCAAAAATTCCTTACTCAAAACAGGGCTCAGCCTATGTGCTGCTTTAAACCTTATTAAATAGAGAAAACTTCGCTCTATTAATGAGGCAAGTATCGATTTAGTCCCTCTGCTCCAGCATTTTTTGGAATTTTTTTAACTTTGAATCTTGAAAGTTCAGTTCAAGGCCCAACACCTGTACAAACGATTTTTCAAAATTTTGTTGCTCAAAACTGGGATCATGATAGGGGTTCCTCGAAGTACCACTCAATTGAGGAAGATCTAGTCTATTAATCCTGCTGGCATCGAATTAATGTCGCATTCCCTAAACTATTTATAATTTTTTTAAGTTTGAGGCTTGTAATTGCTGTTTGGTTTTACACACTATTCGAATACCTTTTTCGAAACCTCAATACTCAAAAGTGGGACAATCTGAAGGACTCCGTTTAGCACGATTCATTGGAGAAAGGTCTACTGTACTACAGACGCGAATATCGATTTAGTGTGACTTTTCGTAAATTTTGGGCGATTTTTTAAATTTGATGCTTGAAAATTTTTTGTCGCGTTCAACAAATTTGCAAGCTATTTTTCAAAAATTATTTACTCAAAACTGGCATCATCTAAAAGGCTCTCCTTTGCAGGATTCAATAGAGGAACGTCTGCTCTATGCATGAAGCAAACTGCGAATTCGTATCGCTTTTCGTAAATTTTCGTGAATTTTTTAAGTTTGAGGTTGTTATTTCGATTTCAGATCGCGATTTTTCAAGAATTTCTCACGCAAAAGAAGTTTCCGTAAGTGGCCCGTTTTGAGCACCTTTCAATCGAGCAATTGTCTCTTCATTGATCCTGCAAGTACTGATTTGATCTGAATTTTCCTTAATTTTCAGCCTTTTTTTAGTTCAAATCTTAAAAGACTGTTTGAAGTGCGCCACGTTTCGAAGGGTTTAAAAAAATAATTGCTCAAAACTGGGAACATCTACGAAGCTCCTTTTAGCACCTTTCAATAGGAAATAGTCGGCTCTTTGAATGTAGTAACTATCGATTTAGGGCCATTTTTCGTCGATTTTGGGGATTTTTTTAAAGTTTGAAGCTTGAGCATGCAGTGCGCCCCACAGCCAGTTTGCAAAGGATTTTTCAAAAATTCCTCACTCAAAACAGGGCTCAGCCTATGTGCTGCTTTAAACCTCATTAAATAGAGAAAGCTTCGCTCTATTAATGAGGCAAGTATCGATTTAGCCCCCTTTCTCCAGCATTTTTTGGAATTTTTTTAACTTTGAAGCTTGAAAGTTCAGTTCATGGCCCAACACCTGTACAAACGATTTTTCAAAATTTTGTTGCTCAAAGCTGGGATCATGATAGGGGTTCCTCTAAGTACCACTCAATTGAGGAAGCTTGGCTCTATCAACTGATGATTGAATCCGCTCTAAAACAGCTCGCTGAGCTTAAAATTGAACTAAAACATTCCCATTATATGTAAATTCGTCCATTATTAAGCATGCCTAGTTTATGGGCTAAGTATCAGGTACAGGAGCTAATAATATTTGTTGAGTATACAATTTTTAATATCCACAGTGGGTTGATTTAGCGCTGACCCCTAATGGATCCGTAATTAAATATACATTTACTTCAAATTGCCACCATGTCCAGTGGTAGGAGTATCGCTGTTTGTTTTAAAAATAATGAAAACCGGTTCAGTTTATTTAATGGAAACGCATTAATATCGTCAATTATGCAACCAAGCAGCGGTCAAAAGTCCCGATATTGACGAAACATTTAAATAGATCAATCAGATGGCCAGTGAAGATCCCGGCTTTATTTTCCTATGGAAAACCGCTTAGGAGGGCTCAGGCCAACTTTCCAATGAATTCCGAAAATATCAGATATTTGGCCCGACATTATTCGCTTATATTTACACCCCGCCGAACATGTTTTGCATTCAAAGTTTCCGGGGATTTTGCAGTCGAATCGTCAATATTTGGTTTTCCCGTGTAAATCAACAACGAGAGGAAAAAAAACATCGTTTTGTATCAACAAAAGTGAATGGTTATCGGTCAGAAGGTCCGCTATATTGGAAATAATTTAATGGAGAAGATTGTCAAAGTTAACCCAGATCCCAATTGAAGTCTCCATGGACGAAACGAGCGTTTTAAAAAATTCATTACTCAAAACTGGCAACATCTGAAAGACTCTGCTAAGCAGCATTCCATAGAGGAACCTCTCCTCTATCAGTGAAGCTAATACCAGTTTAGGATCGTTTTTCGTTCATTTTCGGGAATTTTTTAAGTTTGAAGCTTGAAACCGATGTTTCACGGCACGTTTGGACGCTTTAAAAAAATTATTGCTCAAAACTGTGAATATCTAGAAAGCTTTTTTCAGCATTATTCAATGGGAGAAAGTTGGCTCTATGAAACGGGAAACTATCGATTTGGGGCTATTTTTTGGAGATTTGGGGAAAAGTTTGAAGCTTGAGAATGCAATGCGCCCCACAGCAAGTTTGCAAAGGATTTTTTTAAAAAATCCTCACTCAAAACAGGGCTTAGCCTATGTGCTGCTTTAAACCTCATTAAATAGACAAAGCTTCACTGTATTAAGGCTGCAAGTATCGATTAGGTCCCACTTTTCCTGCATTTTTAGGAATTTTATTAACTTTGAAGCTTGAAAGTTCAGTTCAAGGCCCAACACGTCAAGATTTTTCGAAAATTGTTGCTCAAAACTGGGATCATGTTAAGGGTTTCTCAAAGTACCACTCAATTGAGGGAGCTCTAGTCTATTAATCCTGCTGGCACCGAATTAATCTCTCATTCCCTAAACTATTGAGAATTTTTTTAAGCTTCAAGCTTGACCGTGCAGTGCGTCCTTACAGCAGGTTTGCAAAGATTTTTTAAAAATTCCTCACTCAAAACAGGGCTCAGCCTATGTGCTGCTTTAAACCTCATTAAATAGAGAAAGCTTCACTCTATTAACGCTGCAAGTATCGATTAAGTCCCACTTTTCCTGCATTTTTAGGAATTTTATTAACTTTGAAGCTTGAAAGTTCAGTTCAAGGCCCAACACGTCAGGATTTTTCGAAAATTTATTGCTCAAAACTGGGATCATGTTAAGGGTTCCTCAAAGTACCACTCAATTGAGGAAGCTCTAGTCTATTAATCCTGCTGGCACCGAATTAATGTCTCAATTCCTAAACTATTGAGATTTTTTTTAAGTTTCAAGCTTGAGCGTGCAGTGCGCCCTACAGCAAGTTTGCAACGAATTTTTCAAAAATTCCTCACTCAAAACAGGGCTCAGCCTACGTGCTGCTTTAAACCTCATTAAATAGAGAAAGCTTCACTCTATTAACGCTGCAAGTATCGATTAAGTCCCACTTTTCCTGCATTTTTAGGAATTTTATTAACTTTGAAGCTTGAAAGTTCAGTTCAAGGCCCAACACGTCAGGATTTTTCGAAAATTTATTGCTCAAAACTGGGATCATGTTAAGGGTTCCTCAAAGTACCACTCAATTGAGGAAGCTCTAGTCTATTAATCCTGCTGGCACCGAATTAATGTCTCAATCCCTAAACTATTGAGAATTTTTTTAAGTTTCAAGCTTGAGCGTGCAGTGCGCCCCACAGCAAGTTTGCAACGAATTTTTCAAAAATTCCTCACTCAAAACAGGGCTCAGCCTATGTGCTGCTTTAAACCTCATTAAATAGAGAAAGCTTCACTCTATTAACGCTGCAAGTATCGATTAAGTCCCACTTTTCCTGCATTTTTAGGAATTTTATTAACTTTGAAGCTTGAAAGTTCAGTTCAAGGCCCAACACGTCTTGAAACGATTTTTCAAAATTTTGTTGCTCAAAACTGGGATCATGTTAAGGGTTCCTCAAAGTACCACTCAATTGAGGAAGCTCTAGTCTATTAATCCTGCTGGCACCGAATTAATGTCTCAATCCCTAAACTATTGAGAATTTTTTTAAGTTTCAAGCTTGAGCGTGCAGTGCGCCCCACAGCAAGTTTGCAACGAATTTTTCAAAAATTCCTCACTCAAAACAGGGCTCAGCCTATGTGCTGCTTTAAACCTCATTAAATAGAGAAAGCTTCACTCTATTAACGCTGCAAGTATCGATTAAGTCCCACTTTTCCTGCATTTTTAGGAATTTTATTAACTTTGAAGCTTGAAAGTTCAGTTCAAGGCCCAACACGTCTTGAAACGATTTTTCAAAATTTTGTTGCTCAAAACTGGGATCATGTTAAGGGTTCCTCAAAGTACCACTCAATTGAGGAAGCTCTAGTCTATTAATCCTGCTGGCACCGAATTAATGTCTCAATTCCTAAACTATTGAGAATTTTTTAAGTTTCAAGCTTGAGCGTGCAGTGCGCCCCACAGCAAGTTTGCAACGAATTTTTCAAAAATTCCTCACTCAAAACAGGGCTCAGCCTATGTGCTGCTTTAAACCTCATTAAATAGAGAAAGCTTCACTCTATTAACGCTGCAAGTATCGATTAAGTCCCACTTTTCCTGCATTTTTAGGAATTTTATTAACTTTGAAGCTTGAAAGTTCAGTTCAAGGCCCAACACGTCTTGAAACGATTTTTCAAAATTTTGTTGCTCAAAACTGGGATCATGTTAAGGGTTCCTCAAAGTACCACTCAATTGAGGAAGCTCTAGTCTATTAATCCTGCTGGCACCGAATTAATGTCTCAATTCCTAAACTATTGAGAATTTTTTTAAGTTTCAAGCTTGAGCGTGCAGTGCGCCCCACAGCAAGTTTGCAACGAATTTTTCAAAAATTCCTCACTCAAAACAGGGCTCAGCCTATGTGCTGCTTTAAACCTCATTAAATAGAGAAAGCTTCACTCTATTAACGCTGCAAGTATCGATTAAGTCCCACTTTTCCTGCATTTTTAGGAATTTTATTAACTTTGAAGCTTGAAAGTTCAGTTCAAGGCCCAACACGTCTTGAAACGATTTTTCAAAATTTTGTTGCTCAAAACTGGGATCATGTTAAGGGTTCCTCAAAGTACCACTCAATTGAGGAAGCTCTAGTCTATTAATCCTGCTGGCACCGAATTAATGTCTCAATCCCTAAACTATTGAGAATTTTTTTAAGTTTCAAGCTTGAGCATGCAGTGCGCCCCACAGCAAGTTTGCAACGGATTTTTCAAAAATTCCTCACTCAAAACAGGGCTCAGCCTACGTGCTGCTTTAAACCTCATTAAATAGAGGAAGCTTCACTCTATTAACGCTGCAAGTATCGATTAAGTCCCACTTTTCCTGCATTTTTAGGAATTTTATTAACTTTGAAGCTTGAAAGTTCAGTTCAAGGCCCAACACGTCTTGAAACGATTTTTCAAAATTTTGTTGCTCAAAACTGGGATCATGTTAAGGGTTCCTCAAAGTACCACTCAATTGAGGAAGCTCTAGTCTATTAATCCTGCTGGCATCGAATTAATGTCGCATTTTCTAAACTATTGAGGTTTTTTAAGTTTGAGGCTTGAAATTGCAGTTTGGTTTGACGCACTATTCGCACACATTTTTCGAAAATTCAGTACTCAAAAGTGGGAAAATCTCAAAGACTCCTTTTGGCACGGTTCACTGGAGAAATGTCTACCGCCCAAAAGAAGCGAATATCGATTTAGTGCAATTTTCCTAGATTTTTTAAGTTTGAAGCTTGAAAATTTAGTTTTGCGTTCAACAAATTTGCAAGACATTTTTCAAAAATTTATTACTCAAAACTGACATCATCTAAAACGCTCTTCTTAGCAGCATTCAATAGAGGAACCTTTCTTCTATCAAAGAAGCGAATTCTGCTTTTGTATCGGTTGTCGTCAATTTTCGGGATTTTTTTTAAGTTTGAAGCAACAAGCAGTCTCGATTTCGGCACAAGATTTTTCAAAAATTTCTCACTCAAAATGAGTTTGAGGAAGTGGGATGTTTTAAGCACTTTTGAACAGAGCAAGGTTCTTTTTATTTATGCTCAAGGTATTCGTTTAATTTGAAATTTCCTTAATTTTTGGCAATTTTTTAAGTTTGAACCTAAAAAAGCTGTTTGAGATTTGGCACATTTGGAAGCTTTTTTCGAAAAATTGCTCAAAACTGGGAATATCTAGAGAGCTCTTTTTGGCACTATTCAATAGGGGAATATCGGCTCTATGAATCTGGGAACTAGCGATTTAGGGCCATTTTCCTTAGACCTGGAGGAATTTTTTAAAGTTTTAATGTTCAGGGAACTTTTGAAACAAATGCCAGGGTAATTTTATAGGTAAACTTCCTGTAACAAAAGAGAAATACCAGAACCTTGCAGGAACCCGAACAAGAAAAAACCTGATCGAACGTGCGGAAACAAACCAGATCCTGATCTCTTCAATTTGCACCTTGCGTTCGGACTTTGCACGTTTTTTCCTGTACTCTTCAACCGGTACCAATGAATGCAACAATGGAGCCCACATTGTCAGTCACATTTCAGTGAATTGAACGTGAAAAATTCCAGTGTTGGAACCATGGAAAGGGAATGGACCAGCTCCAGCGACAGTAACAGCCGAACGCACACCCTTGAGGGCCTCACTCTTTCCGGTAACCGAGCTGTGAGGAGCAACGAATCCTCCAACGATGAGTTTGAGTACATTGGAGAGCCGCAGCTGATCGCCATTGTGGGAGATGAGGACACTTGTGTAGGCTTCCTGCTTGGTACCCAGCTGGCCCTCAATCAACTCCAGAATTTGCTGCAGCGGTTGTTCTTTCAGCCGGCATTGGTCAAGTTGACGATGATTTAGGACCGAACTTTATAGTGGTGGCCCCAAAAATGGACGATTTTCAGCTGGAGTTGATGTTCCTGGACCTGATGGAGCGTCCAGATATCGGGCTGGTGCTCGTCACCAAAGAGGCTGCAGGAAAAATTCCCCATATCATCGGCAGGCACACTGGCATGAACCCCACTATCATGGTTAGTGAAGGTTTGGATCTTCTTTGATTGGGTGGAAAGTTGTGTAGATTATTCCAGGTCATAATGGGCCTTTTGAGTTCGATCTTCCGCTAGCAGTGAAAGACATTGAAGAGCGAAGACAAGCCACAGGCGCCAGTGCGGGAAGCAGAAGCGGATCCTTTAGCTCCTCAACATCAGTGAAAACTAACGAGTCGATCCATGGGGGATTTATTGGGAAGAAAGTGTCCACGCATTCACTCAGATCGGTTCTCTCTACGCGATCCATCAAAATGTAGAGGAAGAATCAATGGACTTTTTGGGCTAGGACTAAGGAGGAAGACACTCAAAGAGATATGAGGGGTTTTCCATTGATCAAGATTAAGCAGCGACAAATCGTTGATGAGTCCATCCATTAATCTCCCAAGGCTGTGAAAAATGGAAAGCTTACGCCACTCACTTCGTCTGTTTTCTTCGCATATTTCTGCGACTGCCATCCAGATTAATAAAATCCGTGTTTGCTCCTTAATACGGCCATAAAAATAATGGAATTTCCACTCTAATGGCTTTTATATGAGTGTGTACAGTCGCTAATTGAAATTGATTTGGCCGTCGAAGTTTCGATGTATGGCAGGGAATGAGTGAAAGTCAACTGATTGAGCCTGATGGGGCTTTCAGTGCCAACCCATCATGGAACTGAGTTGGCCAACATTTAAAACTTCTTCATTGCTTCACACACTGTTCGGTCGGTAGACGGATTCAAGTTTATTTATTCTAGCTAGCTGTTAAGCTCGTCTTTCTGAGCATAAAAGTCGCTGGCTGGGAAGTCAAGCTTAAAAAAATTGCCAAGGATTGAGGGAAAATCAGAAAAATTCGCCATTCACGGCATGAATAGAGTAAGCTTTACTCTAATGGATGGTGCTCCAAACAGTACTCTAGCTAGTCCTCATTTGGAGTGATGAGTATTTAAAAAAGTGTCTTTCAAAAGTGCTGAAACCCAAATTGAACCAAATCTCAAACTAAAAAAATTGCCAAGGATTGAGCAAAAATTACTCAACATTGCAATTTGAAGGATTAATAGAAGGAGGTTTTCTCTATTGAACGGTGCTTAAAACATTACTTTATCTCAACCTCAGTTGGAATTACGATTTTTTAAAAAAAGTCTCTTTCAGGCGTCGTGGAAGCGAAATTGCACTTTAAAACATCAAGCTTAAAAAATTGTCAAGGATTGAGCAAAAATGACTAAACATTGCAATTTGCAGCATTAATAGAGGGATATTTTTTGTATTGAATGGTGCTTCAAGCATTACTTTAGCTCAACATCACTTGGAATTACGATTTTTTAAAAAAGTATCTTTCAGGCGTCGTTGAAGTCAAACGACAGAATGAAATCTCAAACTAAGAAAATTACGAAGAGGGAGGTTTTCTATATTGAACGGTGCTTAAAACATTACTTTATCTCAACCTCAGTTGGAATTACGATTTTTTAAAAAAGTCTCTATCAGGCGTTGTAGAAGCCAAACGACAATATGAAATCTGAAACTAAAAAAATTGGCAAAGATTGAGCAAAAATGGCTCAACATTGCAATTTGCAGTATTAATAGAGGGAGGTTTTCTCTATTGAATGGTGCTTAAAACATTACTTTATCTCAACCTCAGTTGGAATTACGATTTTTAAAAAAGTCTCTTTCAGGCGTCGTGGAAGCCAAACGACAGAATGAAATCTCAAACTATGAAAATTACCAAGAGGAAGGTTTTCTATATTGAACGGTGCTTAAAACATTACTTTATCTCAACCTCAGTTGGAATTACGATTTTTAAAAAAGTCTCTTTCAGGCGTCGTGGAAGCCAAACGACAGAATGAAATCTCAAACTAAAAAAATGGCCAAGGATTGAGCAAAAATGGCTCAACATTGCAATTTGCAGTATTAATAGAGGGAGGTTTTCTCTAATGAATGGTGCTTAAAACATTACTTTAGCTCACCCTCAGTTGGAATTACGATTTTTAAAAAAAGTCTCTTTCAGGCGTCGTGGAAGCCAAACGACAGAATGAAATATCAAACTATGAAAATTACCAAGAGGGAGGTTTTCTATATTGAACGGGGCTTAAAAATTACTTTATCTCAACCTCGGTTGGAATTACGATTTTAAAAGAAGTCTCTATCAGGCGTTGTAGAAGCCAAACGACAGTATGAAATCTGAAACTAAAAAAATTGGCAAAGATTGAGCAAAAATGGCTCAACATTGCAATTTGCAGTATTAATAGAGGGAGGATTTCTCTATTGAACGGTGCTTAAAACATTACTTTATCGCAACCTCAGTTGGAATTACGATTTTTAAAAAAAGTCTCTTTCAGGCGTCGTGAAAGCCAAACGACAGAATGAAATCTCAAACTAAAAAAATTGCCAAGGATTGAGCAAAAATGACTCAACATTGCAATTTGCAGGATTAATAGAGGGAGGTTTTCTCTATTGAATGGTGTTTAAAACATTACTTTATCTCCACCTCAGTTGGAATTACGAATTTTAACAGAAGTCTCTTTCAAGAGTCGTGGAAGCCAAACGACAGAATACAATCGCAAACTAAAAAAATTTCCAAGGATTGAGCAAAAATTACTCAACATTGCAATTTGCAGTATTAATAGAGGGAGGTTTCCTCTATTGAGTGGTGCTTACGACATTACTTTATCTCAACCTCAGTTGGAATTACGATTTTTTAAAAAAGTCTCTTCCAGGCGTCATGGAAGCCACACGACAGAATCAAATCTCTAACTAAAAAATTGCTAAGGATTGAGTAAAAATGACTCAACATTGCAATTTGCAGTATTAATAGAGGGAGGTTTCCTCTATTGACTGGTGCTTAAAACATTACTTTATCTCAACCTCAGTTGGAATTACGATTTTTTAAAAGTCTCTTTCAGGCGTTGTAGAAACCAAACGACAGAATCAAATCTCAAACTATAAAAATTTCCAAGTATTGAGCAAAAACTACTCAACAATGCAATTTGCAGTATTAATAGCAGGAGGTTTCCTCTATTGAGTGGTGCTTCAGACATTACTTTAGCTCTACATCGGTTGGAATTACGATTTTTTAAAAAAGTCTCTTTCAGGCGTCGTGGAAGCCAAACGACAGAATCAAATCTCAAACTAAAAAAATTGCCAAGGATTGAGCAAAAATGACTCAACATTGCAATTTGCAGTATTAATAGAGGGAGGTTTTCTCTATTGAATGGTGCTTAAAACATTACTTTATCTCAACCTCAGTTGGAATTACGATTTTTTAAAAAAGTCTCTTTCAGGCGTTGTGGAAGCGAAACTGCACTTTCAAACATCAAGCTTAAAAAATTGCCAAGGATTGAGCAAAAATGACTCAACATTGCAATTTGCACTATTAATAGAGGGAGGTTTTCTCAATTGAATCGTGCTTAAAACAGTACTTCAACTCGCCAGCATTTGGAATTACGATTTTTTTAAAGGCTCTTTCACGCTTTGTGGAAGCCAAACGACAGAATGAAATCTCAAACTAAAAAAATTGCTAAGGATTGAGTAAAAATGACTCAACATTGCAATTTTTAGTATTAATAGAAGGAGGTTTCCTCTATTGAGAGGTGCTTAAAACATTGCTTTATCTCAACCTCAGTTGGAATTAGGATTTTTTAAAAGTCTCTTTCAGGCGTTGTAGAAACCAAACGACAGAATCAAATCTCAAACTATAAAAATTTCCAAGTATTGAGCAAAAACTACTCAACAATGCAATTTGCAGTATTAATAGCAGGAGGTTTCCTCTATTGAGTGGTGCTTAAGACATTACTTTAGCTCTACATCGGTTGGAATTACGATTTTTTAAAAAAGACTCTTTCAGGCGTCGTGGAAGCCAAACGACAGAATAAAATCTCAAACTAAAAAATTGCCAAGCATTGAGCAAAAATGACTCAACATTGCAATTTATCGGATTAATAGAGGGAGGTTTTCTCTATTGAATGGTGCTTAGAACATTACTTTATCTCAACCACATATGGAATTACGATTTTTAAAAAAAGTCTCTTTCAGGCGTTGTGGAAGCCAAACTGTACTTTAAAACATCAAGCTTAAAAAATTGCCAAGGATTGAGCAAAATTGACTCAACATTGCAATTCGCAGTATTAATAGGGGAGGGTTTCTCTATTGAATCGTGCTTAAAACAGTACTTCAACTCGCCAGCATTTGGAATTACGATTTTTTTTAAAGGCTCTTTCAGGCTTTGTGGAAGCCAACGACAGAATGAAATCTCAAACTAAAAAAATTGCCAAGGATTGAGCAAAAATGACTCAACATTGCAATTTGCAGTATTAATAGAGGGAGGTTTTCTCAATTGAATGGTGCTTAAAACATTACTTTATCTCAACCTCAGTTGGAATTACGATTTTTTAAAAGTCTCTATCAGGCGTTGTAGAAGCCAAACGACAGAATCAAATCTCAAACTAAAAAAATTGCCAAGGATTGAGCAAAAATGACTCAACATTGCAATTTGCAGTATTAATAGAGGGATGTTTTCTCTATTGAATGGTGCTTAAAACATTACTTTATCTCAACCTCAGTTGGAATTACAATTTTTTTAAAAAGTCTCTATCAGGCGTTGTAGAAGCCAAACGACAGAATCAAATCTCAAACTAAAAAAATTGCCAAGTAATGAGCAAAAACTACTCAACATTGCAATTTGCAGTATTAATAGAGGGAGGTTTCTTCTATAGAGTGGTGCTTAAGACATTACTTTAGCTCAACCTCAATTGGAATTACGATTTTTTAAAAAAGTCTCTTTCAGGCGTCGTGGAAGCCAAACGACAGAATGAAATCTCAAACTAAAAAAATTGCCAAGCATTGAGTAAAAATGACTCAACATTGCAATTTACCGGATTAATAGCAGGAGATTTTCTCTATTGAATGGTGCTTAGAACATTACTTTATCTCAACCTCAGTTGGAATTACGATTTTTAAAAAAAGTCTCTTTCAGGCGTTGTGGAAGCCAAACTGTACTTTAAAACATCAAGCTTAAAAAATTGCCAAGGATTGAGCAAAATTGACTCAACATTGCAATTCGCAGTATTAATAGGGGAGGGTTTCTCTATTGAATCGTGCTTAAAACAGTACTTCAACTCGCCAGCATTTGGAATTACGATTTTTTTTAAAGGCTCTTTCAGGCTTTGTGGAAGCCAAACGACAGAATGAAATCTCAAACTAAAAAATTGCCAAGGATTGAGAAAAATTACTCAACATTGCAATTTGCCGTATTAATAGAGGGAGGTTTTTCTCAATTGAATGGTCTTTAAAACATTACTTTATCTCAACCTCAGTTGGAATTACGATTTCTTAAAAGTCTCTTCAGGCGTTGTAGAAACCAAACGACAGAATCAAATCTCAAACTAAAAAATTGCCAAGGATTGAGCAAAAAATGACTCAACATTGCAATTCGCAGGATTAATAGAGGGATGTTTGCTCTATTGAATGGTGCTTAGAACATTACTTTATTTCAACCTCCGTTGGAATTACAATTTTTTTAAAAAGTCTCTTTCTGGCGTTGTAGAAGCCAAACGACAGAATCAAATCTCAAACTAAAAAAATTGCCAAGTAATGAGCAAAAACTACTCAACAATGCAATTTGCAGTATTAATAGCGGGAGGTTTCCTCTAGTGAGTGGTGCTTAAGACATTACTTTAGCTCTACATCGGTTGGAATTACGATTTTTTTAAAAAGTCTCTTTCAGGCGTCGTGGAAGCCAAACGACAGAATAAAATCTCAAACTAAAAAAATTGCCAAGCATTGAGTAAAAATGACTCAACATTGCAATTTACCGGATTAATAGCAGGAGATTTTCTCTATTGAATGGTGCTTAAAACATTACTTTATCTCAACCTCAGTTGGAATTACGATTTTTTAAAAAGTCTCTTTCAGGCGTTGTGGAAGCGAAACTGCACTTTAAAACGTCAAGCTTAAAAAATTGCCAAGGATTGAGCAAAAATGACTCAACATTGCAATTTGCAGTATTAATAGAGGGAGGTTTTCTCTATTGAACGGTGCTTAAAACATTACTTTATCTCAACCTCAGTTGGAATTACGATTTTTTAAAAGTCTCTTTCAGGCGTTGTAGAAGCCAAACGACAGAATGAAATCTCAAACTAAAAAAATTGCCAAGGATTGAGCAAAACTTATTCAACAATCTAATTTGCAGTATTAATAGAGGGAGGTTGGCTCTATTGAGTGGTGCTTAGAACATTACTTTATCTCAACCTCCGTTGAAATTACAATTTTTTTTAAAAACTCTCTTTCTGGCGTTGTAGAAGCCAACGACAGAATAAAATCTCAAACTAAAAAAATTGCCAAGGATTGAGTAAAAATGACTCAACATTGCAATTTGCAGTATTAATAGAGGGAGGTTTTCTCTAAAGAATGGTACTTAAAACATTACTTTAGCTCACCCTCAGTTGGAATTACTATTTAAAAAAAAAGTCTCTTTCAAGCGTCGTGGAAGCCAAACGACAGAATCAAATCTCAAATTATAAAAATTGCCAAGGATTGAGCAAAAATGACTCAACATTGCAATTTGCAGGAGAGGAAGGTTTCCTCTAGTGAATGGTGCTTAAAACATTACTTTATCTCAACCTCAGTTGGAATTACGATTTTTAAAAAAATCATCTTTCAGGCGTTGTAGAAGCCAAACCACAGAAACAAATCTCGAACTAAAAAAATTGCCAGGGATTGAATAAAAATGATTCAACATAGCAATTTGCAATGTTAATAGAGGGAAGTCTTCTCTATTGAATGGTGCTTAAAACATTACTTTATCTCAACCACATATGGAATTACGATTTTTTAAAAATTTCTATTTCAGGCGTTGTGGAAGCGAAACTGCACTTAAAACATCAAGCTTAAAAAAATGCCAAGGATTGAGGAAAAATTAGACTAATCGCTACTTTCAGATTTCAGAAAGGAAGGTCTCCTCTATCGAATGGGGCTGGCTGATCCACATTTTTAGTGACAATTTTTTAAAGAAGTCTCTGTCAAAGCTCCTGAAAACCAAACTGGACTAAGAAATCTCAAGCCAAAAAATTGCCAAGGATTAAGGAAAAATTACCCTCAGTCGCTACTTGCATTGTTAATAGAGGAAAGCTTCCTCAATTCCATGATGTATAAAACAGTACTTTAACTCATTGTGATTTGGAATTACAATTTTTCAAAAAAGTGTCTCTCAGGCGTTGCGGAAGCCAAACCGGAGTATGAAATTTCCAACTTAAAAAAATGCCAAAGCTCGAGGAAAAATGACACTAAATCACTACTTGGGGTAATAGTAGAAAAAGGTTCCCTCTATTGAATGGTGCTTTGAACAGTACTTCAGCTCATCCTCATTTGGATTTACAGCTTTTTTAAACCATGCTTTCGGACGTCGGGGAACCTAAACAGCACTGTAAACCCTCAGGCTGAAAAAATTGGCCAGAATTGACCACGAGTGAGACCAAAATCGGCGCGTACAGAAGAAGAAGCTTTCCTCTATTGAATAATGATGGTCTCCCCATTCTAGCTAAGCCTCAGATTTAGCGGCGGATTTTTGAAAAATCGTTTGCAAACATTCAAAGCTTCTTCCTAAAGATCTTAAGTGCTTCACCTACTGTTCAGTCAATAGACTTTTCAGGAAATATTGTTGTCTGCCCTTCTGAGCCTTAAATCAGTGCCGTACTCAGAAGAGGCTTGGAATTTGCCGACCTATTGGGGCAATAATTGCGCTTAAATGGGTCGCCATCAATAATTCAGCTTAAAGTAACAAACGGAATCGAAGTGGCTGCGATTTAGGTGAATTTAGGTATTTACGATTCCATCATTTGAATGTCGACATTGGACGTGAAAACGATTAGTGCTCGAGCGAAAAACGAGCGATTTAATTTGGAAATTCCGCAGCAGAATGGGCAATTATTCAGCGGGGTATTTTGTGTCCAAACAGGATTAAATGCTACGTGCTTGATGACAAAAGAAACGAAAATCTCCAGGAGTCCATAAAAGCCATCTCGAAATAGAATCAGCTGAATTTATGGGTTGTTCTGCAGCAGGAAGTCTGAAGAGTAGCAGTTTGAGCAACGACCAATCGGGCAGGGCTTAACGGCTCAGTTTTCAATGGAAAGTAAAATAATGTGGCTGACCCGTTATATGCACCAGTTGATTAAATAGAGCGCTCTAATTTCATGCTCCACGGGCTCTATTTATGCTGATCCAAATAAGCCACATGCCAATGCAATCCGGTGATTTGCTTGTTGAAAAAGACAATATTTGAATGGGCGCGATGTAATTGAATTCGACTTTTTCCTCCTGTTTTGGTCAACCATTTGCTTTGAAATCATTCTGACCCAATTAATCTTTGACGCTCTGCACTTTAGCTACTGGAAAAACCGGCGATTTTAGGCGCATTTTCAAGCAGCGAGATCCACAAATAAAAATTATCTCAACGTATTATCTGTGTAATTAAACATAAGATACACTGAAAAGTGGATATGGGAAAAATGAGGTCAAGTTTGCCGTAATGATAAATTTTATTGGAGGCAACAGGCTTATTTTCGAACATTACCCAATCCGCAATGGTTCACTAGTTGTTCGATGTGCCTGCCGTGCAGTAAATGACTTCTAATTGGTCGCAAAACAACGCTTCAAACTGCTTGTTTAGATAATTAATGAATTTAATAAACTGCCGAATTTATGTCCGTACAGACCAGCGTCTAAATTAACTTAATTAGCATCAGTAAATGTCAAGAATTTTTCGATTTCCATACTAGTCGGAACTGGGTTTAGTATCTAGACTTTTACACCGGGGTTTTTCGAAAAATGTACCAAAAATCCCGCGGTTTAGTGGACCAGTTCAACTCCTCCCCGACAATTGAGGGAGCGCGAGACCTAAAGGAAACCGGCAGAAGCAATGAAGCAAAGTTTTCTTTTCTTTTGAAACACTCCAACTTCCAAACGTGTTGGATGCCAAAGTGCACTTTGAAGCCCCCCAAAAAATTGAGGGAAATTGAGGCTAAGTCCTCACTACTGGTTTAGGTAGCAAAAACATTGCCCTATCGAATGGTGCTTTAAGCAGCAGTCTACCTAATTTCCCTTTTGAGGGACGAATTTTTGAAAAATCACTTCCAAATGTAGTGGAGGACGACAAACGGCATTTTGCAGCTTCCTGCTTGAAAAAATTCCCAAAAATTCACGAAAATTGAGCCTAAATCGACACTGGCAGTTTCAAGAGAAGAAAGTTTGCTCTACTGAATGACGCTTGAAGTGAGTTTCTACCTAATCATTGTTTCAAGGGACAAATTTTTGAAACAGCGCTTTCAAACGTGGTGAAAGTCAAATAGTCGGTTTAAAGCCTCGAACCTGAAAAAAGTCTCAGAAATCGAGGAAAACTGGCGGAAAATCGGCGCTGGCAGAATTAATAGAGCACATTTTTATCTATTGACTGGTGCAGCAACACGCGCTCTAGCTGAAACTCAATTTGAGGAAAATATTTTTAGAAAACCTCTTCCATACCGCCTTGTACGACAAATTGCTTTTCGAGGTTCAAATTTAAAAAAATTCCCAAAAATCAGGAAAAAGTGACACGAAGTCGATACTTGCACGATTAATAAATCAAAGACTCCTCTATTGACTCGTGCTAAATTGAGTGCCTCTATGGTCCCGCTTTTGATTCACTAATTTTTTAAATCCCTTCCAACACTGCTGAAAGCCAAACTGCATTTTCGCGCTTCAAACTCCAATAATTCCAGAAAATTAAAGAACCGTTAGACCCAATGAGTACTTGGAGCATTAACAGAAGGATATCTTCCTCTACTGAATGGGATTTGAAGTCACTCTCTACCTCACCCCTGTCTTGAGCAAGGAATTTGTGAAAACTTTCTTCCGAACGTAGTAAACCTCAAACTTAAAAATTCTCAAGAATTGAGGAAACTTGATGCTTAATCGCTACCCACAGTATCAGTACAAGAAAGTTTCCTCTACTAAATGAGGCTTCGGGCAACACTCTAACTCATCCTCATTTTGAGCCACGAGTTTTTGAAAAATCTCTTCTAAACGTGGTGAATGCCAAATTGCAGTTCGAAGCGTCAGAATTAAAAGAATGCCAAGATTTGAGAAAAGTTGAGTCTCCTGCAGGATTAATAGAGGGAGGTTTCCTCTATTGAGTGGTGCTTGAAACAGTACTTTAGCTAATTCTCATTTGGAAGAACGATTTTTTAGGAAATCTCTTCCAAACGTCGTGGAAGCCAAACCCCACTTTGAAGCCCCACTTTCAAAAACCTCCCGAGAATTTAGCAAAGGTGACACTAAATTTTTGCTTTCAGTATTAATAGAGGAAGGTTTCCTCTATTGAGTGCTGCTTGCAGAAGAGCTCCAGCTAGTCCCCAGTTTTAGCGACGAATTTTTAAAGAAATCTCCTCCAAACGTCGTGAAAGCCAAACGCCACTTTGAAGCCCCACATTCAAAAATTTCCCGAGAATTTAGCAAAGGTGACACTAAATTTTTGCTTTCAGCATTAATTGAGGATGGTTTCCTCTATTGAGTGCTGCTTGCAGAAGAGCTCCAGCTAGTCCCCAGTTTTAGCGACGAATTTTTAAAGAAATCTCCTCCAAACGTCGTGAAAGCCAAACGCCACATTGTAGCTCCACATTCAAAAATCTCCCGAGAATTTAGCAAAGGTGACACTAAATTTCTACTTTCAGCACTAATATAAGAAGGTTTCCTCTATTGAGTGCTGCTTGCAGAAGAGCTCCAGCTAGTCCCCAGTTTTAGCGACGAATTTTTAAAGAAATCTCTTCCAAACGTCGTAAAAGCCAAACGCCACATTGTAGCTCCACATTCAAAAATCTCCCGAGAATTTAGCAAAGGTGACACTAAATTTTTACTTTCAGCACGAATATAAGAAGGTTTCCTCTCTTGATGCTGCTTGCAGAAGAGCTCCAGCTAGTCCCTAGTTTTAGAGACGAATTTTTAAAGAAATCTCTTCCAAACGTCGTGAAAGCCAAACTCCACATTGTAGCTCCACATTCAAAAATCTCCCGAGAATTTAGCAAAGGTGACACTAAATTTCTACTTTCAGCACTAATATAAGAAGGTTTCCTCTCTTGAGTGCTGCTTGCAGAAGAGCTCCAGCTAGTCCCTAGTTTTAGAGACGAATTTTTAAAGAAATCTCTTCCAAACGTCGTGAAAGCCAAACGCCACATTGTAGCTCCACATTCAAAAATCTCCCGAGAATTTAGCAAAGGTGACACTAAATTTCTACTTTCAGCACGAATATAAGAAGGTTTCCTCTATTGAGTGCTGCTTGCAGAAGATTTCCAGCTAGTTCCCAGTTTGAGCGACGAATTTTTAAAGAAGTCTGTTCCAAACGTAGTGAAATCCAAACGCCACATTGTAGCTCCACATTCAAAAAATTCCCAAAAATTTAGCAAAAGTGAGAGTAAAATCTTATTGGCAGCGTTAATAAAAGAAGATTTCCTCTATCGAGTGAGATTTGAAGCAGCGATCTATCTACTCTATAGGTTTAGCCATACATTTTTGAAGAATTTCCTCCAAACTTCGTGGAACCTGAACTTCACATTCAAAAAATTTCTAAGAATTTAAGAAACGTGAGGCCAAATTATTACTTGCTGCAGTAATAGAAGAAGGTTTCCTCTATTGAATGATGCTTCAAGCCGCACTTTAGATAGATCAGAGTTTTAGCTAGGAATTTGTGGAAGATCTCTTCTAAACGTAGTGAAAGCCAAACCACACATTAAAAAAATTCTAAAAAATCAAGGAAATGTATGATTAAATTTGTACTCGCAGCATTAATAGAAGAAGGTTTCCTCTATTGAGTGGGGTTTCAAGTAAAGCTGTGGCTAATCCCTATTTTAGCAACAAATTTTTGGAAAATCTCTTCCAAACGTCGTGGAAACCAAACCCCACGTTGATGCCTCACATTTAAAAAATTATCAAAAATTGAGGAAAGGTGAGACCAAATTCTTCCTTGCAGCGTTAATAAACGACGGTTAGCTCTATCGAGTGGTGCTTAAAGCACCACTCTAGTTATCCCTAGATTTAGCCACAAATTTTTTAAAGCTCTCATACAAAAATCGAGCTTAATGCCATTTTAAAATTTGAAAACAACTAACCTAAATCGGCGCTTACAGAATTAATAGAAGAAGGTTTCCTCTATTGAGTGGGGTGGAAAACAGTCGTCTAGATGACCCTCATTTTGAGTGGCAATTTTTCGAAAAATCTTCACCAAACGTGCCACAAAGTACTGAAACTAAGAAAACCAGCCTCCAGAAGTGAAACATACTTAAGCCACTTGCTGGAATTATAGAGCCAAATTTCCTATATCAAACATAGCTGAAAACAGCAATTCGTCTGCTCCCAGTTTCGAGTAACGAATTTTTCAAAAAATCCCCAAATTTGATGGCCACTCTCACCGTTTCTCTACAATATATACTGCCATCACATATACAATTACAACTTACCAGACAAAAATCAAATCGACAGATCGGCATACATATTACAATACGCAGACGACACGGCACTTATTGTACATGACAAAACTACTGAGAGAGCAGCTCAAAGACTCCAAACACTAACAAACAACACAATGACATGGCTTTATAAATGGAGACTAACACCAAACGCGTCAAAAAACCAACTTCTACTCACAAACCACAGACTCAACGCTGACTCCCCTACAATAGCTGCAGACGGCCAAACGACACAACCAAAAAACGACGTAAAATACCTTGGAATCACAATTGACCATAAACTTAAATTCACTAAACACATACGAAACATCAGGGCAGAAACAATAAAGAGAACAAAACACTTCCGATCACTAACCTACAAAGACAGAGGAATCAGCACAAACACCGCCACCAAAATATATAAAGCTATTTGTAGACCCTTGCTAGACTATGGACATATACTCATGACCAACGGAACAGAAAGGGACAAAACGTTATACACAAACAACAGAACAAATTGCACTAAGACTAATAACACGAATAAGACACCCCCAAAACCCACTACACAACCCCTCCACCCAACTACTATACGATCGCACAAACATGACAAAGATTTCGGAAAGACTCATACATCTACAGACAAAATGGACAGACAACCCCTACAACTGGACCATACTGAATCCCCTTTGTCTTATAAGACCAACCAGACAATCCCGCTTCCGTTTCCCTACATTAACGCTACTCGAACACTTACAAACGCAACGGACTAGTGGACAATAAAATAATTTCTTCTTGCCACTGAAATCTTATTTATTTAATAACATTGTTAACATAGAATGGGAGAATTTTCATATTTGTTTTTTATTTAGATTGGGACTGCATGTATTAAACAAGGGCAGAAATGCCGATAGGTCGATAGCCTTTTTTAGAAATAAAGATGTTTACTACTACTATAAGAAGGTTTCCTCTATTGAGTGCTGCTTGCAGAAGATCTCCAGCTAGTTCCCAGTTTGAGCGACGAATTTTTAAAGAAATTACTTCCAAACGTCGTGACAGCCAAACCCCACTTTGAAGCCCCACATTCAAAAATTTCCCGAGAATTTAGCAAAGATGACACTCAATTTCTACATTGAGTATTAATAGACCGAGGCTTCCTCTATTGAGCAGTGCTTGCAGAAGAGCTCCAGCTAGTCCCCAGTTTTAGCGACGAATTTTTAAAGAAATCTCTTCCAAACGTCGTGAAAGCCAAACGCCACATTGTAGCTCCACATTCAAAAATCTCCCGAGAATTTAGCAAAGGTGACACTAAATTTCTACTTTCAGCACTAATATAAGAAGGTTTCCTCTATTGAGTGCTGCTTGCAGAAGATTTCCAGCTAGTTCCCAGTTTTAGCAACGAATTTTTAAAGAAATCTCCTCCAAACGTCGTGAAAGCCAAACGCCACTTTGAAGCCCCACATTCAAAAATTTCCCGAGAATTTAGCAGAGATGACACTCAATTTCTACATTGAGTATTAATAGAAGAAGGTTTCCTCTATTGAGCAGTGCTTGCAGAAGAGCTCCAGCTAGTCCCCAGTTTGAGCGACGAATTTTTAAAGAAATATCTTCCAAACGTCGTGAAATCCAAACGCCACATTGTAGCTCCACATTCAAAAAATTCCCAAAAATTTGGCAAAAGTGAGAGTAAAATCTTATTGGCAGCGTTAATAAAAGAAAATTTCCTCTATTGAGTAGTGGTTTGAAGCAACGATCTATCAATTCTCTAGTTTTAGCCATCAATTTTTGAAGAATTTCCTCCAAACTTCGTGGAAGTTGAACCTCACATTCAAAAAATTTCCAAGAATTTAAGAAACGTGATGCTAAATTTTTGCTTGCAGCAGTAATAGAAGAAGGTTTCCTCTATTGACTGGTGCTTCAAGCCGCACTCTAGATACTTCAGAGTTTTAGCTAGGAATTTCTGGAAGATCTGTTCTAAACGTAGTGAATGCCAAACCACGCATTAAAAAAATTCTAAAAAATCAAGGAAATGTATGCTTAAATTTGTACTCGCAGCATTAATAGAAGAAGGTTTCCTCTATTGAGTGGGGCTTCAAGTAAGACTGTGGCTAATCCCTAGTTTTAGCAACAAATTTTTGGAAAATCTCTTCCAAACGTCGTGGAAACCAAACCCCACGTTGATGCCTCACATTTAAAAAATTATCAAAAATCGAGGAAAGGTGAGACCAAATTCTTCCTTATAGCGTTACTAAACGACGGTTAGCTTTATCGAGTGGTGCTTAAAGCACCACTCTAGTTATCCCTAGATTTAGCCACAAATTTTTTAAAGCTCTCATACAAAAATCGAGCTTAATGCCATTTTAAAATTTGAAAACAACTAACCTAAATCGGCGCTTACAGAATTAATAGAAGAAGGTTTCCTCTATTGAGTGGGGTGGAAAACAGTCCTCTAGATGACCCTCATTTTGAGTGGCAATTTTTCGAAAAATCTTCACCAAAAGTGCCACAAAGTACTGAAACTAAGAAAACCAGCCTCCAGAAGTGAAACAAACTTAAGCCACTTGCTGGAATTACAGAGCCAAATTTCCTATATAAACTACAGCGGAAAACAGCCGTTCGTCTGCTCCCAGTTTCGAGTAACGAATTTTTCAAAAAATCCCCAAATTTGATGGCCACTCTCACCGTTTCTCTACAATATATACTGCCATCACATATACAATTACAACTTACCAGACAAAAATCAAATCGACAGATCGGCATACATATTACAATACGCAGACGACACGGCACTTATTGTACATGACAAAACTACTGAGAGAGCAGCTCAAAGACTCCAAACACTAACAAACAACACAATGACATGGCTTTATAAATGGAGACTAACACCAAACGCGTCAAAAAACCAACTTCTGCTCACAAACCACAAACTCAACGCTGACTCCCCTACAATAACTGTAGACGGCCAAACGACACAACCAAAAAACGACGTAAAATACCTTGGAATCACAATTGACCACAAACTTAAATTCACTAAACACATAGGAAACATCAGGGCAGAAACAATAAAGAGAACAAAACACTTCCGATCACTAACCTACAAAGACAGAGGAATCAGCACAAACACCGCCACCAAAATATATAAAGCTATTTGTAGACCCTTGCTAGACTTTGGACATATACTCATGACCAACGGAACAGAAAGGACAAAACGTTATACACAAACAACAGAGCAAATTGCACTAAGACTAATAACACGAATAAGACACCCCCAAAACCCACTACACAACCCCCCCACCCAACTACTATACGAACCCACAAACATGACAAAGATTTCGGAAAGACTCATACAGCTACATACAAAATGGACAGACAACCCCTACAACTGGACCATACTGAATCCCCTTTGTCTTACAAGACCAACCAGACAATCCCGCTTCCGTTTCCCTACATTAACGCTACTCGAACACTTACAAACGCAACTGACTACTGGACAATAAAATAATTTTTTCTGGTCATTGGAATTTTATTTAATAATATTGTTAACCTAGAATAAGAGAATTTTCATATTTGTTTTTTATTTAGATTAAGACTACATGTATTAAACAAGGGCAGAAAGACCGATAGGTCGATAGCTTTTTTTAGAAATAAAGATGTTTACTACTACTACTACTTGATGGCCATATCATTGGTCAAATGAACCCATGGAAAAAACAAAAATGAATCGATATTCAAGTGGAAAAAAGGGAAACAAAACGCAACTAGTGAATATGAAAACCATATTAATCATTCGCGAATTGTTTTTGCATCGCACTCAAACTATTTGTTATTAATTATGGAGGAAATTAATCAGTATTTTGATATTTAATTAAATGTAAAACACTGCAATACGTTCGGCTGGTTTAATAACCACCGATTTCGGTTTGGTAATAGTGAATGCGACTGCATTGGCTCAAAATTCCTGCTGAATGGCCGGGTCTAAAATAAAATCTTACGCTTCAAAACGCTTGAAACGTGACATTGAACAGTCAACAAAACTAGCCATGAATTTTAACCAAAATTGTATCATACCGACTAAGCTGACAATCGAGAGTCTCATGTTTATTCTATGAGGTAACCTGTTTGCTCATTACGACAGTCTTTTATCTACTTCAGGGGATTCGATAATGAACGATTCCAGATAAACTTTTTAATTCATCCAGCAGCAGAACATTTGCTCGCTCTTCACTCAGACAGTTGAAAAACCTGCAATTTCTGCCAGCATTGCAAGGGAAGGACACTTCCATTTCCAACAAACAGATGATAATGTATGTAACGCTTATTGATGTAGCAAATTCATCATATTAACGTCGCCCATAACATGAATTTTAAATAATGGCAAACACATGCACTTTTTGATATTGGATATTTATTTCCTGCTGCTTGCGTGTGTCGAGCATGTAGAAGTCATACGATTGGGTGTCTGTTGACGATTACTTGAATGAATCCACTTCAGGAAACTGGCGTTTTTTTCGATTGATTTCAGCTCAATTTGTGTTTTTTCCAAGCTGGATGGCGGTTCAACATTATCAAAGTTGGTTCGTTCACATTGGTTGATTTCAGTGAGTTTTATTGCCAGTTTGCTAACGAGGTAGGAGCGTTGAACTCGCTTTTTCCCAGCGATAAGATAACGAATTGAAATTATTTTTGCGCAAAGGAATGCCAGCAATTTCTCTCAATTTGAGTTGGAACGGGTGTTTTTCGGGCTGTGGCCGCAAAAAAATTATTCCCAATGTTTCCTCCTTCTTTAGAGGCGTCTGCACACCCACAACCGAACACCAAGTGAAAACCATTTCAAGATTCGAACTTAAAAAATTGTAGAAAATTTACGAAAAGTATCACTAAATCAATATTAACTTCTTCGGTTGTGCAGGCCTTTCTTTGTTGAACGGTGGTGAAAGCAGCTCTCCAAACAGTCCCACTCTTGAGCAGTGAATTTTTGAAAAATGTCTTCTAAAAGTGTGGGAAGCCGAACTGCATTTTTCAGCCTCAAACTGTGAAAAATCCCTAGCTTTTAGGAAATGCGAAATGAAATCGACACTCACCGCATTAGTAGAGCAGAGTTTCCTCTATCGAGTGCTGCTAAACAAAAGCTTTTAGACAAACACGATTGTGCGTGACAAATTTTTGAAAAACTCTTTCCAAACGTGCTGGATTTTGAACTGCACTTTTAAGCTTGAAACTTGAAAAATTGCGGAAAATCGGCACTAAATCCATATCTACAGGATTAATAGAGTACAGTTTGCGCTATGAAACTGTACTAAAACCAGCCTTCTAGATCATATATATTTTGAGTTACGAATTTTTGAAAATTCTCTTGCTGCCGCTTACAGCGGCCAAACTGCATTTCAAGCTTTACACTTGAAAAATTGACAAAAATCGAAGAAAAGTGACAGCAATTTGAGTCTTGGAGGATTAAAAGAGCAGACCTTTCTCTACTGAATAGCTCTAAAAGGGCTCTCTCTCATTTTAAGGGTTTTAAGTGGCAAATTTTTGAAAAATAGTTTCTTAAAATCCTGGAAGCCGAACTGCATTTTCAAGCCCTAAACATCAAAAATTCCCAGAAATTGAGGAATAGTCAGAGCAAATCGCCACTTCCAGGCCTAATAGAGGAGGACTTCCTCTATTAAATGGCGCAAAAAAAGTCTTTGTGATAATCCTGATTTTGAACAATTTTGAACAATTTTTTGTAACGATGCTGGAACTCATAGGACTCAAACTTCTTCAAAAATCGCCAAAAATTTACGAAAAGAGAAAATCGACACTTGCGAACATGAACAGAGCAAAATTTGCTGTGTAAAACGACTTTTCTGTTTTGTTTTAAACGTGTTTTGGTCAGTTTCAAGCCAATGCTGCTTCCGCAGACTTCTCTTTAAAATTGGAAGTTTTAAATCGAGATCAAGTTACTACTTGAATTTCAAGTAGTTATTTCGATCTATAGAACAAGAGTCTTTAAACCTGCGAAATTTCATTTAAATCACGCAAAATCTAGATTTTTGATAATCAAAGTCAATTTTGGCCTAAAATGACCAGTTTCACACATTTACACGCTTTATTTTAAAAAATTGTAACTTTCAACCCAGATCAAGTAGAAACTTGGAATTTCCCAAATCTATAGAAGAAGAGTCAGTCTTTCAGGCCTAAAAATTTCAATTAAATAACGAAAAATTCGGACTTTTGCTTACCAAGTCAATTCTGGCTTAAAATGACCAGTTTCAACACTAACACGCTTACTTTTAAAAAATGGTAGCTCTCAATCGAGGTCAAGTAGAAACTTGAAATTTGGAGAACCTATAGAGGAGGTGTGGTTCTTTCAGTCGGAAAAAATTCATTGAAAACACGCAAAATCTAGATTTTTGATATCCATGTCAATTCTGGCCTAAAATGACCAGTTTCACATATTTACACGCTTTATTTTCAAAAATTGTAACTTTCAATCCAGATCAAGTAGAAACTTGGAATTTCCTCAATCTATAGAAGAAAAGTGAGTCTTTCAGGTCCGAAAATTCCAATCAAATAACAAAAAATTCGGACTTTTACTTACCAAGTCAATTCTGGCTTTAAATGACCAGTTTTAACACTTACACGCTTTCTTTTAAAAAATGGTAGCTTTCAATCGAGGTCAAGTAGAAACTTGAAATTTGGACAGCCTATAGAGGAGATGTGGTTCTTTCAATCGGAAAAAAATTCATTGAAAACACGCAAAATCTAGATTTTTGATAACCACTCCAATTCTGGCCTAAAATGACCAGTTTCACACATTTACACGCTTTATTTTATAAAATTTAAACTTTCAATCTAGATCAAGTAGAAACATG
Organism: Dendroctonus valens; assembly: GCA_024550625.1. Taxonomy (NCBI): domain Eukaryota; kingdom Metazoa; phylum Arthropoda; class Insecta; order Coleoptera; family Curculionidae; genus Dendroctonus; species Dendroctonus valens. Next base: position 1,651,164 of record JAJTJO010000325.1, on the reverse strand, counting down.
CAATTTCTCCAATCTATAGAATAAACGTGGGTCTTTCAGGCCTAAAAATTCCAATTAAATAACGAAAAATTTGGACTTTTGCATACCAAGTCAATTCTGGCTTAAAATGACCAGTTTCAACACTAACACGCTTACTTTTAAAAAATGGTAGCTTTCAATCGAGGTCAAGTAGAAACTTGAAATTTGCACGATCTATAGAGAAGGTATGGTTCTTTGAGTCCGGGAAATTTCATTGAAATCACGCAAAATCTAGATTTTTGATAACCAAGTCAATTCTGGCCTAAAATGACCAGTTTCACACATTTACACGCTTTATTTTAAAAAATTGTAACTTTCAACCCAGATCAAGTAGAAACTTGGAATTTCCCAAATCTATAGAAGAAGAGTCAGTCTTTCAGGCCTAAAAATTTCAATTAAATAACGAGAAATTTGGACTTTTGCTTACCAAGTCAATTCTGGCTTTAAATGACCAGTTTCAACACTAACACGCTTACTTTTAAAAAATGGTAGCTTTCAATCGAGGGCAAGTAGAAACTTGAAATTTGCACGATCTATAGAGGAGGTGTGGTTCTTTCAATCGGGAAAATTTCATTGAAATCACGCAAAATCTAGATTTTTGATAACCAAGTCAATTCTGGCCTAAAATGACCAGTTTCACACATTTACACGCTTTATTTAAAAAAATTATAACTTTCAATCCAGATCAAGTAGAAACTTGGAATTTCCCCAATCTATAGAATAAAAGTGGGTCTTTCAGGCCTAAAAATTCCAATTAAATAACGAGAAATTTGGACTTTTGCTTACCAAGTCAATTCTGGCTTTAAATGACCAGTTTCAACACTAACACGCTTACTTTTAAAAAATGGTAGCTTTCAATCGAGGGCAAGTAGAAACTTGAAATTTGCACGATCTATAGAGGAGGTGTGGTTCTTTCAGTTGGGAAAATTTCATTGAAATCACGCAAAATCTAGATTTTTGATAACCAAGTCAATTCTGGCCTAAAATGACCAGTTTCACACATTTACACGCTTTATTTAAAAAAATTATAACTTTCAATCCAGATCAAGTAGAAACTTGGAATTTCCCCAATCTATAGAATAAAAGTGGGTCTTTCAGGCCTAAAAATTCCAATTAAATAACGAAAAATTCGGACTTTTGCTTACCAAGTCAATTCTGGCTTAAAATGACCAGTTTCAACACTAACACGCTTACTTTTAAAAAATGGTAGCTTTCAACCGAGGGCAAGTAGAAACTTGAAATTTGCACGATCTATAGAGGAGATTTGGTTGTTTCAATCGTGGAAATTTCATTGAAATCACGTAATATCCGGATTTTTTATAACCAAGTGTATTCTGTCCTAAAATTACCAGTTTCACGCATTTACACTCTTTATTTTCAAAAATGGTAACTTTCAATCCATATCAAACAGAAACTTGAAATTTCCCCGATCTATAGAAGAGGTGCGAGTCTTTCCGTCCTGAAAATTTCTACAAAATAACGAAAAATTCGGACTTTTGCTTACCAAGTCAATCTGGCTAAAAATAACCAGTTTCACACACTTACACACTTTCTTTTAAAAAATGGTAACTTTCAATCCAGATGAACTAGAATCTTGAAATTTGCATAATCTACAGAGGAGATTTGACTGTTTCAGTCATAATAATTTCATGAAAATCACGCAAGATCTGGATTTTTTAGAACCAAGTCAATTCTGGCCTAAAATGACCAGTTTCACACATTTACACGCTTTAGTTTAAAAACTGGTAACTTTCAATCGAGATCAAGTACAAACTTGATATTTCCCCGATCTATTGAGTAGATATGTGGCTTTCAGTCCTGAAAATTACAATAAAATAACCAAAATTTCGGACTTTTGCTTACCAAGTCAATCTGGCTTAAAATAACCAGTTTCACACACTTACACTCTTTCTTTTAAAAAATGGTAACTTGTAAGCCATATCAAGTTGCAACTTGAAATTCTCAGGATCTGTAGGAGAGATTAGAACCTTTCAGTAGTGAAAATTTAATTGAAATTGCGCAAGCTCTGGATTTTTGCTAATTAAAACAGTTTTGGCTTGAAATGACGAATTTCACGCACTTACACACTTTCCTTTAAAATGATAACTTTCAATAGAGATCAAGTAGAAACTTGAAATTCTCACTATCGATCTTTAGGAAGAACTTGAAACCTTCAGTCTGGGAAATTTCATTGCAATCGCGCAAAATCCCGATTTTTGCTGACCAAGATTGACGACAGTTGACCTGGTCAAAATAAAAATTAAATAATTTTCGAACTTTTGTGTTTTAACTTAGAAACGGCAAGTTTTAAGAGTGGGGCGCCTAATGCGACATAAACTGGCCATAAAATTTTACTATAAATCCCCAGAATTAAAAATAAAATGGGGGGTTTTATTTGAAATAAGCAAGTTGCTGAGGCTTAAAAACATGCAACTTTGAAGTGTGATTGGGCGGTTCGAGGAAAACTATTGACAAATTAAAAAATATCCGCGCGTAGCTTATTGAATCCTCTTAAGGCCCCAGAAGACTGATTTTCAAATTCGCTGCAATTGGGGCACAGCACCGATTTCTGTGGGACCCAGCAGTGGTCAAAATTTTAATAAATTCCTGAACTAAACGAAAACCGTAAATTTTTCGAGAGAAATCGCAGATAGACACTCTAATGAGCAGCTGAGCCGCGAGAGGAGCCGCCACTGGTTAAGTGAAGTGCCAATCCTGATCGATGGGTGCTAGATCGGTACATCCGGCTGGCCAAAGTGAACTTCTGGCAAATTTCACGGCATGTCAGTGAAATTGATTGAAAATCTACCGGAAAATGCATCAGAAGAAAACAAACATCAATCGGTTTTTAGCACAAACCTAAAACAAACAGCGAGTGGTGAGAACTGAAGACCTGCAGCCAATTTTTCCACCAAAAGCTAAAGCAACTGGGATGGAAACCTCAACACAACTCGGAAATGTCGGTAAACAAGTTTGAATGGGAAACTGAGGAAAATCAGCGATTCAGTATCAAATTACTCGGACAGGGCAAATGCACACGTTAAACTAATTTTAATTAAATTGCAAACTTAATATGCAGTCAATTTAACCGATGTTGAAGTTTTGCGAAGAGGAAACTTTCCGAAGCCGACCGAAATGAACTTCTCGAAGATTATTCGCGGAAAAACTGGGTTTTGTCGAAAGTTTTCCTTGCAGCTTTGGCGGATTTGAGCGAGGATGTTTTTAATATTGACCAGCTGAACAAATGCCAGGATGTGGAAAATTAGTGTTAATCAGTCGCCTTGTCAGGCCGTGAAAATGAAGTTGCACAAAACTCCCACGGAAATCTATTCACAATTCAATAGCCCTTAAAAGTGTTCATAAATGCCGATAAATCTCAGTATTCTATTAGTGTTGGCAGGTTATAGATGAGAAAAGTCCGGGATTAAAAATTCCATCAGCCAAATAGCGTTGATAAAAAGGGCCCCCAAACTGGTCAGCCGAAGACAAATTTATAAAACCCCAATGCGATTAACAATGAGCGCTTTTGTAACGAAAATATGTGGGACAAAAATGCTGAAAAACGGGACTAGATTTTCTTCCACTTTCAGGTAGTCAAACACCAACAACAAACCTGTTTTTTGCTCTTCAAATTTCCTTCAGTCCACGATCCGGCAGGGTCGGAATAATCCTAAATTTTGGCCCGAATTGAGCGATTTTTTTCTTGTATACTCAAACACCCTGTATAGTGGGGTCCTTCGGTCAAAAACTACCTCCAAGATGGTTTATTTTTCCTTTTATCTGCGACAAATTAAGGAAAACGACGCTGAGTTTGTCTGCTACTCTCTGATTAGACTCCATGACGCATTAATAGATATACAGGGTGTTCAGCTAAAGATCGCTCGCGGCTTTTTTTCAAAAAACTTTATTGCCGTAGTTTTGAGACTAGGAATCATCGAATTTGGCGTTAGTTTGCTTTTGGATTATTTTTGGTAAAATAAGAGCGAAGCAGAGCCGAAGATCAGCAACTTTTCAAACCTCTGTATCTTCCATACGTCTTATGAAATTCTAACAATTTTGCATTCATTTGAACGACAGTTTTATTGTTGCTAAAAAAAACTGAGGTTTTTGGTCACTAAATTGGAGTCAATTCCGACAAACGGTTTCTTCATAATGAATTTTTAAAGTTTGGAAGGTTTTGCGCGATTTGTCATTTATGTCCCATGGTCTTCTAAAGCTGTTTTCTCAGCAACTGGGCCAGACATCAATATAAGGGATTTAATAGATGATAAACGGACTTCATTTTACATGCTCTCTAGATTGCAGTTTATTTCAGGGAATGGTTCCTTCACAAAAAAGATTTGAACTTTGGGATGTTTTTTCGCGGTTCCTTGTTTATACTCCATGGTCTTCTAGAACTCCTGGCTGAAGAACTAGTGGAGATAATCCATCAGGGTTCCAGGGCTCGATAAACAAGGTTCCAGTATACATCCGGTCTAACTTTGGTTCTCTTCCGATCAATGGTTCCTTCATAATGCATTTTCAAACTTTGGGTGTTTTTAGCGCGGTTTTTCATTTATACACCATGACTTTCTAAAAATCTGTTCTCAAGATCTGCTGGAGATGTTGCAACCAAGGTATAACTGTCCGATAAGGAAAGCTTTGTTGCGTGTTCTGCCTCAATCGGGTTCGATTCTGAGAAATGGGTTCTTCATAATGAATTTTTGAACTTTGGGAGGATTTTTCGCGGTTCCTTGTTTATACTCCATGGTCTTCTAGAACTCCTGTCTGAAGAGCTAGTGGAGATAATCAATCAGGGTTCCAGGGATCGATAAACAAGGTTCCAGTGTACATCCGGTCTAACTTTGGTTCCCTTCCGATCAATGGTTCCTTCATAATGCATTTTCAAACTTTGGGTGTTTTTAGCGCGTTTTTTCATTTATACACCATGACTTTCTAAAAATCTGTTCTCAAGATCTGCTGGAGATGTTGCAACCAAGGTATAACTGTCCGATAAGGAAAGCTTTGTTGCGTGTTCTGTCTCAATTGGGTTCGATTCTGAGAAATGGATTCTTCATAATGAATTTTTGAACTTTGGGAGGATTTTTCGCGGTTCTTGTATATACTCCATGGTCTTCTAGAACTCCTGTATGAAGAGCTAGTGGAGATAATCAATCAGGGTTCCACGGATCGATAAACAAGGTTCCAGTGTACATCCGGTCTAAATTTGGTTCCCTTCCGATCAATGGTTCCTTCATAATGCATTTTCAAACTTTGGGTGTTTTTAGCGCGCTTTTTCATTTATACACCATGACTTTCTAAAAATCTGTTCTCAAGATCTGCTGGAGATGTTGCAACCAAGGTATAACTGCCCGATAAGGAAAACTTTGTTGCGTGTTCTGCCTCAATTGGGTTCGATTCTGAGAAATGGGTTCTTCATAATGAATTTTTAAACTTTGGGAGGTTTTTGCGCGGTACTTCACAAATGCAGCATGGACCGTTTTCTGAAGAACCAGTAGAGATAATGCAATAGGGGTTCCAGTACCCGACCAAGAAAGGTTCATTGTACATTCGGTCTAAAATAGGTTTCATTCCGACAAACGGTCCTTTCTTAGTGCATTTTTAAACTCCCGACGGTTTTTGCGCGGTTTTTCAATTTCAAACCAAAACCTTCTAAAAATCTTTTTCTACAGAGACTGGAGATATTGCAAAGGCGGTTCTACTATCCGATAAGGACAGTTTTGGTACATGTTACAGCTAAATTGCATGTGATTCCGACAAACGGTTTCTTCATAATTCATTTTGAAACTTCGGGAGGTTCTTGAGCTGTTCTTCTTTCCTACACCATGGTCTTTTAACACTCCCTTATAAAGAACTAGCAAATATAAAGCAATAAGAATTTTACCACTCTATCCAGAAAGGTTCAGTGCATGTCTGACCTAAGTTGGGTTCCATTCTGAGTAATGCGTTGTTCATAATGAATTTTTTAACTTGCGAAGGTTTTTCCGCGGTACTTCATTTATACAACATGAACTTCTAGAACCCATTTCTGAAGAGCCAGTGGAGATAATACAATAGACGTTCCAGTACCCGACCAAGAAAAGTTCAGTGCACATCCGATCCAAATTAGGTTCAATTCAAGGAAATGGTTTCTTCATAATGAAGTTTCAAACTTTTGGAGGTTTTTTAGGGTTCTTCATTTTTACACCATGGTCTCCTAAACGTTTGTCCAAAAGAGCTGGTCAAGATATAACAATAGGGGGTCCAGTACCCGATCAGGAAAACTTCAGTTCATACCCGGTCTAAATTGGGTTAAATTCTGAGTAATGGTGTCTGCATAATGAATTTTTAAACTTTCGGAGGTTTTTGCACGAATCTTCTCTGATACATCATGGTTTTCTAAAACTCCTTCCCCAAGAACTAGAGACGATGTTACAATAGGGGTTCCCGTACCCGGTCAAAAAGCCTTTACTGCATATTCGTTTCATACTGAGTATAATTCTAGCAAACGGGTTCTGCCTAATGAATTTTTAAACTTTGGCAGGTTTTTGCACGAATCTTCTCTGATACATCATGGTTTTCTAAAACTCCTTTCTCGAGAACTAGAGAAGATATTACAATAGGGTTTCCAGTACCCGATCAGGAAAGCCTTAGTGCATATTGGCTCAAAATTGGGTTTCATTCTAACAAATGGGTTCTGCATAATGATTTTTTAAACTTTGGGAAGTTTTTGCACGCATCTTCTCTTATACACCATGGTCTTCCAAAACTCCTTTCTAAGGAACTGGTAGACACATTGCAATAATGGTTCCAGTACCCGATTGCAAACGCTTTGGTACCCATCCAGTCTAAGTTGGGTTAAATTCCGAAAAAATGTTTAAAAAATTTCACTTTGAGAGATCTGGGTTCCATCACCCGATCACCAAAACCTCTCTTGATATGTGGTCTAAATTGGGTTCCATTAGCACAAGTGGGTTCTTTATAATAAATATTTAAATATTAGAGGAGCATTTAAGAGGAAAATTGATGCAAATTTTAAAGTTCAAGTGGAAACCACTGCGCCACAATAAAAAAAATGGTTTGGAAGTGGAAGCATGTGAGTATCCAAGCAGGTTTGAGTACTGTGGGCTACCTGCCTAGGTAAACGTACTGAACGATCAGCTAATTGCTTATCAGCACTGTCTGAGTTAATTATCAAGTTCTCAATTATTTTGTCTCCTTGGAAAAACATATCTAATCAGGACCTAAATTTGGTTCTTTGAAAAATGACCTCAGTCCGACCAAACAAAGGTTACCAGCAATGACTAACCGGGCAATTGTAATGGAAAACATTAACATCAGCTCCATTTATTCGCTGTGTAAATTACATTAGCATGGACCATAAACTTGTACGTATTATGTCATAGTTAAAAACGAAATTAAGTGTAATATTAGGATGGTGGATGACCTTTGGTTGGATGTTATGCAAATAAACGATACCATCTCCCCAATAAGAATGTTTATACGAATTAAACGCACGCCATTGGTGGTAAGGCGCTTAATTTTCCTCGACTGATAGTAAAACCTAATTGGACACAATTGCGCTTTCGTGTGCTGGCTGGTACTTGGAACAATTTACTTAAAAAGTTTTGTCATTTTTCAGCATTCGAAATGATGGCTGAAACACACTGGGGCCAGATGTTCAAATCAGCTTTCGATTTAGCGAATATGGGCCATAAATCCGAATAATTACTATATTAATTACCTTATTTGGGCTTTAAGGTCTGCAGCTTTAGACCGACAATTTTGCTGCATCGCTCAAAGCCATATTTATGCATATTGTGCATATTACTCGTGCACTCGCTGTATTTATGATTGTGACTCAGTTTGGCTTGGAACCAATTGGAGCAGCGGTTTGAAAACACTCTGTGAAAAGTGACAATCGACAAATTCATGTTGGAAACAGGCCCGAATTCCTCATCAATTGCTTGACTGCTTAGAAATAGAAGCATTACGAATTTGCAATTCCGAATCAAAGTTTTGCTAGCTGGAACCCAAAGTTTTAGCTCGAAAGAGGCGCTTTCAGGTGCTTTTAAAGAGAACCACTTTTCGGAAAGGAACGCAATTTAATCCACATATTCACTAGGGCTTTCGTTATCGGCAGGTAGCAGCTTTAGAAGATCTTTTGTGTATATAAGAAACCGCGCAAATACATCTCAAAGCTTAAAAATTCATTATAAAGGAACCACTTTTTGGAATTGAACGAAATTCGCAGCAAACGTCCGCTGATGCTTTGTCCATCTGATTCTGGGCCAAAAATTTCGATTGAGCTATTAGTTCTTCCAAGAGCAGCCTAAGAAGAGCACGGCAAATGACACAAAAACCGCGCAAAAAGATTCCAAAGTTTAAACATTTATTATGAAGGAACCATCTTTTCGAATTGAACGAGATTTTTAGCATGTGTCAACTGATCCATTTGCTATCGAATCCGAAAATCTTCTATCCGATAGATCAACTAGTTCTTCCAAGAGCAGCTTTGAAGAGCGTGACGTTTAATTGAAAAAAGCCTCTCAAAGTTTAAAACATCATTACGATGGAACCATCTTTTGGAACCGAACCAAATTTATGGCAAGCGTCAACTGATACTGTATCTATCGATTACTGAGACAGATATTTCCATTTCGCAGCTAGTTCTTCCAAGAGCAGCCTGAGAAGAGCATGGCGTATCATTGAAAAACCGATCAAAAACCTTTCAAAATTGGAATATTCATTATGAAGGAACCAACTTTTCCAATTGAACCAAATTCGCCGCACACGTCAACTGATGCTTAGTCTATCGAATACTGTGGCAGATATTACCATTCCATATCTAGTTCTTCCACGATCTGCCTTAGAAGAGCATTGCGTGTCATTGAAACGCCGAGCAAAAACCTCTCAAAGTTTAAATCATCATTATGCAGGAACCATCTTGTGGAACCGAACCAAATTTATTTCAAACGTCAACTGATACTGTGTCTATCGACTGCTGAAGCAACCATTTCCATTTCGCAGCTAATTCTTCCAAAAGCAGACTGAGAAGAGCATGGCGTATCATTGAAAAACTGATCAAAAACCTCTCAAAATTGAAAAATTAATTATGACCGAACCAACTTTTTAAATGGAACTAAATTCGTAGCATGCATCAACTGATGCTTCGTCTATCGAATCCTGAAGCGGATATTTCCATCCCGTGGCTGGTTCTTCCACGATCTGCCTTAGAAGAGCATCGCATGTCATTGAAAAACCGAGCAAAAACCTCTCAAAGTTTAAAACAGCATTCTGATGGAACCATATTTTCGAACCGAACCAAATTTATTGAAAATGTCAACTGACACTATATCTATCAACTGCTGAAGCAGCCATTTCCATTTGGCAGCTAGTTCTTCAAAGAGCAGCCTGAGAATAGCAAGGTGTATCATTGAACAACCGAGCAAACACCTCTCAAAATTGGAAAATTCATTATGAAGGAACCAACTTTTGGAATCGACCCAAATTCGTTGCACACGTCAACTGCTACTTGGTCTATCGAATCCTGAAGCAGATATTTCCGTTCCGTAGCTAGTTCTTCCACGATCTGCCTTAGAAGAGGCAGAGGGTCTCATTGAAAAACCGAGCAAAAACCTCTCAAAGTTTAAAACAGCATTATGATGGAACCATATTTTGACTGCTGAAACAGCCATTTCCATTGGGCAGCTAGTTCTTCCAAGAGCAGCCTGAGAAGAGCATGGCCTATCATTGAACAACCGAGCAAAAACTTCTCAAAATTGGAAAATTCATTATGAAGGAACCAACTTTTGGAATCGACCCAAATTCGTTGCACACGTCAACTGCTACCTTGTCTATCGAATCCTGAAGCAGATATTTCCATTCCGTAGCTAGTTCTTCCACGATCTGCCTTAGAAGAGTATTGCGTGTCATTGAAAAACCGAGCAAAAACCTCTCAAAGTTTAAACCATCATTATGAAGGAACCATCTTGTGGAACCGAACCAAATTTATTGCAAACGTCAGCTGATACTGTATCTATCGACTGCTGAAACAGCCATTTCCATTTGGCACCTAGTTCTTCCAAGAGCAGCCTGAGAATAGCAAGATGTATCATTAAACAACCGAGCAAAAACCTCTCAAAATTGGAAAATTCATTATGAAGGAACCAACTCTTGGAATCGACCCAAATTCGTTGCACACGTCAACTGCTACTTGGTCTATCGAATCCTGAAGCAGATATTTCCATTCCATAGCTAGTTCTTCCACGATCTGCCTTAGAAGAGCATTGAGTGTCATTGAAAAACCGAGCAAAAACCTCTCAAAGTTTAAAACATCATTATGAAGGAACCATCTTGTGGAACCGAACCAAATTTATTGCAAACGTCAGCTGATACTGTATCTATCGACTGCTGAAGCAGCCATTTCCATTTGGCAGCTAGTTCTTCCAAGAGCAGCCTGAGAACAGCAAGGCGTATCATTGAACAACCGAGCAAAAACCTCTCAAAATTGGAAAATTCATTATGAAGGAACCAACTTTTCGAATTGAACCAAATTCGCACCTCACGTCAACGGATGCTTGGTCTATCGAATCCTGAAGCAGATATTTCCATTCCGTAGCTAGTTCTTCAAAAAGCAGCTTCAGATTTACATAGTGTATAAATGAGAAATCGTGCAAAAACTTGCCAAAATTTGAAAATTTAATATGCAGGAACCATAGTTTGGAATGAAACCAAACTCATAGAACACATCAGCTGATGCTTTGGCTATCGACTCCTCAACCCCGTCTTCCGACACCTCGAGCAGTTCTTCAGAAGGCAGCGTTAGAAGTGCATGGTGCACACATAAAAAGCCACGCTAAAACTCCTAAAAGTTTGAAAACTCTTTATAAAGGAACAAATGGTTCGAGTAGAACCAATTTTCCGCCACACTTCGCTGGAAGCATAGTTTGTCAAGGGCTGTAATCCTTATTTCAATATCTCGATTAGTCGCTCAGGAACCAGCTTGATAAGAACAGGGTTCTATAAATGGAAAACTGCGCCAAACTTCCTCAAGTTTAACATTTTATTATGCCAGAACCGTTAGTGGGAATGAAACCAAACTTGCACCACATGTTAACTGAGGCCTTCTTCATAGAGTCCTCGACCCGGTATTCGGATATCCCCACTGGTGGGTGAGAAACCAGCTTTGGTGCAAAACCCAAAAGTTTAAAAAAGTGTTCAAAGTCGAAATGGGTTTTCAATTGAAATTGCGGGTTCCAATCTGGAACCTTAACCGGCACTTTTGGTGTAAATGATAACTGATGCATTAAGCAAGGTGAATGTGAGTAAAATCCAGTAAATTTGCCCTTAAAAGTAGTTATTTTCGTTGCATTTTGATGCCCCAACGGTGGCTCCGAAAATACCCATCAGCAGTGGCTTGTGCCCGATTTTAAGCACACCATTATGCAAGTCAACTCCCAATTCGAGCTTTAATTGAAGTCGATTTGATTCCATTAGAAGAAGGCATACTAATAACTTAGATAATCATTACCAATCGACGATTTTAGGTCAGCAATTCATGTGAACGGTCAATCAGACCGTTTAAAGGCTGCCTTAACGAGCGAGGAAACTTTAATAAATATGTATGAGTTATTTAATGGAAAAGATATGATGACAATCGAGGACGCTGTGCAGGATGCTTCGATAACATTGGACTAGAGTGCGAAAAAAAACAGCAATTGCTATGAATTCTAAGCTATTTTTAGAATACACTCTAGATAAACGACAGGCACAATTTGGATGGCTTTCGTCCTGTTCAAGTTGTTGCGTTAAATTACTGAAAAAAAGTGTACCGCAGGTTCCATGGCCAAAGGCAATTAACAACCATACAGGCTAAAAATAGCAGACGAACCATGGAACCTTGAAACGGAAAATGTGCGACCTGGACGGTTCAGGGAACCTTGCACGACAGAAATGTTCCAAAAAATGCCCCAAAAGACATTCAGTTCTTACACGAAGTGAGTGGCCACAATCTTATCAGGGACGATAAAAGTTACGCAATCCAGTTAAATAAGATACCAGCTAATCCATGGTTGAATGAAACTGGCTGAAAATTGGAATTTTTTTCGAGCGCTGCACGATAAGATTTGGGAGATTTCCGAACTTTTCCGGCGTTTTTTCAGAACCCGATGAAATCACCCTGTATATTTAAGAAAAAGCTTGAAAAAATCGCCTGGTTGGCGGCTTCAAACCGGGTAAACGTAGTTAAAACAGGCGCCGGCCAATGAGGGGCGGCTAAAGTTGTCAATTTTACGCCGCTTGCTGGAAATGACACTGACTGGGTTTACACCGTACATAAAACCTGCCTTTTTTCCCCAGCCCTGCATATGAAAAGGCAAAAGTAAGCAGGGATTTAATTTTTTTTTCGCTCGGGCCTCAAATGTGGCTCCCATTTGGGTTCAAGGCTGGCGAAGCGAAAAAGTCACCTTTTGGATGGCAACCATCACAATGAATTGAGGCTTAAACCTGGCCAACAAACCAAAAAAAAAAAATAGGAGAAAAATGGGCCAACATCGATAGAAAAATGCTCGTTGGTGGTTGAAATTAGAGCGCCGATTTCTAACAGTTAAGGCAAAAAAAGCGAGATGCGGTTGAAATACCTGAGAGTCTGCAGCCACTTGGGTAAGGGCAGGGAGTAAAAGGGCGCAAAAAACCAGGCCAAACACCCACAGGAGTTTTGGGTGGGCGCGCGGTCTCGGCAGGTTCGCCATGGTTCGCAACGTTCGGATTTTTTCCTCACTCACGAACTACAAATCATGCTCACGTAGGATGGCACTGAAACGCGAAGAGATCGCACTGAAATGGACCAAAGAAGCTGCTTTATGTCAAGCACAACTGCCGCGGCACCAAACTGAATGCCCGCCGAAGCCGGAGGAGAACTTTTCAAAAGTTGAAACACATGTGCTTGGCGCGCCAAATGCAACGTTGCCGAATATGGAGAACCACTTGAGGACTCGGATATTTTCTGCAGAGCGGAGCCCGCCAAATTGTCCAACCACCCCAGTTTTTACGCGATAAGGGTGCGTTTTGAGGGAGCAGTCTTTGCTTAGTTGGTTGGGGAGGACTTTTTGCCCCTCACTTCTACGCCGCTGGGACCGAAAGGAAATGTTAAAGCGCTGTTTGAAAGTCCGAGGGTTTTTGCACAAAAAAGGTACTCTTAGTCTGAGGCCCAAATGTTAACGGTTTTGGAGAAAAATTGAGTTTTATCGCGAGAAGCATCAGGGAAGTTGTCGATTGCTTTATTGTGACAAAATGGGATTTTTCTCCCAAAGGGCTCAAATTAGAGCTTTTGACTAAGGGGGGCTTTTCTGAGTGGAATACTGTGGCCTTTCGTGTAAGGGCTTGAACTCGCCCTTTTGCGCGGTGGAATAAGAGTTAGAAGAGAAATAAACCCTCTCCAAACTCCAAACTCCTTTAAGAGGTTGAAATTTAATAAAAATTGTGCCAAAAAAGGTGATTTTCGATCTTCAAGATACAGAAACCCGTTAAAAAATCCACAAAGTGTCTTTAAAACCTCCCCAAAACACCCATCTTAATTCTAGAATTTTCCGGTCTTGCTAGCTAGTAGGTCTCCGTCGTCAACGCACAAAGATCACGTTTATTCCGTAAAAATTCAGTTTTCGGACGGAAAAATGCCACTAAACGATAGGAGAAAACTTGGGTTTTCCGAAAATCATCACTGTTTACCCGAAAAATGGAAAAATCCCGGGAATTTTGGAATTTAAAACCTGAGCGAACTGCAAAGTGTCTATCAAGCATTAGTATCTACCTCACTCGGGAGAATCCTAAATTCAAAGTGACGTTTGAAAGGTCAATGTTTTCTGCGCAAAAAAGGTGCTCTTAGTCCAAAGCCCAAAAGTGAGCCGTTTTGCAAAAAACTGAGATTTTATGATGAAAAACACGATTTTGGGAGTCGAAATCTCTATCGCTACAAAATGGCATTTTTCTCCAAAACGGCTGAAACTAGCGCTTTTAACTAAGAGGAGCTTTTTTTAGCAGAAAACAGGGGCTTTCATATGAGGCCTGGAAGTTACTACTTTGTGCTCCGGATTAGAAGATAGAGAAAAAATAAACACTCTCATTCCGTTCAATTTAATAAAACTCGCATTGAAAGAAGACATTTTTCATCTTCATGACCCAGAGACCTTAAAAAAAATCCACAGAGTGTCTTTAAAATTCTGTCAAGACCCACCTTAATACCAAAAGTCTCCGGTCTTGCTAGCTAGTAGGCCTCTGTCGTCAATGCAGAAAAACTCGTTTTTTTCCGCAAAAATCACCTTTCCAGATGGGGAAATGCCATAAAACGATAAATCAAGGCTTGTTTTTTCAGAAAATCGGCACTATTTAACTGGAAAATGGAAAAACCCGCGGAATTTTCAAATTTATAACAGAAGAAATTCTGCGGAATAAGAGTGAGAAGCAAAATAAAACCTCTCGCTCCTTAAAGAGGTTGAAATTTAATAAAAATCCTCTCAAAATAGGCCATTCTCCATCTGTATTCGCCAGGAAACTTTAAAAAGGTCACTAGAGTGTCTTTAAAATCCCCTCAAAACACCCATCTTAATTCTAAAAATTTCCGGTCTTGCTAGCTAGTAGGTCTCTGTCGTCAACGCAGAAAGATCACGTTTTTTCCGTAAAAATCCAGTTTTCAGGAAGGAAAAATGCCACTAAACGATAAGAGAAAACTTGGGTTTTCCGAAAATCATCACTGTTTACCCGAAAAATGGAAAAAATCCCAGGGAATTTTGGAATTTAAAACCTGAGCGAACTGCAAAGTGTCTATCAAGCATTAGTATCTACCTCACTCGGGAGAATCCTAAATTCAAAGTGACGTTTGGAAGGCCAATGTTTTCTGCGCAAAAAAGGTGCTCTTAGTCCAAAGCCAAAAAGTGAGCCGTTTTGCAAAAAAACGAGATTTTATGATGAAAAACACGATTTTGGGAGTCGAAATCACTATCACCACAAAATGGCATTTTTCTCCAAAACGGCTGAAACTAGCGCTTTTAACTAAGAGGAGCTTTTTTTAGCAGAAAACAGTGGCTTTCAGATGAGGGCTGGAAATTGCCATTTTGTACAATGGATTAGAAGATAGAGACAAACTAAACACTCTCATCCCGTTAAGAGGTTTAAATTTAATAAAACTCGCATTAAAAGATGGAATTTTTCATCTTCGTGGTCCAGAAAAATTTTTAAATCCACAGAGTGTCTTTAAATTCCCCTCAAGACCCACCTTAATACCCCAAAAGTCTCCGGTCTTGCTAGCTAGTAGGCCTCTGTTTTCAACGCAGAAAAATCACGTTTTCTTCGCAAAAATCATCTTTCCAGACGAAGAAATGCCATAAAACAATAAAACAAGGCTTGCTGTTTCAGAAACCTTTAAAAAAGTCACTAAAGTGTCTTTAAAATCCCCTGAAAAGACCCATATTAATAACCAAAAGTTTCCGGTCCTGCTAGCTAGTAGGCCTCTGTCGTCAAGGCAGAAAAATCGCGTTTTTTCCGCAAAAATCACCATGCCAGACGGAGAAATGCCATAAACCGATAAATCAAAGCCTGCTTTTTCAGAAAATTGGCACTATTTAACTGGGAAATGGAAAAATCCGCGGTATTTTCAAATTTAGAACGGACGAAATTGCAAACTTCTATCCAGCATTAGTATCACGCCACTGATGGGGCGAATCACAATTTGAAAGTGAAATTTGAAAGGCCAGTATTTTGTGCACAAAAAAAGTCCTCTTGGTCCAAAGCCCAAAAGTGAGCCGTTTTGCAGAAAAACGAGATTTTATGATGAAAAACACGATTTCAAAAGTAGTATGCACCATCGTGACAAATGGGCACTTTTTTCCGAAACGGCTAAAATTAGAGCTTTTGACTGAGAGCACCTTTTTTGAGTAGAAAACTATGACCTTTCAAATGGGGGCTTGAAATTGCCATTTAGCACAGTGGAGTAGGAGTTAGGGGCGAATTAAACCCATTCATTCCTAAAATCTGCACCACTGGCACAAGGCACAACTTTACGCTCATAAATCATCTAAAAGTGTTCTGTATTTTGCAAATTTCCATCTCAAAGACTTCCACAAATGCCAAAAGAGTGCAAAAAAATCTTTGAAATGTCGAAATTCTACGATCCTGATAGCTAGTAGGCTGCAGTGCCTCGGATGTCAGCAAACATCAAGGCAGGAAAATCGATATTTTGCCGCAAACATCCATTTTCCAGTTGGGGAAATGCCACAGAACCATAAAAGAAAAGTTGTTTTTTCAAGAAATCAGCACTATTTAGCTGAAAAATGAAAAAATCCCCGGATTTTTTAAATTTAAAACGGAGCAAATTGCGCACAATTTGGCATGAAACAAGTGCAGACAAACCGTTGAACAGTTGACTATCGCCTACATGGCAAACCAGGTTTTATATTGCCATCTAAAAGCATCAATTCAAAGGAATTTTTCATCCAAATACTGAAAGAAGTGTCTTCTTGGGCAAGAACTCAAGCCATTAAATGGTCAAAAAATGCGGGTAAGTTTCTGTTTATTTATAGTAATTAGATACAAGTTCCTGTATGACAAGAACGCAACTCCCTGGCAACATCTGGCTTTCGGGCGTCCTGAATCGGGATTGCGGTCATCCCATCTATCTTGAAACTTTGAATGAAATCACTATTATTTTCGCTCTATGCACTCACTGATCCCGATCTATAAATACGGTTTATAGTTCCAGGCATAGCTTCATTGGGCCTGCACGGTTTTATTATGGATTCGGAACAATAAAAAAATCCCAATTTATTTTCATACATTCGATGGCCTTATTAGCCGGAGAGAGTGGATTGGGTTTCACGACTTTTCGTTAATTTCGTGCACTTAATTGGGTCAGCGATTGATTGGTTGGTTTAATATCGGCGAGTTTTATTCCATCTTTTTTTTCCACCAAAAATTTTTCCCACCAAAACTACCTGGAAAAAAGTCAGTTTGAAATCAATACCACCAACATCGCTCGATCCTTGTCGCTCATTAGGCCAAAAACAAAACTAGTCGGTGTTTTGAGCGCTGCACATGTCTGGAAGCTTGACTGGGTTGATTTATTCCGGAATTTGTTCTTTTGGAATTATAGCATTGTTCCAGCATGGGAATGAAGAATTTTTAAAAAATTTCGCAAAGTATCGAGCAAACTGAGTCGACCCAAGAATTTCTCTAGAAGATTGCCCCTGTCTAGCAGACTCGCGTCTAGCGGTCTGGCGCGCAGTTTGAAAATTTAAATTTAGTGCCGTTGACAGCATATTTAAATACATTTCCTTAAGTTTTCAGCATGTTTTTCAATTATGGCTGTTGCTCTGAATTAAACGTTTACTAAATTCGCATTAGGAATTGCTCAGGCTTACAAATTACACTTTTTATAGTTATATAATATTTAGGATTATTTAAACACCTGCCCTCAGGCGCCATTTTGGCGCCCCCATTTTCAGGCAACCGCCAATACCGTTCAATGTTTACTGCTCAGTTGACAATCCAGGTTATGTTTTTGCGACGCTTTTCGGAAAGTTATGTAAAACTTTCCCTTGAAATAGTTGATTAGAACTAAACTAGTGATTATTATGACGGTGTTGGAGTATTTTTCGGGGCTGGCCGAGAATCCGTACTTTGGGGCTGGTTTCGGGTTGTTCGGCGTCGGAGCGGGGGCCGCAGTGCTACGCAAAGGCTACCAAACGGGTTTGATACTGTTCCGAAGACACTACATGATCACCCTGGAGGTGCCCTGCCGGGATAAGTCCTATCAGTGGCTGCTGCACTGGATCACCACCAAAGGGGCGCGACAGACGCAGCACTTGAGCGTCGAGACTAGTTTCGAGCAGAAGGACAGTGGGCATGTGAAGACCAAATATGACTTCATTCCCAGCTTGGGCACGCATTTTTTCAAGTGAGCCACACAGAGCCCCGGTCTGGTTGAGACTGTCTGTTGGGAATGCTTTTAGATATGGACGGACTTGGATAAGAGTGGAGCGGACCCGCGAACAGCACACATTGGATCTTCACATGGGGATCCCATGGGAAACTGTGCAACTGACGGCCTTCGGCACCAATAAGAACGTCTACTTCAATATTTTGGAGGAAGGTGAGGCTGTGGTAGTGACCAGCTAGAGTGTGGTAGATTTGGGCTGTTAGCTAGGCATATGGCGCTGAAGCAGCATGAAGGCAAAACCATAATGTACGCGGCCATGGGCAGCGAGTGGAGGCAGTTTGGCCACCCTCGGAAGAAGCGCCCAATTTCCTCAGTTGTTCTCGATACTGGAATCAGCGAGAGAATATTGGGGGATTGCCAGGAGTTCATTAACAATCCGGCCTGGTATTCGGACAGAGGCATACCGTACAGAAGAGGTAGACAATTGCACACCACTAAACAATATTCGAAACAACCTGAGCCTTTATAGGATACCTGCTCTATGGGCCGCCAGGCTGCGGCAAATCCTCCTACATTACGGCCCTGGCAGGCGAGCTGGGATTCTCAATCTGCGTTCTGAACCTCTCAGAACGGGGCCTAACAGATGACCGTCTCAACCACCTGCTGAGCGTCGCTCCTCAACAGAGCATGATTCTCCTGGAGGACATTGACGCGGCCTTCATCTCCAGAGAGGACACCGATTCGCAAAAGGCCGCCTATCAAGGCCTGAACAGAGTCACATTTAGCGGCCTACTGAATTGCCTGGATGGCGTGGCGAGCACTGAAGCCAGAATCATGTTCATGACCACCAATTACATTGATAGGTGCGTTTCAAGGCTCAGAAAGCTTCACTGTTGCTAAAGGTAAATTCCAGACTGGATCCGGCGCTTATCAGGCCTGGAAGGGTGGACCTGAAAGAGCACATTGGCTGGTGCTCCAGGTCTCAGTTGGAGCAGATGTTTATGCGGTTTTACCCTGGGGAGAATGAGTTGGAAGAGTCCAGGCGCTTTGCTGATAATGTTCTAGGTGAAGGGAAGAACGTGAGCCCTGCCCAGATTCAAGGCTTTTTCATGTTCCACAAGCACTCGAGCTCGGATGAAGTGATCAAGGACTTTCAAGTCATCTGGCAGCTGTGAACTAGCGGATTTATTTTAAGATAAACGAATGTTTTGCGGTTATTTTTTCTTTTTTTTGCCCTTTTTCTCCTTCTTCTTGTACTTGCCAAAGCCCTTCCTCACCATAGTTCCGCGCCACCAGGCCTGGATCTTCGTGGCCGCTTGGTCTTTTCTTTTCCTTTCCTGCCGCTGCTTTTGCTGCTCGACTTTGTGCGCTTGATAGCAGTCGATTTCTTCCTGCCGTTTTATGTACTGGAATTAATTCGTTAATAAATTTCATTTAAAACCTTGGAGATTTAGATGCCTTCATGATCATGTGCGCCGTTTTCTCTTGCTGCTGGTCCTTGAGCTTCTTGAAGATGGGCGATTTTGTTGCTGATGGCTTGCAGATCGTTTTCGTACTTAATTCTCCACTTTTTCAGCTGCTTTTGCAGGTCCTGAAAGCGGAAATTTGGGTTGCTGGAAGCAAAAAAGAAGCCTTACCATTTCGATTTCGCTGAAGATATTGCGCGCCTCCAGATGAACGCGGGTTTCTTTGCAACGCTCCAGCTGCTTATCCTCAATCGACTGGATTAAGAGCTCGGTTTTCTTGCTCAGTCTATAGCCAGCGGTTTCTAGCTGAGAATTTTGCCAGCTGGCCAGATATGCGCTTTTGCTGGCGGCTTCCTGTCGAAAATCCTGCAAAAACCCGCACGTCGCCCATTATTTTTATGCAAAAACGTGCGATTGCACCTCAATTTCGTCCTTTAGATTGCCGATTTTGGCCATTATTTCGGAAGTTTGCCTCTTAAAAACCAGCCGTTCTTCATAAAATTGATCTTGGAGCTTCACATACTTTTCCTCCCGGGTTTTGGTTGTTCGCAGCAGATCTGCTTCCTCCGATTGGAGCCTGCGGAAAATGTCCGTCACCTTGGACAAGCATTTGTAACTGCCGTCCTGCAGAATCTCCTCGTAAGTTCCCTGGATGGTTGACTCAATGAACGAACAGTCGCGTTGAAAATCCCGCAAATCCACAGAGTCTTTGGAGTCTGCAGGAAGAACATCGTCGTTTTTTATTACTGTGGCTTGTTCTTCTACAGTCCGGTATTCTACCACGGTTTGGTCCGTTGTGGACCATCCGTTTATGTGTCTTAATATGGCCAATTTGTCCAGGTTTTCACTGAGGATGCTTTGAACTATTTTCCTGGAAATGCCATCGAGTTCGCACATTTTAACGGGCGATTATCGATCAAACTTATACTCGAGCAACTGGCGGTTGGGAACGCATTAGGGACTGATTAATGCTTATAAAAGGAGCATTTTTTTGGAGATTTTTGCAGTTTACGGGTTTTTAAACAGGAAAGCTGCAGTTTGGTGAACGCTCCTATTTTGAGGCCGATTTCACTAACTTGGCAAAAATCAGGCTTTTGGTCAATGTTTACAAAACTCTCAGCATCTTTAGACTCAAAGTGCTTCTACATGCAGTGAAAATTGCAGGTTGCTACTTGCTTTTGCTCGGAAGCTGCGAATGTTTTAGAAATAGTACGCACTTCAAGACCTCAAATTTGAGACCCACATTTACTAAGCTGAAACAAATCAGGATTCCGGGCGATTTTTACGAAACTTTCAGAAAATTTAGACTAAAGTCTCTTCTAAAGGAGGTGAAACTTTCAAGTTGCTACCTGCTTTACATTGGAAAATGCGATTTTTTAAAGGAGTTTATTGTTTATTGCCACCCTAATAATCACGCGACCAAAATAAATATCAAATTGAGCTAAACTTCCTTGAAACGTTTAAAGCTACCAGTGCGTAGTTGGAGTATCAAACCTCTCGGCAACCAAATCAGACTCACAGACAAACAAAGACTTTCGAATCATGGAAATTATCCACTCCAACCACGCACTTGCAACAGCAACAAGAAGATTTACGCATTTGTACCCAGATTTAGGTAAAACTGAAGGAAAAATCACCAGTAAACATTTATAATCCACTCTTAAAGTTCAGTGTGGATTTGGGAATCATGCTGTATATCCGGGGCGTGCAAATACACGCCTTCCATGCTCTGCCAATGGACAGCGCCTGTGGAGGATTTGAGGCCGACCACTTCCATTTGGCCATTAATCGGCCTTCCAAATGTCCGGCCCGATACTCCAAGGTACACTTGAGTGTCCACGTGTTTTAACATTACGCTGTCGTCCCTTCTCCATGCGTCCCCTATTGGCAAAGTCCAAGTCCATTAGCTGAATGGAGGTTTGATTAGTCCGGGCAGTACCTGTGCAAATCACCGTCCAGTTATCTCCAGAATCACCTTCACCCTTGGCGTCCCCATAGGCGCTAATCTCCTGATTACCACTCAGGGGGCTGGTAAACAGGTGTGAGTGCAGGTTCATCTTGGTTTTCACATGCTCCAGTCTAAGCAGGGAAACGGCGCTTTAGATAAGACTATAACTAAGACCGGGGCTTTACGTGCCTAATGGTAGAGCCGCAGGCTATGGGGTCGCCTCGCAGGCACACTTTTCCTACAGCCCCTTTCAGCAGCCAGTGGCTGTTGATGTCCTCTTGCAATTCAGTCGCTGTTACCGATTGCTGCCCGCTTCCAGTCCCATATTTCACATCGTGCGAGTGCAACCGCGCTTTGTAGTCGGTGTTTAGCAGCTTGATCACTGAGCCACATGTAACAAACTGCTGTCTTGCCTCTGGAAACGTTTGGAATGAATCTAAATTGATGCTTTAAAATGCCTTTAAAATGGGGGGCAGCAAAGAGGAAACCTACCTCCAAAGGAGAGGAAAAACTGCAGAATACAGACGCTCAATATTTCGGGTGCACGATTCTTCATTCTGCCCCCTTCTAGGTTTTCCAGATTACTGACTGGAAAGTTGACGTGTTTTTAAACTGTGCTCTAACCTCACAACATGCCCTCAAGAGTGAAACGTCACTAGATGGTAATTTGAAAAAATTAAATAAATTTAAAAAGTTTAAGGACGTTTAATAAACTTTCCAGTCTGATCAGACACAAGATTGTTCGTTTGCGGCTCTGTGCTGATTTTTTGGGGCACCATTCAAAGCATTTGCATCCAGGAGGGTGTTTGGCTTCAGCTGACGTCACTGGTGCCAGAAGCAAATGCGGACAAACTAACCAAAAAGACCGCCAAACTAACCAAAAAAGTCCTTGATGCGACTTTGAACCTTTCATGAAAACTATTAATAGTAATTAAGCGACTTATCAAAGGCCTGCCTCTTCTAGCGCCATGGGGAAAGCCACGTAAACCCTCTCAGACGCTTAAAAGTCCTCACTGACTAATCGGGGGCCCGTTTCAGAATGGGGGCTCAAAGTACTGTGCTAGACGATATCAATTTCGACTCAGTTTATCAAGACTGCGAATTACGAGGAAACAGTCCGACAATTAGACGTCTACTATGGAATTGGTACTTCGCCCCCGTGTGGGAAATTTCCGGATTTATCAGCGTTTTGTTGTGTTTCAGTCAAAAGGCAATTGCTGCACTTCCAGAGCCCCATCACGGGCCTATTTCCCGTTCTATCGACTGATACGGAAATTGGAAGCGTGCGAGAGAGCGTGTACTGTGCTGCAGCCATTTGGGGCCTCTATCAGGCTTATAGGCGAATAGACGACGATAGAGGCAAGTCCTATGAGCTGGGACAGTCCACAGTGAAATGCATGAGAGGCATCTTAGGTAGTGTGCTGAAGACCGGTTGAAACTGAACCAACCCCCAACTAAAACCGTCATTCCTTTAACAGAATGCTGGATGAAGCAGGCGGCTCGGGTGGAATTATTCAAGAAAAACCAATGCGCTGCCCATGCCCTTCACGTGAAGTTCCACCTGACCACTGGCCACCAGGTCTACTCAGATGATGAATACAACCATCTTCAGATCGATGTCATTTCCATATACTTGCTGTTTTTGGTGCAGATGATTTCCTCGGGGCTTCAAATCATCTATACTCAGGCTGAGGTGGCTTTCGTTCAAAACCTCGTCTACTACGTGGAAAGAGCCTACAGAACGCCAGACTTTGGCATGTGGGAAAGGGGCTCGAAGTACAACGACGGGAACCCCGGAAATCCATGCCAGCTCCATAGGTGATGAAAAATTAACTGGTGGTTAGTTCCAGCTTCAATCAGCGGGGGTTTCAGGTATGGCCAAAGCGGCCCTTGAAGCGATCAACGGCTGCAATTTGTTTGGGGAAAAGGGGGCCTCATGGAGTGTCGTCTACGTGGATATTGACGCGCACAACAGGAACAGGAGCATCTTTGAGACTCTCCTGCCTAGAGAGTCTTGCTCAAAGGTACCAAATTTACCCGTAAATACGTTACGTTCAGGTTTATTTAAGATTTACTGTCTAAAACATACGGATTTTTTTGTATTTGACAACAGAAAAAGCCTTAAAAACCTGGAAAAACTCTCTCAATTGGGGATCATGGTCCTATAAACTGGGTCACACCCATGCATTTTTCGGTGTGGAGTTTTCGTTTAACGGTTTAACGATATTTTTTGTTTAATTTTTGGACGTTGATCATGATCATCAGTCTTTGAGGCCGTCGGACGTCTGAGGATGCAAGGCACTAATGCTTGCGAAACGCCTGAAATAAATTACTTTCAACAACGGGCTAAAAGCCCGAAAAACTCTTCAGTTTCTCACAATGGCCGTGAACATTAAAACATTAATAAAATTAGGTTTTACCCTGTTTTTTACAGTTTTTTTGCATGTTTTGTTCGGTGCTAGTTTTTTTTCGGATGTTTCTTGTGCAAAAACATTGACGACTTTGGGCAAAACCCCTTTTTTTAGCAAATTTAAGCTCGCTCACTGTGTACGCTTTCCGATCTTCCCGCAGGGAATTTTATGAATTTTCAATAAAACTCGACAGCAAACCGTTGAAATCATCAGTTTTTGCTGCAAAAGCGCCTTGTTGCAATAAAATGATAAACATTTTTGAAATTTTTCTGTTATTTTTTGAAACTTCAACCAGCCCGGGATTAATATTTATTCAACATGTTCGAAAATTGGCCTTTTAAAGCTGAATAACTTAAAAGTTTGTCCTTATTTCGTTGGGGCACCGTGTATGTTTTTCGATTTCCCTGCCAAAAATTCAGGATTTTCCAAAAACACTCAAACTCCAAACATTGAAATCCACAGTTTTTACTTCAAATGCGAGTTTCTGTATCAGAATGACAAAGATCTTCCAAAAAAACCTGTTCTTTTTGCAAAAGCAACCAACCCTGTGTTAATCTATACACAGAATGTTCGAAAATTGCCATTTAAATGACTGGTAACTGAAAATGTGCACTGATTTCATTGGGACACTGTGTATGTTTTGCGATTTTCCGGTGCAAAATTTAACGACATTTTATACAATTGTGTATATTTTCCTGTCTGTATTTCAACTTAATTCAAAAGAAATTCCTGGGTTCCAGTCAATTTTATTGTTTATTATTTAAAATGTTACAAATACGTTTCGGTGTCTTTCTCCACCATCATCAGTTTGTATGTATGGCTGTTTCTACCTTCACTTGGCTTGCCAAAGGTGAAGGTAGAAACAGCCATACATACAAACTGATGATGGTGGAGAAAGACACCGAAACGTATTTGTAACATTTTAAATAATAAACAATAAAATTGACTGGAACCCAGGAATTTCTTTTGAATTTTATACAATTACAAGAGATTTCGAAAAACCAAATAGCCAATAGAAAAAAGTCTCCACTTGTTAGATCTGGAGCTCGAGCTGGCCAATTGAACCAATTTTGGCCCCCCATTTGGGGCTTTGAGCTAACCTTTCCAATCACCTCTTGTGATAATTGCCCGGATGTTTTAGGAAGTGGATTCGTCGCTTTTGCCAACGGTTTCATTTCCTGCCTTCGCCACTCATGAGGATTTGCTGTACCAAAGGACCAAAGACAATATAGTCAAGCGGCTGCGGGGCGCCTACGGCTTCAAGCGGTTCATCCGAGATGGATTTCGCAGCGTGCTGGAGCATCCAACTCAAAAGTGAGCTTCCAGTCCTGGTTTCTTCGGGCATTGACCGCACAGTTGTTCTAGATACTACAAGAAGGAAGATCTGAAAAACTTTGAAAACATCGAATGCGAATGGCCGCTGTTCTACATCTTCATGATCATCGATGGGGTGTTCAAAAATCTCCCCGACCAGATCAGCGAGTATCAGGATTTGCTGAAAAAGCGCATATTTCTGGACCAAAATGAAGGTTCGCCAGATAAACAGTGTCCAGGCGCAGCCCTAATGGAACCCCTTTCCAGATCCGGTGATTCCGATGTATTACTACGTGACTGAGGAGCTGCTGGAGAAAGAGCGAATGGAACCGGGCAGCACCCACAGGAAAATGGTGGTCGATCATGGGCTTTCTTTGTGGAACCAGGCCATGTTCGTTCTGGCTCAGCTTCTGACTGCTGGGCTGTTGCATATCAATGAGTTGGACCCCATTCGGCGCTACCTGCCCTCGTATAATCGCCCCAGGAAAGGGGGACGATATTCAGCGTTCCAAGTAAGATGTGCTTTGTCTAGATGGAGCCAAAGGTTCTTTCTGACTAACGGGGAACTCAACCCAGCCTTCATCTTTGGTGGCTTGATCTGGTTCGTCCTTCCTTGTTGAGGGGAGCATAATGTCCAAGGATCGTTTAGTGAGGGCATTTTTGCTGACACCCCAATAAATTTACCCGCATCCGTATCTTACAGAGATTACGAGTGCAATTTTTGGAGGAGCCCTCCCTACTTTGTGAGGGCCGTTAATTCATCTAAAAAAAAAGTAATTCATCCTTGGTCACTGCTTCCAAATACTATAGACTATAGATAGATATAGATACCATAGATAGATGATATAGATAGTCTATAGTATTTGCTGCTTCTTTACACGAAGAAAGAGTTACCAACGCTGTTTAGGGCTTGGGGAGTTTTTATCAGAGGCAAGGGAGAGACCGCTCTTAAGTGCAGTAATTTACATAAACAACGGCGCTAGAGATTAAATAATGCTCTTCTCTGTTTAACCGATTCTAATGTTTTGTTTTTTGCATTCTACAGGCCAAACCTTCCATAGTAAGTAACTTCACGTTCTTTGTTGAAATTTCTTGCGCTTAGACTAGCTTTGTACAGGTGGAAGATGTAGTTTTCGTGCTTCTCGACTGTAAAATTCATTTCAAGTCTCACACCGGCTGAAATACGTTTCATCTGTCTGCATGGTTCGCTCCTCATTGAAACACCCTGTATTTTCGAAACCGCCCATCAGGGAAATCGGCCATTATGTCTGAAATACAGGGTGTTTCAACTTTGATGGTCCCAAAGATTTGGTTTTTTCGCTTCTATTTTTCGGGCGTTTTACCAACTTGGCAAAAATTCGGATTGTGGGCGATTTTGCTGAAACTTTCAGCATCTTCAATGACAAGCGTCTTCTGGAGATGGTGAAAAGTTCAAGTCGCTGCTTGCCTTGGTTCAGAAGATGCTAATATTTAAAGAAGAAAGCGCCGTTGGCTGAAAGCATAATTTTTGACACCGATATTTGCTAAGCTGGCAAAAATCAGGCACGAAGGCGACTTTTACGGATCTTTCAGCATCGCTAGAGTCAAGTGTCTCCTGAAGATGGTAAAATGTACAAGCTGCTACCTGCATTGATTTGGAAGATGCGATTTTTCAACCAAAAAAGCGCAGTTTGGGAAAAACATCCATTTTGATACCGATAGTTACCAACCTGAAAAAAATCAGGGTTTCGGACGATTTTTACCAAACTTTCAGAATCTTTAGAGTCGAGTGTCTCCTAAAGATGGTGAAGATTTCAACTCGGTGCTTGATTTAGTTTGGAAGAAGCGGATTTTTAAAGAAGAAAGCGCAACTACGTGAAATAATCTTTTTGAGACCGGTAATTGCTAAGCTGCCAAAAAACAGGAAGACGGACGATTTCTATGAAATTTTTAGCATCTTTAGAGTCACGTATCTTCTAAAGATGGAAAAAATTACAGTCAAAGTCGGTGCTTGCTTTAGTTTGGAAGATGAGATTTTTTAAAGGAGAATGCGCAGTTGGGTGAAACTATCTATTTTAAGGCCGAATTTACAAAGCGAGCAAAATCAGGATTTTTGGCGATTTTTATGAAACTTTCAGCATCTTTAGGGCCAAAATATCTTCTGACGATAGTAAAAATTTCAAGTTGCTACTTGCATTCGTTCAGGAGATACAAATTTAAAAAAACGACTTTGTGACTGATATTTACTAAATTGGCAAAAATCAGGATTTTGGGCCACTTTTATGAAACTTTTAGCATTTTTACAGTCACGTTTTTTCTAAAGATTGGGAAAATTTCAAGTCTGTACTTGTTTTCGTTCGGTTGACGGGCATTTTTAAAGAAGAAAGCGCTGTTGGGTAAAACATCCCTTTTGATACCCACATTTACTAAGCTGTAAAAAATCAAAATTTTAAGAGATTTTTATCAAATTTTTAATACTTTTAGAGTGAAGTGTCTTCTAAAGATGGTAAAAATTTCAAGTTGCTACTTGCATTCGTTCAGGAAATGCGAATTTTTAGCGAAGCGAGCGCGGGTGCTTAAACAGATCCAATTTGAGACTGATATTTACTAAACTGGCAAAATTCAGGATTTTGGGCCACTTTTATGAAACTTTTAGCATTTTTACAGTCACGTTTTTTCTAAAGATTGGGAACATTTCAAGTCCGTACTTGTTTTCGTTCGGTTGACGGGCATTTTTAAAGAAGAAAGCGCTGTTGGGTAAAAACATCCCTTTTGATACCCACATTTACTAAGCTGTAAAAAATCAAAATTTTAAGAGATTTTTATCAAATTTTTAGTACTTTTAGAGTGAAGTGTCTTCTAAAGATGGTAAAAATTTCAAGTTGCTACTTGCATTCGTTCAGGAAATGCGAATTTTTAGCGAAGCGAGCGCGGGTGCTTAAACAGATCCAATTTGAGACTGATATTTACTAAACTGGCAAAATTCCGGATTTTGGGCCACTTTTATGAAACTTTTAGTATTTTTACAGTCACGTTTTTTCTAAAGATTGGGAAAATTTCAAGTCAGTACTTGTTTTCGTTCGGTTTACGGACATTTTTAAAGAAGAAAGCGCAGTTGAGGGGAGCATAATGTCCAAGGATCGTTTAGTGAGGGCATTTTTGCTGACACCCCAATAAATTTACCCGCATCCGTATCTTTCGAGATTACGAGTGCAATTTTTGGAGGAGCCCTCCCTACTTTGTGAGGGCCGTTAATTCATCCTAAAAAAAGTAATTCATCCTTGGTCACTGCTTCCAAAACTATAGATATAGATAGATATAGATACCATAGATAGATGATATAGATAGTCTATAGTATTTGCTGCTTCTTTACACGAAGAAAGAGTTACCAACGCTGTTTAGGGCTTGGGGGTTTTATCAGAGGCAAGGGAGAGACCGCTCTTAAGTGCAGAATTCACTAAACAACGGCGCTAGAGATTATTAATAATGCTTCTCTGTTTAACCGATTCTAATGTTTTGTTTTTTGCATTCTAGGCCAAAACCTTCCATAGTAAGTAACTTCAGTTCTTTGTTGAAATTTCTTGCGCTTAGACTAGCTTGTACAGGTGGAAGATGTAGTTTTCGTGCTTCTCGACTGTAAAATTCATTTCAAGTCTCACACCGGCTGAAATACGTTTCATCTGTCTGCATGGTTCGCTCCTCATTGAAACACCCTGTATTTTCGAAACCGCCCTTCAGGGAAATCGGCCATTACGTCTGAAATACAGGGTGTTTCAACTTTGATGGTCCCAAAGATTTGGTTTTTTCGCTTCTATTTTTCGGGCGTTTTACCAACCTGGCAAAAATTCGGATTGTGGGCGATTTTGCTGAAACTTTCAGCATCTTCAATGACAAGCGTCTTCTGGAGATGGTGAAAAGTTCAAGTCGCTGCTTGCCTTGGTTCAGAAGATGCGAATTTTTATAGAAGAAAGCGCCGTTGGCTGAAAGCATACTTTTTGACACCGATATTTGCCAAGCTGGCAAAATCAGGCACCAAGGCGACTTTTACGGACTTTCAGCATCGCTAGAGTCAAGTGTCTTCTGAAGATGGTAAAATGTACAAGCTGCTACCTGCATTGATTTAGAAGATGCGATTTTTCAACCAAAAAAGCGCAGTTTGGGAAAAACATCCATTTTGATACCGATAGTTACCAACCTGAGAAAAGTCAGGGTTTTGGACGATTTTTACCAAACTTTCAGAATCTTTAGAGTCGAGTGTCTCCTAAAGATGGTAAAAATTTCAACTCGGTGCGTGATTTAGTTTGGAAGAAGCGGATTTTTAAAGAAGAAAGCGCAACTACGTGAAATAATCTTTTTGAGACCGGTAATTGCTAAGCTGCCAAAAATCAGGAAGACGGACGATTTCTATGAAATTTTTAGCATCTTTAGAGTCACGTATCTTCTAAAGATGGAAAAAATTACGGTCAAAGTCGGTGCTTGCTTTAGTTTGGAAGATGAGATTTTTTAAAGGAGAATGCGCAGTTGGGGTGAAACTATCTATTTTAAGGCCGAATTTACAAAGCGAGCAAAAATCAGGATTTTGGTGATTTTTATGAAACTTTCAGCATCTTTAGGGCCAAAATAAATTCTAACGATAGTAAAAATTTCAAGTTGCTACTTGCATTCGTTCAGGAGATACAAATTTTTAAAAAAGACTTTGTGACTCATATTTACTAAATTGGCAAAAATCAGGATTTTGGGCCACTTTTATGAAACTATTAGCATTTTACAGCCATGTTTTGTCTAAAGATTGGGAAAATTTCAAGTCCGTACTTGTTTTCGTTCGGTTGACGGGCATTTTTAAAGAAGAAAGCGCTGTTGGGTAAAAACATCCCTTTTGATACCCACATTTACCAAGCTGTAAAAAATCAAAATTTTAAGAGATTTTTATCAAATTTTTAATACTTTTAGAGTGAAGTGTCTTCTAAAGATGGTAAAAATTTCAAGTTGCTACTTGCATTCGTTCAGGAAATGCGAATTTTTAGCGAAGCGAGCGCGGGTGCTTAAACAGATCCAATTTGAGACTGATATTTACTAAACTGGCAAAATTCAGGATTTTGGGCCACTTTTATGAAACTATTAGCATTTTACAGTCACGTTTTTTCTAAAGATTGGGAACAATTCAAGTCAGTACTTGTTTTCGTTCGGTTGACGGGCATTTTTAAAGAAGAAAGCGCTGTTGGGTAAAACATCCCTTTTGATACCCACATTTACCAAGCTGTAAAAAATCAAAATTTTAAGAGATTTTTATCAAATTTTTAGTACTTTTAGAGTGAAGTGTCTTCTAAAGATGGTAAAAATTTCAAGTTGCTACTTGCATTCGTTCAGGAAATACGCAATTTTTAGCGAAGCGAGCACGGGGTGTTTAAACAGATCCAATTTGAGACTGATATTTACTAAACTGGCAAAATTCAGGATTTTGGGCCACTTTTATGAAACTATTAGCATTTTACAGCCATGTTTTTTCTAAAGATTGGGAAAATTTCAAGTGCGTACTTGTTTTCGTTCGGTTGACGGGCATTTTTAAAGAAGAAAGCGCTGTTGGGTAAAAACATCCCTTTTGATACCCACATTTACCAAGCTGTAAAAAATCAAAATTTTAAGAGATTTTTATCAAATTTTTAGTACTTTTAGAGTGAAGTGTCTTCTAAAGATGGTAAAAATTTCAAGTTGCTACTTGCATTCGTTCAGGAAATGCGAATTTTTAGCGAAGCGAGCGCGGGTGTTTAAACAGATCCAATTTGAGACTGATATTTACTAAACTGGCAAAATTCAGGATTTTGGGCCACTTTTATGAAACTATTAGCATTTTACAGCCATGTTTTTTCTAAAGATTGGGAAAATTTCAAGTCCGTACTTGTTTTCGTTCGGTTGACGGGCATTTTTAAAGAAGAAAGCGCTGTTGGGTAAAAACATCCCTTTTGATACCCACATTTACCAAGCTGTAAAATATCAAAATTTTAAGAGATTTTTATCAAATTTTTAGTACTTTTAGAGTGAAGTGTCTTCTAAAGATGGTAAAAATTTCAAGTTGCTACTTGCATTCGTTCAGGAAATACGCATTTTTAGCGAAGCGAGCACGGGTGTTTAAACAGATCCAATTTGAGACTGATATTTACTAAACTGGCAAAATTCAGGATTTTGGACCACTTTTATGAAACTATTAGCATTTTACAGCCATGTTTTTTCTAAAGATTGGGAAAATTTCAAGTCCGTACTTGTTTTCGTTCGGTTGACGGGCATTTTTAAAGAAGAAAGCGCTGTTGGGTAAAAACATCCCTTTTGATACCCACATTTACCAAGCTGTAAAAAATCAAAATTTTAAGAGGTTTTTATCAAATTTTTAGTACTTTTATAGTAAAGTGTCTTCTAAAGATGGTAAAAATTTCAAGTTGCTATTTGCATTCGTTCAGAAGAAGCAAATGTTTAAAGAAGAAAGAGCAGTTGAGTAACTTGATCCATTTTGAGGCCGAGAGAGAGTGAAGTTGGTTAAAAACATCGATTCTAACAGCGATATTTACGAAGCTGGCAAAAGTCCCAACTGCTAACAAAATAGAAGTGAAAATACAAGAATCTTGGGACCTGTAAAGCTTAAAAAACATCGATAACGTAACCGCTCGTCTGCACGCCCAGTTTTCTCTAAAAATCATCCCAAATCGAAAAAGCATGCCCCGTTTTCGCCTATCTCCGTGAAACTCTCTCAAATGCGACTTCCATTGTTAGGGAACCGCAACGGATTTAGTGGTGCAAATCGTCCTCATAGCCGAATCCATGCGGCTTCAGGCGATGATGGCCACTTACGGCATCCAGACTCAAACGCCCCATGAAGTCGAGCCCGTGCAGATCTGGTCATCCACTCAGCTGGTGAATGTGTATCAAAACCTGGGTGTTAACAAGAAGCTGAAGCTGCATGGAAGGCCTGAGCGGCCCATTGGAAGTTTAGGTAGAACCTCACGCCCGTCTGCCAACCTGCCACTTGGTGTCAATTTCTGATCCTTCCAGGAACCAGCAAACTTTACAGAATCTGCGGCCAGACGGTTCTGTGCTACCCGCTGATCTTCGAAGTATCAGACTTTTACCTGTACAGAGACATGGCTTTGCTGATTGACGACATTAAGACTGAGCTGCAGTTTGTCGGCAGGTAAGCTGCAGCCAAAGATACTGAGGACAATGGAGGGTTTAACCGACTTTTGCAGGTACTGGCGCTTGTCTGGCAGGCCGACCGTTTGCTTGCTCATCAAAGAGGAGCACATGAGGGATCCGCAATTCAAGCAAATGCTCGATTTACTAGCCATGCTCAAGAAGGGCTACTGCGACAATCTGAAGGTCCGCATTGGGCGGCTGCAGAATCTCATTTCCAGTTCCTGTGTGGGTAAGAATCGAACCAATTTTTTGGCTTGAAGCACATTCCCGGGAACATTTTGCATTGGGGTTGCAGAACATTTGGACTTTATGAACGCCCTGGAGGAGGCCAACGCAGACTTCAAGCACTTCCAGCAGCTGGAGCATGATTATATCGGTTATCAGAGCTTGACGGACGTGCCCAGAGTCCTGCACTGTAACGAGGATTTAAAGGACGTTTCAGTAACTAAACCGGTTGTTTTTTGAAGTGGCTGATTACTAAAACGTCTATTCGCTGTTTAGGAGTGGAAAACTAGGCCAACTAACGAGATAATTGAGACGCTGAAAAGTCAAGAGAGTCTTTATGCCCGAGCGCAGCTCTATGGCTTTCTACTGAAGAGGGAGGGCAAAAACTACAGCATCGGCGACCAAACTATCGAGCACTCTTTATTGGGCAAGTAGTTGCCAGTTTTTTTCCGCAAAAAAATAACTTCTAATACTAAATTAACGTTGATTGGCAGGACTTTACCACCGCGCTGGCTGCTTGAGGCATTGGGCGGCTGTAAGATACGTTAGCAGTTTGTTGCATCACACTGTGGACTCAATCAGCCCCTTTATTACTGCCGTTTTAGTGCATGGGAAGCAGGTCTGGAAGTCTGTTTTATTTGAACTTTGCTTCAGCGCAATCGTTTCAGTTGACTGTGGGAGTAATCGGGCAAAAGGAGACGGTTTTCGATAAGCCGATGACTCCGGCCGAAATCCAATCGGTCGTCTACAGCACCATCCAGCCCTACGATGTCATCCAGGCAGTTCTTCAGCAGGAAGTCACCCTTTACTGTGGCCGGCTGATTTCCACCAACCCGGAACTCTTCAGAGGTACCACAAACATTTGGAATTTCCATGGATAAATCGTGTCTTTCTCTCGCTTTTACATAGAAAGTTTTGCACTTTTGTGGGTTTTCTAGGTATTTTGAAGATTCGCGTCGGCTGGGTGTTGGAAGCGATGAAGTACTACCTGGCGATTGTGGGCAACAAAAAGCGCCTAGAGGATCACAGTCCCTTTGAAATTCGTTTGCTGGTCTACAAGATTTTGTCGATCAAGGAGTGGGATTCGCAGGAGAACGTTGGGTAAATGGCTGCGATGCTTTGCAGTGTTGAATCCTGCAACTTGTGGGTTGATTGCAGGTTAACGCCACTGCAAAAGCGGCAGCTTGAGGGCTGTTTGTGCCGCGTGCCGTACACTTTCTACAACGAGGTGTGGAATGTCATGCTGCGAACGCCCAAAGGACTGATTGTGGAGGGCAATGTTATCCCGCAGGAACCCACCATGTCCAACATGACGAAGAATGAGCTCACGTTTTCTCTGTTGGTCGAACAAGTACGTGATTGGTTTAGGATTTTCAGGAGAGTTTGAGATGCAAATTTTTAAAGGAGAAAGCGCAGTTTGGTGAAAACATCCATTTTGAGACTGATTTTTGCTAAGCTGGAAAAAATCGGTAATCTGGACTATTTTCATGAAACTTTCAGCAGTTTTAGAGTCAACTGTCTTATAAAGCTGGTGGAAATTTCAAGTCGCTACTTGCATTAGTTTGGAGGATGCGAATTTTTAAAGGAGAAAGCGCAGTTTGGCGGAAACATCCATTTTGAGATCGATTTTTGCTAAGCTGGCAAAATTTGGGAATTTCGGCGATTTTTATGAAACTTTCACCAATTTTAGAGTCAAGTGTCTTATAAAGCTGGTGGAAATTTCAAGTTGCTACTTGCATTCGTTCAAGAGATGCAAATTTTTAAAGGAGAAAGTGCATTTCAGTGAAAACCTCCATTTTGAGACTGATTTTTGCTTAGCTGGCAAAAATCGGTAATCTGGATGATTTTTATGAAACTTTCAGCGTTTTTAGAGTCAACTGTCTTATAAAGCTGGTGGAAATTTCAAGTCGCTACTTGCATTAGTTTGGAGGATGCGAATTTTTAATCGAGAAAGCGCAGTTTGGCGGAAACATCCATTTTGAGATCGATTTTTGCTAAGCTGGCAAAATTTGAGAATTTCGGCGATTTTTATGAAACTTTCACCAATTTTAGAGTCAACTGTCTTATAAAGCTGGTGGAAATTTCAAGTTGCTACTTGCATTCGTTCAAGAGATGCAAATTTTTAAAGGAGAAAGTGCATTTCAGTGAAAACCTCCATTTTGAGACTGATTTTTTGCTTAGCTGGCAAAAATCGGTAATCTGGATGATTTATATGAAACTTTCAGCAGTTTTACAGTCAACTGTCTTATAAAGCTGGTGGAAGTTTCAAGTCGCTACTTGCATTAGTTTGGAGTTTGGCGAAAACATCCATTTTGAGATCGATTTTTGCTAAGCCCACAAAATTTGAGAATTTCGGCGATTTTTTATGAAACTTTCAGCAGTTTTAGAGTCAAGTGTCTTATAAAGCTGGTGGAAATTTCAAGTTGCTACTTGCATTCGTTCAAGAGATGCAAATTTTTAAAGGAGAAAGTGCATTTCAGTGAAAACCTCCATTTTGAGACTGATTTTTGCTAAGCTGGCAAAAATCCGTAATCTGGATGAATTCTTTCAGCAGTTTTAGAGTCAAGTGTCTTATAAAGCTGGTGAAAATTTCAAGTTGCTACTTGCATTCGTTCAGAGATGCAAATTTTTAAAGGAGAAAGTGCATTTCAGTGAAAACCTCCATTTTGGGACTGATTTTTGCTAAGCTGGCAAAAATCGGTAATCTGGACGATTTTTATGAAACTTTCAGCAGTTTTAGAGTCAACTGTCTTATAAAGCTGGTGGAAATTTCAAGTCGCTACTTGCATTAGTTTGGAGGATGCGAATTTTTAAACAAGAAAGCGCAGTTTGGCGGAAACATCCATTTTGAGATCGATTTTTGCTAAGCTGGGAAAATTTGATAATTTCGGCGATTTTTATGAAACTTTGACCAATTTTAGAGTCAACTGTCTTATAAAGCTGGTGGAAATTTCAAGTTGCTACTTGCATTCGTTCAAAAGATGCAAATTTTTAAAGGAGAAAGCGCATTTCATTGAAAACCTCTATTTTGAGACTGAGTTTTGCTTAGCTGGCAAAAATCGGTAATCTGTATGATTTTATGAAACTTGCAGCGTTTTAGAGTCAACTGTCTTATAAAGCTGGTGGAAATTTCAAGTCGCTACTTGTATTAGTTTGGAGGATGCGAATTTTTAAAGGAGAATGCGCAGTTTGTCGAAAACATTTATTTTGAGATCGATTTTTGCTAAGCCCACAAAATTTGAGAATTTCGGCGATTTTTATGAAACTTTCAGCAGTTTTAGAGTCAAGTGTCTTATAAAGCTGGTGGGAATTTCAAGTCGCTACTTGTATTAGTTTGGAGGGTACGAATTTTTAAAGGAGAAAGCGCAGTTTGGTGAAAACCTCCATTTTGAGACTGATTTTTGCTAAGCTGGCAAAAATCGGTAATCTGGATGATTTCTTTCAACAGTTTTAGAGTCAAGTGTCTTCTAAGCTGGTGAAAATTTCAAGTTGCTACTTGCATTCGTTCAAGAGATGCAAATTTTTAAAGGAGAAAGTGCATTTCAGTGAAAACCTCCATTTTGAGACTGATTTTTGCTAAGCTGGCAAAAATCGGTAATCTGGACGATTTTTATGAAACTTTCAGCAGTTTTAGAGTCAAGTGTCTTATAAAGCTGGTGGAAATTTCAAGTTGCTACTTGCATTCGTTCAAGAGATGCAAATTTTTAAAGGAGAAAGTGCATTTCAGTGAAAACCTCCATTTTGAGACTGATTTTTGCTAAGCTGGCAAAAATCGGTAATCTGGACGATTTTTATGAAACTTTCAGCAGTTTTAGAGTCAAGTGTCTTATAAAGCTGGTGGAAATTTCAAGTTGCTACTTGCATTCGTTCAAGAGATGCAAATTTTTAAAGGAGAAAGTGCATTTCAGTGAAAACCTCCATTTTGAGACTGATTTTTGCTAAGCTGGCAAAAATTGGTAATCTGGAGGATTTTTATGAAACTTTCAGCAGTTTTAGAGTCAACTGTCTTATAAAGCTGGTGAAAAATTTCAAGTCGCTACTTGCATCAGTTTGGAGGATGCGAATTTTTAAAGGAGAAAGCTCAGTTTAGCGAAAACATCTAATTTGAAATCGATTTTTGCTAAGCTGGCAAAATTTGGGAATTTCGGCGATTTTTTATGAAACTTTCACCAATTTTAGAGTCAAATGTCTTATAAAGCTGGTGGAAATTTCAAGTTGCTAC
The DNA here is from genome assembly GCA_024550625.1 of Dendroctonus valens. Classification (NCBI taxonomy): domain Eukaryota; kingdom Metazoa; phylum Arthropoda; class Insecta; order Coleoptera; family Curculionidae; genus Dendroctonus; species Dendroctonus valens. Next base: position 1,614,491 of record JAJTJO010000325.1, on the reverse strand, counting down.
TTGCATTCGTTCAAGAGATGCAAATGTTTAAAGGAGAAAGTGCATTTCAGTGAAAACCTCCATTTTGAGACTGATTTTTGCTAAGCTGGCAAAAATCGGTAATCTGGGTGATATTTATGAAACTTTCAGCGTTTTTAGAGTCAAGTGTCTTATAAAGCTGGTGGAAATTTCAAGTCGCTACTTGTATTAGTTTGGAGGATGCGAATTTTTAAAGGAGAAAGCGCAGTTTGACGAAAACATCCATTTTGAGATCGATTTTTGCGAAGCTGGCAAAATCTGAGAATTTCGGCGATTTTTATGAATCTTTTAGCAGTTTTAGAGTCAAGTGTCTTATAAAGCTGGTGGAAATTTCAAGTCGCTACTTGTATTAGTTTGGAGGATGCGAATTTTTAAAGGAGAATGCGCAGCTTGTCGAAAACATTTATTTTGAGATCGATTTTTGCTAAGCCCACAAAATTTGAGAATTTCGGCGATTTTTATGAAACTTTCAGCAGTTTTAGAGTCAAGTGTCTTATAAAGCTGGTGGAAGTTTCAAGTCGCTACTTGTATTAGTTTGGAGGATGCGAATTTTTAAAGGAGAAAGCGCAGTTTGGCGGAAACATCCATTTTGAGATCGATTTTTGCTAAGCTGGCAAAATTTGATAATTTCGGCGATTTTTATGAAACTTTCAGCAGTGTTAGAGTCAAGTGTCTTATAAAGCTGGTGGAAATTTCAAGTCAATACTTGCATTTGTTCAAGAGATGCAAATTTTTAAAGAGACAGCACAGTTGAGTAAAACCTCCATTCTGAGAGACTGATTTTTGCTAAGCTGGCCAAATCGGGAATCTGGGCGATTTTTATGAAACTTTCACCAGTTGTAGAGTCAACTGTCTTATAAAGCTGGTGGAAATATCAAGTCGCTACTTGTATTAGTTTGGAAGATTGAATTTTAAAGGAGAAAGCGCAGTTTGGCGAAAACATCCATTTTGAGATCGATTTTTGCTAAGCTGGCAAAATGTGACAATTTCGGCGATTTTTATGAAACTTTCGGCAGTTTTAGAGTCAAGTGTCTTATAAAACTGGTGGAATTTTCAAGTCGATACTTGCATTTATTCAAGAGATGCAAATTTTTAAAGGAGAACGCACAGTTGGGAGAAAGCATCCACTTTGAGACCGATTTTTGCTAAGCTGGCAAAAATCGGTAATCTGGATGAATTCTTTCAGCAGTTTTAGAGTCAAGTGTCTTATAAAGCTGGTGAAAATTTCAAGTTGCTACTTGCATTCGTTCAAGAGATGCAAATTTTTAAAGGAGAAAGTGCATTTCAGTGAAAACCTCCATTTTGAGACTGATTTTTGCTTAGCTGGCAAAATCGGGAATCTGGGCGATTTTTATGAAACTTTCACCAGTTGTAGAGTCAACTGTCTTATAAAGCTGGCGAAAATTTCAAGTCGCTACTTGCATTAGTTTGGAAGATCTGAATTTTTAAAGGAGAAAGCGCAGTTTGGCGAAAACATCCATTTTGAGATCGATTTTTGCTAATCTGGCAAAATTTGACAATTTCGGCGATTTTTATGAAACTTTCGGCAGTTTTAGAGTCAAGTGTCTTATAAAGCTGGTGGAAATTTCAAGTCGATACTTGCATTTGTTCAAGAGATGCAAATTTTTAAAGGAGAACGCACAGTTGGGCGAAAGCATCCACTTTGAGACCGATTTTTGCTAAGCTGGCAAAATTTGAGAATTTTGGCGATTTTTATGAAACTTTCAGTGTCTTATAAAGCTGGTGGAAATTTCAAGTTGCTACTTGCATCAGTTTGGAGGATGCGAATTTTTAAAGGAGAAAGCGCAGTTTGGCGGAAACATCCATTTTGAGACTGATTTTTGCTCAGCTGGCAAAAATCGGGAATCCTGGCGAATTTTATGAAACTTTCACCAGTTTTAGAGTCAACTGTCTTATAAAGCTGGTGGAAATATCAAGTCGCTACTTGCGTTAGTTTGCAAGAAGCGATTTTTTTAAGGACAGCACAGTTTGGCGCAAACATCCATTTTGAGGCCGATTTTTGCTGAGCTGGCAAAATCGTAAATTTCGGAGATTTTTTTCAAACTCTCAACATCTTTGCAGCCAAGTATCTTCTAGAGATCGTGAAAATTTCAAGTCCCTACCTGTTTCAGTTTCGAAGATGCGAATTGTTAAAGGCGAAAGCGGAGTTCAGTGGAAACATCCATTTTGAGACCGATATTTACTAAGCTTGCAAAAATCAGGATTTTTAGCCATTTTGACGAAACTTTCAGCATCTTTAGTTTCAAGGGTCTTCTAGAGATCGTGAAAATTTCAAGTCGCTACTTGCTTTTGTTTGGAAGATGCGAATTTTAAAAAAATGAACGCACTTGACTGAAGCCGTCAAATTTCAGACCCACATTTACTCGGCTGGCAATAATCAAGTTTCAGGGCAATTTTTACGAAACTTTCAGCATCTTTAGAGTCAAGCCTCTTCTAAAGATGGACAAATTTTCCAGTCGCTGCCTGCTTTAGTTTGCAAGTTGCCAATTTTCAAAAAAAAACTTGCATTAATATCCCATCCTCACCACGTGGCTACATCCAAAATCTAAATCCTTCCAGATGTTGAACCACATAAACGTGCCAGAATATCGTCAACTGGTGGTGGAACTCTTGACGATTGTCGCCACGATTCTGGGCAGGAACCCCGAACTGACTTTCAATCAGCCCCTGGACCTCAAGCAGCTGATCAAAGACGCTGCCCACATGTACGCAAAGGTAACGGCCCTTAATGAACGCGACTTTGCTGCTTCTTGCACCCGCAAACCTTCTTGCAGGATAACGACATCAAAGAGGAGAAAACCAGCCTGCTGATGGAAATTCCCTACATGCAATCCATGGGATATTTGGCTCGCGCGACCGTGAACACTGTGCTTAAGGGCAGTCACATCATGCACAAGTTGGACACGGAAACTGAGGCTGCTTGTAAAATCCAGTAGTGATTGTTTAGGGTGCCATGTCGAAACCAAGACTGATAGCACAAGAGTGTATTGTTGTCTGGATGCTCTAGCAATGGACAAAAGACGTTATTGATGAAACAGGCACAAAACGTCGGTTTTCCAGTTATCGTTTGTGTTTCACCGCGCCGGAACCGCTCGGAAGCCGACAGTGTATTTAAGCGTCCCCTATTCCAGGTTTTCTCCAGTATTCCGCGCGTCGTGGCGCCTTCACTAACAAACGGCGCCCTCAGTGTCCCTCTGGGTAAATTCGCACGTGAATACGAGAGTTTATGCTGGTTAAGGGCCCCAGTTGAAAAGTACGTATATCAGGGGTTTTTTCTGAACAATTTCCTTTTTCCTAACTGATTGCTTTGCCAAGAAAACCGGGTTTCTTAATCGATGATTTCCCTCCAGCTGCATAGACGAAATGCAGCCGTTCACGGAAATTTATTGCGTTTGCTTTGCATCCGTCTGGAAAGCTTTATGTCTACGACCTACATAATCCAGATGGAGTTTATGACCCGCTGTACGTGCACTATTTTTCCTTGGCATGCAATTTACCGCACACATTAATCCAAACCGGCAGTAACATCGACTTTTTCACTGAATTGCCTGTTCCGGCTCGGTGCTTTTGTGTCATCAGCCAGAGCATTCAGACAACCGTCCTATAAATAGAGATTTTTTCAATTTTAGCCCTAAATTGCATGGATAGTCGCTAGTTATTATGAAAATTCGTTACCCAGAGATTATATAACGTTAGCTTTTAAAGGAATTTGGTGTTTTCCTCCTCAAACCTTTTAAGCCTTTCAACCAGAAAAACTGCTCGAATTTGATGTGGAAGCGAAACTTAAATCACGATGATGCAACCATGAAAATATAATCGCTAATGAAGCAGATGCGGCCCTCAAAAAGCCGCAATGCTCAAGTCTGTGCCTGTTCGGATTCTACGCCAGTGCATCATTAGTGGCGACTATTGAAAAGCATTGTCTAAACATGTCTAAGGAACTAGCTGAAGATGAAGCGAAACCGAAACTTTTTAAATATTTAGGATTTGGAGAAACTAAAGCGCTTAAAGGAGAATGTACAAAGATTTCTTCAAAAAATTAGTCCCTCTTGCACGCCCACTGAAGATGGTGCGGAAACAAAACGTTTACTGTTCATAAAACTATGAACTTGAAATGCGCAAACAAAATGACTGAAGATGACGCAAATACGAAACTTTCAGCGTTGATAAAGCGGATTTGTTTGTCCAAAATGCCTTAAACAGCAAACTTGAAGTTGAGAAGAAATTAAAACTCGAAAAAGATAAAGGTTTTTGCTCAGCCAGAAGAAAAACTGGCTGAAATCATGCATTAAGCTTGAAGTTTATCAGCAAAATGTCTGAAGATGAAACACGTCTGAAACTTTCAGCATTCGGGAAACGGTTTAATTTTCAAAAAATGTCGTCAAATTCAAAGTAGAAGCTGTCATTGTTTTAGGAAACTGAAAAAATGGGTCAAATTTTAATATTCGATGATCCAAAAACGAAATTTTCAGCTTTCATAAAGTGGATTTTCTTCGACTAATGCGACAAAGCACAAGTTTGTAATTCTGTCGGTTTTTGGGGAATTAACACTTGGATAGAAGGATTGCAAAAAAAATTCACCAAACTTGAAAATGTCTAAAGAAAAACCTGAAGATGATACAAAATCGAAACTTTCAGCTTTCATTAAATGAATTTGCTGCTACTAAATGAGGCTAAGCACAAGTTTGTTAATCGGTCGGTTCTTAGGGAATGAACACTTGAATAGAAAAGTTGCAAAATTGCATAGGAAAATGATCCAAACTTGAAAATTTCTAAAGAAAAACCTGAAGATGCTACAAAATCGAAACTTTCAGCATTCATAAAATGGATTTGCTGCCACTAAATGAGGCAAAGCACAAGTTTGTAAATCGCTCGGTTCTTAGGGATTGAACACTTGAATAGAAAAATTGCAAAATTGCTTAAAAAAATTATCCAAACTTGAAAATTTCTAAAGAAAAACCTGAAGATGTTACAAAATCGAAACTTTCAGCATTCATATAATGGATTTGCTGCCACTAAATGAGGCAAAGCACAAGTTTGTAAATCGCTCGGTTCTTAGGGAATGAACACTTGAATAGAAAAATTGCAAAATTGCTTAAAAAAATTATCCAAACTTGAAAATTTCTAAAGAAAAACCTGAAGATGTTACAAAATCGAAACTTTCAGCATTCATATAATGGATTTGCTTCCACTAAATGAGGCAAAGCACAAGTTTGTAAAACGGTCGGTCCTTATGGAATGAATACTTGAATCGAAAAATTGCAAAATTGCGTAGGAAAATGATCGAAACTTGAAAATTTCTAAAGAAAAAACCTGAAGATGTTACAAAATCGAAACTTTCAGCATTCATATAATGGATTTGCTTCCACTAAATGAGGCAAAGCACAAGTTTGTAAATCGGTCGGTCCTTAGGGAATGAATACTTGAATAGAAAAGTTGCAAAATTGCATAGAAAAATGATCGAAACTTGAAAATTTCTAAAGAAAAACCTGAAGATGTTACAAAATCGAAACTTTCGGCATTAATAAAATGGTTTTGCTTCTACTAAATGCTGCATAGCACAAGTTTGTAATTCTGTCGGGTTTTGGGGAATTAATACTTGGATATAAAGATTGCAAAATTTCCTGAAAAAAATTAACCAAACTTGAAAATTTCTAAAGAAAAACTTGAAGATGTTACAAAATCGAAACTTTCAGTTTTCATAAAATGGTTCTGCTTCTACTAAATGCGGCATAGCACAAGTTTGTAATTAATTCTGTCGGTTTTTGGGGAACCAAACTTGAAAATTCGTAAGGAAAAACCTGAAGATGTTACAAAATCGAAACTTTCAGCATTCATAAAATGGTTTGTATTCTACTAAATGCGGCATAGCACAAGTTTGTAAATCTGCGGGTTCTGACGAATTAACACTTGAATCGAAAGTTTGCAAAATTGCCTAAAAAGATGAACCAAACTTGAAAATTCCTAAGGAAAAACCTGAAGATGTTACAAAATCGAAACTTTCAGCTTTCATAAAATGTTTCTGCTTCTACTAAATGCGACATAGCACAAGTTTGTAATTAATTCTGTCGATTTTTGGGGAACCAAACTTGAAAATTCGTAAGGAAAAACCTGAAGATGTTGCAAAATCGAAACTTTCAGCATTCATAAAATGGATTTGCTGCTACTAAATGAGGCAAAGCACAAGTTTATAAATCGGTCAGTTCTTAGGGAATGAATACTTGAATAGAAAAGTTGCAAAATTGCATAGAAAAATGATCCAAACTTGAAAATTTCTAAAGAAAAACCTGAAGATGTTACAAAATCGAAACTTTCAGCTTCCATAATATGGATTTGCTTCTACTAAATGCGGCATAGCACAAGTTTGTAAATCTGTGAGTTTCCGGCGAACCAACACTTTAATAGGAAGTTTGCAAAATTTCCTAAAAAGATGAACCAAACTTGAAAATTCCTAGGGAAAAACCTGAAGATGTTACAAAAATGAAACTTTCAGCTTTGATAAAATGGTTTATCTTCTACTAAATGCAGCAAAGCACAAGTTTCTAAATTTGTCGGTTCTTGGGGAATAAACACTTGAATAGAAAATTTGCAAAATTGCTTAAAAAACCTGAAGATGTTACAAAATCGAAACTTTCGACATTCATAAAATAGATTTGCTTCTATTAAATGCGGCAAAGCACAAGTTTGTAATTCTGTCGGTTTTTGGGGAATTAACACTTGGATAGACAGTTTGCAAAATTTCCAGACAAAAATGAGCCAAACTTGAAAATTTCTAAAGAGAAACCTGAAGATGTCATAGAATCGAAACTTTCAGCTTTCATAAAATGGATTTGCTTCTATTAAATGCAGCAAAGCGCAAGTTTGCAAATTTGTCGGTTTTTGGGGAATTAACACTTGGATAGAAAGATTGCAAAAAAAATTCACCAAACTTGAAAATGTCTAAAGAAAAACCTGAAGATGTTACAAAATCGAAACTTTCAGGTTTCATAAAATGGATTTGCTTCCACTAAATGAGGCAAAGCACAAGTTTGTAAATCGGTCGGTTCTTAGGGAATGAACACTTGAATAGAAAAGTTGCAAAATTGCATAGGAAAATGATCCAAACTTGAAAATTTGCAAAGCAAAACCTGAAGATGTTACAAAATCGAAACTTTTGGCATTCATAAAATAGATTTGCTTCTATTAAATGCGGCAAAGCACAAGTTTGTAATTCTGTCGGTTTTTGGGGAATTAACACTTGGATAGAAAATTTGCAAAATTGTTTAAAAAAACTGTTAAAGCTGTGTTTTGACTTGAACAAACAAGCGCCTTTTCAAAAATTAATTCCGACGGAACCACTTAAGATGCAACGCCCATTTTGGCATGATTTTGAAGAGAAAACCTTGTTCTAAAAGCCCTCAACAATGCATTTCAGTGGCAAATTTGGACAAATTTACAGAGACTGTTAAAGGTGCGCCTCGAACTTTGTAAATCAACTTCCTCGAAATACTCATTCGTTGTTTCAAAAATGAATTCCAAAAAAACCATTCAAAATCGATCGCTAATTTCCGCACTGTTTTGAAGGAAAAATCTTGCTTTAAATCTCCTTTGAAGGGCTTTGGAGTAGCAAATTTGGACGAATTATCGCAGACTATTAAACCTCAATAGGCGCAAATCGACTTCCGCCAAAAAGAACAACCAATTTTCCAAAAGAGAATTCCGCAGGAACCACCCAAGAACGAGCACTCCTAATTGACTCCCTAAATACCTGGAAAAGCCTTCTGGTAATTTTCCCGGGAAGTTGGGAGTCATGTTTTAATGGCGCGTCTTATTTGAGGAAAAATGAGGCCCACCCCACTTGATTTCGGGCATTTTTAAATAATGGGGTCATTATGCCCCCCCTTTGAAGAGGCAAAGTTTGTTTTTTATAACTGGTAAAGGGGCTTGAATCGCTGGCGCCCCATTAATCACTCTTATCCGAAGTGAACATTGCAATGAGGCAGCTAATTAACTAACGTGCCTCTCAGCTCTAAGGTAAGTTATGAGGACAATTTTGCCGTTATTTACTCAGGAATTGTTGCGTTGTTCTTATCCAGCTTTCGGGCCTATTATTCGCAAAAATCCCTTACCAATTCCAATCAATCTTACTTCAATTCACTTCCCTTATCGGGCTGATACAGTAAGGGCATATACATGGGCCTGATCGCAGATCGAATGCTGACAAACCAGCAGCTGATTTATTATCCCTTCCATCAATTTATAGGTAAGCCAAGCCCTTGGAAGGGCTTTCCGCTAAATTAACTCCGATGTTACCAGCTCGGGGTAAATGCGCTAAATTACCGACCGAAAAAGGAGATTTCCACTCAAAAGTGACAACAGGAATTTCATTTGGCTCCGCGTTGCTGACATCCAGTTTTCCACTGTCGCTATGCCGAGTTTTTGTGCAAACGGCCCTGTTTTAGTTTTCAGCGACAATCGATTGTCCTGTTTTTCCAATGGGAAACTGAAGAAAACAGCGACGAATGTTCGCGACTGTTTGAGAACGTGCGGTTTTCAGAACGCATTTTGCCCAGAGGAGACAATACCATTAGGCTCCCATGGGGAAAAGAGGGTTTTTTCATCCAGAAATGAAAAATTTATTTCTTGTACATGAAGATGGTCAAAACGAGTAGCTGGAAATGACAGTTTTGGCGTTCTGAAAGGAGAAAATTCCACTTTATACCCAATGGGAGCTGCATATTTTTAACAAATACTGCGCCAAGGTTTTAAAGAAATTCAATCTGCTCGTGCAGTTTTGCAGGCCAATTTTCAAAGTTTTGGTGTCGAAAGACTATAAACCCTGGAAATTTTTATTTTAGCCCATTTGGTAGGGAAAAGTCCTTTGTGTAGTATATTGAATTCGTTTTGCATTTTTGGAGAGTTTTCCAGAGATAATCACGTACATTTCGCGACGGTTTTCAGGTCAATTTTCTAAGAGTCTCAGTCGCCTTAAAGCGAAAAATCCTTTTCACAATGTTTCAAAAAATATCTGAACTGTTTTCCTGCCAATTCAGCAAACTCTTAACAAGGGAAAGTTGCATTTTTACTCATTTTGCAGAAGAAAGTCTGTCGCATCGATTTTACAATTTTCAACACTTTTTGTAGCGTTTTTTGAGCGTTTGTACCGAAATACTGTAAATGCTGGAAAGTTGCGTTTTCACTCATTTTACAGAAGAAAGTCTTTTGTATAAATGGTGAAAATGGGAAATCCTCATGGCTGCTTTTACATTTTTTGAACGTTTTCAAGAAATGTCAGTGTAAATTTTTCAAAGGTTTTAAGACGAATTTTGAGACGCTTGTTTCAAACTCCTATTAAAGTCTTCAACGATGTTTTTTTTCTAACTTGAAGGAGGAAAGTCCATTATATACCGGGCAGATAGGACAAATGAATAGCGATTTTTTTACAATTTTTGGGAATTTTCAAAAATCATCTAAATTGGCGCTTTTTGCTGGCCGATTCAAAGCGTTTTTACCGGGAGACTCTAAATGCCGGAAAGCAGCATTTTCACGCGTTTTCCAGAAGAAAGTCCTTTGTATAAATGGTGAAAATTGGAATTCCATGAGCCTCGTTTTGCCGCTTTTGGCCACTTTTTAAAAAACATAAAAAACGTTGTTTTTTGCCGGCCGATTCAAAGCGTTTTTACCGGGAAACTCTAAATGCCGGAAAGCTGCATTTTCACGCGTTTTCCAGATGAAAGTCTTTTGTATAAATGGTGAAAATTGGAATTCCATGAGCCTCGTTTTGCATTTTCTGCAGGTTTGTGAATGGTCGTGTGACTCGTTCGACCGTTTTCTGACTAATTTTCAGGCGCTGGTTTCAAAATCCGTCTAAAGTCTGGAACGATGCATTTTGGGCGTTTTGAAGGAAAAAATCCACTCTATAAATGACGAACATCATAAATAAATCGCGCTCTTTTTGCAACTTTTGGCCATTTTTCAAAAAACATTAAAAAAAAAACGTTGTTTTTTGCTGGCCGATTCAAAGCGTTTTTACCGGGAAACTCTAAATGCCGGAAAGCTGCATTTTCACGCGTTTTCCAGATGAAAGTCTTTTGTATAAATGGTGAAAATTGGAATTCCATGAGCCTCGTTTTGCATTTTCTGCAGGTTTGTGAATGGTCGTGTGACTCGTTCGGCCGTTTTCTGACTAATTTTCAGGCGCTGGTTTCAAAATCGGTCTAAAGTCTGGAACGATGCATTTTGGGCATTTTCAAGGAAAAAATCCACTCTATAAATGACAAACATCATAAATAAACTGCGCTCTTTTTGCAACTTTTGGCCATTTTTCAAAAAACATTAAAAAAAAACGTTGGTTTTTGCTGGCCGATTCAAAGCGTTTTTACCGGGAAACTCTAAATGCCGGAAAGCTGCATTTTCACGCGTTTTCCAGATGAAAGTCTTTTGTATAAATGGTGAAAATTGGAAATCCATGAGCCTCGTTTTGCATTTTTTGCAGGTTTGTGAATGGTCGTGTGACTCGTTCGACCGTTTTCTGACTAATTTTCAGGCGCTGGTTTCAAAATCGGTCTAAAGTCTGGAACGATGCATTTTGGGCGTTTTCAAGGAAAAAATCCACTCTATAAATGACAAACATCATAAATAAACTGCGCTCTTTTTGCAACTTTTGACCATTTTTCAAAAAACATTTTAAAAAAACGTTGTTTGTTGCTGGCCGATTGAAAGCGTTTTACCGGGAAACTCTAAATGCCGGAAAGCTGCATTTTCACCCGTTTTCCAGACGAAAGTCTTTTGTATAAACGGTGTGAAAATTGGAATTCCATGAGCCTCGTTTTGCATTTTTCTGCAGGTTTGTGAATGGTCGTGTGACTCGTTCGACCCTTTTCTGACTAATTTTCAGGCGCTGGTTTCAAAATCGGTCTAAAGTCTGGAACGATGCATTTTGGGGGTTTTTAAGGAAAAACTCCACTCTATAAATGACGAACATCATAAATAAATCGCGCTCTTTTTGCAACTTTTGGCCATTTTTCAAAAAACATTTTAGAAAAACGTTGTTTTTTGCTGGCCGATTCAAAGCGTTTTTACCGGGAAACTCTAAATGCCGGAAAGCCGCATTTTCACACCCGTTTTCCAGATGAAGTCTTTTGTATAAATGGTGAAAATCGGAATTCCATGAGCCTCGTTTTGCATTTTCTGCAGGTTTCTGAATGGTCGTGTGACTCGTTCGACCGTTTTCTGACTAATTTTCAGGCGCTGATTTCAAAATCGGTCTAAAGTCTGGAACGATGCATTTTGGGCGTTTTAAGGAAAAACTCCACTCTATAAATGACGAACATCATAAATAAATCGCGCTCTTTTTGCAACTTTTGGCCATTTTCAAAAAACATTAAAAAAAAAAACGTTGTTTTTTGCTGGCCGATTCAAAGAGTTTTTACCGGGAAACTCTAAATGCCGGAAAGCTGCATTTTCACTCGTTTTCCAGATGGAAAGTCTTTGTATAAATGGTGAAAATTGGAATTCCATGGGCCTCGTTTTGCATTTTCTGCAGGTTTGTGAATGGTCGTGTGACTCGTTCGACCGTTTTCTGACTAATTTTCAGGCGCTGATTTCAAAATCGGTCTAAAGTCTGGAACGATGCATTTGGGTGTTTTCAAGGAAAAAATACACTCTATAAATGACGAACATCATAAATAAATCGCGCTCTTTTTGCAACTTTTGGCCATTTTTCAAAAAACATTAAAAAAAACGTTGTTTTTTGCTGGCCGATTCAAAGCGTTTTTACCGGGAAACTCTAAATGCCGGAAAGCTGCATTTTCACGCGTTTTCCAGATGAAAGTCTTTTGTATAAATGGTGAAAATTGGAATTCCATGAGCCTCGTTTTGCATTTTCTGCAGGTTTGTGAATGGTCGTGTGACTCGTTCGACCGTTTTCTGACTAATTTTCAGGCGCTGATTTCAAAATCGGTCTAAAGTCTGGAACGATGCATTTTGGGTGTTTTCAAGGAAAAAATCCACTCTATAAATGACAAACATCATAAATAAACTGCGCTCTTTTTGCAACTTTTGGCCATTTTTCAAAAAACATTAAAAAAAAACGTTGTTTTTTGCTGGCCGTTTCAAAACGTTTTACCGGGAAACTCCAAATGCCGGAAAGTTGCATTTTCACCCGTTTTCCAGATGAAAGTCGTTTGTATAAATGGTGAAAATTGGAAATCCATGAGCCTCGTTTTGCATTTTTTGCAGGTTTGTGAATGGTCGTGTGACTCGTTCGACCGTTTTCTGACTAATTTTCAGGCGCTTTTTTCAAAATCGGTCTAAAGTCTGGAGCGATGAATTTTGGGCGTTTTCAAAGAAAAAATCCACTCTATAAATGACAAACATCATAAATAAACTGCGCTCTTTTTGCAACTTTTGGCCATTTTTCAAAAAACATTAAAAAAAAACGTTGTTTTGTGCTGGCCGATTCAAAGCGTTTTTACCGGGAAACTCTAAATGCCGGAAAGCCGCATTTTCACGCGTTTTCCAGATGAAAGTCTTTTGTATAAATGGTGAAAATTGGAATTCCATGAGTCTCGTTTTGCATTTTCTGCAGGTTTGTGAATGGTCGTGTGACTCGTTCGACCGTTTTCTGACTAATTTTCAGGCGCTGATTTCAAAATCGGTCTAAAGTCTGGAACGATGCATTTTGGGCGTTTTTAAGGAAAAACTCCACTCTATAAATGACGAACATCATAAATAAACTGCGCTCTTTTTGCAACTTTCGGCCATTTTTCAAGAAACATAAAAAAAAACGTTTTGTGCTGGCCGATTCAAAGCGTTTTTACCGGGAAACTCTAAATGCCGGAAAGCCGCATTTTCACGCGTTTTCCAGATGAAAGTCTTTTGTATAAATGGTGAAAATTGGAATTCCATGAGCCTCGTTTTGCATTTTCTGCAGGTTTGTGAATGGTCGTGTGACTCGTTCGACCGTTTTCTGACTAATTTTCAGGCGCTGGTTTCAAAATCGGTCTAAAGTCTGGAACGATGCATTTTGGGCGTTTTTAAGGAAAAACTCCACTCTATAAATGACGAACATCATAAATAAACTGCGCTCTTTTTGCAACTTTTGACCATTTTTCAAAAAACATTTTAAAAAAACGTTGTTTTTTGCTGGCCGTTTCAAAGCGTTTTTACCGGGAAACTCTAAATGCCAGAAAGCTGCATTTTCACCCGTTTTCCAGATGAAAGTCTTTTGTATAAATGGTGAAAATTGGAATTCCATGAGCCTCGTTTTGCATTTTCTGCAGGTTTGTGAATGGGCCGTGTGACTCGTTCGACCGTTTTCTGACTAATTTTCAGGCGCTGGTTTCAAAATCCATCTAAAGTCTGGAACGATGCTTTTTGAGCGTTTTTAAGGAAAAACTCCACTCTATAAATGACGAACATTATAAATAAACTGCGCTCTTTTTGCAGCTTTTGGCCATTTTTCAGAAAACATTACAAAAAACGTTGTTTTTTGCTGGCCGATTCAAAGCGTTTTTAACCGGGAAACTCTAAATGCCGGAAGCTGCATTTTCACGCGTTTTCCAGATGAAAGTCTTTTGTATAAATGGTGAAAATTGGAATTCCATGAGCCTCGTTTTGCATTTTCTGCAGGTTTGTGAATGGTCGTGTGACTCGTTCGACCGTTTTCTGACTAATTTTCAGGCGCTGGTTTCAAAATCCGTCTAAAGTCTGAAACGATGCATTTTGGGCATTTTCCAGGAAAAACTCCACTCTATAAATGACAAACATCGTAAATAAACTGCGCTCTTTTTGCAACTTTTGGCCATTTTTCGAAAATCATTTAAAAAAAAAACGTTATTTTTTGCTGGCCGATCCAACCGTTTTTACCGGGAAACTCTAAATGCCGGAAAGCTGCATTTTCACGCGTTTTCCAGATAAAAGTCTTTTGTATAAATGGTGAAAATTGGAATTGCATGAGCCTCGTTTTGCATTTTCTGCAGGTTTGTGAATGGTCGTGCGACTCGTTCGACCCTTTTCTGACTAATTTTCAAGCGCTGATTTCAAAATCGGTCTAAACGTCTGGAACGATGCATTTTGGTCGCTTTCAAGGAAAAAATCCACTCTATAAATGACGAACATCATAAATAAATCGCGCTCTTTTTGCAACTTTTGGCCATTTTTCAAAAAACATTAAAAAAACGTTGTTTTTGCTGGCCGATTCAAAGCGTTTTTACCGGGAAGCTCTAAATGCCGGAAAGCTGCATTTTCACCCGTTTTCCAGACGAAAGTCTTTTGTATAAATGGTGAAAATGGGAAATCCATGAGCCTCGTTTTGCATTTTTTGCAGGTTTGTGAATGGTCGTGTGACTCGTTCGACCGTTTTCTGACTAATTTTCAGGCGCTGATTTCAAAATCGGTCTAAAGTCTGGAACGATGCATTTTGGGCGTTTTTAAGGAAAAACTCCACTCTATAAATGACGAACATCATAAATAAACTGCGCTCTTTTTGCAACTTTTGGCCATTTTTCAAAAAACATTTAAAAAAAACGTTGTTTTTTGCTGGCCGATTCAAAGCGTTTTTACCGGGAAACTCTAAATGCCGGAAAGTTGCATTTTCACGCCTTTTCCAGATGAAAGTCTTTTGTATAAATGGTGAAAATTGGAAATCCATGAGCCTCGTTTTGCATTTTTTGCAGGTTTGTGAATGGCCGTGTGACTCGTTCGCCGTTTTCTGACTAATTTTCAAGCGCTTGTTTCAAAATCCGTCTAAAGTCTGGAACGACGCATTTTGGGGGTTTTCAAGGAAAAAATCCACTCTATAAATGACGAACATCATAAATAAATCGCGCTCTTTTTGCAACTTTTGGCCATTTTTCAAAAAACATTAAAAAAAACGTTGTTTTTTGCTGGCCGATTCAAAGCGTTTTTACCGGGAAACTCTAAATGCCGGAAAGCTGCATTTTCACCCGTTTTCCAGACGAAAGTCTTTTGTATAAATGGTGAAAATTGGAATTCCATGAGCCTCGTTTTGCATTTTCTGCAGGTTTGTGAATGGTCGTGTGACTCGTTCGACCGTTTTCTGACTAATTTTCAGGGCGCTGGTTTCAAATCGGTCTAAAGTCTGGAACTATGCATTTTGGGCGCTTTCAAGGGAAAAATAGACTCTATAAATGACGAACATCATAAATAAATCGCGCTCTTTTTGCAACTTTTGGCCATTTTTCAAAAAACATTAAAAAAAAAAACGTTGTTTTTTGCTGGCCGATTCAAAGAGTTTTTACCGGGAAACTCTAAATGCTGAAAAGCTGCATTTTCACCCGTTTTCCAGATGAAAGTCTTTTGTATAAATGGTGAAAATTCGAAATCCATGAGCCTCGTTTTGCATTTTTTGCAGGTTTGTGAATGGCCGTGTGACTCGTTCGACCATTTTCTGACTAATTTTCAGGCGCTTTTTTCAAAATCGGTCTAAAGTCTGGAACGATGCATTTGGGCGCTTTCAAGGAAAAAATACACTCTATAAATGACGAACATCATAAATAAACTGCGCTCTTTTTGCAACTTTTGGCCATTTTTCAAAAACATTTTAAAAAAACGTTGTTTTTTGCTGGCCGATTCAAAGCGTTTTTACCGGGAAACTCTAAATGCCGGAAAGCTGCATTTTCACCCGTTTTCCAGATGAAAGTCTTTTGTATAAATGGTGAAAATTGGAATTCCATGAGCCTCGTTTTGCATTTTCTGCAGGTTTGTGAATGGTCGTGTGACTCGTTCGACCGTTTTCTGACTAATTTTCAGGCGCTGATTTCAAAATCGGTCTAAAGTCTGGAACGATGCATTTTGGGCGTTTTCAAGGAAAAAATCCACTCTATAAATGACGAACATCATAAATAAACTGCGCTCTTTTTGCAACTTTTGGCCATTTTTCAAAAAACATTTAAAAAAAACGTTGTTTTTTGCTGGCCGATTCAAAGCGTTTTTACCGGGAAACTCTAAATGCTGGAAAGCTGCATTTTCACCCGTTTTCCAGATGAAAGTCTTTTGTATAAATGGTGAAAATTCGAAATCCATGAGCCTCGTTTTGCATTTTTTGCAGGTTTGTGAATGGTCGTGTGACTCGTTCGACCGTTTTCTGACTATTTTTCAGGCGCTGGTTTCAAAATCCGTCTAAAGTCTGGAACGATGCATTTTGGGCATTTTCAAGGAAAAACTCCACTCTATAAATGACAAACATCGTAAATAAACTGCGCTCTTTTTGCAACTTTCGGCCATTTTTCAAAAAACATAAAAAAAACGTTGTTTTTTGCTGGCCGATTCAAAGCGTTTTTACCGGGAAACTCTAAATGCCAGAAAGCTGCATTTTCACCCGTTTTCCAGATGAAAGTCTTTTGTATAAATGGTGAAAATTGGAATTCCATGAGCCTCGTTTTGCAGTTTTTGCAGGTTTGTGAATGGCCGTGTGAATCGTTCGACCGTTTTCTGACTAATTTTCAGGCGCTGGTTTCAAAATCCGTCAAAACGGTGCATTTTGGGCGCTTTCAAGGAAAAAATCCACTCTATAAATATCGAACATCATAAATAAACTGCGCTCTTTTTGCAACTTTCGGCCATTTTTCAAAAAACATTAAAAAAACGTCGTTTTTCGCTTCCCGATTCAAAGCGTTAGTCGCAAAAAACTCTAAAACCTGGAAAATTGCATTTGAATCGCATTTAACTGAAGAAAGCCTTTTGAAGAGCGCTAGCAGAATTCCTCTATATAACTCAATTTGCAACTCCTTCAAACTTTCACTGAAAAAACCCGAGTTGAACTAAAAAAAATCAATTTTACTACGCTTTTTCAGGCTATTTCCTCCAACCAGAACAGATGGGGCTTGAAAACAAAGCGAGTAAGAACGAAAAAATCGACTTCTACTGCAGGCTTTTTGGGGCTAAGCCCAAGAAAAGCCATCAGAGCTTCAAAGGGTCTTCGTTCCGCAATTACTCTCTGTATATTCAAGGGCGGTTGCCGTTGTGCGGTAATATAAAGCATACGAGCCTGGAAAAGTTTCCCAATCTCCCATTTTCAATCGCTGTTTGGAAAATGCGCCTTTCCACCCCGTTTCCAATTTTCCTTAATTCCGGCCAACCCGCTCTTTTAGGGGCCCGCGCCCTGGAAACTTCCCCCCTAATTATTCCTCATTTCGTGCACGGATATTCTGGATAGATTGTCGCGGACATCGCAAGTGAAAGTAGCAGTAGCAAACCTACATTTTTTTACATAAATTTGCGGCAATATCGGACTCGTTTCCGATTCCCTCGGGACTCGTTCCTTTCTTTTCCCGTATCCAATCCGGGGGATTATCTCCGGCTTTTCCGGAATTTATTTAGGTCCGTGCAGATTTCCGAAGGACCTCAACCTGCCGTACCTTTGACGGCCCTAATTCATCCCTGGAGTATTCCAGGTTTGCGACATATTTGATGCTGTTTTTCATTAAATGTTTGTTCCAGTTCTGGATAGAGCAACTAACTGGGCTTAGCACTTAAGCCTGGACTGGTAAAAGTTGTGCCAGAGATTGAAAACCGCAGGATATCGCCGTTGATTGTTCTGTTTGGCCTGGAAAACTTCATTTTCCAGAACGACGGTATGACAGAGCGGCTCTAATTGAATTCGGGGCCTGATTTAATTAACGAAGAAATAGTTGTTTGGGACCGGTTAGTTCGAACAAGGAAAAATCTGCTTTGAGACCGGCTACGGCTGGTAGAGGGCCAGCGGGTTGTAATTAGACTGTCGTCTTATTAAATTAGCCAACAACAGCGAAAATGCTGCAAAAGCAAGTTTTGTTCTTTGCGCGCGGTACATTTTCCACATTCGCGCCCCTTGAAGTCTATGGATCCAGACGGGACGTGACGAGTGTATACAATTCCTAATTAGCCAACACTGTGCTCAAAGCCTGGCAATTAGAACGTGTAATTAGGGGAATGTTTGCGCGGTGAAAGTGCTGTTCAAGATTGCTGGCCAATGTGCAGGTTCACTCATTTTTCTCACTCCAGAAAACCCTCCAAGGATGCAGCTTCTCTTCAGGCTCAGTTGACTTTTGGAGTGAGCATAGTCCTTTGATGAGTGCAAATGCGTTTCACCAAACCTGGATGTTTCGTTGTGGTTTTCCGAATTAAAAATGGCAGGTCTATGAGCAAGGTTTCCTCCTCAAAATAGAGCTAAAATCAGCGCTCCATCTGAAGAGGTGAATTTGCGGCACAGTTTTAACAGTCTGTGAAATTTCGCCTAAATTTCAAAGCCACTCAAAACCCCTCTGCAGGGGTTTTAGAGCAAGGATTTGCCTCTAAACTGGTGCCAAAATGTGCGCTCTATCTTAAGTGGTTTCTTCGGAATTAATTTTTGAAAAAACTGCTGTTCATCTCAAGGGAGTTGCTTGCCACTCGAAGTTGCCTCGAAAGTTTGCCACTCGAAAGTCCTTTTCAGCAGTTTTAGAGCAAGGTTATGCCTCCAAACTAGTGGTGAAATGAGGGCTCTATTTTACACGGTTTCTTCGAAATTAATTTTTGGAAAATTGCTTGTTTTTCGGGAAAGTCATTTTTTACAGGTCGAACCACATATTCAACGGTCTGTAAAAACTCGCTCATCATTACCACTCAAAAGGTCTTTTAGGCAGTTTTATAACGAAGTTTTTCCTGCAAAATAGTGCTAAAATAACGGTTTTATCTTGGGTGGTTTCTTCGGCATTGATTTTTTGGATAATCGGTTGTTTTTATTTAGAAAAGTCGATTTTTACAGATAGAGGCACATATTTAACAGCCTGTGAAAATTCGTTCAAGCTTACCACGTAAAAGCATTTTTCTCCAGTTTTAGAGCAAAGCTTTCTCTTCAAAATACTGCCAAAATGAGCGCCCTACATCTGGAAGTTACTTTGCACTTATTTTTTAAAAAAGAGATTTTTCATTTCCAGGGAGTGGCTTTAAAAAGGTCGCGGCTCAATTTTAACAGGATGTGCAAATTGGTCTAAAATTGCCACTCAAATGTCTTTTTGAGCACTTTTAGGGCAGGGTTTTCTCTGCAAAACTGTGCTTAAACGAGCGCTCAATCTTGAGTGGTTTCTTCGGAATTAATTTTTGGAAATTGGGCAGTTCATTTCATGAATGTGGAGTTACTCAATTTGGGGCACAGCTTTAACAGTCTGTGAAAAATCGCTTAAATTAACCACTCAAAAGCCCTCCACATGAGTTTTAGAGCAAGGTTTTTCCTTCCAAACAGTACCAAAACGAGCGCTCTAGCTTAAGTGGTTCTTTCGAAATTAAATTTTGAAAAAGCGATTGTTCATTTCAAAGGAGTCGCTTTATAAATGTCGAAGCACAGCTTTGACAGTTTGTGTAAATTAGTCCAAACTTGTCACTCAAAAGGGCTTTTCAGAACTTTTAGAGCAAGGTTTTGCCTCCAAACTAGTGGTGAAATGAGGGCTCTATTTTACACGGTTTCTTCGAAATTAATTTTTGGAAAATTGCTTGTTTTTCGGGAAAGTCATTTTTTTCAGGTCGAACCACATATTCAACGGTCTGTAAAAACTCGCTCATCATTACCACTCAAAAGGTCTTTTAAGCAGTTTTATAACGAAGTTTTTCCTGCAAAATAGTGCTAAAATAACGGTTCTATCTTGGGTGGTTTCTTCGGCAGGGATTTTTTGGATAATCGGTTGTTTTTATTTAGAAAAGTCGATTTTTACAGATAGAGGCACATATTTAACAGCCTGTGAAAATTCGTTCAAGCTTACCACTTAAAAGCCATTTTTCTCCAGTTTTAGAGCAAAGGTTCCTCTTCAAAATGCTGCCAAAAAGAGCGCCCTACATCTGGTAGTTGCTTTGGACTTATTTTTTGAAAAAGCGATTTTTCATTTCCAGGGAGTGGCTTTAAAAAGGTCGCGGCTCAATTTTAACAGGATGTGCAAATTGGTCTAAAATTGCCACTCAAATGTCTTTTTGAGCACTTTTAGGGCAGGGTTTTCTCTGCAAAACTGTGCTTAAACGAGCGCTCAATCTTGAGTGGTTTCTTCGGAATTAATTTTTGGAAATTTGGCAGTTCATTTCATGAATGTGGAGTTACTCAATTTGGGGCACAGCTTTAACAGTCTGTGAAAATTCGCTTAAATTAATCACTCAAAAGCCCTCCACAGGAGGTTTAGAGCAAGGTTTTTCCTTCCAAACAGTACCAAAACGAGCGCTCTAGCTTAAGTGGTTCTTTCGAAATTAAATTTTGAAAAAGCGATTGTGTATTTCAAAGGAGTCGCTTTATAAATGTCGAAGCACAGCTTTGACAGTTTGTGTAAATTTGCCCAAACTTGTCACTCAAAAGGGCTTTTCAGAACTTTTAGAGCAAGGTTATGCCTCCAAACTAGTTGTGAAATGAGGGCTCTATTTTACACGGTTTCTTTGAAATTAATTTTTGGAAAATTGCTTGTTTTTCGGGAAAGTCATTTTTTTCAGGTCGAACCACATATTCAACGGTCTGTAAAAACTCGCTCATCATTACCACTCAAAAGGTCTTTTACGCAGTTTTATAACGAAGTTTTTCCTGCAAAATAGTGCTAAAATAAGGGCTCTATCTTGGGTGGTTTCTTCGGCATTGATTTTTTGGATAATCGGTTGTTTTTATTTAGAAAAGTCGATTTTTACAGATGGAGGCACATATTTAACAGCCAGTGAAAATTCCACGTAAAGCAATTTTTCTCCAGTTTTAGAGCAAAGGTTTCTCTTCAAAATAATGCTAAAACGAGCGCTCTATCTTCGACAGTTACTTTGATATCTGTTTTTGAAAAAACTCTTATTCATTTCAAAGAAGTCGCTTTAAAAAGGTCGCGGCACACAGTATGTGTAAATTTGTGCAACTTTGCCACTCAAATACCTTTTCGTGGAGATTTAGAGCAAGGTTTCCTTTTCAAAATAGAGCAAAAATGATTCCTGTAGCTCCGGTAGTTCTTGCGGAATTAATTTTTCGAAATTTCGTGGTTGCACAAAGTTTCACAATTTGAGGCACAAATTTAACGCTCTGGGAAAACTCGCCGAAACTTTCCACTCAAAAGCGCTTTGCAACAAGTTTAGGGCAAGGTTTTGCCTTTAAAACAGTGTCGGAATGAGCGCTCTATCTGAGATGGTTCCGTCAGAATTAATTTTTTAAATTTTACTGTTCTTTTCAGTAAAGTCGCTTTATGGAAGTCGAAACAGAACTTTAAAATTCAGTCGAAATTCGTCAGTTGAAAGCCCTTTTAAGGGCAGTATTTTTTCTTTAAAAATATGCTAAAACCAGCTTTTAGTCTTTGCTGGTTTCTTCGGAATAAATTTTTGAAAAATCAATTGCTCATTTCACGGGAGTCGTTCCACGAGGTGCGAGGCACAGCTTTAACAGTTTGCGTAAATTTGCCTTTCTTTCGGAATAAAAAAAACTGATAATCCTCTGCAGGATTTTAAAGGTAATTTCCAGGCAATTGCAGGCGCTTCCCATAAAGCCATCTGGCGAATACCGTTCAATTCTGATGGGATTCGAGACGTTTTATAACGGCCGGGATAATTCCAGGACAATTTGCCTGGAACGGTGTCGATTTCTTAAACGCAGCAGGAATAAACGGGAATTATGACAAATGGCATTCTGAACCGCTAAATCCAATTATCCACACTTTGGTCGGGAACGGAAAATGCTGCAGTAATTGGCGGTCAAACCGCTAATCCTGCATCGGGCTGCTAACTGGTTTGTGGTGGAAAATTTGCAAAAATCGAACACTAAAACCCAACTAATGAGAACGTCAGTTTCATTCAAATCGTGCTCCAGAATCTCATGCGGTTTTCCAAGGAAAAAAGATTGAAAAAAGGCCTTATTTTCCTGCTATTATCAGCCGGTTGAAAACCGGCTCTAGTCGGTCGAGGCTTCTACCATTAAACGGCCCTCAGGAAGAAGTGAGTCTCAAGTGTGTACGTCTGGACGTGAAAGCGCCAGATGTAAATACGCTCCGTTCCCGAGAAAATAGCCGGGAAAAGCGAGGAAAAAACTGGCTTACGGAAATCGAATCCAATCTGTACGGCTGTCGGAACGACCACAAGCTAAATTGGCTATTTCCCAATCCCATCATCCAATGCTTAGCTGGAAAGTGTCCGAAACTGAACAACAAACACAGCATCAAAAGGGATTCAGGCTGATGCACATAGATCCTCCAGATCCTCCAGATCCAGATCATTCCAGAAGTAGAAACGAACGTGGTAGGTAACACACTATTGAACCTGCATCGTTTTTTCCCGGAAAAACTGGACGAAAATGGACTTCGAACTGAAGAACAGTGAAGAACAGTGAAGAAGCATTGAATATGAGAGCAGACCGACTGCTGGAACTGGATTTCATGGAACACAAATGAGGCCAGTTTTTGAAAAATTGTCAAAATTCATCCAAATTGGTCATGGAAACAACATTTTCCAGAGCTTTAGAACATTCTTTTCTGTATCTTTTGGTATCAAACCCAACTCTCTAGCTCAACTGGTTTTTGCGCAATTATTTTTTTAAACAATGGCTGCTAATTGCTAGACCCTCAGTTCGAGGCACAAAATCAGCAATCAAAAAAAGAGTTGTAACCATTTTCCAAATTTTTTGATTAAAACCCAAATTTCCACGGATGTTGAACCACACTTTGGCTTCCCAATAGTGCCAGAATCCAAGCTCCAGCTTGGTTGGTTTCCCTGCAATGAATTTTTGAAAAAGTGGTTGCGAAAGACTTCGATCCAAAACCTGCATGCAATGCTCGAAATTCTTGAACCATCCTCGCTTCGCAGACGATATGTTCCTGATAGCACAGGATCTTAACCAACTCCAAGCAATAAAAAGCCTGTGGAATGAAGAATCAAGCAAAGTTAGCTGGAAGATGACTTACGTTCTCAACCCAGAAACTGGAATAAAAAAAAACTCCTGCCGATTGGTGCTCTATAAATATTCTCATTATTACGGCCTAAAAGTACGTTGTAACACTCTCCATGGAAGCCACCGGTGTTTCCTTCGGTGCCTTCTCAGTCTTTTTGAGGGTCTCTTGGATCTCTGCAAGCGTCATCCCTCTGGTCTCCGGCACCATGAAGTAGATGAAGATCAGCCCGATGATGGTCACCAAAGTGTACATCCAGAATGGGGCTGCCATGCTGGCTGCTTCTGATATTATCGGGAAAGTGAGCAGCACTATGAAAGATGCTGTGAAGGAGACGCATACAGTCAGTCCGGATCCGATGCCTGCAGGAAAAGTTGTTTGGAACATTACTCGGGAGGACTAGGATAAGTCACCTTTGACATTGGAAGGAAAGATCTCCCCAACAATTGACCAGGCCAGCGGTCCCAGGCCGCAACTGAAGAAAATCATGTAGGCCACCATGCAGGTGAGGGGCAGCCAAAAGACGCCCTCCAAGTCCACTTGGCGCATCTGCAAGAAGAAGAACGTGCCCAGAATGGCGCAGGCCACACCGCATCCAACTGCGGACACCATGTAGAGGATTCTTCGCCCGACTTTTTCCACAATGAGGGCAGTGATGAAGTTGGAGCTGATTTGGGACATGCCGAAGATCACAGTGGAGATATCGGGAGAGATTTTCGTGCCACTGGCCTGGAAGATTGGCTTCAAATAGGCCATCACTGGATGAATGCCCGAGAGCTCTTGAATCAGGACCAGTCCGATGCAGATGACCATGGCCCGTTTGGCCGGTTGGGACTTGAGCAGTTCCTTGAAACCTCCTGAAACTGAGCGTGTTAAGGAACCTCACCCCAGCCAATTCTGCTCGATTCATTCACCTTTGCCTTGAGTCTCCTGCACGGCCGCTAGAATCTCCGAAATCTCCTCCTGCACCTCCACGGGCTTTTTCTTGCGCAGCTTCACCAGGGCGGCTTCAGCCTCCTGAATCCTCCCCTTGCCCAGCAGGAATATCGGCGTTTCCGGCATAAATATGCCAAACACTGCAACATTCGCAAATCTTAGTGGTTTCAATGGGGATGCTGCCACCATTTGGTACCTATCAGGAACACCACTAGGGGAATATTGCAGGTCATCGCATACAGTGGTAGGATCAGATGGGCTCCAACTGAGAAAGGGTAGAAAAGCCCCAAGGTGATGAAAACGCCGAAAAGGCACCCGAATTTGGCGCGATTGTGGTTCTGGCAGATTTCCGCCACATACATTGGGCAAATGGCAAAATAGCATCCCACTCCAATCCCCAGCAAGAACCTTTGCAAGATAAATGAGTTTGACTAAGGTCGCCGATGGTTATATGGACGCACCTTGCAAAGTACCACAGCTCAATAATCCTGGCGAAGGCCAGAATGCAGAACCCGACCATTGAGGGAAACCCCAACAGCATCATGGTGAACTTTCTTCCATATCTGTCGGCGATATAACCTGTGAAAAGAAGTCGTGTTTAGCCGCTGAAGAATGTGGATATAAATCTTCTACATGGAAGAGGAATCTTGAGATTTGAGTTTTTATTGTGGTGCTGTTGCAGTAAAGTGCGTCTTAGGAAATGAGGTAAATGGTACGGTAATTTGATCAGAATTGGATACCAAGAAACTTGACCTGCCGGTTTGCAGACAGTGGGCAATTATGCTAATGAGAGTACGCATTTCAGTTGGTCAGGTTTATCCTCAAGGCTGAGTTACTTGGAACATTTGACCACTGAAATCAACACGCATTCCTGCTGCTTAAAACTGTTAACTGGTTTTTAATGGATTAGAAGAACTTGGGTTTACACAGCAGCGTTATTGAACGGGTGCATGAATCAGGGAAGTTTCAGCTTTGTCTTCGGCTCTGCTTAATTTAACTGGTCGATGTTCAAGCTTTAGTTGCTCGCCAACTGGTTGAGGTAGGAAGTTTGTTTTTCCACCAGCAAGCAGAGGAATATCCGATCTTTAAACTGCATGAAGGCTTTTTAGATTGTTTCCGCCCTTGATGTTTGGAGAATTTTCCAAAATCCTTCTTCAATTCAAGGCAATGTTCAAGCTTCAGTTACTCGCAGACCAGACAAGCTAGGGAGTTCCCTTTTCTAGCCGTTTGTAGCCCAAAGTCACGTCTATAAATGCCACAATGGCTTTTTCAAGTTTCTTTTTTTACTAGAAAGTAGAGAAAAACTGCTTCTATAAACGCGATAAAAACTTTCTATATTTCTCTCTTCGTTCAGGTTTGGCAATTTTTCAAACCCAACTTCAACTGCGTATTCATTGCTGACAAATTTCGCAGGTCAATCTTCAAGCTTAAGTTACTCTCAAATCCGCCAAGTTCAAAAGTTTCTTTTTTTACTAGAAAGTAGAGAAAAACTGCTTCTATAAACGCGATAAAAATTTTCTATATTTCTCCCTTCGTTGAGGTTTGGCAACTTTTCAAAACCAACTTCCACTGCGTATTTAGTCCTGGCAAATTTTGCAAGTCAATGTTCATGCTTTAGTTACTCGCAAACCGGTCAAGTGGAAAAGTCTCTTTTTTTACTAAGAAGTGAAGAAAAACTGCTTCTATAAACGCGATAAAAACTTTCTATATTTCTCTCTTCGTTGAGGTTTGGCAATTTTTCAAAACCAACTTCCACTGCGTATTTAGTCCTGACAAATTTCGCAAGTCAATGTTCAAGCTTTAGTTACTCGCAAACCGGTCAAGTGGAAAAGTCTCTTTTTTTACTAAGAAGTGGAGAAAAACTGCTTCTATAAACGCGATAAAAACTTTCTATATTTCTCTCTTCGTTGAGGTTTGGCAATTTTTCAAAACCAACTTCCACTGCGTATTTAGTCCTAACAAATTTCGCAAGTCAATGTTCAAGCTTTAGTTACTCTCAAATCCGCCAAGTTCAAAAGTTTCTTTTTTTACTAGAAAGTAGAGAAAAACTGCTTCTATAAACGCGATAAAAACTTTCTATATTTCTCTCTTCGTTCAGGTTTGGCAATTTTTCAAAACCAACTTCCACTGCGTATTTAGTCCTAACAAATTTCGCAAGTCAATGTTCAAGCTTTAGTTACTCGCAAATCGGCCAAGTTCTAAAGTCTCTTTTTTTACTAGTAAGTAGAGAAAAACTGCTTCTATAAACGCGATAAAAACTTTCCACATTTCTCTCTTAGTTCAGGTTTGGCAATTTTTCAAAACCAACTTCCACTGCGAATTCAGTCCTGACAAATTTTGCAGGTCAATGTTCAAGCTTAAATTACTCTCAAATTCGCCAAGTTCAAAAGTTTCTTTTGTTACTAGAAAGTAGAGAAAAACTGCTTCTATAAACGCGATAAAAACTTTCTATATTTCTCTATTAGTTCAGGTTTGGCAATTTTTCAAAATCAACTTCCACTGCGTATTCAGTCCTGACAAATTTTGCAGGTCAATGTTCAAGCTTAAGTTACTCTCAAAGCCGCCAAGTTCAAAAGTTTCTTTTTTTACTAGAAATTAGAGAAGAACTGCTTCTATAAACGCGATAAAAACTTTCTATATTTCTCTCTTAGTTCAGGTTTGGCAATTTTTCAAAACCAACTTCCACTGCGTATTCAGTGCTGACAAATTTCGCAGGTCAATCTTCAAGCTTAAGTTACTCTCAAATCCGCCAAGTTCAAAAGTTTATTTTTTTACTAGAAAGTAGAGAAAAACTGCTTCTATAAATGCAATAAAAACTTTCTATATTTCTCTCTTCGTTCAGATTTGACAATTTTTCAAAACCAACTTCCACTGCGTATTCAGTCCTGACAAATTTTGCAGGTCAATGTTCAAGCTTAAATTACTCTCAAATTCGCCAAGTTCAAAAGTTTCTTTTTTTACTAGAAAGTAGAGAAAAACTGCTTCTATAAACGCGATAAAAACTTTCTATATTTCTCTCTTCGTTCAGGTTTGGCAATTTTTCAAAACCAATTTCCACTGCGTATTCAGTCCTGACAAAATTTGCAAGTCAATGTTCAAGCTTTAGTTACTCGCAAACCGGTCAAGTTCAAGAGTCTCTTTTTTACTAGTAAGTAGAGAAACACTTCTTCTATGAACGCGATAAAAACTTTCTATATTTCTCCCTTAGTTGAGGTTTGGCAATTTTTCAAACCCAACTTCCACTGCGTATTCAGTCCTGACAAATTTTGCAAGTCAATGTTCAAGCTTTAGTTACTCGCAAACCGGTCAAGTTCAAGAGTCTCTTTTTTACTAGTAAGTAGAGAAACACTTCTTCTATGAACGCGATAAAAACTTTCTATATTTCTCTCTTGGTTGAGGTTTGACAATTTTTCAAAGCCAACTTCCACTGCGTATTCAGTCCTGACAAATTCTGCAAGTCAATGTTCAAGCTTTAGTTACTCGCAAACCGGTCAAGTTCAAGAGTCTCTTTTTTACTAGGAAGTGGAGAAACACTGCTTCTATGAATGCGATAAAAACTTTCTATATTTCTCTCTTCGTTCAGGTTTGGCAATTTTTCAAAACCAACTTCCACTTCGTATTCAGTCCTGACAAATTTTGCAGGTCAATCTTCAAGCTTAAGTTACTCTCAAATCCGCCAAGTTCAAAAGTTTCTTTTTTACTAAAAAGTAGAGAAAAACTGCTTCTATAAACGCGATAAAAACTTTCTATATTTCTCCCTTAGTTCAGGTTTGGCAATTTTTCAAAACCAATTTCCACTGCGTATTCAGTCCTGACAAAATTTACAAGTCAATGTTCAAGCTTTAGTTACTCGCAAACCGGTCAAGTTCAAGAGTCTCTTTTTTACTAGTAAGTAGAGAAACACTTCTTCTATGAACGCGATAAAAACTTTCTATATTTCTCCCTTAGTTGAGGTTTGGCAATTTTTCAAACCCAACTTCAACTGCGTATTCAGTGCTGACAAATTTCGCAGGTCAATCTTCAAGCTTAAGTTACTCTCAAATCCGCCAAGTTCAAAAGTTTCTTTTTTACTAGAAAGTAGTGAAAAACTGCTTCTATAAACGCGATAAAAACTTTCTATATTTCTCTCTTCGTTCAGGTTTGGCAATTTTTCAAAACCAACTTCCACTGCGTATTCAGTCCTGACAAATTTTGCAGGTCAATGTTCAAGCTTAAATTACTCTCAAATTCGCCAAGTTCAAAAGTTTCTTTTTTTACTAGAAAGTAGAGAAAAACTGCTTCTATAAACGCGATAAAAACTTTCTATATTTCTCTCTTCGTTCAGGTTTGGCAATTTTTCAAAACCAATTTCCACTGCGTATTCAGTCCTGACAAAATTTGCAAGTCAATGTTCAAGCTTTAGTTACTCGCAAACCGGTCAAGTTCAAGAGTCTCTTTTTTACTAGTAAGTAGAGAAACACTTCTTCTATGAACGCGATAAAAACTTTCTATATTTCTCTCTTGGTTGAGGTTTGGCAATTTTTCAAACCCAACTTCAACTGCGTATTCAGTCCTGACAAATTTCGCAACTCAATGTTCAAGCTTTAGTTACTCGCAAACCAGACAAGTTAGAAAGTTCCCTTGTCTGCCAGTTTATAGGTCAAAGTTCCTTCTATAAACACTGTAGAGGCTTTATATGTTTTTCTGTTTCCTGAGGTTTAGCGATTTTTCGCATCTAACTTCGTTTGCACCTTCACTCCTGCCAAATTTTGCGAGACAACGTGTAATTTCCAGTGGCTCAAAAACCAGATAAACTAGAAAAGCTGGGAACTTTCTTTTTTAGTCGGTCAATAGAGCAAACTTTCTTCTATAAACTCGGAAAAAACTTTGAATATTTCGCGTTTATCTGAGGTTTGGCAATTTTCGAAAACCAACTTCTTCTATGCGCCTTCAGTCCTCACAAACTTAGCCAGCCATAGTTCAAGCTTCAATTACTGGCAAGGCGCTCGGAAGCTGCTTTTGATACCGATTAGTAGAGCAAAGTCCCTTCTTTAAGCTCTGCAAATTCTTTTGCGGATTTCCCTCTTTGCTGAATTTTGGCACTTTAACTTTGCCTTCAGTGCCACCAAACTCACTACGTTGCTGTTTAAGCCCAAATTGCTCCCAAACCAAAAGGGTTTTGGTTTCTAGAAGGTGCTTTTCTCATTAAAGCACCAAAGAATCTTCCATAGAGTTTGGTAAACCTCTTTCCTTTTAGAGGCTTGACCAATTTCCGAACGCAATCTGAATCTTTGCCCTCAGTTGGTCCAAGCTAAAAAGCTGATTTTCTAGCATAAGTTTCTCCCAATCTGGAAGCGCTCAGAAGTTCTTTTTTCGGTCAATTGGCAGGACAGAGTCAATTCTATGCACCCCCTAAAAGGGGATGTGTTCGGTTATACCTTTTGGGGCATTTTTTTGGACTTTTGACTTCAAAATTGCCAGTTCTAGCAAGTTCGTTTTCTAGATTCAATGACTCCCAAACCACAAGAGCCAGGAACGCCGAAAGTGAGTGAATTTTGGAATTTTTTTAACAACGATATGAACCTTTAAAGTTCATGGTTGCAGGCCAGTTTCATTCATCTTTTTGGAAACAAGCAGAGGTAAATGATTCGTTTCTTCAAACCCATAAATTTCAGTTCAAGCTCTAGCAATTCCGCAAGTTGTTGCAGATAAAACTGCTGATTTCCCGCATTAATTAACCAGTGAATTAATAATAAATAAAAAAATGTAAACCAACAGGATTCGAACATAAATCGAGATGATATAAGCGCTTGAATGAAAGGCGATGAATACATGAATACATCATGAAGGTGGAAACAGAATTAGCATTAGCATTTTCATGAAATATGCTTGATTAATAAGACCGTGACCAGTTTCCCCGCATTGTTGCTGGCCTTTAGCACTAGAAGAAATCAAAAATCATTGTTTGTCAACCGATTGATCAGTGGCCGGGCATCAGATCATTGATCCTGCAGTCCTGTCCATTCCATTTCTTAGATTGCTCACATTGCACGCATCGAGCAAATAACGCAAATCACGCGGAACGAATGATTATTAGAGGAAAACCTGTCGAGATTCCTCCACATTCTCTGATCGGAAATTACCTGCTAAAATCGGCCCGGAAACCGCTCCCAAAGGAAGAAAGGACGCAAGCATGGCCACTTGCGTGGTGGACACTGTGTGGTTGAAAGGGTTTTCTTCGGTCTGGAACTTGGGGATGACTGGAGAGGTCCATGCCACCGATAAACCTCCGGTAAAGGCCGTTAAGTATGCTGAAAAAAAAACAAGATTTGGATTTGTGTCATTTAATGCGTAAATTCCCCGCTTTTTTGAGAGAACCCACATGCTCTTGTGTATTTATTTACTCAAGCTTTAAAAGGCACTTAAATTGTCCTCAGCTTGAATACGTTGTCGTCATCTGTTCGTCTGGAGTTTTTCTTTCAATAAACACGATTTTTTGCGTACGCTTTTAAGCGGTCATTACTCTACTTATCTAATTAACTGTCCTTAAATGTCTTCAACCTTGCTGGACACATTACATAAGAATCCGCAAATTAGTGGATGAATTACCGGCCTCCATCAACCATTAAAATGCTTCCTGTATTGAAATTGTGTGTTGTTTACGCCTAATAAAATACACTTGGTTATTGGCTCTTAAAATTCCCTTTCAAGCCCTGTTTTCCACAGGTTTTTGCAGTTTTTTCGAGCGCAGCTTGATTTGCTTGTTGGAACTGGCTGAAAATTCGCTCTTTACAACTAGAGCCAGATAGAGCATTGATGTTGCTCCATTTAATGGAAAACTGTTTTTTTTTCTGTGTATGTGGAACCCGTGGATAGAGAAATGCTTGGAAATAAAGTAGTTTTTTGAATGTTTGGGAATTTTTTTGAAAGCACGTGAAATTGCAGGTTTCACTTTAGTCTGTTCGTAACTTTCACCACAATCGCAATAAAACTTTCTGGAAATTTTTGCTGTGTTAAATAGAGCGAACTTTCTTCTTTCTATGCATAAAGTTTCCGTTCAATCGATGGGTTACCAAATTTTTTAAATGATTTCAAACAAGCTCAATCGGTGTCTAGAATGCAGCGCACTTAGCAGGCTTGTTTTAAAAAATTCGTCACTTTCATTTGAGCCGGAATAGAAAATTGCGGCTTTCACTGTTAAATAGCCAAAATCTTCTTCAATCCATGGATAAAGTTTCGGTTTAATCCATGCCTTCTTCATTTCTGTGCAATTTAACAAACAGACTCGTAATCGTGGTATTGAATGTAGCGTACTTAGCAGGCCTTTTTTGAAAATCTCGTCACTTCCATTTGCGTCGCCATAGAAAGTTGTTGCTTTTGCTGTTAATCAGCAAAATCTTCTTCTTTCAACTGATAAAGTTTTGCCTTAAGAAATAAGAAAAAAGTCTTCATTTTTGTACCATTCTAGACTCGTAATCGGGGTATCTAGCGGACTTAGCAGGCCTACTTTCGAAGGTTCGCCACTTCCTTTTGAGCTGGAATAGAACTTTAGATTTTTCATTCCTGTATAGAGCGAACTTTCTTTTATACACACGTAAAGTTTCATATTAATAGAGGCTCTCAATTTTTTAATTTTTTATTTTTACAAAAAGCATTTTTCTTTTTAATATTTAGCAGACCTATTTTCAACAATTCCTCATTTCCAATAGAACTGAAATAAAGAGTTGGCTTTTTCAGCGTTAAATAGAGAAAGCCTTGCTCTATTCATGTAGAGAGTTTTGTTGAGTTTTCTGCAATTTTTAACGAAACTCAAAATGCCTACTTCCACTGCACCATAATTGGCAGAACTATTTTTTAAAAAATCGTTACTTCCAATCACACCGGAATACATAATTGAAGTTGACAGCTGTAAATAGAGAAAGTTTCACTCTATCTATCCAGATAATTTCGCCTCAATCGGTGCTTTTGCCATTATTTTATAATTTTTTCAAACCAACTCTCTATTGGCGTATTGAATGGGGCAAGTTGACAAAGCTACTTTCAAAAATGTCTCACTCGAAACGCGGCACCAGTACATAGCTGGCTTTGAGACCCTTAGATAGATAAATCTTTACTCTATAGATATAGATAATTGCGTCTTAATCGGCGCTTTTCCCATTTGTGCACAAATTTTTCCAAATCATGTAGTTATTGGTGAATTGAATTTAGCAAATTGGTAAACCTACTTTCAAAAATTCTTCACTCACACCTCAGCCACAAAAAATTATCCACTTTCATACTATTAAATAAAGAAAGTTTTCCTCTATCTATTCAAACGATTTCGCTATAATCGGCGTGTTTGCCATTTTTGTACAATTTTTTTCACGTCATCTCCCTAACGGTGTAGTGAACGTGCGAAATTAGCAAGCATACTTTCAAAAAATTGTCACTTATAATTGAGCATAAAGAAAAAAATAATTTTGAGACTGTTAAATCAACAAATCCTTGCTTTATCTATCCAGATAATTTCACCTTGTTAATTGATGTTCCAAAATTCGGAACTCACATATCAGCCACAATAGATAATTGACTCTAATATTGTTAAATAGACAAAGCTTTACTGTATCTATCCAGAAAATTTCACCGCAATCGGAGTCTCCCAATTGTTTTTACAATTTTTCCAAATCAACTAGCTGTCGGTGAATTGCAGTTAGCAAATTGGTAAACCTACTTTAAAAAAATTATAACTCACAACTCCGCCACAAGACATAATTCATTGTGACACTGTTAGATAGACACAGCTTTGAGTTATCTACCCAGATAATTTGGCCTTGATCCGTGATTTCTGAATTTTCTTATACCTTTTCCAAATGAACTGGCTATTGGTGAATTGGACTTAGCAAATTCGTAAACCTACTTTCAAAAATTCGTAACTAAGAATTGAGCCGAAATAAGTTATTCACTCTACTACTGTTAAATAGAGAAAGCTTTACTGTATCTATCCAGATAATTTCACCTCAATCGGAGTTTTGCAATTTTTTTTACAATTTTTCCAAATCAACTAGCTGTCGGTGAATTGAAGTTAGCAAATTGGTAAACCTCCTTTAAAAAAATTATAACTCACAACTCCGCCACAAGAGATAATTAATTTTGACACTGTTAGATAGACAAAGCTTTGAGTTATCTACCCAGATAATTTCGTCTTGAGCGGTGATTTTTTAATTTTTTTATACCTTTTCCAAATGAACTGGCTATTGGTGAATTGGACTTAGCAAATTCGAAAACCTACTTTCAAAAATTCGTGACTAAGAATTGAGCCGAAATAAGTTATTCACTCTAATACTGTTAAATAGAGAAAGCTTTACTGTATCTATCCAGATAATTTCACCTCAATCGGAGTTTTGCAATTTTTTTTACAATTTTTCCAAATCAACTAGCTGTCGGTGAATTGAAGTTAGCAAATTGGTAAACCTACTTTAAAAAAATTATAACTCACAACTCCGC
The DNA here is from genome assembly GCA_024550625.1 of Dendroctonus valens. Classification (NCBI taxonomy): domain Eukaryota; kingdom Metazoa; phylum Arthropoda; class Insecta; order Coleoptera; family Curculionidae; genus Dendroctonus; species Dendroctonus valens. Next base: position 1,581,216 of record JAJTJO010000325.1, on the reverse strand, counting down.
CACAAGAGATAATTAATTTTGACACTGTTAGATAGACAAAGCTGTGAGTTATCTACCCAGATAATTTGGACTTGATCCGTGATTTCTGAATTTTTTTATACCTTTTCCAATTGAACTAGCTATTGGTGAATTGAAGCCAGCAAATTGGTAAACCTACTTTAAAAAAATTGTAACTCACAACTCAGCCGCAACAGATAATTCACTTAAATACTGTTAAATAGACAAAGCTTTACTTTATCTATATAGATAATTTTGCCTCAATTCGTGATTTCCTGATTTTTTTACAATTTTTCCAAATCAACTAGCTAATGGTGAATTGCATTTAGCAAATAGGCAAAGCCACATTGAAAAATTCGCCACTCACAATTGATCCCCTGCAGATAATTGACGTTGACGATGTTAAATAGACAAAGAATTTCTCTATCGATCTAGATAATTCTGCTTCAATCGGTGCGTCCCTAATTTTTTGCTGCAATTTTTTCAAAAAAACCTGCAGTTAATTAATCACTGCCTGTATTCTCATGGAATTAAGACTTCACTATCCCCCTGGATACAGAATAGCCTTCAAAACCTTATTAAAAGAAAAATAAAGTCTTCGAAGCTTTTTCCCGGCAACTTTCCATTTTAATGGCATTCTTGGTCAATGCTATTTTGGCCATTTTTACCCCTTCAACTGGCGGGAAGTAAACCTTAAACTAAACTTAAATCTTACCTACAACAACGCTCAGGTACATAAAAAACGGCTCCACAGGGTTTTTGGGTTCCTCTGTCGACCCCTTCGCACCGAACCACTTGAAAACCCGCGCAAAAACCTCAAACATCTTCACCATTGTTGAACAGAATCACTAAGTCTGAGAGCAAACACGACGCCCAGTCAAGAGAGCGTCGGAATATTAAAAATGCAAAACGCTCATTAAATTATTGTCAATGGGTGTATAATTGGTACCCATTGGTAGTCGAGCCGGAATGCAAACACAACAATGTGTTTTACGTATAAAAGTCCGGTACCACTCGCGTCTATGAGGTCACAAAGAGTGCACCACACCCTAAGTGGCACTGATAAAAACGCGCGTTTTTTTTTCACCCACAACTTTACATTCGCACGCTGTTGGTTTTTTTGTGCCTTAAAGTCCAAAGTGACTTCGGTTCGGTGCTGCTGCCCAGCAAGAACTGGTTACCACGACGAAGATTGGCCTAGAGTCTGCTTCAAACGGTCATCCTGCTGGTTTTATGGCTTTGATGGACTCTGCGATGACCCGCAGGAGCAACCTGACCGGTTTCAAGGCGTTTCTTCGTGCGTAATTTACATCAGGTGGACAAATTCCCCATTGCTTTCACTTAGTGCAGCCGGGGAACTGGGAAAACACACCGGAAACTTACCGAAGAAGGCGACAACGGTTCGAACGATTGCCCAGAAGACCTTCAACTCGGCCAGCCCGAAACAATTGCTAGATTGTGGTCTAGATTTTGACCTTTCCAAATCCAAGGATCGAGGAAGTGGCACATGAAACAACTGCCGAAGATATGGGCCGCTTGCAACGACAACGGCAGTTAAACAAAAGGTTAACAGGCGGAAATAAGAAAAAAATCGAGTGATAAACTATGCAAAAGTACACATGCAAACGTATGTGTGCAATGATATCCGGATCTGATATTTGCACTTTCAATTTGACTATTTTGGTTTAAATTTTTTTTTTTCATTAGGCATATTGCTGATGCTGAACGATAGTTCTGGAAAAGGACTATCGAAAATGCTCTTAGGACTGATTGAATATTTCGAACGGTTTCGAAGATATGAGCTTTATAAACCGCGCGAACCACCATGGAAGACATTTCTGCTTCTATAGCTTTAGAGGTTAGGTATTATTAAGAAAATCTTCTTGGCGAAAGACAGTTCTTGAGACGGACTATCGAAAAGGTCCTGAGGACTGATTGGATATTTAGAACCGTTTACGAGATATAAACTGTTTAAACATCGCGAAAAACATCGAAGATATTTTCGCTTCTATCTCCGTATAGGTTAGGTATTATTAGTAAAACCTTTTTGCGAAAGACACTTCTTGAGACGGACTATCGAAAAGGTCCTGAGGACTGATTGGATTTTTCAAACGGTTTTGGAGATATAAGCTGTTTAAATTTCGCGCACTCCCGAATAGACAAAATATTCGCTTCCACTTCTTTAGAGGTTAGGTTTTCTTAGTGAAGCCTTGATGGCAAAACATAGATTTCAAGGCGGAGAATCGAAAAGGTCCTAAAGCCTAATTTGATATTTCGAACGGTTTCGTAGATATGAGCTTTATAAACCGTGCGGACCACCATGGAACACATTTCTGCTGCTATATCTTTAGAGGTTAAGTATTATTAAGGAAACCTTCTGGGCCAAAAACAGCTCTTGAGACGGACTATCGAAAAGGTCCTGAGGACTGATTGGATATTTCTGACGGTTTAGGAGATATAAACTGTTTAAACATCGCGGAAGACATCGAAGATATTTTTGCTTCTCTCTCCTTAGAGGTTAGGTATTCTCAATAAAACCTTATTGGCTAAAGACAGTTATTGAGACGGACTATCGAAAAGGTCCTGAGAACTGATTGGATATTTCTGAAGGTTTAGGAGATATAAGCTGTTTAAACATCGCGGCATACATCGAAGATATTTTTGCTTCTCTCTCCTTAGAGGTTAGGTATTCTCAATAAAACTTTATTGGCTAAAGACAGTTATTGAGACGGACTATCGAAAAGGTCCTGAGAACTGATTGGATATTTCTGACGGTTTAGGAGATATAAGCTGTTTAAACATCGCGGAATACATCGAAGATATTTTTGCTTCTATCTCCTTAGAGGTTAGCTATTCTCAATAAAACCTTATTGGCTAAAGACAGTTATTGAGACGAACTATCGAAAAGGTCCTGAGAACTGATTGGATATTTCTGAAGGTTTAGGAGATATAAGCTGTTTAAACATCGCGGCATACATCGAAGATATTTTTGCTTCTATCTCCTTAGAGGTTAGGTATTCTTGGTGAAACCTTATTGGAAAAAGACAGTGTTTAAAACGTGCTATCGAAAAGGTCCTGAGGACTGATTAGATATTTCGAAAGGTTTCGGATGTATAAGCTGTTTAAATCTTGCACACTCCCGAATAAAAAACATTTTCGCTTCTGCTTCTTTAGAGGTTAGGTATTCTTAGGGGAACCTTGATGGTAACCGATAGTTCTCGAAACGGAGAATTGGAAAGGTCCTAAAGACTAGTTGGATATTTCAAACGGTTTCGTAGATATGAGCTTTATAAACCGCGCGGACCACCATGGAACACATTTGTGATTCTATGTCTTTAGAGGTTAGGTATTATTAAGAAAATCTTCTTGGCGAAAGACAGTTCTTGAGACGGACTATCGAAAAAGTCCTGAGGACTGATTGGATATTTCTGACGGTTTAGGAGATATAAGCTGTTTAAACATCACGGAAGACATCGCAGATATTTTGGCTTCTATCTCCTTAGAGGTTAGGTATTCTTGGTTAAACCTTATTGGCGAAAGACAGTTCTTAAGACGTGCTATCGAAAAGGTCCAGAGGACTGATTGGATATTTCTGTGGGTTTCGGATGTATAAGCTGTTTAAATCTTGCGCACTCCCGAATGGAAGACATTTTCGCTTCTACTCTTTTAGAGGTTAGGTATTCTTAGCGAAATCTTATTAGCGAAAGATAGCCGTCACGGCGGACTATCGAAAAGGTCTTGACGACTATTTGAATATTGCGAATTATTTGAATATTGCGAATATATTTGAATATGACGACTATTTGAATATTTGAATATTGTAAAAATTCGACATTTTTACTCCTAACTTTCAAACCGTGAAGAATTTTGATAAAACCCATTAAAAAATGTAAAGGTCGCAAACAGCGCGATCGAAAAGGTCCTAATGAATTTTTTCGCTATTTTTCACTGTTAAAGAAATATAAGAGAAAATGTGCTTTAATTTATTAAAAATAACTCTATTTCTTTAGAGGTTATGAATTTCGCTTGACGCCTGAGGAGAAAAAGATAGTTCTCGAAACGCCCTATCAAACTGGTCACCAGACTTTAATTGATAATTTTCATCATTTCCAAAATAAAATCAGTTTTATGTTGTTTTGCTCAAATTCTGCTCTGATCTATTTGCAGGTTAGAAATTTCCGATAAAGCCCAATAAAAAACGTAATGCTCTCGATAGTCCATTAAAAGTTCTAGTGATTTTTTCGATATTTTCCACGTTTTCCGAGAAATAATTGAAAATGTACGATAATTTACGAAAAACAGCTTTATCACTTTAGAGGTTAAGAATTTGGCTTGCCACCTGAGGACAAAAATACCGCTTTCGAAACGTTCTATCAAACTGCTTCTTAGGACCGAACAGATATTTTTCATCTATTCCGAGAAAAAGCAGTGTTACATTTTTCTGCTCCTGTCTCTTTTGAGGTTAGGAATTTCTGATAAAGTTCAATAAAAAAAAAAACAAAGCTCTCAATAGTCTCCATCGAAAAAGTTCCGATATTTGCAACCCGTTAAGAAATATAGCTGAAAATTTGCAATAATTTAACAAAAACAGCTGTATCTCTTTGGAGGTTAGGAATTTTGCTTAGTGCCTGAGGACAAAATAATTGCCCTCGAAACGTTCTATAAAACTGGTTCTTAGGAGTCAATAGATATTCCTCATCCATTCTGAGAAAAAAGCAATTTGACATTTTGCCGCTTTGTTTCTGCTCCTATCTCCTTGGAGGTTAGGAATTTCTGATAAAGCCCAATAAGAAAAACAAAGCCCTTAAAGGCCTCTATCGAAAAAGTGCTAATAATTTTCCCTACTTGTTACCGTTTAAGAAATATAATTGAAAATGTGCACTATTTTACGAAAAACTGCTCTATCTTTTTAGAGGTTATGAATTTCGCTTAACGCCCGAGGAAAAAATCGTTCTTCTCGAGACGATCTATCAACCTTGTTCCTAGGGCTCAGTCGGTATTTTGCCCCAATTCCGAGATAAAAGCCATTTTACATTTTTTTGGCCTAATTTGTGCTCCTAACTCTTTAGATGTTAAGAATTTCTAATAAAACTAATCAGTAAAACACTGCTTTCGAGGCTCACTATCGAAAATGTTCAAACAACTAATAGGAAATTTCAAACGGTTTCGAAAATATAAGCTGTTTAAACTTGGCGAACTGCCGAAGAGAGTTCCCATATTTGCTTCCACTTTTTAGAGGTTAGGTATTCCTAACCAAAAGCCGCTTACTCCTGGCTATCCAAAGGCTCCATACGGCTGTTTCCACCCATTTCTCGCCTCAAATAATCAATTTCTCCCACTTTCAGCCAAATAATGTTTTCCAGCTCGGTCACTTTGAGGAATTCTAGTTAACTCAAAATGCAAGTGAAGGGCAAAAATGCAAAATCCCTTGAAGCACCCCAATGTTCATCTGGCGCCAAGGCATCCCGAGAAGGGCATTAATAGAACGAAATTCGAAATGAAAATCTCATACATATTCATGGGAGCTCGGGGGCCGACGGCGTTTTTCAGCTTTCCAGAAAAAGCATTTTCCATCCTGGAATCGGGCGGAAAAGGAAATTAAAGTATTCGCTAATCAATGAAGGAGCCACGGTCACTCACTTTGAGGAAACTTTTCCCAATTTGGAATGCCCTTTGAAAGTTAAACCGCAATTTGGCTGCGGCTTTACTTAGGCAAATTACGTCGCAAACACCCAAACAGCTCTGGCTGTAAATAACGCCCGTTAACACCGAAATTAGCTGGAAACTCCTGGAAATCGGTCAAGGATTCAGGATTGGGTTAATGCTGGGCATTCAGGATTGGGTTAATGCTGGGCATTCGTACGCAACTTTCGCACCGAATGCGAAGCAGGAAATATCGTTTTTTGTGCGTTTCACCTCGACACGACTCCGATCTAATAACGTACGAGATGATCCTGCAGATCCTGCAGATCCGGCAGTATTTTCTGCTAAGTCGCTTTTCCGTTTCCGTGCAAAAATCGTGGCAGTAAACAAAAAGCGAACGGCCTCCTGCGTTGTTTCTTTATATTCTTTGCATGCTCTTCCAGGTTGATAAACGGGTTTCCAGTTCAGCCCTAAAACAGCATTTCCTCTGCCGTTATCGCTGGCTTAATAACGTCGGTTGTTCTGTAGTATAACGGTGACATTTTTGCGATTATTAAACAAGCTGGCTGGTCGGGCGCCCACTAAACCTGTGACTTTATTGGGGCAAACGCCCTCCCCCAGACGAGTGCATTAGAACCAGGCAAAAATATGTAATTGGGCTGAGCAAATTTCCTGTTGAAAGGGCCCCACACAGTCAATAATTTTCCGAGGTTTTGTCACGCTGGGAAATGGGGATCTGGCACTTCTTGCCCAGTTCGACTCAACGCCATTAAGAACCGGGAAAACGCTTAATTGGATGGGATCTAATTGGGTAATTCGTTTCAGATGGAACACAGGGCTTAGTTGGAAAAAGGGATATATTGTCGGGAATTCCGGCTACTGTTGGCACCGATTCAAAGTTGGAAAGTTGCTCGCTCGTAAAGGTATATTGATGGACGGAAAATCCATAACTAGAGCCGAGAAGTGCCGTCACAAAACGTCGTTTCTCCATTAATTCACCACCACATCCATTGTGTTTAACCTAGCGTTGATATGCATGACTGATGATGGTTTAGTTTTGCAGAAACCACGCCATACACACGGCTGGAATATGTTAATGTTTGACAGTCTCTATTATCGCTCTAGTTCCCGGTATTGGGGTATTTATAAAGGCGCCCACTCTTTTACCGAGTGGGACAGATTGCGCTCTGTGTGTAAAAATGGGTGTTTTTGTTCAGGTGCACTCTATGATTAAAAAATTATTTACTCTTAATCTAGAGCGGGCAGTCAGTTGAAGCTTTTCGAGTCGGTAGAAGACACTTAGGTCTTGGAAACGGGAAAATGTCACTGAAATCCCACAAAATTCTGATTTTTGGAGACCTGAAAAATGTTGGTCCGACAATAGGAGTTTTCGTCCAAGTGCACTATATGATTGAAAAATTCCTCATTCTTCATATGGAGCGGCCTCAAACCTGAAACTTTTCCAGTCGGTAGAAGACTCTTCAGTATTCAAAACGCGGAAATTTCACTAAAATCCCACAAATCCCGATTTTTGGGGACCTGAAAAATGTTGGTCCGACAATGGGAGTTTTCGTCCAAGTGCACTAGATAATTGAAAATTTTCTTATTCTTAATATAGAGCGGCTTGAAACCTGAAATTTTTCCAGTCGTTAGAGGACTCTTAGGTCTTGAAAACGGGAAATTTTCACTAAAATCGCACAAAATCCTAACTTTTGGGGACTTGAAAACTTTTGGTCCGACAATGGGAGTTTTCGTCCAAGTGCACTAGATAATTGAAAAATTCCTTATTCTTAATATAGAGCGGCCTGAAACCTGAAACTATTCCAGTCGGTAAACGACTCTTTGGTCTTGAAAACGGGAAAATTTCACGTGAATCCCGCAAAATCCTGATTTTTGAGGACCTGAAAAATGTTGGTCCGACAATGGGGGTTTTCGTCCAAGTGCACTATATGATTGAAAAATTCCTTATTCTTAATATAGACCGGCCTGAAACCTGAAACTTTTCCAGTCGGTAGACGACTCTTAAGTCTTGAAAACGGGAAAATTTCACTAAAGTCCCACGAAATCCTGATTTTTGGGGACCTGAAAAATGTTGGTCCGACAATGGGGGTTTTCTTCCAAGTGAACTACATGATTGAAAATTTCCTTATTCTTAATATAGAGCGACCTGAAACCTGAAGCTTTTCCAGTCGGCAGAAGACTGTTAGGGCTTGAAAATCGGAAAATTTCACTTAAATTCCACAAAATGCTCATTTTTGGGGACCTGAAAAATGTTGGTCCGACAATGAGTTTTCGTCCAAGTGCACTATATGATTGAAAAATTCCTTATTCTTCATATAGAGTAGCCTGAAGCCTGAAACTTTTCGAGTCGGTAGAAGACTCTTCAGTCTTCAAAACGAGAAAATTTCACTTAAATCCCATAAAATCCTGATTTTTGGGGACCTGAAAAATGTTGGTCCGACAATGGGGGTTTTCTTCCAAGTGAACTACATGATTGAAAAATTCCTTATTCTTAATATAGAGCGACCTGAAACCTGAAGCTTTTCCAGTCGGCAGAATACTGTTAGGGCTTGAAAATCGGAAAATTTCACTTAAATTCCACAAAATCCTGATTTTTGGGGACCTGAAAAATGTTGGTCCGACAATGCGGGTTTTCTTCCAAGTGAACTACATGATTTAAAAACTCCTTATTCTTAATATAGAGCGACCTGAAACCTGAAACTTTTCCAGTCAGCAGAAGACTGTTAGGTCTTGAAAATAGTAAAATTTCAATTAAAACCCACAAAATCCTGATTTTTGGGGACTTGAAAAATGTTGGTCCGACAATGGGGGTTTTCGTCCAAGTGCATTATTTGATTGAAAAATTCCTTATTCTTAATATAGAGCGGCCTGGAACCCGAAACTTTTCCAGTCGGTAGAAGACTCTTCAGTATTCAAAACGAGAAAATTTCACTTAAATCCCATAAAATCCTGATTTTTGGCGACCTGAAAAATGTTGGTCCGACAATGGGAGTTTTCGTCCAAGTGCACCATATGATTGAAAAATTCCTCATTCTTCATATAGAGCGGCCTCAAACCTGAAACTTTTCCAGTGGGTAGAAGACTCTTCAGTCTTCAAAACACGAAAATTTCACTTAAATCCCATAAAATCCCGATTTTTGGGGACCTGAAAAATGTTGGTCCGACAATGGGAGTTTTCGTCCAAGGGCGCTATATGGTTGAAAAATTCTTTATTCTTAATATAGAGCGGCCTGAAACCCAAAACTTTTCCAGTCGGTAGAAGACTCTTCAGTCTTCAAAACGAGAAAATTTCAGTTAAATCCCATAAAATGATTCCGAGTCGAGACACCGTAGCGAGCGGTTGTGTGTTTACAAGCGCGCCAATCCATTGGGGTAAAAGTGCGAAAGTGCCAAAAGTGACCAGCAAAGCGAAGTAAACCGCCCGGTTTTGCTACCTGAAAAGGCATCAGGCCCGGTTAAAATGTGGACTGTGCAACGTTGCCACTGTGAACTTTTCACAAACGGACAATATATATATACATATATATACATACGAGTGGAATTCAAACGAAAGGATGGACCCTGGGAGTTCGCAAGAATCCGAATCGGATTATGCCTCCCAGGATGGTGGGTTCAAAATGCCACGAACGAAAAAAACGGGGCAGAAAACCGAAGACGACCCAGCCAACCCAGCCAACCCAGCCAACCCAGCCAACCCCCACAACGACAACACCTGAGGCCAAACGAATAGCGTTGGACTATCAGTCTACAAACAACAAAAACCAAACAACAAAGAGCAAGACATCAACAAGATTTCCCACGTATTCGCACACATTCACAGCGAACGCATTGCCGACCATCACCAGAGTCCAATTTGCAATCAGGTGGGAGGAACTCAACCCCAACAACAAGGATGTGATTATCAGGCAAGATAATTACTTCCTAATCAAAACCAACCAGGAGGACAAAACATCAACAATTTTACAACAACTAAAACAAGAAAACACTGTAACAAGTTACAAATTACAAAAAAACGATAACCTCCCACTAATCCGACAACAAAAGTCAGGTCACCACCATATTACACCATCATATTCTGTCGTCGCCACTGGGGTCGACCTGGACATTGAAGACAGCATGTTTCTGGAACGCCTGGAGCAGCAGGGCTTCAGAATAAGGTTCTGCAGGAGAATTATCTCGCGAGAGCGCAACGCACCCACACTCATGATGAGGCTTATAACCGGCGACATATCCACATACGAAAGGTTGATGAGCGACCGTGCGGTTCATTTTTTGGGCCGCATTTTCAAAATCACCGAAAGTAAACCACCAGCACCCGTGCCTGCGCCGTGTGGCAAATGCAACATATTCAGCCACAAAACTGAAGACTGCAAACAATCGCCAAGATGCAACAAGTGCCAGGGACCCCATCCAACTTCCAGGTGCGAGTCGCCACTGCCAACCAAGTGCGCAGCATGCAACTCAGAGGACCACGCAGCATGGAGCATGAAGTGCCCAAAACGACCGACAGCCCCAATCGTCGGAATACCAAACGTGAAGGTAAAATGCGTTAACAAACGTACGTCCGAGATTGCGGAGACAACGACAGTGGCAAGTAGAATACACACACCCATCACAACACATGACCACATCATAAACAAATACAAACATCAACTTAACAAGACAAACAATACCAACAGAGACGAACTACTAAAAAAACTACGAAAACAATTTATAGAAGATTTTGACATCGACACCTCAGTGGTTTTCTTCGGGAACCATGTCTACATATTAATGTTTGACATGCTCCTGCCCGAGAGACGCTCTCCAACGGAACCCTGCGAACAGGTGAGACAGACGGTGACAAAAGTACAAGATTCAATATGAAAGTACTTTACGCAAACATCAACGGACTTAACAGCAAAAAAACACTTATTTACAATTACATAGAACAAAACGACACAGACTGCTGCATATTTGTAGAGACGAAAACCAAACTGGGACAAACACCAACGTACAGAAATTGGCAGTATATCTATAGGCATGGAAATACCATCAATCATGCCAGGGGCGGGGTCGCAGCTCTCCTAAAACCAACATATAAACTTGGAAGAGCAAATCCTCCCTCCCTCAACAACCCTTTGAACGACTGTCTACACTTTACGCTACCCTACTTAAACGACCTGATACACATATTTCTGACATACATACACCCACACTCCAACCTAGAACAAAACATACTGACTAAAGCGAGCATCTATAAATATGCAATAATTGTAGGCGACTTTAATATGAACAAAAGCAAAACGAAACAGCTTAAAAGATTTCTACAAAATTCTGACTTTATAAAACAGCACACCCCACCAACTTTTCTGATGCCCGCAAACCCAGACTCAACACCAGACGTTCTACTGCACACAAGAAACCTGACAAACACCATCAACAACATAAACTTAACCAACGAGCTTGGATCCGACCACCTGGCTATTACGTTTAACATAGACTTACAACATACGCAACCTACCTCCAATACACCTATAGAGAAAAACTTAAACCTAACAAAGACTGACATAGACAAAGTGAAACAACATATACATGACTACATTCAATCACAAGCACACCCCATTTCAATAGAAACCATACAACAACAACTTTCACTAGCCATAGGAAAATTTAGCCCGGAAATAAAAAATGCTTTCTACCGACATACACTACCCAAATACATACTGAGACTAATAAAACATAAGAGAGAACTGTACAGACTATATACAAACACTCAAAATAACGACCTAAAAAAGACAATGAACCAACTTAACAGAAACATTAAAACTCTGATTGGACAATACCGACAAGACAAATGGCTAGAAACATGTAAAGAAATACAGAAGGACAAAGGCAAAACATACTGGCGAAAAATTAAGAAACTGGCGCAATACAGGAAGACTGGCACTACTGACACAATTGACGAAAACGGAATAGAACGCTACACAGACAAAGAGAAAGCGGACGCATTCGCCAGACACTATCAAAGGACCTTCAGCATATCGACAAACCCTAACTTCGACAATGACAACTGGAACTTGATCAACGACTGGTACTTGAACTATTTTAACAACTCACCAAACTATGCCTGCACACTGATCACAGACATAGAGTACGATGAAGCCCTAGCGCACATCAAGAACACTGCACCGGGGAAGGACAAAATTAAGGCAAAAGTCCTGAAAAGCCTAACTCAAGAAACACACAAACTGATCCTAACTGAATTGAACAACTGCATCACAAATGGCAGAATCCCAGAAACATGGAAAAGCGGCTTAATAATCCCTATACCCAAAAATGGACTGGACAATACACAACCGAGCAACTACAGACCAATTACACTACTTCCAGTACTAGGCAAGATTTTCGAATGCATAATGAAGCAGCGGCTTGACAAAGTGATTGGAAAGTATATACCTACCTACCAATTTGGTTTCAAACAGCATCACTCGACCGTTCATCCGCTCTTTATTTTGGCCAACAATATACAAACTACCCACCTAACTGACAGAAAGACATCTTGCCTGTTTATGGACATTAACAAGGCTTTTGACAGTGTGTGGCATAGAGGCTTACTATACAAACTATACAAACTACACACACCAACATATCTACTACACACCATAAAGAACTTACTAGAAAACAGACAACTACAAGTACGAATTGACAAAACACTGTCATTTCCTTTTTCCCCTGAACAAGGGCTCCCTCAAGGATCCCCGCTCTCACCGTTTCTCTACAATATATACTGCCATGACATATACAATTACAACTTACCAGACAAAAATCAAATCGACAGATCGGCATACATATTACAATACGCAGACGACACGGCACTTATTGTACATGACAAAACTACTGAGAGAGCAGCTCAAAGACTCCAAACACTAACAAACAACACAATGACATGGTTTTATAAATGGAGACTAACACCAAACGCGTCAAAAAAACCAACTTCTGCTCACAAACCACAGACTCAACGCTGACTCCCCTACCATAACTGCAGACGGCCAAACGACACAACCAAAAAACGACGTAAAATACCTTGGAATCACAATTGACCACAAACTTAAATTCACTAAACACATACGAAACATCAGGGCAGAAACAACAAAGAGAACAAAACACTTCCGATCACTAACCTACAAAGACAGAGGAATTAGCACAAACACCGCCACCAAAATATATAAAGCTATTTGTAGACCCTTACTAGACTATGGACATATACTCATGACCAACGGAACAGAAAGGACAAAACGTTATATACAATCAACAGAACAAATTGCACTAAGACTAATAACACGAATAAGACACCCCCAAAACCCACTACACAACCCCCCCACCCAACTACTATACGAACGCACAAACATGACAAAGATCTCGGAAAGACTCATACAGCTACAGACAAAATGGACAAACAACCCCTACAACTGGACCATACTGAATCCCCTTTGTCTTACAAGACCAACCAGACAATCCCGCTTTCGTTTCCCTACACTAACGCCACTCGAACACTTACAAACGCTACGGACTAGTGGACAATAAAATAATTCCTTCTTGCCACTGAAATCTTATTTATTTAATAGTATTGCTAACCTAGAATAAGAGAATTTTCATATTTGTTTTCATTTAGATTAAGACTATATGTATTAAACAAGGGCAGAAAGACCGATAGGTCGATAGCCTTTTTTAGAAATAAAGATATTTACTACTACTCCCATAAAATCCTGATTTTTGGAGACCTGAAAAATGTTGGTCCGACAATGGGAGTTTCCGGCCAAGTGCACTATATGGTTGAAAAATTCCTTATTCTAAAGATAGAGCGGCCTGAAAGCCGAAACTTTTCTAGTCGGTAGAGGACTCTTAGCTCTTGAAAATGGGAAAATTTCACTTAAAACCTACTAAATCCTGATTTTTGGGAACTTGAAAAATGTGGGTCCGACAATGGGAGTTTTGGTCCAAGTGCACTTTATGATTGAAAAATTCCTTATTCTTAATATGGAGCGGCCTGGAACCTGAAACATTTCCAGTCGGTAAAGGACTCTTAGGTATTGAAAACGGGAAAATTTCACTTAAATCCCACAAAATTCTGATTTTTGGGGACCTGAAAAATGTTGGTCCGACAATGGGGGTTTTCTTCCAAGTGAACTATATGATTGAAAAATTCCTTATTCTTAATATAGAGCGACCTGAGACCTGAAACTTTTCCAGTCGGCAGAACACTGTTAGCGCTTGAAAATAGGAAATTTTCACTTAAATTCCACAACATCCTGATTTTTGGGCACCCGAAAAATTTTGGTCCGATAGTGGGAGTTTCCGTCCAAGTGCACTATATGATTCAAAAATTCCTCATTCTTCAAATAGAGCGGCCTCAAACCTGAAACTTTTCCAGTCGGCAGAAGACTCTTCAGTCTTCAAAACGCGGAAATTTCACTTAAATCCCACAAAATCCCGATTTTTGGGGACCTGAAAAATGTTGGTCCGACAATGCGGGTTTTCTTCCAAGTGAACTACATGATTGAAAATTTTCTTATTCTTAATATAGAGCGACCTGAAACCTGAAACTTTTCCAGTCGGCAGAAGACTGTTAGCGCTTGAAAATAGGAAATTTTCACTTAAATCCCACAAAATCCTGATTTTTGGGGACTTGAAAAATGTTGGTCCCCCAATGGGAGTTTTCGTCCAAGGGCGCTATATGGTTGAAAAATTCTTTATTCTTAATATAGAGCGGCCTGAAACCCAAAACTTTTCCAGTCGGTAGAAGACTCTTCAGTCTTCAAAACGAGAAAATTTCAGTTAAATCCCATAAAATCCTGATTTTTGGAGACCTGAAAAATGTTGGTCCGACAATGGGAGTTTCCGGCCAAGTGCACTATATGGTTGAAAAATTCCTTATTCTAAAGATAGAGCGGCCTGAAAGCCGAAACTTTTCTAGTCGGTAGAGGACTCTTAGCTCTTGAAAATGGGAAAATTTCACTTAAATCCCATAAAATCCTGATTTTTGGGGACCTGAAAAATGTTGGTCCGACAATGCGGGTTTTCTTCCAAGTGAACTTTATGATTGAAAAATTCTTTATTCTTAATATGGAGCGGCCTGGAAGCTGAAACTTTTGTAGTCGGTAACAGACTCTTAGGTCTTGATAACGGGAAAATTTCATTTAAATCCCACAAAATTCTGATTTTTGGGGACCTGAAAAATGTTGGTTCGACAATGGGGGTTTTCTTCCAAGGGTGCTATATGGTTGAAAAATTCTTTATTCTTAATATAGAGCGGCCTGAAACTTGAAACTTTTCTAGTCGGTAGAAGACTCTTCAGTCTTCAAAACGAGAAAATTTCACTTAAATCCCACAAAATCCTGATTTTTGGGGACTTGAAAAATGTTGGTCCGACAGTGGGAGTTTCCGTCCAAGTGCATTATTTGATTGAAAAATTCCTTATTCTTTATATAGAGTGGCCTGGAACCCGAAACTTTTCCAGTCGGTAGAAGACTCTTCAGTCTTCAAAACGAGAAAATTTCACTTAAATCCCATAAAATCCTGATTTTTGGGGACCTGTAAAAAGTTGGTCCGACAATGGGAGTTTTCGCCCAAGGGCGCTATATGATTAAAAAATTCTTTATTCTTAAGATATATCGGCCTGAAACCTGAAACTTTTCCAGTCGGCAGAAGACTGTTAGGGCTTGAAAATAGGAAAATTTCTCTTAAATTCCACAAAATTCTAATTTTTTGGGACCTGAAAAATGTTGGTCCGACAATGGGAGTTTTCGTCCAAGTGCACTTTATGATTGAAAAATTCCTTATTCTTAATATGGAGCGGCCTGGAAGCTGAAACTTTTCCAGTCGGTAGAAGACTCTTCAGTCTTCAAAACGAGAAAATTTCACTTAAATCCCACAAAATTCTGATTTTTGGGGACCTGAAAAATGTTGGTACGACAATGGGGGTTTTCTTCCAAGTGAACTACATGATTGAAAAATTCCTTATTCTTAATATAGCACGACCTGAAAGTTGAAACTTTTGCAGGCGGCAGAAGACTGTTAGGGCTTGAAAATAGGAAATTTCACTTAAATTCCACAAAATCCTGATTTTTGGGGACCTGAAAAAATGTTGGTCCGACAATGACAGTGTTGGTCCAAGTGCATTTTATGATTGAAAAATTCCTTATTCTTAATATGGAGCGGCCTGGAACCTGAAACTTTTCCAGTCGGTAGAGCGCTCTTAGGTCTTGAAAACGGGAAAATTTCACTTAAATCCCACAAAATCGTGATTTTTACTGACTTGGTAAATGTTGGTCCAAAAATGGGAGTTTTTAGTCAAGTGCACGTTATGCTTTAAAAAATCGTCACTCTTAATCTGGAGCGGGTAGCAACTTAAAAACTTTTAGGGTCTATGGCACACTGTTGATTCTGGATAACTGGAAAATTTCTCTAAAACTGCACAGAATCCTGATTTTTGGCGACTCGGTAAAGGTCGGTTCAAAAATGGACGATTTTGCCCAAGTGTACACTGTGCTTGAAAAATTCTTCATTCTTAATCTAGAACCAGCAGCGACTTGAAAATTGCACAGTCTGTCGAATGTGCTTGAGTCTGAAAAACTCAAAAATTTCATTTAAATCGCCCTAAATTGTAATTTTTGCGGGGTTGGTAAATTTTGGTCGAAAAATAGCCGTTTTTGCCCAAGTGCAAACCCTATGTTTAAGGTTTTCAAAATTCTAATCTAGAAGGGGCTGCGACTTGAAACTTTTAGAGCCAGCAGAGGGTTCTTACGTCTTGAAAACCCGAAAATTTCACTTTAATTGCACAACATTCTGATTTTTGGCGACTTGGTAAATTTTGGCCCGAAAATGGGCGTTTTTGCCAAAGTGCACTTTATCCTTTAAAAAATTGTCACTCTTAATCTAGAGCGGGTAGCGACTTAAAACTTTTAGAGTCGATGGCGCACTCTTGAATCTGGACAACCGGATATTTTCTCTAAAATCATACAAAATCCTAATTTTTAGCAACTTGGTAAATGTGGGTTCAAAAACGGACGATTTTGCCCAAGTGTACTCTGTGCTTGAAAAATTCGTGACTCTTAATCTAGAACGAGCAGCGACTTGAAACTTGCAGAGTCTCTCAAATGTGCTTGCGGCTGAAAAACTGAAAAATTTCATTTAAATTGCGCTAAATTCTGATTTTGTTGCCCCGAAAATGGGCGTTTTTGCTCAAGTGCACTTTATGCTTAAAAAAATAGTTACTCTTAACTTAGAGCAGGCAGCGACTTGAAACTTTCACTGTCTAAAAACAGTGCTTGAGTCTTCCTAACTGAAAAGCTACATTCAAGTTGCATGAAATCCTGATTTTTACCGAATTGGTAAATGTTGGTCCAAAAATGAGCGTGCACTCTATGGATGAAAAACGTCCAACTCCTGAGTTGGAGCCGCTAGAGACTTAAAACATTCACGGTCCCAATAGGGTGCTTTTGTGTGTTTAAAGAACCCGAAAATTCCATTCAAAGCGCATAAAATCCTGAAGTTTGCCGACTTGGAAAATATTGGTGAAAAATGGGGGTTTTCACCCAAGCGCACCGTATGTTTAAACACAGTCTAACTCCTAATCTAGAGCTGGTGGCAACTTGAGACTTTTCCAGCTTATAGAAAGGACTTGAATAAAGAAGCCCGGAAAATCTCATTCAAGTCGCTCTAAATCCTGAGTGTTTGCCGACCTGGTAAAAATGGACGCTTTCACCCAAGTGCACTCAGTGCTTGAAACCTTCCTAAGTCCTCATCTAGAGGCCAGGAGCAACTTGAAACTCTTACAGTCACTAGAAGACACTCGAGTCTGCAAAATATAAGCTGCTGCTCTATTGTGAGTGCACCAAAACATGAATTTTTAAGCATGTTTCAAGACAGCAGGCAACAAATCAGCATTTGAAAATTTGATATCCAATAAGCTGGACGACAGGAAGGAGACGATGAAAGATATCCCCTTAGAGAGGCCGCTCGCAGTATATTATGTCAGGGCGACGTACTTTATTCGTATGAATTATTTCTTAACCATTATAGCCTGGTATTTATTGCAATTGCACTCGGCTGGCAGCGGCGTATTGCAAGAATTCCAGCTAGTAAAACCATGGTCTTGGTGTCTTGTAAGCGCCGGCACTGTTAGTGGGAAAATTGCTATTCTACGATAGATATTAACGGTGTGAAACCACGAACGTGGACCTGGACAATGGTTTCAGCTCGAGCACGTAATTTTCGTTATTTATGAGCAGCCAAGTCTTATCTATAGCCCTAATAGAGCGCACACGAACCGAAAAACTGCAATTGTTGCAAACAATGCGACTTAATTGCAACCGTGCCGTTTTCCATATTATGGCCCATGTATGCTCAAGCTGCTGCATCCGGGACGCCGTCCACATTTCCAGAATTCCACTCGCATTCATCCAGGCATTCCAAAGCCGGCTATATTTTGGCTGCCGCAAATTGTCTCGCATTGGGTCCCCTCATTTTAAATTCTTTTCCTGCTGGAACTGCACGTGCAGACGAACAGCACAATGGGTCTAGTTCCGGTTTTCCTTTTTTCGCCCGATATTTACGTGCATCGCATTCATGTAGCCAGGAGTCACGTTTTCATGTCGGTGGTTTCTCACATTTCCATCTCTGACGAATTAACCGTACAAAGTTCAGTCCAGATTCAAATCGGAGTTATAAACCCATTCAGTTCTAGCTGCTGGAGGATTAGAGAGTTTCATTGATTGGAAACAGAGGCATTCGTGCCCCATTTGCCCCTTCGGGGGCTTAATAAAGATCGCAAAATGGGAGCCCCACAAACCGGGAATCGTCGTCTACCCCTTGACAATAACGAAGAGAAAGGCTTACTTGCAAATGATGCAAATCAGATTTGTCCGCCGTTCTTTAAAAATTCCTTATGAGTAAACCACTCGAGATTGAACAGGGATTTTTACGGCAATGGATAGAACAAGCTTTATTCTATGTTTCCTCAGAAGTGTGATTGTTATGGAATTTTGGGCTGAATTTTGAGAATTTGTCAAAGTCAGATTGCAATGCTTTTTGCGACTAAATGTACACGACGCCGTTTTTAAAAATCCTCATAAGCAAACCAGTTGAGATTGAAGAGCGCTTATTGCGGCAATGTTTAGGAGCAAGCTTTATTCTATGGTTCCCCAAAGTTTAATTTTTATGAAGATTTGAACTGAATTTTGGGAATTTCTCAAAATCAGATTTGCGATGTTTTTCGCGACAGAATTTGCAGGCCGTTCTTCAAAAAATCCTTATGAGCAAACTAGTCAAGACTGAAGAACGCTTTTTGTGGCAGTTTATAGAGCGAGCTTCATTCTATGTTTCCTTGAAGTTTGGTTCTTCTGCGGGTCTATGCTAAATTTTGATAATTACTCAAAGTGAGACCTGTGATGCATTATGCGCCAAAATTTTCCCGCCGTTTTTCAAGCACTTTTCCCTTCAAAAATTCTGAGCTCCAAAACTCTTGAAAATGGACCGTGGAAACTTTCGCCATATTTACAAAACACTTGAGCCGTAGGATGCTGAAAGTTTCACAAAAATCGGCATGAATTCTGAGTTTTGCCAGTTGAGCAAATGGGGGTCTTAAATCTGCTGTTTTCAGTCGATTGCATGGTCGCCTTCAAACATTTTCAGTTTTAAACTAATACTACTAGCCGTTTGAAAACTTTTTCAATTTTTAGCAGAAACTTGAGCCTAAAAATGCTGAAACTTTCAGAAAAATCGGCCGCAATCCTGAGTTTTTCCAGCTTGGCAAATCTGGGTCTTAAAATTGATGTTTTCCGTTAATTGCACTTTCCCCTTTAAAAATTCTCAGTTTCAAAAATCATGAAAGTAGACATTGGAAACTTTCGCGATCTTTACAAAACGCTTAGGTCGTAGCATGCTGAAAGTTTCACAAAAATCGACATAAGTGCTGAGTTTTGCCAGCTGAGCAAATGTGGGTCTTAAAATTGGTGTTTTCAGTCAATGGCGTGGTCGCCTTCAAACATTTGCAGTTTCAAATTAATACAAGTAGACGTTTGAAAACTTTTTCCGTCTTTAGCAGAAACTTGAGTCTAAAAATGCTGAAAGTTTCATAAAAATCGGACGGAATCCTGGGTTTTTCCAGCTTGGCAAATCTGGGTCTTAAAATTGAATGTTTTCCGTTCATTGCACTTTCCCCTTGAAAAATTCTCAGTTTCAAAAATCATGAAAGTAGACCTTGGAAACTTTCGCGATCTTTACAAAACGCTTAGGTCGTAGCATGCTGAGAGTTTCACAAAAATCGATATAAGTGCTGAGTTTTGCCAGCTGAGCAAATGTGGGTCTTAAAATTGGTGTTTTCAGTGAATGGTGTGGTCGCCTTCAAACATTTGCAGTTTCAAATTAATACGAGTAGACGTTTGAAAACTTTTTCGTCTTTAGCAGAAACTTGAGTCTAAAAATGCTGAAAGTTTCATAAAAATCGGACGGAATCCTGGGTTTTTCCAGCTTGGCAAATCTGGGTCTTAAAATTGATGTTTTCCGTTCATTGCACTTTCCCCTTTAAAAATTCTCAGTTTCAAAACTCATAAAGGTAGACCTTTGAAACTTTCGCCACCTTTACAAAACACTTAGGTCTTAGGATGCTCAAAGTTTCACAAAACTCGGCATGCATTTTGAGTTTTGCCAGCTGAGCAAATGTGAGTCTTAAAATGGCTGTTTTCAGTCGATTGCGTGGTCGTCTTTAAAATTTTACAGTTTCCAAACTAATACAAGTAAACATTTTAAAACTTTAACATCTTTAGGAGAAACTTGAGTCTAAACATGCTGAAAGTTTCAGAAAAATCGGGGGAATCCTGAGTTTTTCTAGCTTGGCAAATCTGGGCCTTAAAATTGATGTTTTCCGTTAATTGCACTTTCCCCTTTAAAAATTCTCAGTTTCAAAACTCATAAAAGTAGACCTTTGAAACTTTCGCCATCTTTACAAAACACTTAGGTCTTAGGATGCTGAAAGTTTTACAAAACTCGGCATGAATTTTGAGTTTTTCCAGCTGAGCAAATGTGGGTCTTAAAATTGTTGTTTTCAGTCGATTGCGGGGTCGCCTTTAAAATTTTCAGTTTCAAAGTAATGCAAGTAGACTTTTAAAAACTTTTCCCATCTTTAGCAGGAACTTGACCCTAAAAATGCTGAAAGTTTCAGAATAATCGGGCGGAATCCTGAGTTTTTCTAGCTTGGCAAATCTGGGTTTTAAAATTGCTGTTTTCCGTTAATTGCACTTTCCCTTTTAAAAATTCTCAGTTGCAAAACTTATAAAAGTAGACCTTTGAAACTTTCGCCATCTTTACAAAACACTTAGGTCTTAGGAGGCTGAAAGTTTCACAAAACTCGGCATGAATTCAGAGTTTTGACAGCTGAGCAAATGTGGGTCTTAAAAATAAAAAAAAAAATTTCAGTCAATGGTGATTGTATGTGGGTCAATTCAAAAATTGGCAGTTTCCAAACTAATAGAACTAGACGTTTGAAAACTTTTCCCACCTTTAGCAGAGACTTGTGTCTAAGAATGCGGAAAGTTTCAGAATAATCGGGCGGAATCCTGAGTTTTTCTAGCTTGGCAAATCTGGGTTTTAAAATTGCTGTTTTCCGTTAATTGCACTTTCCCTTTAAAAAATTCTCAGTTGCAAAACTTATAAAAGTAGACCTTTGAAACTTTCACCATCTTTACAAAACACTTAGATCGTAGCATGCCGAAAGTTTCACAAAAATCGGCATTAATGCTGAGTTTTGCCAGCTGAGCAAATGGGGGTCTTAACTGTTGGGGCTGTTTTCAGTCGATTGCGTGGTCGCCTTCAAATATTTTCAGTTTCAAAGTAAGACAAGTAGACTTTTGAAAACTTTTCCCATCTTTGGCAGAAAGGGGACCCTAAAAATGCTGAAAGTTTCACAAAAATCGGCATGAATTCAGAGTTTTGCCAGCTTAGCAAATGTGGGTCTTAAAATAGATGGTTTCAGCCAATTGCACTCTCTGATTTAAAAATTCTCAGTTTCCAAACCAATACAGGCAGACGTTTGAAACTGTCCTCATCTTTAGGAGAACCTTGCATAGAAAGATGCTGAAATTTTCACCAAAAACGCCCTAAATCTTCAGTGCTTCGACAAATGAAGATCTCGTCCCTTCAGATTTGCTGGCTGTAGCTTTTTTCGGCCGATATTTACGTGCATCGAATTCATGTAGCCAGAGGCCCCTTTTCTCACGTTTCCATCTCTGATAAATTAACCGTACAAATATCCAAATAGCCGTTATAAACCCATTCAGTTCTAGCTGCTGGAGGATCAGAGAGTTTCATTGATTGGAAACAGAGGCCTCCGTGTCCCATTTGCCCCTTCGGGGGCTTAATAAAGATCGCAAAACAGAAGCCCCCACAAAACGGGAATCGTCGTCTCCCCCTTGACAATAACGAAGCGAAAGGCTTAGGTGCAAATGAAGGCTGTAAATTCCGATCGGCTAATTTGGCGTGTCCAATTTATATGCGAGAATTCGATTCAGTTACTGTCCATTAATCTGGCCTTATTTATCAATAATCACTAGTCACTGGGGCATATGTGCAACTGAATGACCGATTTCCTTTGAACTGTATATTGTCCTCGAACTGATCACTCTACAATTAATTGTGGCGCTTCAATGACTCCACCGGCGGAATAATTCTATCGGGCTAAATATTCCGAGATTTGGGCGGAGGACGTGGAGGACGTTAATTATTATTGTTGCCGAAGAGTTGATAAGATGGAGTCGGAAAAGCGACAAATGATTTTGAACTGAGGGGGAGATTACACAAAAGCTTGTGGGAGAATTTCCGGCCTGAAACAATAGGCTGAAAGGTGTCGCCAGATTAGAGAACCGAAGACAATGTGCGCGGGAGGGCTCTAATATGAAAACGTACTCCTTGTAATCCTCTGCCTTCGTAATTTGGTTTGTTTACGCATCCACCCAGTACAAGAATGGATTTGGGCCCGAACTTGTCCACACTGAAGTTTTCCAAAGCGCAAAATCTGTACAAGGAAATACGTTTATGCATCTTCAAGAAACATTACCTCGGTTCAGGGAACTTCTGGAAAGCTTGGAGCCTATTCAGCATTGATATGAATAATTTCCGCGTTTCGAGCGTCGTTTGTACGACGCTCGAAACGATAAAAATCGGGCCCTGGAGAACAGCGCCGCATGAAATATCCTTAAGCCACAACAAAGGAAGTTTTATAGTGTAACATCCGCACATTGTCGACGAAATATATGACTAACGGGCCGTGGATATCCATTTATCATTTTCCAGAGCTTTGAGGGTAACGTTTCCTCTATCTGCACCTTCAGACCCGTGGATCGATAACTTATTTCCACCCCTAATTGCATAGAGATTGTGGTCAGGACAGGACGATCTGGAAAATGCAGCCGTCGAGCGGACTTAGCAGTGCTTTTGAGGCATTTTAGACACAAGTGTCCCCAATATATTCTGGAAATTTCAAGTCCGTACTTGTTGGGGATTAGGACATAGTGATTTTTAACTGAGAGAGTGCACTTGAGTGAAATCATGCATTATTCGACTAGAATTCCCCGAGTGGGCAAAAATCATCTGTAGCTGCGATTTAACTGGAATTTTGCGCTGTTTTGCACTGGAGCATCAGCTATACATTCTAAAGACCTCAAGTGGCTATTCTCTTTAGACCAGAAGATATACAAGTTTTCTTAGCAGAGTGCAGTTGTGTGAAATTGTGCTTTTTTCGGCTGGAATTTACCACGCTGGTAAAACTTTGGCTTTTATGGGATTTAACTGAGATTTTGACAGATTTTGAACTGCTGAGTCCTTTGTGGATTTTGAAGACCTCCACTCGTTACCTCCTCTAGATTCGACAATAGACATTTTTAATTGGAAGAGTGCAGTTGAGTGAATTCATACATTTTTCAACTGGAATTTACCAAACCGGCTAAAATCCTTTTTTGATGTGATTTCACTGAGCTTCCGACGCATTTTGGATCTAAGTCTCTTCTATATAACCCAAAATGTTCAATTTGCTACTTGCTCTCGGTAAGAAGATAAGCAGTTTTAGCCGAGAGAGTGCAGATGAGTGACAGTATGCCTTTTTGGACGGAAATTTAGTAGACCTGCAAAAATCCTCCTTTTATAGCATTAACTGGGCTTTCGAGACGATTTGGATTGAAGTGTGTTCAATTTACTCCAAAGATTTCAAGTTGCTACCTGCTCTCAGTTAGGAGAAAGACACTTTTAATCGAGAGAGCGCAGTTAAGTAGAAGTATGAATTTTTCTATTGGAGTTTATCAAACTAGAAGTTTTTTTCTGGTTATTCTATTTAACTTGCCTTTGGAGACGTTTAGGACTTAAGTGTCTTCTATACACTCCGAAGGTTTCAAGTTCCTACCTGCTCTCAATTAGGAGGACAACAGATACTTTTACTCGAGAGAATGCAGTTAAGTGAAAGTATGCATTTTTCTATTGCAGTTTATCAAACTAGAAATTTTTTCTGGTTATTCTATTTAACTTGGCTCTTGAGGACCGTTGAGGACTAAGTGTCTACTATACTACTCCGAAGATTTCAAGTCCCTACCTCGGTCTCGAGTAGGAGATGGACACTTTTAGTCGAGAGAGTGCAGTTGAGTGAAAGTATGCATTTTCGACTGAAATTTACGATGCTTTCAAACATCATTTAGCTCTCCGATTTCACTGAGCTTTTAAGGCAACTTGGACTTAAGCGTGTTCCTATATGCTCCAAAGATTTCAAGTTGCTACCTGCTCTCAATTCTGTGGCAGGCGCTTTTAATCGAGAGAATGCTATTGAGTGAAACGATGCATTTTTCTATTGGAGTTTTTCAAACTAGAAACTTTTTCTGGTTACTCTATTTAACTGGGCTCTGGAGGCGTTGAGGACTTGAGTGTCTTCTATGCACTCCGAAGATTTCAAGTCCCTACCAGGTCTTGATTAGGAGATGGACACTTTTAGTCGAACGAGTGCAGTTGAGTGAAAGTATGCATTTTCGACTGAAATTTACGATGCTTGCAAACATCATTTAGCATCTCGATTTCACTGAGCTTTTAAGGCTAACTTGGACTTAAGCGTGTTCTATATGCTCCAAAGATTTCAAGTTGCTACCTGCTCTCAATTCTGTGGCAGGCGCTTTTAATCGAGAGAATGCTATTGAGTGAAACGATGCATTTTTCTATTGGAGTTTTTCAAACTAGAAACTTTTTCTGGTTATTCTATTTAACCTAGGCTCTGGAGACGTTGAGTGTCTTCTATACACTCCGAAGATTTCAAGTCCCTACCGGGTCTCGAGTAGGAGATGGACACTTTTAGTCGAGAGAGTGCAGTTGAGTGAAAGTATGCATTTTCGACTGAAATTTACGATGCTTTCAAACATCATTTAGCTCTCCGATTTCACTGAGCTTTTAAGGCAACTTGGACTTAAGCGTGTTCTATATGCTCCAAAGATTTCAAGTTGCTACCTGCTCTCAATTCTGTGGCAGGCGCTTTTAATCGAGAGAATGCTATTGAGTGAAACGATGCATTTTTCTATTGGAGTTTTTCAAACTAGAAACTTTTTCTGGTTATTCTATTTAACTGGGCTCTGGAGACGTTGAGGACTTGAGTGTCTTCTATACACTCCGAAGATTTCAAGTCCCTACCTCGTCTCGATTAGGAGATGGACACTTTTAGTCGAGAGAGTGCAGTTGAGTGAAAGTATGCATTTTCGACTGAAATTTACGATGCTTTCAAACATCATTTAGCTCTCCGATTTCACTGAGCTTTTACGGCAACTTGGACTTAAGCGTGTTCTATATGCTTCAAAAATTTCAAGTTGCTACCTGCTCTCAATTCTGTGGCAGGCGCTTTTAATCGAGAGAATGCTATTGAGTGAAACGATGCATTTTTCTATTGGAGTTTTTCAAACTAGAAACTTTTTCTGGTTATTCTATTTAACTGGGCTCTGGAGACGTTGAGGACTTGAGTGTCTTCTATACACTCCGAAGATTTCAAGTCCCTACCTGGTCTCGATTAGGAGATGGACACTTTTAGTCGAGAGAGTGCAGTTGAGTGAAAGTATGCATTTTCGACTGAAATTTACGATGCTGGCAAACATCATTTAGCCATTCGATTTCACTGAGCTTTTAAGGCAACTTGGACTTAAGCGTGTTCTATATGCTCCAAAGATTTCAAGTTGCTACCTGCTCTCAATTCTGTGGCAGGCGCTTTTAATCGAGAGAATGCTATTGAGTGAAACGATGCATTTTTCTATTGGAGTTTTTCAAACTAGAAACTTTTTCTGGTTATTCTATTTAACTGGGCTCTGGAGACGTTGAGGACTTGAGTGTCTTCTATGCACTCCGAAGATTTCAAGTCCCTACCAGGTCTTGATTAGGAGATGGACACTTTTAGTCGAGAGAGTGCAGTTGAGTGAAAGTATGCATTTTCGACTGAAATTTACGATGCTGCCAAACATCATTAGCTCTCCGATTTCACTGAGCTTTTAAGGCAACTTGGACTTAAGCGTGTTCTATATGCTCCAAAGATTTCAAGTTGCTACCTGCTCTCAATTCTGTGGCAGGCGCTTTTAATCGAGAGAATGCTATTGAGTGAAACGATGCATTTTTCTATTGGAGTTTTTCAAACTAGAAACTTTTTCTGGTTATTCTATTTAACTGGGCTCTGGAGACGTTAGGACTTGAGTGTCTTCTATACACTCCGAAGATTTCAAGTCCCTACCAGGTCTTGATTAGGAGATGGACACTTTTAGTCGAGAGAGTGCAGTTGAGTGAAAGTATGCATTTTCGACTGAAATTTACGATGCTGCCAAACATCATTTAGCATCTCGATTTCACTGAGCTTTTAAGGACAACTTGGACTTAAGCGTGTTCCATATGCTCCAAAGATTTCAAGTTGCTACCTGCTCTCAATTCTGTGGCAGGCGCTTTTAATCGAGAGAATGCTATTGAGTGAAACGATGCATTTTTCTATTGGAGTTTTTCAAACTAGAAACTTTTTCTGGTTACTCTATTTAACTGGGCTCTGGAGGCGTTGAGGACTTGAGTGTCTTCTATGCACTCCGAAGATTTCAAGTCCCTACCAGGTCTTGATTAGGAGATGGACACTTTTAGTCGAGAGAGTGCAGTTGAGTGAAAGTATGCATTTTCGACTGAAATTTACGATGCATTCAAACATCATTTAGCTCTCCGATTTCACTGAGCTTTTAAGGCAACTTGGACTTAAGCGTGTTCTATATGCTCCAAAGATTTCAAGTTGCTACCTGCTCTCAATTCTGTGGCAGGCGCTTTTAATCGAGAGAATGCTATTGAGTGAAACGATGCATTTTTCTATTGCAGCTTTTCAAACTAGAAACTTTTTCTGGTTACTATATTTAACTGGGCTCTGAAGACGTTGAGGACTTGAGTGTCTTCTATACACTCCGAAGATTTCAAGTTCCTACCTGGTCTCGATTAGGAGATGGATACTTTTAGTCGAGAGAGTGCAGTTGAGTGAAAGTATGCATTTCCGACTGAAATTTACGATGCATTCAAACATCATTTAGCTCTCGGATTTCACTGAGCTTTTAAGACAACTTGGACTTAAGCGTGTTCTATATACCGCTATTCGCTACCTGCCCTACATTAGGATATAGACTCTTTTAGCCGAGAGAGTGAACTTGAGTGAAACCACTCATTTTTCGACTGAAATTTACCAAACTGGCAAAAACCGCTCTTTGAAACGATTTAACTTGGCCTTCGAGGGCTTGGTTTTGGTTGGGCTTAAGCATCCTCCAAGTATTCCAAGAATTTAAGTCGCTGCCGACTCTGGATTAGGAGACAGACACTGTTATCCGACAGAGTGCAGTTGAGTGAAAGCATGCAATTTGCGACCAGAATTTACCAAGCTGGCAAGAATAATTCTTAGAAGCGAGTAAACTGAGATTTTGCGATTTAAGCTTTCGACTGAAGTCTCTGCCTTAGATTCTAAAGACCTCAAGTTGCTACTTGCCTTAAAGTGAGAGAAATACATTTTTAATTGAGGCAGTGCTTTTGAGTTAAATCGTGCATTTTACAGCCCGAAGTTGAAAAAATCAGCTTGATTTTCTTTAGTTAAATGAGGTTTTCTACCTCAAAAATAGGCTGTTTAGGCCTCATTATCAACCGCAGGCAAGTTAATCAATGTACGTGATCAGAGCGCCTTTTGGCCGTCCCCTCGACATTGGTGCGAGATCATTAGAAGTGAACGTGCTTCTGTCCTGATGTCGAATTTTGGCTTCGCATCATTTACTAAAGAACACGCTTACAGAACATTATTTGAGAAAACTATCAGCCCCATAACTTCTCGGCTGAAAACGTACCTGGAACGTTCAATTTGCACTTTTACAGTCCTTTGGTTAATTCGCTTTATCTAGTTTAATGGGCCCTTGACCAGATTGGGGCTGATGTCAAGTTTGCTAATTATTTCCAATGTTGATGCATCGATTGCTAATTCGATACGAGAATAGATAAAATTAATTGCAAATGAATAATTCATCGATCGATGATGGTTGCGGATTCGAATCCGGCAAAGGCTGGTAAATTGGAGCGCGGTTACTGATTGATTCGTTTTTGCTGCGAACAGTGTCAGTAATTTAAATTGAAACGCCATTTCATATTTAATTTTATAGCAAAAGTTGATTTTATTTACCATATCAAATGGCTCCCGAGTGATGAAATTTGCGGCCATCGGGGCTTGGTTTTTTGGACGGTGCGAATGCATTATTTATTCCAAATGTTAATGATGATCCGAAATCGCGCCAAATGGAGGATTTTCACCATTTTTGTGGAATCACTAGAAACTGGTTTTGGTGACGTTAATATTCTGGGAATGTGAAAAACAAAAACCCGTGCTTAATGCGGCTGGTGGGCGGAGGCGGTTTTGCTACTTAGTCATCTGTTTACTGGTCTCAAGGAAATCCACCCAACTAGTCCCAGTTAGGTTCAAAGTCCCACTTTCCACTGTCCAAATTTCCGGTTTTTAACAGGTTTCCGTTCAAACTCCTCATCTTTCAATCGTTTATATAATTATTCTGAAGACTGTTGACCGGGTAAACTACATACATATTGTTTTATGCGCATTTCCGGAAGTTATTGAGCAGTAAATTCATCATTTTCCCGGCAATAAAAACGATATTGCCGAACACAGCGGGTGCCCCTCATAAACCGGCTTATCCGAAGGACAGGGGCCTCCTTGGCCGCGTTTTTATTTATATTTGACATAATTTTTGCGACTCGCTTTGGCCGTTCGTTCATAAATTGCGATCAAAATAAAAAGACGGTCCGACGGGAGAAATTCCGCTCCCGGAAAAGCCCCATCCGTATTTATAGGCCAGCATTTGGGGAATTTCAAATTTTCAGCTTTAGAACCGGAAAACAACCGCGTAAAAACCGCAGCGGGCCTACACGCATTTCAAGAACGTACCTGGGACGTTAGACTTGGGTTAAATTATTCTGTTGTTAAAAGTTACATGGTTTGCTCTCATTCTTCAGCTTGTGCAAACACTAGGATTTAATGCAACTTGAACCAAATGTTCAGTTAGGAATTTTTGAAGCAGAGCATTTTTCAATCAATATTTAACAAGGCGGCAAAAATCAGGATTTTATGCGATTTGACTCAAATTCTCCAGTTGTCTAGGCGCGAATGTCTTCTATAAACTGTGAAAGTTTCAAGTTCGTATCGATTTCAGCTTAGGAGTTGCACATCTTTGAAGCATTGAGTGCACTTGAGCCAAAACGTCATTTTTGAAATCAGTTTTTACCATGTCGGCAAAAATTTATATGAAGTGTGATTTGATTGAAATCCTTCGGTTGTGGAGGCTCGAATGTGCTCTATAGAATGTAGGAGTTTCACATTTTTACCGGCTTTAAATTAAGAGTTGGGAATTTTTTCAGCATAGAGTGGCACTTGGGCCAAAACGCCCATTTTTAATTCAATATTTACCAAGCCGGCAAAAATCAGGATTTAGTGTCATGTGAATCAAATACTCTCCTTGTCTAGACAAGTCTGTTGTCAATAGGCTGGGGAAGTTTCAAATTTCCATCGGCTTCCAATTAGGCGTTAGGAATTTTTCAAGCTTAGAGTGCACTTGGGCCAAAATGCCAGTTTTTTAACCAACATTTACCTAGTGGAAAAAAATCAGGATTACGTGGGTTTTAAGTGAAATCTTTCGCATTTCGAAACCCGGAGGTCTTCTATAGAGTGGAGAAGTTTCAACTACTTAGTGCATTTAGATTAGGAGTTAGGAAGTTTTACCTAGAGAAGAGCTACCTGAAATTCCTCGCGCACGTTGTCATGACTAAATCGAGTTTCCAATTCTCTATCCAACGATGTCGAAACGAACTCCAGTGGCTCAAATGGTTCTTGAGAAACGTCCAAAGAGGCGCCGTAGTGTTTGACTCGATTTTGCAACTCAAAAGAAAACAGCCAAATCTAAAACTCCTTGAAATTAAGACTTTTTTGACAAAACTGCCAGCATCTCGCGATCGAAGATTCAGTTTCAAAAAAGGCCATTTAGTTCTCTCTGCAGTGAGGTGAAAATGAGAGCTCTGGCTCAATCTGTTCCCGAGAAATGAGCAAAAAACCGGAGGGAAAACACGAAAATTTGGTCTAATCTTGCACCTAAATGTGTGATGTTCGAATTTCGCTTTTTGCGTCAAAACTACCAGGATGTCCTCTCGCACGTTGTCATGCCTGAATCGAGGTTCCAATTCTCTATCCAACGATATCAAAACGAAGTCTGTGGCTCAAATGGTTCTCAAAGGAGCACACATAGACTAAAATGCCCATTTTTAGATCAAAAGTTACTCAGTCTGTCTCGGTCTTCCATAACTTCTAGACCATTCCCGATGCCCATTTTCCAGAGGTCCGATGTTATCACGCCACCTTAATCTCGGTCTTCCAAGTGGTCGTCTTCCTTCTGGTGCTCTGTCCCATATTAAGCGGACCATTCCATCCTCTGGCTGTCTTCGTACGTGCCCTGCCCATCTCAACCTTTGTGCCTTTATGAGGTTCATCAGTTCTGGCTGATTGTATATTTGTTTAGATTTGGTAGCTTTGCGTATCCTGGTTTTTGGTGGGTTGGAAAATTTTCCTCAGCACTTTTCTCTCCACTCTTCGAATGACGTTCTGAGTATCCATGGGTCTTATCATGGTCTGGTATGTTTCGATTTTCGTTTTCGTAGTCACGTATTTGGACGTCTATTGGTCTAGACCCGAATGTCTCCTATAGACAGTGGAAGTTCCGAATTTTTATCGGCACCAGATTAGGAGTTAGGAATTTTTAAAGCGTTAAGAACATTTGGGCAAAAACGCCCATTTTTGGACCGACATTTACCACGTGGGAAAAAATCAGAATTTAATGCGATTTATCGGAAAAATTCGAGTTGTGTGCATCCACGTGCCTCCAATCGACTGTAGAAGTTTCACAGTTCCAGAGGTTCCAAATTATGAGTTGGGAGTTTTTCAAACAAAGAGTGCACTTGAGCAAAAACGCCCATTTTTGGACCGACATTTACCAAGTGGGAAAAAATCAGGATTTAATGTGATTTATAAGGAAAACTCGGCTTGTGTGCATCCACGTGCCTCCAATCGACTGTAGAAGTTTCACATTTCCAGAGGTTCCAAATTATGAGTTGGAAGTTTTTCAAACAAAGAGTGCACTTGAGCAAAAACTCCCATTTTTGGACCGACATTTACAAAGTGGGAAAAAATCAGGATTTAATGTGATTTATAAGGAAAACTCGGCTTGTGTGCATCCACGTGCCTCCAATCGACTGTAGAAGTTTCACATTTCCAGAGGTTCCAAATTATGAGTTGGGAGTTTTTCAAACAAAGAGTGCACTTGAGCAAAAACGCCCATTTTTGGACCGACATTTACCAAGTGGGAAAAAATCAGGATTTAATGTGATTTATAAGGAAAAATCGGGTTGTGTGCATCCACGTGCCTCCAATCGACTGTAGAAGTTTCACATTTCCAGAGGTTCCAAATTATGAGTTGGGAGTTTTTCAAACAAAGAGTGCACTTGGGCAAAAACTTCCATTTTTGGACCGACATTTACCAAGTGGGAAAAAATCAGGATTTAATGTGATTTATAAGGAAAACTCGGCTTGTGTGCATCCACGTGCCTCCAATCGACTGTAGAAGTTTCACATTTCCAGAGGTTCCAAATTATGAGTTGGGAGTTTTTCAAACAAAGAGTGCACTTGGGCAAAAACGCCCATTTTTGGACCGACATTTACCAAGTGGGAAAAAATCAGGATTTAATGTGATTTATAGGAAAAATTCGAGTTGTGTGCATCCACGTGCCTCCAATCGACTGTAGAAGTTTCACATTTCCAGAGGTTCCAAATTATGAGTTGGGAGTTTTTCAAACAAAGAGTGCACTTGAGCAAAAACGCCCATTTTTGGACCGACATTTACCAAGTGGGAAAAAATCAGGATTTAATGTGATTTATAAGGAAAACTCGGGTTGTGTGCATCCACGTGCCTCCAATCGACTGTAGAAGTTTCACATTTCCAGAGGTTCCAAATTATGAGTTGGGAGTTTTTCAAACAAAGAGTGCACTTGAGCAAAAACGCCCATTTTTGGACCGACATTTACCACGTGGGCAAAAATCAGGATTTAATGTGATTTATAGGAAAAATTCGAGTTGTGTGCATCCACGTGCCTCCAATCGACTGTAGAAGTTTCACATTTCCAGAGGTTCCAAATTATGAGTTGGGAGTTTTTCAAACAAAGAGTGCACTTGAGCAAAAACGCCCATTTTTGGACCGACATTTACCGCGTGGGCAAAAATCAGGATTTAATGTGATTTATAGGAAAAATCGAGTTGTGTGCATCCACGTGCCTCCAATCGACTGTAGAAGTTTCACATTTCCAGAGGTTCCAAATTATGAGTTGGGAGTTTTTCAAACAAAGAGTGCACTTGGGCAAAAACGCCCCATTTTGACCCAAAGTAGCTGATTTAACCAGGAAACTGCAGGAATAGCATTCCGTGTTTCATGCAGCCAGCGATTCGGGCTTGCTAATGTATCATTTAATTAAAGCGTTAAAAGGCAAAATAAATATAAAATCCCGACACTTTTGCAGTTAAAAGGCCGGCAATTCGCGAGCGTTAATCTAACGGTTGAATTAGAGCGCAAGCACCGCAATAAGAAAATTAAATATGGCCCATAAAGCAGCTTTAACGTAAGATGGAGGTCTTTGGAAAAATTACCTGCCCTGTCTAATAAAAAAGCACAACAGCTCCCGACGCGATCCCACAGGATAGCAGGCAGTCAGGAACACTTATTCTGAATGTCTTAAGGGAAAACACGCACATGGATGCGGGATAGTCCCTTGACACCACGTCGGTGGAAGAACGTCTGAATTATTGTATAAAAAGGCAACAGAAGGGGCCTTGACGTGACATGAATCACCGGGGAAACTTGGCCACTCTTCTGCGCCCTCAAAGCCCAGCTAAACACAACTCATGTCCTCCCTTAAAGTTATTATTAGCAATTCAAAAAGCGCATTTGCATTCAGGTGACAACAGCCAGTGGCAATAAAAACTTTCATAGAGGATTAGAACAATAAAGTTCCAGACGACTGCTTCGGACTTTTTAAATGCGCTTAAGTTCCAAAGAGTCCGTGTTTGCGAAAAAGGGAAACTTTCGCCAACGTTTCCTCCAAAAGGCGAAAATTGTCTTTTATCGCGCGCCCGAATTAGGTTATCTGCTTTGTTCCAAGGCGGTGCGGGAAAGGCCCGCCTGCCTCTTCTCCCGAGACCGACCGTGGAGGAAATAATATAAATTCGTTTTATTTTGTGCCAGAAGTTCGGCAATGATGGGGCCGGCTGACGACCTTCGACTAGTTCCTTCTAATTGGGTCTAATGGTAAAGAGAACCTGCTGGCTGAAATCCAGCTGGAACTGACGATTGGGGCCACAACATTTCAGTTTTACGCCATTATCTCCCATGTAGGCCGGGCAAAAATTATAGCCGTCGAGGCGCCGATGATAAGGCCTTAATTGTAACCGACGAAGTTGAAACTACATGATTTCCAAGCCCAGACTTAGCTGGGTGAAACTCGGGATTTTGTGCGGGTTGCGAAGCAGGCAATGCTGGAATTGGGGCTAAAATGGCTGAGGCTAATTGTGCTGTTTTAACACAGTTGGTTGGAAAAGTTGCCACATTTTAGGCCCCATTTATTAGTGCATTGTTTTCGGTGCTAATAAGGCCGCAACTGTTGCAATCCTTTGGGGAATGTGCCCAAAAAATCCGCATCTTTGCGGTCAAAAATCAACTCATTACAACAGCCACATGGTCCATCAGGGCAACGTTTTCCCAACGTCCTTAAACGCCCTTAAATGTATCCCAGTTCTTGGCCACTAACCACGTTGAAACCTTGCTAAACTTCAACCCTGATTTACCGGGAGATTTTTCAAAAATTGCAAATTGGATTTGGGGGATTAAACCCAACAACAGCAAGTAGCTCATAATTGAAACTTGAGGGCGCACTTTGTCACTTCAGAACTCCCGTAATTAGTGCCTGGGTCCGAGTGGCTGATGGGGGTGGGCAAGCCTGGAAACTTCTCCAGTTACAAGACCAAACTTTGGGCAGTTATTGGAAATTGGCAGCAATCCAGACACGTGCTTACTGGAAGTTTCCAGCTTCAAAGATCGCAACAAAGACACTGCCATTAGTGCCACTCAGCTGACTCTAACTGTGGATTTTCATGGAAAAACCTTCCATTTTTCGAAAGCATCCACTATAGAACTAACCGGCCTTCATTCCAGCGGTTAACCAACTGGAACGGGCCAATAAGTCAGTTCCGACGGCAACTTTCAAAGTATTCATAAATTCTGGACTCCAGCGGAGTTTGCCAGGCAATTTTGCCCGGAAAAACCAAATTTATCAGTGGGGAAATATTTATCCAATCGCATTACGCCATATTAGAACGTCTAATCCTTCAGCCCGACGAATCCCAGTTGCTTATCGCCCTTGTCCAGATCCATTTTCAATTGCCAACTGGAATTATTTACTTTTCTGCTCCTTTGAAGGGCTCGAATGCAGCTGAAGAGCCCACAACATTAACCACCAGAGTGGAAAAGGGACAAACTTAACGTTTTTACCAAAGCCATTCAAGGGAATTTAGTTCCATTTAGGGATGCTTTTACCCATTAAACAAACGTCTGGTTCAACGAAGGAACGTCTCACTTGAAGTTTACAGAGCGACGACTTCAATAGAACGTAAAATAAACCTTAGTAGGAAACACTTTTAACTAAAAACCGCTTTTAAACTACACACGATACGTTCTTTTTAAAAAGCGCTCAAGGAACGTCCACTCAATGTGACATTGGGACTTACCATCGACGTTCTTTGAACGTTTGCAATCGAGTAAGTTTAGACCAGCGAAAACAGCAAAAGTGCAGTAGTACCTTAAAAAAACGTTCATGGTACATCAACCCGCAATCTCCGAGTTGACCGAAATCAGACACAATTTTCACTTTGCCAGTGCGTTGCTTAAGCCATAGACAAATGATGTTTGCAGCTGCATGCGACGTTCTTACATCAGCAAATGAACGTCCAAGCCGTGTAAAACTGCACAAACACTTCACTTATTAAACTGGGCGTTTAGGGGAGAAGCCAGTTTGCACGTTCAAAGAACGTTCTTTGCCATCCGTTGAAAAAACTTTGGCATTTTTGCCAGTTTCAACGGTTTAAACAACGTTCTTGGGACATGAAATCAGGATATTCATTTCAAATGCTGATTGAACAAACGTAACGTCCAGACAACGTCCTTTGCACGTCAAGCAAACTCATTGAATAGATTTTAATGGCCGAAAGTTGTCCTCGTGATGAAAAATGCCAAACTAATCGCACCGACTGGAAAATGGGGAAGTTTCCAGGCTTTTGCAGGCTGAAGCAGTTGAAGCCGCTTCCCAAATGATTGGGGCGGATACCATGTCGACGAGTTTAATCTACTTTCCATAGTTGGAGCGACTTTAAAAGCGGAATTAATTCGAAATTGGCGAAAGTTTCGGAGTTTTCGAGGTAAAGAAGACGCATTCCCCTGGATGCATTAAACAATTTGTGTGGCTCTTTGAAATTCATCCTGCAGCTGTGGGGCGAAGACTTTGCCAATAATCACTGAAACTTTCCTCTTTTGCAGGAAAAACCCCCGCTAAGGAAAACTGCCGGACGGAGTTGAGCTTGGCCAGCTGCAGGTGAGGATGCAGATGTATTATTAAGCCTGCCAAAAGCTTCAGATCGTTCAGCCCAACCATGTTTTGGAAGGAGAACATGCAACAAAAACACAGCTTTCCGCCCATGCCATTTACATAACACCCCGCCTGTTTATTACAATAAAGCCCGCCTCAACCTCGCAATAAATTCCGCTTAAAGCTCGCGATACTTTAAAGTTTAGAGCGGAGATTTAGCACTTTGATGTGGGCACGTCGTTCCGCAAAAGGCATTATTCAGGACCTGGAAAGTTCGGCTCGATGTCGATATTTCAAAATAATCCAACTTTTGATTTATTGCGGAAGAAACCCTTTCATAAGAGGTCATTCAGCATTCTTAAATGAGCCGCTCTATTCGTCTGCAGTGTATTGTGGCCATCTGCCGGCAGGAGGCTCAAAGCAAAATTTCAATAACATTCGCCAGCTCTTTATTGAGCTGCCGAAACATGTGGGCAAAAGGAACAGTTTTCCTGAAACCTCGGAGGATCGATTTGAGAGCAGATTGAGGCTCCATCTGTGCACACTGCCAGCAGGTTGAGGAACTTTTGAAGTTGATCCTGTTGTATAAAATTCAATAGCCAAAGACCCTTTTATGAGCTTTTTTGATGCCCCAACTGGGTTTTATCTTTAATTTGCTTTGTCTGATAATTAACTGAAGAAAAACGAGATCTAGTTGGTATTTTTCGCTATAGGTATGTATTCCACTTAATTTAAAGATATTAAACTCGGCAATTTTCTAGTGAATGCGAGTTACAGCTGGATTTAGAGATACTTTGCTCAAACATCCCAAATCTCAGGGTTTTTATCTTAAACAAAAATGTCTTATTGATTGGTTTCGAAGGTATTTATCCGGAACTAAATTAAAGACGGTTTAAAGACACTTCACTCGAATTAAAGCTAACAAAGTTAACCATCTCTAATTCCACTTAGTTTACGCTTGAACCTAAAGATCCACTGTTGGAAGATTTTCAGTGCGAACGTTTCGAGAACATCGGATTTTCTAGGTAAAAAATTAAATTGAT
Source organism: Dendroctonus valens (assembly GCA_024550625.1). NCBI lineage: Eukaryota > Metazoa > Arthropoda > Insecta > Coleoptera > Curculionidae > Dendroctonus > Dendroctonus valens. The sequence continues at coordinate 1,544,239 of JAJTJO010000325.1, read as the reverse complement.
TTAAAGATATGGAACTTGGCAAAATACAAATCAAACCTAGCAAATGGTACCGACTAGTTCCTGATACTCAAAAAAAAAACGCCCAGCTTGAGTCCAAGCTGCGCGACTTAATTTAAAGATAGGGAGCTTAGTTTAGAGATACTTTGCTCAAACATCCCAAGCCTGAGGGTTTTTATCTTCAAAGAGCAGTGGTTTTCCTTCAAGACATGTGTTATTGATTGGTTTCGAAGGTATTTATCCGGAACTAAATTAAAGACGGTTTAAAGACACTTCACTCGAATTAAAGCTAACAAAGTTAACCATCTCTAATTCCACTTAGTTTACGCTTGAACCTAAAGATCCACTGTTGGAAGACTTTCAGTTCGAACTTTTCGAGAACATCAGATTTTCTAGGTAAAAAATAAAATGGATTTAAAGATATAAAACGTGGCAAAATACAGGTCAAACCTAGCAAATGGTACCAACTATTGTCTGAATCTCAAAAAACGCCCAGCTTGAGTCCACGCTGCGCGACTTAATTTAAAGATAGAGAACTTAGTTTAGAGATACTTTGCTCAAACATCCCAAACCTGAGGTTTTTATCTTAAAAGATCATTGGTTTTCCTTCAAGATATCTGTTATTGATTGCTTTCGAAGGTATTTATCCGGAACTAAATTAAAGACGATTTAAAGATACTTCACTAGAATTAAAGCTAACAAAGTTAACCATCTCTAATTCAACTTAGTTTACGCCTGAACCTAAAGATACACTGTTGGAAGATTTTCAGTGCAAACATTTCGAGGACATCGGATGTTTTAGGTAAAAAATAAAATGGATTTAAAGATAAGTAACGTGGGAAAATACAGATGAAACCTAGCAAATGGTACCAACTACTTTCTAATTCTCAAAAAACGCCTATCTTGAGTTCTAGCTGAACGACTTAATTTAAAGATACAGAACTTAGTTTAAAGATACTTTCCGTAGGAAATACAATGTTTGATTAAATGCTAACATCGATCGAGAGAACAGCTTCTAAATCAATGAGGATTTCAGGTCGATTTAGAGATTCTTTGCTTAAAATTTCACCTTAACTTCACCGGATTTAAAGATTTGAAGTCGAGTTCACTCGAATTAAAGCTATAAAAGTTAGCCATGTCCCATTCAATTCAGTTTACGTCTGGATTTAAAGATACCTTGTCGGGGGATTTTCGGTTCAAAATTTCAAAAATAGATTTAAAGACATGAAACGTAGCAAAATAATCTCGAGCAAACCTGGCAAATGGTAACAACTATTATCTCACTCAACTTGATTTAAAGATAACTTGCGTAAGCAATACCATTTTTAATTCATTGAGAACGATGAATCTTCCGGGGCTTAAAAGCACTTAAGAGCTTCTAAATCAATGGCGACTTTCGGGCAATTTAGAGATACTCCGCTTAAATTTCAAATTTAAACTCTCTAACTTATATAAAACTTTGCGACGAGAAATGGGCTTAAACGGCGCTTAACCGGATTTAAAGATTTGAAGTCGAGCACTCTTCAATTGAATGCAGTTTCGAATGGATTTAGAGATATTTCATGGTTCAAGTTCTTTGAAAACTTCATAATTTTTTTATTTTGGTTTAAAGACATTTTACAAACCATTAAACCTGGTGATTTCTAAACCAATGCGAGTTTAACTGGAAGATAATAAGTTGACGCATTTTCAATTTTCATCGTTGGTTGTAAACGAATTTAGAGATATTGTTGCTTTGGTTTAAAGACACTGAGGTCCAAACCCATGAAACCATTTGCCTCATTCACTGATAGAAAAGATAAAACTAAAGCAATTTAAAGACACTAGACTGATGGTCTTACTTTTGGACGCTCTGCAGTCTTTTTGAGGGGGAAAATGGGAAAATGGCATTCCAGTCCTGCAAGTTGCGTCACGAATCGATCCCTGCGGGACCGATGGGCTTAAGGGGGGGTTCGAATTGGGGTCACAAGGCCCAATCTCTTCATCCCTTCGGGCCTAGCCAACAATAACTTGTGTGAGAAGTTATCTGGCTGCTTGTATTTCCTTTTCTTTATTATTTTTGCTCTTCAATTGGCTTGCGGTGCCAACAGGCTAATACTCTGGGATTTTGGGGGATAGATTGCGCCCTATTTCGCCCTTTTGCCTTGACTTTACCATATATACACTAAGGCTCGGAAAAATGTTAGATACCTAGCTTCTGGTCCTGGGATTTTGCAGGTTTTGATGTTTTTTCTAGCACTAAATACTGATGCAAACTGGCATACCTAGAGCGATTTCAAGCAGTCTTTTTTGGCTGAAAACCTCCAAATCCAGCTCTGTATCCTGAGCTGGAAATATGGCGTTTTTTCTGCGACAAATATTGGCACGCACATGTTACAACGATCGCATTTCGGTGGCGAAAAACAAGCGACACCAAATTGCGTTTGATCCGGTCGCCGGCCCTGCGAAGCCCCGAAGGTTTCGCTTTGCCTTCTTGCCTAAGCTTATTATAAGCGCGCCCTTCGCACGGCTTACACCGGCTTTGTTGCGAAATAACACCACATTTCGATAACTTCCAAATATAAATAAGTTTTTATTGGGCAACCGAGTCGAGTCTACCGTGTGGCAGCGGCTTAAAGCCGTCAGCTTACCAAAGGGGGGCGAATATTGCTCGAATGGCCAGCTGGTTTTCCTGATCTCATATGCCCAGATTCCGTCGTATGAGCATATTCAAAATGCTAGATGATCACTAGGTTTGACGCTTTTCGCTCTTGTAAGATATCTTTAAATCTTTAATTAAAGAAAATGTTGATGTTTTCTAGAAAAGCGAAGGTTTATGATGCTCTTAAGCTACAAAGCCGTGAAAAAGTATCTTTAAATCCAGGCGTAACCTACACTGAATTGGAAATTGCTAGCTTTCCTATCTTTAAATCGAGTGAATTGTATTTAAAGCTATGCGTTCGAACAACGATTTTAAGCTTGGAATGTTTAAAGAAAAGTGTCTCTAAATCAAGCTCAGGATTTTATTTAGTCAAAAATTCACATATGAAGTATCTTTAAATCCTGTAAAATATCTTTAAATCAATCAAAATATATTTTACTCACTTAGTGCTTAAGCTAAGTAATTTTTAAATCCTCGTTGTCCTCTAGTTCGCACTAGATTGCAAATTGCCCGGTTTCATAGTCTTTAAATCAAGTCGGGTGAACTGGGACACAATTCAATTAACAATTTATTGCTTTAAAGACCCACTTTGAGAGCAAAAAAGTGTCTTTCCAGTGGCTTAACAGTCTTGAGTTTTATATCTTTAAATCTTTCCTGCCAAACAGACGTTCTAAAAGAGTTAACGTAAATAAACTATCTCTATTTCCATTTGAAACTGGCATTCAAAAGAGTCCTCAACTTTTGGCTCAAGTCTTTAAATCCAGTTAAGCGCCTATCATGTTCATTTTCAGCATTTTAAACAGTATCTCTAAATCCTCATTGATTTAGAAGCTTCTGAGATGCGAGTGTTTGGAAATATTAAAAGAATCAACGTTCTCAATTAATTAAAAATGGTATTGTCTAAGCGAGCTATCTTTAAATCAAGTTGGAAGATGCATTTAAAGATACCACCAAGGTATCTTTAAATTCAGGCGAAAGTTAAACTGAAATGGACATGGATAACTTTCATATCTTTAATCCATGTGAAGTATCTTTAAACCAAAAGGCACCTTCAATCAAAACCAATAATCTCTTAACCTGGAAGCCCTAAAGCAAAGTATCTTTAAATCAGACTAAACCGAACATTAATTGGGATGATAGTGGGTTTAGTGTTTTTTTAAAAGCCTCCCAAGGATTAGCCGGATGTTCTCAAAGAGTTAAGCCTGATAGTGCTCAAGCTAAGTATCTCTAAATCCAGCTGTAACCTTCGTTGAATTGCAAATTGCTTCGTTTCATATCTTTAAATTGTTTTCATTGGTTCATCATGCAATAGCAATGTGTGATCACAAATTAACGATGAAACCGAGTTGGGAAATCCCTAACCACTTTGAGGACTGTGTTCACTTGGGTTGCAAACATCCTCTGAGGATGCAAGCCACTCGTGCTTGCGAAACGTCGGAAAGTACTTTTTTTTGCAAAAAACTCGCGCAATGGGCGCCAATCCTTTTGACAATAGGAGAGTTGCTCCTTAAAGCAATTTGAGTAATAGGGTGCTGTCGAGTTACTATGCCGTAAAATTGCGCCTTAATGGCTCATAAAATCGGACGTTTACCGGCCACTGTTCACCCACATCCCCTACTTTATTACGGCCTGTTAATGTGCTTTCGGCCATACGTTTATGGGGCAATTTTCTTCGGATGTCTGCCACACTGTTCATTTCCATTGCGCGGATTTATTAAAAATAGAACACCCAACTACGCTGTACGTTATTGAGGGCGGTTTCGGTCATGTAAATCCCAAGGTGCGGTTTTAGGGTTGGATGATTTTATGTGAAACGCGTCACGTCCTCGGCCCGTTTACTAACGGGCAAAAGACCGCGATTAGACGAGCTAAAATCCAAAATTGCAGCCGAAAATGAAATGATATTCATGGGAAATGGACCCCGATGGTTTCCCTCTAAACGGGCCATTTTCACGTGAAATTCATCGTTCCATTTTTTCAGTTTTCCACATGGAATCAATGCTCTCCTCTATGGAAATCGTTCATCTATCGAACAAAATTCATCGCAACTCTGGCCAACTTAATCAAACTTCATTGCGGAAAACTTGAGTTATACAATGCGGGTGGAAGTTGCAAAAGAGCTACGACCGCGCCTCATTATAAGCCATAGATTGAATTAGAAGCCTTTCGACAAGCTGCCACTAAAGCCTCGGTTAAAACCAGAAGATCCTGAGCAATTCCGCATCAAACTATCCTCGTAAACCTGAAAAAATCCCGCAATTTTGCCACAGTCTTCGACTGTGGCGGCCATAGCTCCTTTCAAGAAACCCTCATTTCTCTCAGAGAATCAAACAAATTAAGATATGATCGCTCCAATCTTCTACAGCCGTTCTGATTGGCTGGGGCTCGCCATTAAAGTTATCCAGGAGTTATTTTCCAACTTCTATTTATTAACTGGATGTGTATCATACACTGTTCAATTGTGTTCGTCTGATGAAAGTTGGCTGGAAAAACTGCATTGTGAATGTGATCAGTGGTGCAATTGACTGTCGCCGATAATTTCCAGCGTCGCCGTCGTCGCGGCGCCTTTCCAGGGCGGCGTCGGCTGCGCCGCTCTGGAGAACAGGTGGACAGAAGGTCCTTAACTTTCGTCGAGTCCACGTTAAAAGCGAGCGGTTTTTTTGTCGCGTAAAGTTCCTTAATAGATTTTTCCAAGTTCAGTTGCATCCTCACAGGTTAATCATGGCAGTGGGTAAGTGAATTCCATCGAAGTCTCCTGTCTGGAGCAGTGGGTGAACGTCCCATTGCATAAGCGCCTTTTTTCAAGTGGCTGTCCTGAGGAATCGAATTTTCAGTTTCGATGCCCGGCCCAAAAAAAATTCTAGACCATCAACCAGTAGCATAAATCGTGTGGAATTTTCCTCACTTATACTCTGAAGGGTTTTCTAGAAGGGGCCGAAGTTTGAAGCTTCCATCTGCTCCGCTTTGCTTGTAGTCGACTTTTAATCTTAGGCCAGCACTTTTAGGGCATTTTTGCCAACAACCGACAGGGCCTAAAGTTGCACACCAGAAAAAGGCTCTGAATGGCCGGAAAAAATGCAAAGTTCGCCACGTTTCTTCGTTGTGTTCGCTCGCGCTTGTGGGCTTTGCTCGTGCCAAACTGTAGAATATTCTCAACCGCCGAAATTTGAACCTGAAATCGCTAGATGTTCGTATTAGTTCTTTCCATTCGATCGCGTTCGTTTCTGTTCACTCCACCTTAATATTATTTCACAACAGCAACTTTTTGTGTTGGTTCTTAAGATGTTCGGTTCTGTTCGTTTTCGCAGAGCTCAAGGTTAAAATCGCATGGAAAAAATGCAAAATTCAACTGCAATTCGCCCCGTTTTAACGGTGGTTTTTGACTGTTTCGAAGCGATTTAATCTTACTTATTTAGTACAAGATCTTCCAGAGCATTGGACATGAAACTCGCTTTTTGTTCGCATTGGTTCGTTCTGTTCGCGCTGGAATTCCAGTTTTCGTTCAATTCACTCATTCGATCATTCATCTCGGCTTTTTAGGCTTTAGGAATTGTTATTCTGAGTTAATTTAGCAACAATAAAACAAGGACGAGAAGCTAACAAAACCGAAAAACTCAATGTTCGACTCATTCGCTCTGCTCGTGTGGGATTCGTGCCTGCTCGTTTCAATTCGTTGTTCAAAGTATAAATCCGCAAGAGTTTCAGGGAAAGTCGCAGGAGCATCGAAGGCAATTATACCTAAATAGGGAGCCGAAAATGCTTGAAACTGCTGTTTTCGTGGACTCTTACTGGCATTCGTGCCGGGTTTGTACACGTTCGTTTCGTTCGCGCTTGTTTGCGTCGGTTTATTTAATGCCACAAAATGCCGAAATTGTCGAATTCGAAATTGTAACATCGGAACTGTTCGAGTTTGCAAGTTATCATTGTTTAAACATTAGCGTGTTCTTGCGAATAGACGAGACTTTGGAACATTCGACGTCTATAACCCAACAGGTATGGCATTCGCGCTACGTTCGTATTAGTTCGTTGTATTTGCACTTGCTTGTTCCGTTCGTGCTAATAAACGGTTCGCAAATTTTGCCGAAGCAAAACAAAGGGAGTTCCATCAGTATTGAATCCAAAGAATGTCTTTTTCTTGCAACACTGCGAACGTTCTAGAAACACAAGAATTCCCCAAAAATATTTGCATTTTTTTTAAAGCTTGAAAAAAGGGATTGTTTTTGTGGACACTCACTAGACATTCGCAACTTGTTCGTACACGTTTGTTCGGTTCGTGCTCGTTTGCGTCGGGTTATTTAGTGCGGAAAATCTTCATTGGATTGGAGTTATTGACTTAAAAATTCGCATGTTTCAAACTAATAGAAGTAGCGATTTCAAATTTTTATGATCCTTAGCAGACACTTGCCCCTAACGACTCGGAAAGTTTTGTGAAAATCGCATAGAATCCTCATTTTTGCCAGCTTCGTAAATGTGGGTTTCAAAATGGTGTCTTCGGTCAACTGCGTCCTCTGGTTTAAAAATTCGTATCTTCCAAACGAAAGCAAGTAGTGGCTTGCAGTTTTTACCATCTTTCGAAAATACTTGACTCTTAAGATGCTCAAAGTTTAGTAAAAATATCCGGTATTCCTGATTTTGTCCAGCTTAGCAAATATGGGTCTCAAAATCGATTTTTTCACCCAACTGGGCTCTCTTTTTTAAAAATTCCCATCTTCCAGACTTCTTCAAGTAGCAACTTGAAAATTTTCCCACCTTTACACCATCCTTGCCTCTAAAGGTGCTGAAAGTTTCTGACAAATCGCCTGAAGACCTGATTTTTTTCACTACTGCAAACGTGGGTCGCAAATTTAATGTCTTCAGTTAACTGCGTTCTCTCTTAAAAATTCAGCATCTTCGGATCTAAAGCAAGTAGCGACTTGCAATTTTCACCATCTTTCGAAAATACTTGACTCTTAAGATGCTCAAAGTTTAGTAAAAATATCCCGTATTCCTGATTTTGTCCAGCTTAGCAAATATGGGTCTCAAAATCGATTTTTTCACCCAACTGGGCTTTCTTTTTTAAAAATTCGCATCTTGCAGACTTCTTCAAGTAGCAACTTGAATTTTTTTCCCATCTTTACACCACACTTGCCTCTAAAGATGCTGAAAGTTTCTGAAAAATCGCCTCAAATTCTGATTTTTTTCAGTATTGCAAACGTGGGTCTCAAATTTAATGTCTTTAGTTAACTGCGTTCTCTCTTAAAAATTCGCATCTTCAGAATTAAAGCAAGTAGCGACTTGCAATTTTCACCATCTTTAGAAGGCTCTTCGGTGTAAATATGATGAAAGTTTCATAAAAAGCCCCCCGGAAATTGATTTTTTTGAGCTTAGTAAATTTGAGTCTCAAATTTGATGTCTTCAGTCAACTGCGTTCTCTCTTTAAAATTCGCATCTTCGGAATTGAAGCAAGTAACAACTTGCAATTTTCACCATCTTTAGAAGACCCTTGGGTGTAAATATGTTAAAAGTTTTATAAAAATCGCTCAGTAAATTGATTTTTTTGAGCTTAGTAAATTTGGGTCTCAAATTTGATGTCTTCGGTCAACTGCGTTCTCTCCTTTAAAAATTCGCATCTTCGGAACTGAAACAAGTGACGACTTGCAATTTTCACCATCGTTAGACGATACTTGGGTCTAAATATTCTAAAATTTTCATAAAAACCGCTCTGTGAATTCTTATTTTTTGAGCTTAGTAAATTTTGGTCTCAAATTTGATGTCTTCAGTCAACTGAGTTCTCTCTTTTAAAAATTCGCATCTGCGGAGCTAAAGCAAGTAGCGACTTGCAATTTTCACCATCTTTAGAAGACCCTTGGGTGTAAATATATTTAAAAGTTTCATAAAAACGGCTCGGTAAATTGATTTTTTTGAGCTTAGTAAACCTGGGTCTCAAAGTGGATGTCTTCGGTCAACTGCGTTCTCTCCTTTAAAAATTCGCATCTTCGGAACTGAAACAAGTGACGACTTGCAATTTTCACCATCGTTAGACGACACTTGGGTCTAAATATTCTAAAATTTTCATAAAAACCGCTCTGTGAATTCTTATTTTTTGAGCTTAGTAAATTTTGGTCTCAAATTTGATGTCTTCAGTCAACTGCGTTCTCTCCATTAAAAATTCGCATCTTCGGAATTGAAGCAAGTAACGACTTGCAATTTTCACCATAGTTAGAAGACGCTTGGGTGTAAATAAGCTAAAAGTTTCATAAAAACGGCTCGGTAAATTGATTTTTTGAGCTTAGTAAACCTCGGTCTTAAAGTGGATGTCTTCGGTCAACTGCGTTCTCTCCTTTAAAAATTCGCATCTTCGGAACTGAAACAAGTGACGACTTGCAATTTTCACCATCGTTAGACGACACTTGGGTCTAAATATTCTAAAATTTTCATAAAAACCGCTCTGTGAATTCTTATTTTTTGAGCTTAGTAAATTTTGGTCTCAAATTTGATGTCTTCAGTCAACTGCGTTCTCTCCATTAAAAATTCGCATCTTCGGAATTGAAGCAAGTAACGACTTGCAATTTTCACCATAGTTAGAAGACGCTTGGGTGTAAATAAGCTAAAAGTTTCATAAAAACGGCTCGGTAAATTGATTTTTTTGAGCTTAGTAAATTTTGGTCTCAAATTTGATGTCTTCAGTCAACTGAGTTCTCTCTTTTAAAAATTTGCATCTGCGGAGCTAAAGCAAGTAGCGACTTGCAATTTTCACCATCTTTAGAAGACCCTTGCCTGTAAATATATTTAAAAGTTTCATAAAAACGGCTCGGTAAATTGATTTTTTGAGCTTAGTAAACCTCGGTCTTAAAGTGGATGTCTTCGGTCAACTGCGTTCTCTCCTTTAAAAATTCGCATCTTCGGAACTGAAACAAGTGACTACTTGCAATTTTCACCATCGTTAGACAACACTTGGGTCTAAATATTCTAAAATTTTCATAAAAACCGCTCTGTGAATTCTTATTTTTTGAGCTTTGTAAATTTTGGTCTCAAATTTGATGTCTTCAGTCAACTGCGTTCTCTCCATTAAAAATTCGCATCTTCGGAATTGAAGCAAGTAACGACTTGCAATTTTCACCATAGTTAGAAGACGCATGGGCGTAAATAAGCTAAAAGTTTCATAAAAACGGCTCGGTAAATTGATTTTTTTGAGCTTAGTAAATTTTGGTCTCAAATTTGATGTCTTCAGTCAACTGCGTTCTCTCCTTTAAAAATTCGCATCTGCGGAGCTAAAGCAAGTAGCGACTTGCAATTTTCACCATCTTTAGAAGACCCTTGCCTGTAAATATATTTAAAAGTTTCATAAAAACGGCTCGGTAAATTGATTTTTTTGAGCTTAGTAAACCTCGGTCTCAAAGTGGATGTCTTCGGTCAACTGCGTTCTCTCCTTTAAAAATTCGCATCTTCGGAACTGAAACAAGTGACGACTTGCAATTTTCACCATCGTTAGAAGACACTTGGGTCTAAATATTCTAAAATTTTCATAAAAACCGCTCAGTGAATTCTTATTTTTTGAGCTTAGTAAATTTGGGTCTCAAATTTGATGTCTTCAGTCAACTGCGTTCTCTCCTTTAAAAATTCGCATCTTCGGAACTGAAGCAAGTAACGACTTGCAACTTTCACCATAGTTGGAAGACGCTTGGGTGTAAATAAGCTAAAAGTTTCATAAAAACGGCTCGGTAAATTGATTTTTTTGCGCTTAGTAAACTGGGTCTCAAATTGGATGTCTTCGGTCAACTGCCTTCTCTCCTTTAAAAATTCGCATCTTCGGAACTGAAACAAGTGACGACTTGCAATTTTCACCATCGTTAGACGACACTTGGGTCTAAATATTCTAAAATTTTCATAAAAACCGCTCTGTGAATTCTTATTTTTTGAGCTTAGTAAATTTTGGTCTCAAATTTGATGTCTTCAGTCAACTGAGTTCTCTCTTTTAAAAATTCGCATCTGCGGAGCTAACGCAAGTAGCGACTTGCAATTTTCACCATCTTTAGAAGACCCTTGGGTATAAATATTCTAAAAGTTTCATAAAAACGGCTCAGTAAATTAATTTTTTTGCACTTAGTAAACTGGGTCTCAAATTGGATGTCTTCGGTCAACTGCGTTCTCTCCTTTAAAAATTCGCATCTTCGGAACTGAAACAAGTGACGACTTGCAATTTTCACCATCGTTAGAGGACGCTTGGGTCTAAACATTCTAAAATTTTAATAAAAACCGCTCTGTGAATTCTTATTCTTTGAGCTTAGTAAATTTGGGTCTCAAATTTGATGTCTTCAGTCAACTGCGTTCTCTCCATTAAAAATTCGCATCTTCGAAATTGAAGCAAGTAACGACTTGCAATTTTCACCATCGTTAGACGACACTTGGGTATAAATATTCTAAAATTTTCCTAAAAACCGCTCTGTGAATTCTTATTTTTTGAGCTTAGTAAATTTGGGTCTCAAATTTGATGTCTTCAGTCAACTGCGTTCTCTCCTTTAAAAATTCGCATCTTCGGAACTGAAGCAAGTAACGACTTGCAATTTTCACCATCTTTAGAAGACCTTTGGGTGTAAATCTGTTAAAAGTTTTATAAAAATCGCTCAGTAAATTGATTTTTTTAGCACTTAGTAAATCTGGGTCTCAAATTTGATGTCTTCAGTCAACTGCGTTCTCTCTTTTAAAAATTCGCATCTTCCAAACGAAAGTAAGTAGCGACTTGCAATTTTTACGATCTTTCGGTAATTCATGGCCCTAAAGCCTCTGAAAATTTCATAAAAAGAACCAGGAATCCTGATTTTTGCCAGCGTAGTAAATGTCGGTCTCAAATTTGATGTCTTCAATCAATTGCCACCGCTCCTTAAAAAATTCCCATCTGCCAAGCCAAAGCAAGTAGCAACTTGAAATTTTCGCCATCTTTAGCCGATTCTTGACACTAAATAGTTCGAAACTTTTGTAAAAATAGTTCGGAATCCGGATTTTTGCCAATGCGAGTTTGAACTTTGATGTGTTGAACGCCAGGAATAAATTATTTTCCACGGGGGCCTCAAAGCGCCAAAGACTTTCCAGTTTCAAGATTTTTTTGGCGAATTTTTAAGTTAGTTTTCACGATTTTTGGGCCTGGAAAAAAAACCCAAAAGAATAAAACCAATTGCCGCCTTTGACCCAACACACTGAGCATGTTTTGTCGAGTTTCAAAAAGCGAATTACTCACTTTGGTCGACAAAGAGTCGCACCTCCAGATTACCTGACTTTTTCTGTTAAATTCAATCTTAAAGTTTAATCAAAAGTCGCTTGCTGCTCTGGTTCAGTAACGACTGTTTGGCACACAACAGCGAAACGTTGTTGCGAACTTGCCCGTTCCTGAACTTCGATTTTAATTAATTTTATTTTCGCCCCAGACGAAGATGTCTTGGATGAGTTATGAGGCCCATACGAAGGCGCTGGATACTTCGATAACTTTGGCCCGAGCGATATTGAATGGAACGAAGGGCCGATTGGATTAAAGAGCGGACAAGCTGAATGGCGCACAGCAATTGTTTGCCTCCTTTCCCAATTAAACTTATAATTCCAGCCAGTCCAGGCTGAAGCCGAAATGCATCAGACAGTTAGTTGATTTTGCCCCAGACAAAAGTTACATTTCGAACGTGTTCAGACAGCGGAATTGGCTGCGATGATTGTTCATGTTCCTGCCGAAGTTGCTTAACAAAATTAAACTTTCCACAGCAGCTTCTTCGCGTTGAACAAGCGGAATTCATTCAAAGTTTCATCCCATACGGTTCAATTGGCACATTTCAATGATTCATGGCGCAACACTGCACAGCGTCAGCTGCTCAAATAATCCCAAACAATTTATCGGCCTTCCAGGGCCAAAGGGCTGCAGTATTTTGTACTTTCTGGAGATTTATTGTGCGCTTTTATTAATGGATTTCCTGGAAATCAGGTCAATAAGGCGGACACTCTGGAAAGGAAGCGGATTGCTGGCCACTTTATTTATTTACTCGTGCATTCAGTGTCCAGAGAAACTATCCATTCTCATTGGAAACTTTCCAGTTTGGCCAGCTTCGCTGGCTATTTGCGATTATTAGCCAGTTTCAATTGTAGCGCTATCCAGAAACGTGTTGTTTCTGCCGCTGGACGCTTAGTGCTGGCGCACAGCTTTAATCCAACTACAAAGGAATTTTCTGGAAAATTTCCCAGGAAATCTCTTAAGACGGCATTTAGTCGCTCATAAAGCGTTATTGTGCCTGCAGGAATGGCGCTCGTGCTTGCACTTTGCTGTTTTGAACAGGAAACATGCCGACAATGTTGCTGATCTTCTGTAAACTAAAGTGGCACATTACGGCCCGGAATTTTCAGGTTTTCTTTCGCAATTAGTTGATTGGACTAATTCGGCAAACAGCCGAAAGTCGGCGGATTTTGCAAGGAAATGCGAATCGCTTTACATCATATAAACGGTATTTTCCGCGCTGGTAAACCCCAAAGTGAGGAGTTACGTCTTGTGCTGGCAGCCGACTTGAGCTCTTTATTACCCGGATTTCAATAGAGCAAACACTTTTGTTGGGCGGGCAACAATCCGCTTTTTATGCGTCTGTTCTGTTTAGATAACTTCACCCTCGCCAACAAAATAAACTTTGGGGTCGCGAACTTAACATTTCAGGCAGAAAACTGTTCCAAAGCCGTCAAACACTAAGTAGTTATCGAAACTATAATTCCTTGATATTTCCCGTACTAAATAAACCAAAAAAAACGAGCGCGAACGGAACGAACGAGTACAAACATGGTGCGAAGGACCAGCGGGTGTCCACGAAAAAAGTTGTAGACGTCATCAACTTCTCATCCTTGTTTTGTTCGTATCCTTGCCGAAAACGAAGGGTCGAATGACTGAAATGAACAGAAACAAACAACCTGGAGTGTGAGAGCGAACGCAACGAACCAATGCGAACAAAAAACGAGTTTCAGGTTCAGTGCACTGGAAGCTTCTGGTCCACGTATTCCGATCAAGATTACAACTTTTCAAAAATTGATTTTCTCGCATTAAATAAACCGACTCAAGCGAGCGCGAATGGAACGAACGCGTACGAACAAGGTACGAATTCCCAGTGAGCTTTAAAAAAATCCATTATGAGTTGAAAACAAGCCTGAAAAAACCAGGAATTTTTTAACACGATTTCGCACAGAAAACACACAACATGCAAGGGCCTATTGATTGGTTGCTTGCAACGGCCATTCAACCAGCTACGTGCATGAATAATTGAGCTGCGTTCCCGACTTAAATGATGTACTAATCGAGTTTCTACTTGCATTTGGGAGCACACACCGACTGACAAACAAGAGACAGAGCTTGATTACGGCAAGCGAAATAAAAGGGACCGCAAATGATGCCGAGACTTTTTCCCATGGCGAACAATAAAAAGCTTGTTTTGCAGGGAACAAGCAAATAGCTGTCGCTGGAAAATAAAAATCTCCGCGACCGGATATAAAGTCCCCCGTGTTTAAATGGAATCCGCAACAGACAGTCCCAAGTCTCATAAAATCACGTATTGTTTTGGCGCTGGGATGGCTGATTTTTGCATTTCCTGCCGTCCGGATGCAGGAGAAAATCCATTAAAAATGGGTCTTCACTCGGTAGACTTGTGGTATTGTACAATTGCACACATAAGCAAAGGAAACTGATGTTGTGAAGTGAGGTTATGAAGTCCAGTTTTTGTTCCAGTCCAGGAATTTAGGGAGAAAATGCAGTTTTTTCAGGGACTGGAAATAAAGGTGAAGTCATTAGGGACACACTGCGCTTCTACAGCAGACATAATTTCTGACTCATTGGCTACGATGATTCTAATGTCTTTAGAGAGCAATTGCGGTTTTTCAAAAAGCCTGAGATTTTCACCTAGTGCTTAAGGACAAGCATATTTGCTTGGTAAATCTTCCCCTCTCTAAGACAGATTTCTGAGACATTATCAATTTACTATGCCTCCAAAGTCCTTAGAGAGCAAATGCGGTTTTTCTAAAAACTCGGGAAATTTTCACTCAGTGCTTAAGGACACGCCTTCTTGCCTGGTAAATATTCTTCTCTCTGAGACAAATTGGGAAACTCACTCATTGGCAAACTACGATGCTTCAAAAGTTCTTAGAGAGCAAATGAGTTTTCTTCAAAAAGTTCTGAAATATTCACTGTGCTCTTTTTTCGCTCGCTCTCATTTTCACTAGCGCTTAAGGGCAAGTCTTTTTGCCAAGTAAATCTTCTTCTCTCTAAGACGAATTTCTCACTGATTTGCAAACTTCGATGCCGCCAAAGTCCTTAGAGAGCAAATGCGGTTTTTTTAAAAACTCGCGGAATTTTCACTCAGTGCTTAAGGACAAATCTTCGTGCCTGGTAAATCTTCTTCTTTCAAGGACGAATTTCTCACTCATTGGCAAAATGCGATGCTTCAACAGTTCTTAGAGAGCAAATACGGTTTCTTTTTAAAGTCCTCAAATTTTCAGTTAGTGCTTAAGGACGCTTAAGGACAAGTTTCCTTGCCTGGTAAATCTTGATCTCTTTAAGAGAAGTTTCTCACTCATTGGCAAATTACGATGCTTCGAAACTTCTTAAAGAGCAAATGCGGTTTTTTGAAAAACTCGGGGAATTTTCACTCAATTCTTAAGAACAAGTTTTCT
The DNA here is from genome assembly GCA_024550625.1 of Dendroctonus valens. Lineage (NCBI taxonomy): Eukaryota > Metazoa > Arthropoda > Insecta > Coleoptera > Curculionidae > Dendroctonus > Dendroctonus valens. Next base: position 1,528,944 of record JAJTJO010000325.1, on the reverse strand, counting down.
TGTCCAGTAAATCTTGATCTCTTTAAGAGGAGTTTCTCACTCATTGTCAAACTACGATGCTTCCAAAGTTCTTAAAGAACAAATGCGGTTTTTGAAAAAAAAGTTCTGAAATGTTCACTGAACTATTTTTTCGCTCGCTCTTATTTTCACTCGTGCTTAAGGGCAAGTCTTTTTGCCTAGTAAATTTTCGTCTCTCTAATACCAATTTCTCACTGATTTGCAAACTACTATGCCTCCAAAGTCCTTAGAGAGCAAATGCGTTTTTTTAAAAACTCGGGGAATTTTCACTCAGTGCTTAAGGACAAGTTTTCTTGTCCGGTAAATCTTGATCTCTTTAAGAGAAGTTTCTCACTCATTGTCAAACTACGATGCTTCCAAAGTTCTTAAAGAACAAATGCGGTTTTTTAAAAAAAAGTTCTGAAATGTTCACTGTGCTCTTTTTTCGCTAGTTCTCATTTTCACTAGTGCTTAAGGACAAGTCTTTTTGCCTAGTAAATTTTATTCTCTCTAAGACGAATTTCTCACTGCAAACTACGATGCCTCCAAAGTCCTTAGAGAGTAAATGCGGTTTTTTAAAAAACTCGGGGAATTTTCACTCAGTGCTTTAGGATAAGTTTTCTTGCTCGGTAAATCTTGATCTCTTTAAGAGGAGTTTCTCACTCATTGTCAAACTACGATGCTTCCAAAATTCTTAAAGAACAAATGCGGTTTTTCAAAAAAAAGTTCTGAAATGTTCACTGAACTATTTTTTCGCTCGCTCTTATTTTCACTCGTGCTTAAGGGCAAGTCTTTTTGCCTAGTAAATTTTCGTCTCTCTAAGACCAATTTCTCACTGATTTGCAAACTACTATGCCTCCAAAGTCCTTAGAGAACAAATGCGTTTTTTTAAAAACTCGGGAAATTTTCACTCAGTGCTTAAGGACAAGTTTTCTTGTCCGGTAAATCTTGATCTCTTTTAGAGAAGTTTCTCACTCATTGTCAAACTACTATGCTTCCAAAGTTCTTAAAGAACAAATGCGGTTTTTCAAAAAAAAGTTCTGAAATGTTCACTGAACTATTTTTTCGCTCGCTCTTATTTTCACTCGTGCTTAAGGGCAAGTCTTTTTGCCTAGTAAATTTTCGTCTCTCTAATACCAATTTCTCACTGATTTGCAAACTACTATGCCTCCAAAGTCCTTAGAGAGCAAATGCGGTTTTTTAAAAAACTCGGGAAATGTTCACTCAGTGCTTAAGGGCAAGTTTTCTTGTCCGGTAAATCTTGATCTCTTTAAGAGGCGTTTCTCACTCATTGTCAAACTACTATGCTTCAAAAGTTCTTAAAGAACAAATGCGGTTTTTCAAAAAAAGGTTTTGAAATGTTCACTGAACTATTTTGTCGCTCGCTCTTATTTTCACTCGTGCTTAAGGGCAAGTCTTTTTGCCTAGTAAATTTTCGTCTCTCTAAGACCAATTTCTCACTGATTTGCAAACTATTATGCCTCCAAAGTCCTTAGAGAGCAAATGCTGATTTTCTAAAAACTCGGGAAATTTTCACTCAGTGCTTAAGGACAAGTTTTCTTGCCCGGTAAATCTTGATCTCTTTAAGAGAAGTTTCTCACTCATTGTCAAACTACGATGCTTCCAAAGTTCTTAAAGAACAAATGCGGTTTTTCAAAAAAAAGTTCTGAAATGTTCATTGAACTATTTTTTCGCTCGCTCTTATTTTCACTCGTGCTTAAGGGCAAGTCTTTTTGCCTGGTAGATTTTCGTCTCTCTAAGACCAATTTCTCACTGATTTGCAAACTATTATGCCTCCAAAGTCCTTAGAGAGCAAATGCTGATTTTCTAAAAACTCGGGAAATTTTCACTCAGTGCTTAAGGACAAGTTTTCTTGCCCGGTAAATCTTGATCTCTTTAAGAGAAGTTTCTCACTCATTGTCAAACTACTATGCTTCCAAAGTTCTTAAAGAACAAATGCGGTTTTTCAAAAAAAAGTTCTGAAATGTTCACTGAACTATTTTTTCGCTCGCTCTTATTTTCACTCGTGCTTAAGGGCAAGTCTTTTTGCCTAGTAAATTTTCGTCTCTCTAATTCCAATTTCTCACTGATTTGCAAACTACTATGCCTCCAAAGTCCTTAGAGAGCAAATGCTGATTTTCTAAAAACTCGGGAAATTTTCACTCAGTGTTTAAGGACAAGTTTTCTTGCCCGGTAAATCTTGATCTCTTTAAGAGGAGTTTCTCACTCATTGTCAAACTACGATGCTTCCAAAGTTCTTAAAGAACAAATGCGGTTTTTCAAAAAAAAGTTCTGAAATGTTCACTGAACTATTTTTTCGCTCGCTCTTATTTTCACTCGTGCTTAAGGGCAAGTCTTTTTGCCTAGTAAATTTTCGTCTCTCTAAGACCAATTTCTCACTGATTTGCAAACTACTAAGCCTCCATAGTCCTTAGAGAGCAAATGCGGTTTTTTTTAAAACTCGGGAAATTTTCACTCAGTGCTTAAGGACAAGTTTTCTTGTCCGGTAAATCTTGATCTCTTTAAGAGAAGTTTCTCACTCATTGTCAAACTACTATGCTTCCAAAGTTCTTAAAGAACAAATGCGGTTTTTCAAAAAATAGTTCTGAAATGTTCACTGAACTATTTTTTCGCTCGCTCTTATTTTCACTCGTGCTTAAGGGCAAGTCTTTTTGCCTAGTAAATTTTCGTCTCTCTAATACCAATTTCTCACTAATTTGCAAACTACTATGCCTCCAAAGTCCTTAGAGAGCAAATGCGGTTTTTTAAAAAACTCGGGAAATTTTCACTCAGTGCTTAAGGGCAAGTTTTCTTGTCCGGTAAATCTTGATCTCTTTAAGAGGAGTTTCTCACTCATTGTCAAACTACGATGCTTCCAAAGTTCTTAAAGAACAAATGCGGTTTTTCAAAAAAAAGTTCTGAAATGTTCACTGAACTATTTTTTCGCTCGCTCTTATTTTCACTCGTGCTTAAGGACAAGTCTTTTTGCCTAGTAAATTTTCGTCTCTCTAATACCAATTTCTCACTAATTTGCAAACTACTATGCCTTCAAAGTCCTTAGAGAGCAAATGCGGTTTTTTAAAAAACTCGGGAAATGTTCACTCGGTGCTTAAGGGCAAGTTTTCTTGTCCGGTAAATCTTGATCTCTTTAAGAGGAGTTTCTCACTCATTGTCAAACTATGATGCTTCCAAAGTTCTTAAAGAACAAATGCGGTTTTTCAAAAAAAAGTTCTGAAATGTTCACTGAACTATTTTTTCGCTCGCTCTTATTTTCACTCGTGCTTAAGGGCAAGTCTTTTTGCCTAGTAAATTTTCGTCTCTCTAATACCAATTTCTCACTGATTTGCAAACTACTATGCCTCCAAAGTCCTTAGAGAGCAAATGGGTTTTTTTTAAACTCGAGAAATGTTCATTCAGTGCTTAAGGACATGCCTTCTTACCTGGTAAATATGCTTCTCTGTAAGACAAATTTCTCACTCATTGGCAAATTACGATGCTTCAAAAGATCTTAGAGAGCAAATGCGATTTTTTCAAAAACTCCTGAAATGTTCACTGAGCGCTTCAAGGCAAGCTTGCGTGCTTTGTAAAGCGATTTCTTAAGAGATTAAGGTGAAGTCTTTAGAGACAAACTGGCCTCAAAGCCTCTTCTGAAGACAAGTTTGTGACTTCCAAAGCTCTAAGTTTGAAGGTGAGTGGAGAATGGTTTGGCACTTAGAGACATTCTCAAGTTCTTTAAGTGTGTTGAGGCCACATTTAGGGCCCCAAAAATCTTTAGGATCTCAATGTACATCCTTAGAAACACAAATTAATTAATGGTCTTCTTAACACTAAACTTCAGTTCTTGAAAATGCCACAGCAGTAAACTGCGCAGATTTGAATGTCTGCAAAATCTTGCCCAGTGCTCAGGGACATTCTCTAGTGCTTCAACAGGATGAATCTCTTCAAAAAATTGAAATACATTAATTTTGTGCTTCGGTTCTTCATGAACAAGCGCTTCGGGAAACCTCAGAAGCAGATAAATAGAAAAAAAGTAATTTTGTAAAGTCGTTCAGCTGCAGCAAACAATAAACCTGTTTGAGGACACTTGAATGATCTGGATGGTAAAGATGCCTACAAGCGGACTGTTCAGGTCGAACATCCAACCGAAGATAAGTCCCTCAAAGTCGAAACGCGCCCCTCTAATGGCTTTTGGGTGGAAACCGCAAGTTCGCCTGATAGAAAACCGCATCTCCACATATCCGACAGCCGACCGCGCACGAAATTCGTCTGCAGGAAAATTAATTTCACGTATTACCTGCAGCAGGAGCCTCTCCTGCACAGTCGAGGAATTTCAATTATTCACTCGTATTTGAAATGGTTTCTATTATTTTATTAGACCGCGTCGGGCATTGTTTCCCGATCTGCAGGCATTTGTTGCAACTTTCCGCCCCCAATCCCATGCAGAGATCATAAAAACGCCCTTTTGGCTCTCTGATTCAGACGCAAATCTTGCTGTTCAACCGGGAGGCGGAAATGACGAACACGACGAGGTGCCAGTCAACGGTTCATTTGCATTTAATTTCGCAAAGAAGCGACCATTTCCAGACCCTTTTTAGGGCCCAATTTACCCGTTGGCTCTTGTTGTGTGCCCGTTAATCGAAAATCCATATCCATCACCTCTGACTTTTTACAGTTCGTCGCGTCCAGGCAATAAAAGGGCCTCAAACTAGCGCCCAGATGGGTCAAAAAACCCAATATTTGTTACGCCACGAAGAAGGTGAAGGCTTTTCAGCTGGAAATTGATGGTTAGAGAGATATTTTTTATCTGATAGGTATCAGAATGAGGAGAAATTAAGTCACAAAGTGAAACCTGACGATTCAGAAATGAGAAATTAACGCTATGTTTAACATTTTATTTTTTCCAGGCTATTAAACCGGTGCACGCCAGTGGTTTTTAGCAAACGAAAACTAGTTGCGAATTCTGCATTAAGTTGGGAGCAAAAAAGATCTTTTGGGGTTTTTTTTTGCAAAAATAAACAGTTTCTGATTTTAAAAATGAAAACCGCTGGATTGTCCGAAAAAATTAATGCTTTATTTAATATTTGATACTTTCCAGACAGAAAAACGGTACCCGCCAATGGTTTTTTTTGCAAAAAAATGTTCAGCTCTCATTCTAGATTCACTTGGAAAGAAAAACGCTCAAAATTTGCAGTTTTGGATTTTAAAAAATGTAAACCATTGCGTTGCCCGAGAAATTAATGTTATAATTTGATATTTTCCAGACACTAAAAGGACGCACGCCAATGGATTTTCTGCAAACAAAAATTAGTATATAATTCTACATTTAGTTGGGAAGAAAAGAGCTTTTTCGATTTTTTTTGCTAAAATGAACAATTGCGGGTTTAAAAAATTAAAACCGTTCGATTGCGCAAGAAAATTGATGCTGGATTCAACATTTGATAATTAGCGGACAGAAAAATGTTACACGCCAATGTTTTTTTTGCAAAAAAATGGTTTCCAATTGTAGATTTAGTAGGGAACAAAATGAGCTGTTTTGCGTTTTCTTGCGAAAATTCGCAGTTTAGGAAGGAAGGAAAACTCTTGGATTGACCGTGAAAAGTATAGCAATTTCAAGACAAAAAAACGGTGCACGCCAATGTTTTTTTTGCAAAACAAAATTGGTTTATTATTCTAGTTTCACTTGGCAACAAAAACGTTATTTTGTGTTTTTTCGCTAAAAAGCACAGTTTTTCATAAAAAAAATTAAAGTACTATTGGATTCAAAAAATTGACGCAAAATTTAATATTTGCAGACAAAAAAACAATGCACGCAAATGGTTTTTCCGCAAACAAAAACTAGTTTCTAATTCTACATTAAGTTGGAAACAAAAAGGCTCTTTAGAAATTCTTGGATAAAAGCACAGTTTTGATAAAAAATATGAAAACCATTGTTTTGTCCAAGAAAGTTATTGCAATTTTCAGACAAGGAAACGGTGCACGCCAATGGTTTTTCCGCAAACAAAAACTAGTTTCTAACTCTACATTCAGTTGGTTTTTGGATAAAGTCACAATAAAGTGACAGTTTTCGATAAAAAAAATGAAAACCTCCCAGAAAATTATTGCAATTTCCAGACAAAAAAACGGTGCACGCCAATGGTTTTTTTTGCAAAACAAAATTCGTTTCTAATGCTAAATTCAGTTGGCAACAAAAAAGCTATTTTGTGTTTTTTCGCTAAAAAGCACAGTTTTTCATTAAAAAAATAAAAACTGTTGGATTGTCCGACAAAATTGACGCAAAATTTGATATTTGCAGACAAAAAAACAATGCACGCCAATGGTTTTTCCGCAAACAAAAATTAGATTCTAAATCTACATTAAGTTGGAAACAAAAAGGCTCTTTAGAAATTTTTGGATAAAGGCACAGTTTTCGATAAAAAAAATGAAAACCGTTGTTTTGTCCGAGAAATTTATTGCAATTTTCAGTCAAGGAAACGGTGCACGCCAATGGTTTTTCCGCAAACAAAAACTAGTTTCTAATTCTACATTCAGTTGGGAACAAAAAGCTCTTGAGGGTTTTTGGATAAAGTCACAATAAAGTGACAGTTTTCGATAAAAAAAAAGAAAACCTCCCAGAAAATGATTGCAATTTCCAGACAAAAAAACGGTGCACGCCAATGGTTTTTTTTGCAAAACAAAATTCGTTTCTAATGCTAAATTCAGTTGGCAACAAAAAAGCTATTTTGTGTTTTTTCGCTAAAAAGCACAGTTTTTCATTAAAAAAATAAAAACTGTTGGATTGTCCGACAAAATTGACGCAAAATTTGATATTTGCAGACAAAAAAACAATGCACGCCAATGGCTTTTCTGCAAACAAAAATTAGATTCCAAATTAAGCCATTAAGTTGGAAGCAAAAAGCCTCTTTAGAAATTTTTGGAAAAAAGCACAGTTTTTGATAAAAAAAAATTAAAATCGTTGTTTTGTCCGAGACATTTATTGCAATTTCCAGACAAGGAAACGGTGCACGCCAATGGTTTTGCCGCAAACAAAAACTAGTTTCTAACTCTACATTCAGTTGGGAACAAAAAGCTCTTGAGGGTTTTTGGATAAAGTCACAATAAAGTGACAGTTTTCGATAAAAAAAAAAGAAAACCTCCCAGAAAATTATTGCAATTTCCAGACAAAAAAACGGTGCACGCCAATGGTTTTTTTTGCAAAACAAAATTCGTTTCTAATGCTAAATTCAGTTGGCAACAAAAAAGCTACTTTGAGCTTTTTCGCTAAAAAGCACAGCTTTTTATTTAAAAAATAAAAACTGTTGGATTGTTCGACAAAATTGACGCAAAATTTGATATTTGCAGACAAAAAAACAATGCACGCCAATGGCTTTTCTGCAAACAAAAATTAGATTCCAAATTAAGCCATTAAGTTGGAAGCAAAAAGCCTCTTTAGAAATTTTTGGAAAAAAGCACAGTTTTTGATAAAAAAACGGAAAAACGTTATTTTGTCCAAGAAATTTATTGCAATTTTCAGTCAAAGAAACGGTGCACGCCAATGGTTTTTTGCAAAACAAAATTGGTCTATAGTTCTGGTTTCAGTTGGCAACAAAAACGCTATTTTGTGTTTTTTTGCGAAAAACCACACTTTTTCAATAAAAAAGTAAAAACTGTTGGTTTATCCGACAAAATTGAGGTAATATTTAACATTTGATATTTGCAGACAAAAAAACGATGCACGCCAATGGTTTTTCCGCAAACAAAATTAGATTCTAAACCTACATTAAGTTGGAAACAAAAAGGCTCTTTAGAAATTTTTGGATAAAAGCACATTTTTCGAGAAAAAAAATGAAAACCGTTATTTTGTCCGAGAAATGTATTGCAATTTCCAGACAAAAACGGTGCACGCCAATGGTTTTTTTGCAACCAAAAGCTACATTCGGTTGGCAACAAAAAAACTCTGTCGGTTTTTTTTCAAATGCACAGTTTCTGCTTTAAAAAAGCTAAAACTGTTGAATAATCCGAGAAAATTAACGCCTTTTAAAAATTGATTCCACATTGAAATCGTCCAGATGGTTACAAAGCACACAACATGAGCCACTTTCCCATGTTGTCACTGGAGCAAAGAGTGTTTACTATCCATTTAGAGACACCATGATATCGATTGCGTAACAGTTTCGTGATTTATTGCCCAAACTGGTTGAGGGCTTTGAGGACAGAAGAAAATGTTTATTAAATACCGGGTGTCTCATGAGCATCGGCTGAAACGAGGCTTGCTGATTGGGTATCCAGTTTCCCACGTTTATTGACACGAAACTCTTCACCAAACCCCCTGTATATTCTTTCGGTCTACTTAATATCAAAATAAACTTGTAAAAGGGACTCAAAGTAAATCAGATATTGACAAAACTGATCTTCGTTTCACCAGGGGAAATCAGCACTTAAAGTTTCTTCTAGGGTGCCCTATTGGGCCATATCAATCCAGGACAACGTCCGTTTTTGCACCTCTGTCCCAATTACGACGACATTTTATTCAAATCGGGCAAATCCTTTGCATTTTGTTCCCCAATTCCAGGGTTTCCAGTTGAGGCAAGATGCAGTTCGGTCGGTTTTACATGCTCAAGACGAAGTCTGGCCATTTCGTCGATCCAGCACCTTATCTGTAATATTATGTCGTCAGCATCCGCAAATGCAACCCGAATCGTTTGCAGGAAGGCCATTTATCATCCGGCGTTACTGGAATAAGAATCGGCCCGTTCAAATGTATGCTGGCCGCAAAGATATCGGCAATGCCAGGCATTTTTAATATCGATGAATAATGTATCGGATTTGAATGCATTCCGGTTAACAAACAGCAATGTCTGCGTAATTGAATCGGAATCCATCCATAAATTGCCTCTGGAACGCAAATCTACGGCTCGTAGTCGCAACAGAGGCCATTCGCTGGAATTTTTATAGAGTAATATAAAGAGAGCATAGCTCTATTACGCAGTGCACTTTCAAAGGAGTTTGAGGAAGCGTCATTCCGAAAAGCGAGCGAAGAACTTCTCCTCCGTCTCGGCTCCAGGGAAATAAATATCTAAGTTGGCCTATTCCCTCTGAAGTATTATTTACTTTTCCTTTCTCGCCGAATAAATTGAACCGCTTTGACTTCAACGGCGCAATAATTCCATTGTATCATCAGTTTTTTGCACTAAAACTCCAATGAGAGTCACAGATTTTTGCTCCTGGATCTGTTGGGCGCACCTCTGACAAGCCAGGATTTATGTTTATATGTAGACTGCGCAATAAAACAAACTGGAAAGAAAACAGGACAATCCATTTCCCTCTCGGCCACAGACAAATCTCTGCCGCATCCAGAGCTGCTTCGAATGCGATCCAGAGTCGAGTTTGCACTTTTTAAATTAACTCGCTGTCTCCTCGTTAAAAATCACTGCCACTCGACCTCTCTCTGTCCCCTTCACACTCTATTTTTGCTGACAAAGACACGTGTAGTCGTTGTGCACGTGACGCCCCAAACCGCCTCACTCTTTCCCATTAAAAAATTTTGTGTTTCACAACCCTTTGGCATATGATACACATGTTTTCTTTGTGAAATGGGGGTTATTGATCGGGCGGGAGGCAGTTTCGTTATGGGGCCTCAGGGCTCAAAATAGATGATTTATTCAGAATACTAATGATTCTAACAGCGGGTCGAGGACAAATCTGGATCTGGGCGTTTTCTGGATTTGTTCCACCGTTCTCTCGCTTTGAGGAAGCATAGTTTCTTTTCAAATGCGCACTTTCCTTTACCAAATAGCCAAATACCAATAGGAATGTTTCTAGTTTCCACGCAAAATTCGGAAATCTAAGATTAATGCGAGGTCGGAAAACCAATCTTAGTCTTTGGCTCATATTTAGAGAACCCGTAGAGCTGCAGATGGCCAGTAGTCACTGAGTGATAGAGCCTTTAGATGCGCACTCAACATCGTTTTAGACTATACTCAACATCGTTTTAGAAATGTTTCTGGATTTCACGCAGAATTCGGAAGTTTAGGATTAATCCGAGGTTTAAAAGCCGCTTTTAGTCATTGGCTCATATTTAGAGAACCAGTTGACCTGCAGAGCTCTACTTCTCACACGGAGATAGCGCCATAAAATACGCTCTTTCTTATAGCAAAAGTCGTTTTAGAAATGTGTCTAGTTTTCATGCAAAAATCGGAAATTTAAGATTAATGCGATGTTGAAAAATAGCTCTTAGTCTTTGGCTCATATACAGAGAACCGGTTGAGCTGCAGAGCTCTACTTCTCACATGGAGATAGAGCCTTAAAATGCGCAATTTCTCATTCCAAACATCGTTTAAGGAATGTTTCTAGTTTTCACGCAAAGTTCGGAAATTCAGGATTAATGCGAAGTTTGAAAACTGCTACCAGTCTTTGGCTCATATTTAGAGAACCGCTTGAGTTGCAGAACTCTGCTTGCCACCATGGAATAGAGTCTTAAAATGATCAATTCCTCATGCCAAACATCGTTTTAGGAATGTTTCTAGTTTTCACGAAAATTCGAAAATTTAAGATTAATGCGAGATTGGAAAACCGCTCTTAGTCTTTGGCTCATATTTAGAGAAGCGAAAAATCTGTAGAGCTCTAGTTGTCACTATGGAATAGAGCCTTAACATGAGCTCCTTCTTATACCAAACATCGTTTAAGGAATGTTTCCAGTTTTAATACAAAATTCCGAAATTTAAAATTAATGCGATGTTGAAAAACCGCTCTAAGTCTTTGGCTAATATTTACAGAACTGGTTGAGCTGCAGAGCTATACTTGTCACAATAGGATGGAGCCTTACAATGGGCTCCTTTTCATTCTAAACACCGTTTGAGGAATGTTTCTAGTTTTCACGCAAAATAGGGAAATTCAAGATTTAGTTGAAGTTTAAAAAACCGCTCTTAGTCTTTGGCGCATATTCAGAGAACCGATTGAGCTACAGAGCTCTACTTCACACGTGGAGATAGAGCCTTGAAGTACGCACTTTCTTATACCAAATATAGTTTTAGGAATGTTTCTGGTTTTCACGAAAAATTCGGAAACTTAAGATTAATGCGAGGTTGGAAAACCGCTGTTAGTTTTTGGCTCATATTTAGAGAAGCGATAGATCTGTAGAGCTCTAGTTGTCACTATGGAATAGAGCCTTAACATGAGCTCCGTCTTATAGCAAATATTGTTTAAGGAATGTTTCCAGTTTTAATACAAAATTCCGAAATTTAAAATTAGTGATAAGTTGAAAAACCGCTCTAAGTCTTTGGCTAATATTTAGAGAACCGGTTGAGCTGCAGAGCTATACTTGTCACTATAGGATAGAGCCTTACAATGAGCTCCTTTTCATTCTAAACACCGTTTTAGGAATGTTTCTAGTTTTCACGCAAAATAGGGAAATTCAAGATTTAGTTGAAGTTTGAAAACCGCTCTTAGCCTTTGGCTCATGTTCAGAGAACTGGTTGAGGTGCAGAGCTCTACGTCTTACATGGAGATAGAGCCTTCAAATGCACACTTCCACATGCCAAATATCGTTTAAGAAATGTTTCTAGTTTTCATGCAAAATTCGGAAATTTAAGATTAATGCAATGTTGGAAAACCGCTCTTAGTCTTTGGCTCATATTCAGAGAACCGATTGAGCTGCAGAGCTCTACTTCACACATGGAGATAGAGCCTTGAAGTACGCACTTTCTTGTACCAAATATTGTTTTAGAAATGTTTCCAGTGTTCACGCAAACTACGGAAATTCAAGATTAAATTGAAGTTTGAAAATCCTCTCTTAAACTTTGGCTCACGTTTAGAGAACCCGTTGAGCCGGAGCGCTCTACTTCTCACACGGAGATAGAGTCTTAAAATACGCACTTTCTTATACCAAATATCGTTTTAAGAAGGTTTCTGGTTTTCACGCAAAATTCGGAAACTTAAGATTAATGCGAGGTTGGAAAACCGCTCTTAGTCTTTGGCTCCTAGTCAGAGAACTGGTTGAGCTGCAGAGCTCTTTTTCTCGCATGGAGATAAACCCTTCAAATGCGCACTTCCTGATGCCAAACATTGTTTTAGAAATGTTTCTAGTGTTCACGCAAACTACGGAAATTCAAGATTAAATTGAAGTTTGAAAACCTCTCTTAAACTTTGGCTCACGTTTAGAGAACCCGTTGAGCCGGAGCGCTCTACTTCTCACACGGAGATAGAGCCTTAAAATACGCACTTTCTTATACCAAATATCGTTTTAAGAAGGTTTCTGGTTTTCACGCAAAATTCGGAAATTTAAGATTAATGCGAGGTTGGAAAACCGCTCTTAGTCTTTGGCTCCTAGTCAGAGAACTGGTTGAGCTGCAGAGCTCTTTTTCTCGCATGGAGATAAAGCCTTCAAATGCGCACTTCCTGATGCCAAACATCGTTTAAGGAATGTGTCTAGTTTTCACGCAAAATTCGGAAATTCAAGAATAATGTGAGGTCTAAAACCACTCTTAGTATTTGGCTCATACTTAGAGAACCGATAGATCTGCAGAGCTCTAGTTATCACATAGAGATAGAGCCTTGAAATGCGCACTTTCTTATGCCAAACATCGTTTCAGGAATGTTTCTAGTTTTCACGCAAGCTGCGGAAATTCGGAATTACCTTGAAGTTAATAAACCGCTCTTAGACTTTTATCTTTAGAGAACCGGTTGAGCTAGAGTGCTCTACTTCTCACACGGAGATAGAGCCTTAAAATACGCACTTTCCTATACCAATTATCGTTTTAAGAATGTTTCCGGTTTTCACGAAAAATTCGGAAATTTAAGATTAATGCGAGGGTGGAAAACCGCTCTTAGCCTTTGGCTCCTAGCTAGAGAACTGGTTGAGCTGCAGAGCTATTTTTCTCGCATGGAGATAAAGCCTTCAAATGCGCACTTCCTGACGCCAAACATCGTTTTAGGGATGTTTCTAGTTTTCACGCAAAATTCGGAAATTCAAGAATAATGTGAGGTCTAAAACCACTCTTAGTATTTGGCTCATATTTAGAGAACCGATAGATCTGCAGAGCTCTAGTTATCACATAGAGATAGAGCCTTGAAATGCGCACTTTCTTATGCCAAACATCGTTTCAGGAATGTTTCTAGTTTTCACGCAAGCTGCGGAAATTCGAAATTACCTTGAAGTTAATAAACCGCTCTTAGACTTTTACGTTTAGAGAACCGGTTGAGCTAGAGAGCTCTGCTTATCACACGGAGATAGAGCCTTAAAATACGCACTTTCCTATACCAATTATCGTTTTCAGAATGTTTCCGGTTTTCACGAAAAATTCGGAAATTTAAGATTAACGCGAGGTTGGAAAACCGCTCTTAGCCTTTGGCTCCTAGTCAGAGAACTGGTTGAGCTGCAGAGCTCTTTTTCTCGCATGGAGATAAAGCCTTCAAATGCGCACTTCCTGATGCCAAACATCGGTTAAGGAATGTTTCTAGTTTTCACGCAAAATTCGGAAATTCAAGAATAATGTGAGGTCTAAAACCACTCTTAGTATTTGGCTCATACTTAGAGAACCGATAGATCTGCAGAGCTCTAGTTATCACATAGAGATAGAGCCTTGAAATGCGCACTTTCTTATGCCAAACATCGTTTCAGGAATGTTTCTAGTTTTCACGCAAGCTGCGGAAATTCGGAATTACCTTGAAGTTAATAAACCGCTCTTAGACTTTTATCTTTAGAGAACCGGTTGAGCTAGAGTGCTCTACTTCTCACACGGAGATAGAGCCTTAAAATACGCACTTTCCTATACTAATTATCGTTTTAAGAATGTATCCGGTTTTCACGCAAAATTCGGAAACTCAAGAATAATGCGAGGTCTAAAACCGCTCTTAGACTTTAGCTCGCATTTAGAGAACCGGTTGAACTGTAGCGCTCTCCTTCTCACACGGAGATAGAGCCTTAAAATATGCACTTTCTTATACCAAACATCGTTTTAGGAATGTTTCTAGACTTCACGCCAACTACGGAAATTCAAGATTAATGCGCGGTTTAAAAACCACTCTTAGTATTTGGCTCATATTTAGAGAACCAGCTGAGCTGCAGAACTCTATTTCTCACTGAGGGATAAAGTCTTAAATTGCGCACTTTATTATAACAAACATCGTTCAAAAAATGCTTTTAATTTTCACGCAAAGTTGGGAAATTCAGGATTAATGCACGGTTTAAAAACCACTCTTAGTATTTGGCTCATATTTAGAGAACCGATTGAGCTAGCTGGCAGGATAAAGCCTGAAAATGTGCATTTTTCAGGCACACCTTGAATATTCAGGCACACACTGAAACGTTGTAATTTAAACATCTTTGAAAGACAATGGGAGTGCGAATAAGCCATTCAACAATGCTTTCCGCTTTAGTACCCTACACCTGAATACTCAGTGCACAGTTTAGTTTGAACAGAAGAAAATCTGGAATCTGGACGAAAACCAGGAATTTATTCATTTAATAGCAGGGAATTCGAACAGGAAAATGTAAGGCTTTTATAAATAAAAATGCCTGTAATCCTCAAGCCGCATTGACACTCTGAAAAAATGATGGAAGTGATATTTGCAACCGCGATCCATTGGGGCATAAGTGAATTAAACCACTTTTTAATAATTGAGAAACATTTTCAGACGAAGCACCGAAGCGACACAGAAAAAAACTTGAAAGCACTCCGCGCTCATTCACTTAAGAAATTACGTTTGCGCTAAAAGGGCCTCTAAAAGCATTTTCTGTCTGTAAAACAAGCTTTTCAGTCGGGGAAAAAAACGAAAAAAAGTGTTGGTGATAAATGTGTTTACACCTTCGCTTTAGTTGCGACAAAAATCACAGGGTTTCGGTAGCGCACACCTTCAATAGGGACGAGCTGCGAGAATAAATAATGCGCGCACTTTATCTGACACTAATTGTTTTATGGAAAATGCCCGGAATTTTCCGGAAAATAAATGACGCATGCTTCCCCCACCAGGTATTTAATTAATGACAAAACAATAATTAATTCACCGTCTTGGAAAAGCACGGGAACTTCACTTAACTATTTAGCCAATTTGGGGCGGGAGACACGTGGGTGCGTTACGTTTGAATTATGGTCCTCTCGAGCCATTTATTTCCTGCTATGTAAATTACGAATTTAAGCCCCTAATTACCCCGTTGCTGGATGGTGGACAATTCAGCCGAGAAACACTGACAAAAAAATCAATTACCGATCTAAAATTTAAATACAAACAACGCTTGTCGCCTAAACATCCAGCCCGGATGGGACTGAAACATCAATTAGGACATAATTCCCAGTTTAATAGGCTGTTTTTCTGGAACGCTCCTCCATAATAATTACTTTTAATTATGCATTCTCCGCAGCAACGGATACTCGCGTTGCGAAAGCACCTAATTGAGCACGTGATCCGGTGTCTTCATGTTTGTGTCACAACTTTCGTGAATAAACAGCGAATAAGTCAACTTTTGATTGGAACCATCCAGAATAAATGACGGCTGAATTAGCGAAATTAATCGAGAAATTCGGCTTTGTTGGTCCTTCAAGGGATTAATTCGAAAAAAAACCTCAAATTTACGCCTGCGAATTAATCGAGTGCGGAAACTTTGACGAACTCTCATCGAATTGAAATGAGTTTTCGTGTCATGAGATTGGCTTTTGTGATCGATGCGATTTTGCAGGATTTAATCACTGTATTTTAATAATAAAAACTTTTTTACAACCTGCGAACGAATGAAGTTAACGAGTTGAAAGTTGGTGTGCCTGTAGAGCAAACTCCAGTTTCAATTCCAAAAAAACAACCAGCGCAATCGTTCAACGAGTGGAAAATTCTTGCAATTCCTGCAAACTACCGCTTTGGAAAACATGCGATTTGTCTCACTCGGTATTAAAAATGTGAAACTTCCAAACTTCCAAAACTAGTCACTTCAAGCTTTCCAGTTTCCGGTCTGAGCTTGACTGAAAACTCACATGCAGCTTCATATAAGTTTGAGACGGTTTTGAAAAACTCAACTGAAATTTGCCCCTATTGAACTTGCGAACGAATAAAGTTGGCGAGTTGGAAGTTGGTTCACTTGTAGAGCAAACTCCAGTTGCAATTCCAAAAAATAATCACCGCAATCCGTTCCATGAGTGGACAATTATGGAAATGTGTCTAAACTCGCTCTTTGGAAAACTCCCTGTCTGTTTCCCCCGGGTTTAAAAAGGCGAAACTTCCAAACTTCGAAAGCTGGCCACTTCAAGCTTTTCCAACTTGACAGGAAAATCATATTCAATATCACATAACTGTCAGAGGATTTTTACAACTCCCAAAATAAACCATGCAGAACTCAACAGAATGCAACTCGCGAACGAATAAAGTTGGCAAGTTGAAAGTTGCTGTACTTATCGAACCAACTCCAGTTTCAGTTCCAGAAAAAAATCAGCGCAGTCGGTTAAAAGACTGGAAAATTGTTGAAATTTGTCTAAACTGCCGCCCTGGAAAACTTGCTTTTTGTCTCAAGCAGGTTTAAAAATGCGAAACTTCCAAACTAAAAAACTGTCTTTTCCAGTTTCTGGCCTAAGCTTGACAGAAAACTCATATAGGGTTTCATATAACGTTGAAAGACTTTTGAAAAGCTCCAGAATCTTTTTCCAAAATTTTTATTTTTTGGTCGAAAATTTTATGAAAGTGGAGGTCGATATTTTCGAAAAAAATCAAATTTCCCAAAATGCCCCAAACACCGTAAGTTTCGAGAATTGGGAAACTCCTTAAGCCGAAAAAAGTCAAAAAACTCGCATGTGAAATTTTTTTTTTCGAACATTTCAAGAAAGTGGAGGTCGATGTTTCCGAAAAAAATCAAATCTCTCCAAATGCCCCAAACACGGTAAATTTACAGAATTGGAAAGCTCCTTAGGTCGAAAGCAGTCAAAAAACTCGCATGAGAAATTTTTATTTTTTGCCGAAAATTTCATGAAAGTGGAGGTCGATGTTTTCGAAAAAAATCAAATCTCTCCAAATGACCGAAATACGGTAAATTTGTATAATTGGGAAGCTCTTTAGGTCGAAAGCAGTCAAAAAACTCGCATGTGAAATTTTTTTTTTGCCGAAAATTTCATGAAAGTGGAGGTCGATGTTTTCGAAAAAAATCAAATCTCTCCAAATGACCGAAATACGGTAAATTTGTATAATTGGGAAGCTCTTTAGGTCGAAATCAGTCAAAAAACTCGCATGTGAAATTTTTTTTTTCGAACATTTCAAGAAAGTGGAGGTCGATGTTTCCGAAAAAAATCAAATCTCTCCAAATGCCCCAAACACGGTAAATTTACAGCATTGGGAAGCTCCTTAGGTCGAAAGCAGTAAAAAAACCCGCATGTTAAATTTTTATTTTTTTGCCGAAAATTTTTGGAAAGTGCAGGTCGATGTTTTCGAAAAAAATCAAATCTCTCCAAATGACCGAAATACGGTAAATTTGTATAATTGGGAAGCTCTTTAGGTCGAAATCAGTAAAAAAACTCGCATGTGAAATTTTTTTTTTGCCGAAAATTTCATGGAAGTGGAGGTCGATATTTTCGAAAAAAAATCAAATCTCTCCAAATGACCGAAATACGGTAAATTTACAGCATTGGGAAGCTCCTTAGGTCGAAAGCAGTAAAAAAACCCGCATGTGAAATTTTAATTTTTTTGCCGAAAAGTTCATGAAAGTGGAGGTCGATGTTTTCGAAAAAAATCAAATGTCTCCAAATGCCCCAAACACGGTCAATTTACAGAATTGGGAAGTTCCTTAGGTCGAAAGCAGTCAAAAAACTCGTATGTAATTAATTTTTTTTGCCGAAAATTTCATGAAAGAGGAGGTCGATGTTTTCGAAAAAAATCAAATGTCTCCAAATGCCCCAAACACGGTCAATTTACAGAATTGGGAAGTTACTTAGGTCGAAAGCAGTCAAAAAACTCGTATGTAATTAATTTTTTTTGCCGAAAGTTTCATGAAAGGGGAGGTCGATGTTTTCGAAAAAAATCAAATCTCTCCAAATGCCCGAAACACGATAAATTTACAGAATTGGGAAGCTCCTTAGGTCGAAAGCAGTCAAAAAACTCGTATGCATTTTTTTTTTTGCTGAAAATATCATGAAAGTGGAGGTCGATGTTTTCGAAAAAAATCAAATCTCTCCAAATGCCCGAAACACGGTAAATTTACAGAATTGGGAAGCTCCTTAGGTCGAAAGCAGTCAAAAAACTCGTATGTAATTTTTTTTTGCTGAAAATATCATGAAAGTGGAGATCGATGTTTTCGAAAAAAATCAAATCTCTCCAAATGCCCGAAACACGGTAAATTTACAGAATTGGGAAGCTTCTTAGGTCGAAAGCAGTCAAAAAACTCACATGTGAAATTTTAATTTTTTTGCCGAAAATTTCATGAAAATGGAGGTCGATGTTTTCGAAAAAAATCAAATCTCTTCAAATGCCCCAAACACGGTTAATTTACAATATTGGAAAGCTCTTTAGGTCGAAAGCAGTCAAAAAACCCGCATGTGAAATTTTTATTTTTTTGCCGAAAACTTCATAAAAGTGGAGGTTGATATTTTCGAAAAAAATCAAATCTCTCCCAATGACCCAAACACGGTAAATTTGTATAATTTGGAAGCTCCTTAGGTCGAAAGCAGTCAAAAAACTCGCATGTGAATTTTTTTTTTGCCGAAAATTTCATGAAAGTGGAGGTCGATGTTTTCGAAAAAAATCAAATCTCTCCAAATGACCGAAATACGGTAAATTTACAGTATTGGGAAGCTCCTTAGGTCGAAAGCAGTAAAAAAACCCGCATGTGAAATTTTAATTTTTTTGCTGAAAAGTTCATGAAAGTGGAGGTCGATGTTTTCGAAAAAAATCAAATGTCTCCAAATGCCCCAAACACGGTCAATTTACAGAATTGGGAAGTTCCTTAGGTCGAAAGCAGTCAAAAAACTCGTATGTAATTAATTTTTTTTGCCGAAAATTTCATGAAAGAGGAGGTCGATGTTTTCGAAAAAAATCAAATCTCTCCAAATGCCCGAAACACGGTAAATTTACAGAATTGGGAAGCTCCTTAGGTCGAAAGCAGTCAAAAAACTCGTATGTAATTTTTTTTTTGCTGAAAATATCATGAAAGTGGAGGTCGATGTTTTCGAAAAAAAATCAAATCTCTCCAAATGCCCCAAATACCGTAAAGTTGCATAATTGGGAAGCTCCTTAGGTCGAGAGCAGTCAAAAACCTCGCATGTGAAATTTAAATTTTTTTGCCGAAAATTTGATGAAAGTGAAGGTCGATATTTTCGAAAAAAATCAAATCTCTCCAAATGCCCCAAACACGGTAAATTTACAGAATTGGGAAGCTCCGTAGGTCGAAAGTACTCAAAATACTCGCATGCAAAATTTTCATTTTTTTGGACGAAAATTTCATGAAAGTGGAGGTCGATGTTTTCGAAAAAAATCGAATCCTTCGAAATTCCCCAAACACGGTAAATTTGCATAATTGGAAGCTTCCTTAGGTCAAAAGCAGTCAAAAAACTCGCATGTAAAATTTATTTTCTTTGGCCAGAATCGTCCAAGTGTGGAGGTCGATGTTTTCGAAATGCAGATGGAGGACAAGTCGATGAAAAACACACATTGAGGCAAATTGAAGAACAGCAAAAACGAGTTGAAAAAGGGCAAATTTTCTTCTTTTTGTGATTGTCGTCGAAGTTTATCTTGAAAAGTAAGGAAGAATAGGGAAGAAAAGAAAGAAATTATGAGAAAAAACATTAATTAAACAATTTGATTTTCAGAAAAGCCAACGCCAGCAGCAATAGATGTTCTAAAATAAGGGAAAAGAAGCAGCAGGACGAGAATCTGATAACGAAATGAAATAAATATGAAAAAAAGTTTATGGCGCGGTTTAATGCCCAGAAAAAAAAGATATAGAAATACAGAGGAATGAGACACAATTTAATACCCGGAGAGCCAAGTGCAACCTTATTTCTGAGCAAAATTAAAAAATATGTGTGAAATAAGGAGGAACCCACAGGAGGAGGACAAATTGGCGAAAACCACACGTTTCAAGTTGCAACCTTCTCGTGCTTCCAAAACGCCAGGAAAAATTGGTCGACCTAAAAGCTCGAAAAACGCCGTTAAAACCACCAAGCGATAAACCATTTACTATTTACCAAGACGTTGAAAACACGAAAAAAATAAGCGAATTTCGCCCAACAAAAAGGGGTTGAGCTCGATCCGATAACCATAAATTGCGACTTTGTTTGTTTTCGTTAAGACGGCCTGCAAATGGCAAAGTTGTGTTTGTTTAATCTCAACGTTTTAGCTACTGCTTGTAGTTAATTGGAGTTTTGCGTGAGAGCCGAGTTATTTATGAACTTAACGGAGCCATTGTTCCCTCCTCTGGGCGGCAGCTTAAAAAATTATCCCCTAAATAAACCGGGCAAAAGCCGCCAGTAAATGTGGTTAAAGAAAGCCATTCACCTGGTGTTTGGCAACGAAAAGCCTCCACTTTCCTAGACCGGAGTTACAAAAGGGCTGGAAAGAGTCGAGACGCTTTTTTTATTAGGCCCAAATTACTATCTACGACCGATAGGGTCGCGCCCGAGAATTTTTATGCCTTCGAGCTGATCCCCTGAATTTCGGGTGAAAATTAAGAAAAACGCTCTGTGATTTAATGTGGGTGTTACGGTGGTCCTGCGATTTTCAGCCAAAAAATTCGTCTAGTTTTAGGCGCTTGCAATGGGAGGGAGTAAACGAAATTAACCTGTTCAGCAAATCATCATTGGCTGATTAGGCGAAACGTTTCGACTGGCGCAATTAGTCGCCATTCGGCGATGGAAAAATTGAAAATCCAATTACTTTTCCCCGTTTGTTGGGCAACACAATTAGTGTAATGGATGCCGCAACAGCAGAAAAAACACAGTTTCACTTTAGTCCCACTCGGGTTTTTCCACTGATCGACCCCAATCAGCCGGGACTGAACCCAATTAATAAATCAATCGTCTGCAGCAGCGCAAATTTACATTTGCCACTGATTGAAGTTCATAAAATTCCCAGTTTTATTCAGCGATAAAGTCGAGTAAACGCGCTCATTATTTAGTTAATGACCCAACTGCAACTGACCAGGCCGTAATGCCGGCATAGCAAAAGGGCACCGAAACATTCCTTAAGTGTTTAATTCAACGAGCTTTTTTGTTCGCTGATACAAATGACCGAATTGCATGCACCGAATAGCTGAAACTTCATAGAACAGCCATTAGAAACGACAAAGAAAAATGACCGACAGTTTTTCAATCGTTCGGCTAATGGAATTGCCACTGAAATTCAATTTGGACACTGTTAAAAGTTGTCTTTTCACCAAATTTAGTAGATTTATTAAATCTCCAAAAAAAAACAATCAAAATTTCACATTAGTGTTTTTTGAACTCAATGGATTGTTTGCGACGTTAGAAGGTCACAAATGTTCATTTATAAAGTGTTTCGGACAATAATCAGGAAGAAGTCGACGGATAAAGACTGTGAGGGCTCCAAAACAGCTTGAAATGAGTCGAAAATGTCGGTTATTTCCTTGTGATGGATAGAAACATCTTTTTTTTTTGGTATTTCGCCTCAAAATTTTGTCAAAAAAAATTGTTCTTCGTGTCTAACCAGTGTCCTGCCCGAAGGGCTCGGCACAACTGCAATATTCATTACACTCTAATGTATTTGTTGTGCCGAGATCTTCGGGCACGACACTGGTTTGAATACAAAAAACCTTCCAGAGTCTGTGATTTTGAGATTGTTGTTCGTGTCAAGCCAGTGTCGTGCCCGAAGGGCTCGTCACAACTTCAATATCCATTGAATTCTACTGTATTCCCTTCGGGCACGACACTGGTTTGATTACAAGAAAAACCTTCCAAACTCTTTGGATTTGAGATTGTTGTTCGTGTCAAGCCACTGTCGTGCCCGAAAGGTATGGCACAACTTCAAAATCCATTAAACTCTAATGTATTTGTTGTGCCGAGCCCTTCGGGCACGACACTGGTTTCAATGCAAAAAAACTTTCAAACTGTTTGATTTTAAAGTTGTTTTTCGTGTCAAACCGTTTCAATGCAAAAAAACCTTCCAAACTCTCTGATTTTCAGATTGTATCTCGTGCCACACCAGCGTCGTGCCCGAAGTACTCGACACAACTTCAAAATCCATTAAACTCTAATGTATTTGTTGTGCCGAGCCCTTCGGGCACGACACTGGTTTGAATGCAAAAAACCCTCCAAACTCTCTGATTTTCAGATTGTTTTTCGTGCCAAATCAGTGTCGTATCCGAAGGGCTCGGCACAACTTCAATATCCATTATACTCTAATGTATTTGTTGTGCCGAGCCCTTCGGGCACGACACTGGTTTAAATACAAAAAAACCTTCCAAACTCTGTGATTTTGAGATTGTTGTTCGTATCAAACCAGTGTCCTGCCCGAAGGGCTCGGCCCAACTTCCAAATCCATTAAACTCTAATGTATTTGTTGTGCCGAGCCCTTCGGGCACGACACTGGTTTGAATACAGAAAACCTTCCAAACTCTGTTATTTTGAAATTGTCTGTCGTGTCAAACCAGTGTTTTGCCCGAAGGGCTCGGCACAACTTCAATATCCATTACCCTCTAATGTATTTGTTGTGCCGAGCCCTTCGGGCACGACACAGGTTTCAATGCAAAAACGCCTTCAAAACTCTTTGATTCAGAACTGAACCCCCAGGCAAAAAAAAATGAATGCCCTCAACTGGCAGCTTCACTAATCCACCATAATTTTCCAGACCACCTGAACCATGCGCTTGAAGTCTTCGGATGGTCAGCTGCAGGCCATCCATAACAGAAACAACGCGATCCTGCACTCGCCCAAACGACTCAACACTGTCCAGAACAGCAACAATAAAACCCAGTTCAGTGTCACCAAAACTCTAGCTACTGATCAGTACAAGCATGCCACCACGCAAGAGATCAGCAACATTTCCGCCCGCACGCAGCAGCTTACCATTGAAGAGGTTGCTGCTTTGAACGTTCAGATCGTTACTCAGGAGGTAAGTAGCTCAGCTCGCGGTAATGTGAATGAAGCGAACTTTCTTGTAGCTGCGATGGTGCAACTCCGATCTACAGCCGCCTGTTCAGATCAACATCAACAGACGAAATATCAACGGCACCCTGGCGGCCCAACTGCGCCTGCGGGCGTTCCCGAAGGAGGAGCTTCTGATGCCGCAGTCTCCTGATGATGCCCTGGCTGATGACGATGGTGGGCGTGTTTAGTATAACCCCCACTTCAAACATCTCAGAACACCCCTGGGTCGTTGTTTCAGAGGCGCTCCAAAGCAGCAGCTCTTCAGCCTCAGGATCTCCGCAGGAAGAAGACCATCCCTTTGAGCCTTCCGATGATTCTTCAGATGAAGGCAACGACTACTCGCAGCAGTCGATTTCCGCTGACATAATGCAGGCTCCGTTGAAGGGGTTCGTCAACCCCAACTATCCAGGCTTCCAGCATCTGGCCCACACTCTGGACTTTGACGAGGATTGTTTGAACAATGCCAACAACAACAACAATGAGGAATATGGAGTGAGTTTAGGGGAATACGAAATTTCTGGGTGATTGCTGGGCTTTTGCAGGTGTGCGACAAGTTCGACAGCGTCAATCGGCTGGATAGCGTGGAAAACATCCAGAAAGTGTTCCACGATAAGTCGCTGGACTTGGACGTGGCCCCACTTCCAGACTCGCCCAACAGCGACTGTTTGAGCAGCGATTGTAGTGCTGACAGTGCCATAACAGTGAACGAATCGTTCAATATTCGCGTTGACGAAAGTAAAGTGTTTGAAAGTGAAAAACGCGGGGAACCAAATGTTGATAGTGTGGTGGGCGATTTTAGGAAGGAGGTGGAAGAAGAGCTGGGCAAAGTCTGCTCACTGAAGGAGGTAACATTGGGAGCTCAGTTTAGCTGGGGGGATTTAATGCGCGAATATTACAGCCAGTCCTGGAGGAACCCCACAAAGTGGATCATCACGAGGTGGTGACCCCAGAGGCTCAGTCTGTAGTCCTGCAGCAGAAAAAGGAGGCGACTTTGGCAAAAATGGCCAAAAAATCCTGCAAAACCATGGACAACTGCCCAAATCAACCTAAGGTAGGCAATGTGTGTTCGCATCCTGGATGGTTTCAAAGAATCCATTTGGTGCAAAGCAGGAGAGACGAATTGGCAGGCAAGTGCCGTCTTTCCTGCCGTTAAGCCAGAAATCGCTGCCAGCAACCCCGCAGGAAATGCTGTCGCCCATAGAGAGCAAACTGGCCGATGCCAGTCTATCTGGCTGTAGTGAAAGGATAATGAAGCTCGTAGTTAACCACTCGGAGCCGGCAGGTAAAAAACCCGAAGCCCTCAGAAGAGACTCCAATCGGGAACTGGAGGAAATCGAAATCCAGATCAAAAAAATCAAATCGGACACCATGAACAGCCTGGGACAGCTGGATCATTTCAGGAAAGAAGGTGAGGGCACACAGGAAACAAATTTCCCGCTAATCCAGACTTTCCAGCAGATTTCACCAAACAGTTCCGGGAAAAGGATGAGGACAGTTCAGCAATGAAATCAAACTACGCGAAAAAAAGACGCGACTACAATCAGCAATTCGGCAGTTTGATCACTTTCCCGAAGCGACAGTCCATCAAGCGTGATCCAGTTAACCGAAGATCGGTGCCAATGGTGCGGGACAGGAAGAAACTGTGCAATCCTGAATCGTTAGGTGAGCGATTAGTAGATTTATCATCGTCGCCCGAAAATATCTAAATCCCATGTTGAAATATGAATTGCAAAAGCGAAGCTTTTTGCCGGCAATTTGCATTTTATTGAAATCCCATGCAAATCCTGAATAATTTCCAGTGGCGCATCAAACAGCGGCCGAATTTCATCAAAATTCAATTTGCTCTTCTCATAGCGTCAGCGATGATTAGGTTTCAGGCCGCTGTGACCCGAAACCCCCTACAGACATCCATCACTAATCTGATGAAATCGAAGCAATAAAAGCCGGCCAATTAATGGACATTTCCAGGTCGCACAGCGAGTACGAATATCAATTAATCCTGCACGAGGTCGCCGTGTTAATTCCTTTGGGGTCCTATTGGGGCTGTAATGACCGCTAATTAGAGCCAAGATGGTCGCGCTGCTCGTTCACGCCATTGCTCGAACATTAGCTTAATTAACCAGCGATTATGACTCTTAACTGATTCGCATCATTTTCCCCCCAAACAATCAACAATAACCATCGGCATTGTGGACGAAAAGCTGAAAGAAACGGGCATAAACTGGAATTTATTGGGAATCTCTAGGGAAGGCTCCAAACTTTATGAAATTCGCTTTAGAGATTGCGTGAAGCTTTGGACGTCCAGGAATGGCCCGCCCAATCCCCATACCTGACACTGGTGGATTTTGAAAGTTTGTTAGAAATCGCAAAAATTTACTTTTCAAATCGATAGTTGGACCAGAGAAAGCAACGTTTTCCCTTCAAATTGATGTAAAAATGTTGTGTATTTTGGCTGGTTTTTTGGAAGTTAATTTTTCAAAATGCAGTGAAGAACTTTCCAAGAATTTTCAGCAACATTTTCTCGGTTTTTTTTGGTGCACAAGAATCTCCCAAATTTTCCTTTTAAATGCAACTTTCCAATGATTTCGAGCAAATTTTTGGCGGAGTTTTTTTACAATTGATTTTTAAAACTACAGTTGCAATTATTATCGAAGCCAAATCGCACAATTTTAGTTCACTTTTCCAATTTTACCAAAAAATTTCCGCTTAAGTTCAACTTTCACAGAATTTAGAGCAACGTTTTCTCTTCAAAATAGTCTCAAAATTAGTCCTTTCCTATGGCTGGTTTTTTCGTAGTTAATTTTTTTACATGCAATTGCAATTTTTATCGAAATCAAATCACACATTTTTGCTTCACTTTTCCAATTTTGCGAAAAATCGCCCAATATTTTCATTGAAGTCCAACTTTCCAAAGATTTAGACCAACATTTTCTTTTAAACAGCGTGCCAAAGATACTCTTCTCACATGACAGGTTTTTGCATATTTTTTTTTTAAATGCAGTTGCAATTTTCACCAAAGTCAAATTACACATTTTTAGGTCACTTTTCCGATTTTGCCAAAAATCGCCCTAATTTTTCATTTGAGTCAAACTTTGAAAAGATTTAGAGCAACTTTTTCTTTTTAAAACCGTGCCAGTCTTAGTCCTCTATCTTTACTGGTTTTTTCGAAATAATTTTTCGAAAACGTAGTGGCCTTTTTCATTGTAGTCAAATCATACAGTTTAAGTTCACATTTCCAATTTCACCAAAAATCGCCAAAATTTAGTCCAACTTTTCAAGAATTTAAAACTATATTTTCGCTTTAAAATCGCGCCGAAATTAGTCATCTACTTTGCCTTGCAATTAATTTGTTAAATGCAGTTGGAATTTTCATCTAAGTAAAAATTACACGGTTCGAGTTCAATTTTGAAAGTTTTCCAAAAATCGCCAAAATTTACAATTTAAGTGCCACTTTCCAACGATTTAAAGCAACGTTTTGTATTCAATTTCCTGCCAAAATAAGTCTTCCAGCTGGACTAGTTTTTTGGAAATTAATTATTGAAAAAGTAGTTTTTCGTGGACGTCAAATCACTCAGTGTAAGTTCACTTTTCCAATTTCGCCAAAAATCTCCCAAAGTTCTCATTTAATTCCAACTTTCCACGGATTTAAAGCAACATCTTATCTTCAAAGTACTGTTAAAGTAAGTCGTCTAACTTCGCTAGTTCTTTGGTAATTAGATTTCGAAAAAGGAGTTGTAATTTTGGTCAACGTCAAAAAAACTGTTGAGTTCAGAGTTCAATTTTCCAATTCTTTCGCCCAAATTTTCAATTTAACTCAAATTTTCCAAGCTTTCTTTTTTCCTTCTTAAAACCTTGCCAAAATTGCTCTTTTTTCTAGGCTGTTATTTTCGCAATAAATTTTTGAAACTGCAGTTGCAATTTTTGTCGAAGTCAAATCACATTGTTAAGTTCACTTTTCCAATTTTGCCAAAAATCGCCCAAAATTTTCCATTAAAGTCCAACTTTCCAAAGACTTAGAGCAACAGTTTCTTTTCAAAATCGTGCTAAAGTTTCTCCTCTAGCTTGGTCGGTTTTTTTGCCAATTAATTTTTGAAAATGCAATTGCAATTTTCGTCGAAACCAAATCACAAAGTCTAAGTTCACTTTTCCAATTTTGCCAAAAATCGCCCAAATTTTTCATTAAAGTCCAACTTTCCAAAGATTTAGAGCAACAATTTCTTTTCAAAATCGTCCTAAAGTTTCTCCTCTAGCTTGGCCGGTTTTTTGGCAATTAATTTTTGAAAATGCAATTGCAATTTTTGTCCAAGTCAAATCACAGATTTTTGGTTCACTTTCCCAATTTTGCCAAAAATCGCCCAAATTTTCCATTAAAGTCCAACTTTCCAAAGATTTAGAGCAACAATTTCTTTTCAAAATCGTCCTAAAGTTTCTCCTCTAGCTTGGCCGGTTTTTTGGCAATTAATTTTTGAAAATGTAATTGCACTTTTTCTCGAAGTCAAATCACACATTTTCTGTTCACTTTCCCAATTTTGCCAAAAATCGTCGAAATTTACCATTTCAATCCAACTTTCCAAAGGTTTCTAACAACTTTTTCGAATCATTCAAAATCGTGCCAAAATTACTCCTGTAGTTTGACTGGTTTTTTCGCGACTAATTTTTGAAAATGCAGTTGCAATTTTCGTCGAAGTCAAATCACATTGTTAAGTTCACTTTTCTAATTTTGCCAAAAATCGCCCAAATTTTCCATTAAAGTCCAACTTTCCAAAGATTTAGAGCAACAATTTCTTTTCAAAATCGTCCTAAAATTTCTCTTCTAGCTTGGCCGGTTTTTTGGCAATTAATTTTTAAAAATGCAGTTGCAATTTTCCCCGAAGTCAAATCACATAGTTTAAGTTCACTTTTCCAATTTTGCCAAAAATCGCCCAAATTTTCCATTAAAGGCCAACTTTCCAAAGAGTTAGAGCAACAATTTCTTTTCAAAATAGTCTTAAAGTTCCTCCTCTAGCTTGGTAGGTTTTTGGGCAATTAATTTTTGAAAATGCAATTGCAATTTTCGTCGAAACCAAATCACATAGTGAGTTCACTTTTCCAATTTTGCCAAAAATCGCCCAAATTTTCCATTAAAGTCCAACTTTCCAAAGAGTTAGAGCAACAATTTCTTTTCAAAATCGTCCTAAAGTTTCTCCTCTAGCTTGGCCGGTTTTTTGGCAATTAAGTTTTGAAAATGCAATTGCAATTTTCGTCGAAACCGAATCACAAAGTCTAAGTTCACTTTTCCAATTTTGCCAAAAATCGCCGAAATTTTCTATTAAAGGCCAACTTTCCAAAGAGTTAGAGCAACAATTTCTTTTCAAAATAGTCTTAAAGTTCCTCCTCTAGCTTGGTAGGTTTTTGGGCAATTAATTTTTGAAAATGCAATTGCAATTTTCGTCGAAACCAAATCACAAAGTCTAAGTTCACTTTTCCAATTTTGCCAAAAATCGCCCAAATT
Source organism: Dendroctonus valens (assembly GCA_024550625.1). Taxonomy (NCBI): domain Eukaryota; kingdom Metazoa; phylum Arthropoda; class Insecta; order Coleoptera; family Curculionidae; genus Dendroctonus; species Dendroctonus valens. Next base: position 1,500,414 of record JAJTJO010000325.1, on the reverse strand, counting down.
TTCGATTAAAGTCCAACTTTCCAAAGATTTAGAGCAACAATTTCTTTTCAAAATCGTCCTAAAATTTCTCCTCTAGCTTGGTCGGTTTTTCGGCAATTAATTTTTGAAAATGTAATTGCACTTTTTGTCGAAACCAAATCACAAAGTCTAAGTTCACTTTTCCAATTTTGCCAAAAATCGCCCAAATTTTCGATTAAAGTCCAACTTTCCAAAGATTTAGAGCAACAATTTCTTTTCAAAATCGTCCTAAAATTTCTCTTTTAGCTTGGTCGGTTTTTCGGCAATTAATTATTGAAAATGTAATTGCACTTTTCGTCGAAACCAAATCACAAAGTCTAAGTTCACTTTTCCAATTTTGCCAAAAATCTCCCAAATTTTCGATTTAAGTCCAACTTTCCAAAGATTTAGAGCAACAATTTCTTTTCAAAATCGTCCAAAAATTTCTCTTTTAGCTTGGTCGGTTTTTCGGCAATTAATTTTTGAAAATGCAATTGCAATTTTCGTCGAAACCAAATCACAAAGTCTAAGTTCACTTTTCCAATTTTGCCAAAAATCGCCCAAATTTTCGATTAAAGTCCAACTTTCCAAAGATTTAGAGCAACAATTTCTTTTCAAAATCGTCCTAAAGTTTCTCCTCTCGCTTGGCCGGTTTTTTGGCAATTAAGTTTTGAAAATGCAATTGCACTTTTTATCGAAGTCAAATCACACATTTTTAGTTCACTTTCCCAATTTTGCCAAAAATCGTCAAAATTTTCCAAAATTTACTGCAACATTTTCTCTTCAAACCCGTTTCAAAACTACTCCCATGGCAAGGCTAGATTATTGATCATTTATTTTTGAAAATTCAGCTGCGATTTTCATTGAAGTCAAATCACCCAGTTTGACATCATTTTTCCAATTTTGCCAAAAAATAGCCCAAACTTTCCACAGATTTAAAACAACAACATAGAAAATAAGTCCATGGTGTAAAGTAAGTGGAAAATTCTCAATCAAAACTTGAATATTTAGGAGCAAGAACAATTGCAAAAAATATTTTTGACTTTTTTGGCTTTTGAGACAGCCCGCGGTGAACACGCAGCACATTTTGAAAAAACCTCGATGTAATCGAAAGCTTCTCTCAGGTGGATTCGATGTCTACAACATAGAAACAGCCATGCCCAAGATCGACCTCGAAGCCATTGAGAGCCACCTCAAGGCAGCCAAGGAAGAGGAACGAAGGGTGAGTTTCAATTTTTTTAAATTCGAGATTCCTCCAAAACTACCCTAAAATCCGCTGGTTAATGCGACTGTACAATGTATGCCACTGACCCACATCAAGCGAATGACCAGCTGAACTATGTATCCATGTTAATTCGCTGGATGCTGATGTCGGCGCTCCTACACGAATAAATGTTTATCTTCCGGATGAAATAACAAACAATTGTAGTCCAAGGGCATGTGGAATTTTCTAGCGCTCAAAATCCTCAGGCCTTGGCTGGCCAAGGCCTGAGGATGGAGAAGGTTTGGATGCGAAACTGGCACAAGAACCTAGATGAGCAAATTCAAGCCCTGGGAAACCCCAAAGGAACGACTCGGGATGAAGCCCAGGTTTCCAGCCATAGAGCTTGTACTAAAGAAGGTTTCAAGAGCAACTAAACACATGGGGGCGACTGTCGACCTTACGCAATTGGGATATGGGGAATCGGGATTTATCCTCGCGCATTTATTTCGCGATCTGATCTCATCCCGATCTCGGAATTTCAATTGAAAACGCTCAATCGCCCAGAAAACGTATCAATTTTTTTCGTGCGGGTAATCGAGTGCGAGCTTCAATCGCTTCAAACTTGTCCAGAACATCCGGATTTCGTCCAATAATGGAACGGTTGCCGAAAAGTTCGCTTTCCAGCAAAAGCCAGCGCTACAAGGTAAATAGACCATAAACCTGTTTATCAGTGAGATGGGAATGTTCACCTCATTCAAATGCCCGATAAGGCCAGTTTATCGCACATATATACCAGGCGGCGGACTGTTAATTCGGTTTATCTAGACAAAAATTTGCCTAATTCGCTGCGCCTTGTATGCAAGCGAACGGCAAATTTACCGGGCAAAATGTTGGTGCAATGCGGGCTGGAAGAAGAAGATCCGGGATGTCGGAAACTGATCAGGAAGTTGCACTTTGAAGAAACCTTCCGAAAGGTGAGTTCGTTGGGCAATTGCTTCATGTTTGGGCCTCAAAAGTTTTCCAACTCGAACAACCAGAGCTGTGATGAATCGAACAAATCGTGCTGTTCCTCAACCTCAAAGGCTCACGCCTCAACTGGAAACATTGTCATTCCGCCAATCGCTTTTGAACCAGGTCATTGTCAGCAGCAGGACACGACAAGACAAGACACCAAATCGAGAATCCTAATTAAGAAAGCGAAAAAGCTGCAATTAAAATATGGCCAGTGTTCTGCAACCGTACTAGATGAGTGAATGTTGCGCTCTAGTAACCAATGATTTGGTTTTTTCACTTCCACTTGGCCATTGTTTAATTAACCATAGACCATAGTTTTCGCACTATCGACTACCAGCAGTGCGGGCTGTTCTTGCAATATTTGCTCCTAAACAGCCTTAGAAATTCCGAGGTTTCAGCTAATTAACAGCGAATTTAGTTCAAATGGTGTACCAAAACTCTTCAGGTGTTTTCGACGAGTTTTTCCATCAAAAGCCAGCAGTTTCGTGCAGTGCGCGCTTGCCATCGAACCAGCGGAAAAACGCATCGAATAAAAACAGATTACAAAGTCCCAAACATGCCAAAACATTGTTTGTGGTTGGACTGATTATCCCAATTAATCACTGCTATCATATGAACTGGAACACCATCCGCTGATAACAAAAAAACCGCACAGAATGGCATCATTAAAACGAAAAAGACATTACAAGAAGGACAGTTTGTATGTGAGTGATTTGTACACGTTAACGTTTGATGCAAACGAATCGGTTGAAAGCTTAGACGAAACAGTAAGTACCTGCCACATTTTCGTTCAGTGACCTGCAACGTTGACAGTAACGTTTTTATCAAATAAGGTCACATTGGGACATGCTCTTTTGCAAATCGCCGGCGAATTTTATATGTTAGGGCGTCAAGGAATTTTGCAATCTCTTGCAAAATTGACACAACGTTTTTACTGAATACTTTTGCTGCTTCATAACGTTTTCATTGCATAAGTTCCGATTGGAAGAAAGTTGTTTCAATTTCCTTCATACGGAGTGTGTCTGTGATAGTCGCGAAGCAAAAATAAAAGCACTATAAACTTATATCGTTAGAAAGTCGCAGAATTTCTTCTTGTATTTCTTGGAAAATGACAGACACATGTGATAGACACAGGTTTTGTGTACACATGCAACGTTTAGATAACGTTTTTATTGAAAAATCCCTGGTTGGCATAACGTTTTCTCCAAAAACATTTCGAGTTGGAAGAACGTTTTTTTTGTATTATTCATATTTAAAGTCTATATGTGACAATAGCAAAGCATTACAAGCATACCGTTAAGAAGTCGAAGAAATGAAATTATTCTCCTAGAATTTTGGCAACATTGTCAAGTCCAAGCCGAGTTTCATCAGTTTGAAGTGTTTAACAGACTTACGAGAAACTTAAAGTCAGTTGAACTTGGGAAACTCACAAGATTTAGTAGCATCTAACGTTTTTATTGAATATTCGCTCATCTGCATAACGTTTTCACTGAATAATGACAGATTGCAACAGCATTTTCTTTAATAGTTTGTCGCGTAAAATGAAAGCGTTTCAAGCTTAACGTTCGAATCGAAAAAAAGTGACACTGTTGTTCCAGAGCTTAAAGAAAATCGTCATTTCCAGGCGGAGTTTTATAAGTCTAAATTTCTCTCAAAGGATAAAAAAGAAGTTTGAATTCAGTTTAACATGCCGCACTCACAAGATTTCGATGCATCTAACGTTTTTATTGGATATTCGTACATCTGAATAACGTTTTCACTGAATAATGTCAGATCGCAACAACGTTTTCTTTAATAGTTTGCCGCATAAAATAAAAGCGTTTCAAGCTTAACGTTCGAATCGAAAAAAAGTGACACTGTTCTTCCAGAGCTTTAAGAAAATTGTCATTTCACGCGGAGTTTTACAAGTCTTAATTTATCTAAAAGACTAAAAAATAAGTTTAAATTCAGTTTAACATGCCGCACTCACAAGATTTGGTAGCATGTAACGTTTTTATTGAATATTCCCTCGAGAAATCGCAAAAATGTAACAGTGTTTTTCCAGAGCTTAAAGACAATTGTCATTTCCAGGCGGAGTTTTACAAGTCTTAATTTATCTAAAAGACTAAAAAATAAGTTTAAATTCAGTTTAACATGCCGAACTCATAAGATTTTGTGGCATGTAACGTTTTTACTATTATAGATTGGAAGAACGTTTTCTTTGATGGTTTGTCGCATAAAATAAAAGCCTTTCAAGCATAAAGTTCGAATCGAAAAAACATGACATCATTCGTCTAGAGCTTAAAAAAATGTCATTTCCAGGCGGAGTTTTACAAGTCTAAATTTCTTTAAAAGGCTAAAAAAGAAGTTGAAAATCAGTTTAACATGCCGCACTCACAAGATTTGGTAGCAGGCAACGTTTTTATTGAATACTCGCTCATCTGCATAACGTTTTCACTGAATAATGTCAGATTGCCAAAACGTTTTCTTTAATAGTTTGCCGCATAAAATAAGAGCGTTTCAAGCTTATAGAAGATATGTAACACTATTCTTCTAGAGTGAGAATAATGACACGTTTGAATAACGTTTTTACTGTATAACGCCGCGTTGAAAAGACGTATTCCTCCATAGTTTTCCGCATAAAATAAAAGCTCTACAAGCTTAAAATCGTTGTGAAGGGGAAGAAATGTGTCTATTCGTCTAGGGCTTTAGAAAAATTCACTTTCCACTCCAGTTTGATAAGTTTCAACTTCTTAAAAATGCAAAAGAAGAAGCTTGAAGTCAGTTGAAAATGCGAAGCTCGCAATATTTTGAAACATGTAACGTTTCATTAAATTATCGCACATCTGCATAACGTTTTTGCTGAATAATGCAGCATTTGAAAAACGTTTTACACGACAGTTTGTCGCATAAAATAAAAACCCTTCAATCCTATCGATGCAAAGTCGAAGAAACTATAAACTATTCTTTTAGAATTTTAGACAAAATTGTAATTTTCTACGGCATTTTGGTAACTTTAAAAGGCTACAAGAGAAGTTTAAAGTCAGTTGAACATGCAAAGCTCACAGGATTTGGCAGCATGTAACCAACGTTTTTATTGAATAATGTTGCGTCAGCATAACGTTTTTACTGAAAAATGACCAGGTTGAACAAAAGTTTTCTTCTTTTTAAAAAAGATTATCAGAGCCGCTTTAAGTTAGGTTCACAGGCTAACCTATACCTAACGTTTCCAAGACGTTTTTATTGAGTAAAGCCAGATTGGCAAACGTTTTTCAAATTCATATACTCCGAATTTATAGAATAGATATAGATTTATAATATAGACCTTTTTTTAACGTTTTTACCTCTTAGTTTTGCGGAAATGCGGCTTTCGACCACTTTTTACTTATTCAAATTCAATATTTTGTTGTTAAAGCTTACGCAAAACTATAAGGGCCTAGACGCTCAACGTTAGCATAACGTTTTTATTACCTGAATTAACTGAACCAAACGTTTTTCCAATTTCTGGGCAAAATTGAACAGAAACTGCTACCGTTTTATTAGAGCTAAAAGAGATCATGAACGCAGTTGATGAACAAGTGGAAACTTTGGCATGACGTTTTTATTGAACAGTGTCACGTTGGCAAAACGTTTTTTTAATTTCCCACACACAGAGCGCATATGATATCAATTAAGCACATAAAATGCTGCAAGTATAAAATTACAGAGTAGGCATTGTGTGTCACTCGGGTGGTACCATTTTCGGTACTTATCAGCATAATGTTTGTTAATCACGAGGCGTTTTCTGGTGCAACCAGATTAGAAACGAGCCCGAAATGACCAGTGCATTTTCACTTTTGATTTTCACAGTTACTCTTATGTAATTCCGAACATTTGCTCTTGAGTTAAGTTCGAGGACAAGCAGGTGTGAAAGTCCAGGTGTTCAAGCCATCTCTGTTCCCCCCTTAATGCGACTAGGAGTTTGGTCTCTTTCGCGCAATGAGTAAAACAAACAAAAATGTTGGGAAGCCAAGGGCCGTTTCTTGAAGATGCTAGCAAATTCCCTGCTTCAGTTCGGGTCCGTCGTGAAGAAAACTGAACGGGGACCGTTCGCTTTCAGGTAGCAATCCGAAAAATCCGTCGTACCGTACGGATTTGTGGTCTATTGACGAAAAGTGCGGTTAAGCGAACAGTGGGTACAATGTTTGATCATTTTTTGGCGTCATTGAAAAATCGCACCAACAACCTTTCCGATACGGTGAAGGCGAAAACTCGACGAATTTCGAATAATTTGAACGCTTTCAAGAGCAGTTTCTCTCATAAGACCAAAACCACTTACTACACAATCGCACAAAAGGAGGAGGACACTGATTATTTTGAGAATGACTTTCTGAGCCCCAGAGCTTACCACATGACCACATTTAGCATGGACTATAACTCAGTTAACGAGAACATGGAGTGGTTTCCTTATGTGCCTTCTTCGTATGATGAGCACAATGTTATCGACCGGTTTATTAGAGTAATAACTATTAACGATGACTCTGGATTCGATGTAAGGGGGTTCACTTTGGCTACTTGTTTCTGCCGTAAAACCTTCAATGTCTTTGTTTCAGAGACGAACAGATCGGGAGGAAATCAGACGAAGACTGGCCATGGGAAATGAAGATGATTACTACACGGATCGGCCTGGAAGAAAGCCCAGCTTACAGGCCAGACTGCAAAGTGGTAAGCACCTGGATGCATCCAGTGCATCTTGGAAGGAGATTTATCATGATTGCAATTGCAGGCATGAATTTGCAAATTTGCTTCATGAATGAGACGGTGTCGGACAACGAGAGTCCCTCTTCAGACAATGAGTGTCCCCTCACCAATCCCAAGCCTACGAAAAATTCCAGGCCGAATCAGAACTACGGCAGCGAACCTCAGCCTCAAAGGCCTGCCACTTTATCACTGCATCCCATTCCGCCACCTCAATTGGGTACGTAATTATGGCCTTATGGTGGTGTGAACTCGAACAAGGAAAGCCCTCAAAGTGAAAAAGTCCTCAAGTTTACGTAACTTTCTTCAGGTGCAGCTGCAGCCGAAACCGATTTCTTCACAAAACAAGCGCGGCTTCAAACCGAAGCTCGGATGGCTCTGGCGCAGGCCAAAGAAATGGCCAGGATGCAAATGGAGGTAAGCCACTCACCGTCTGCCACATGAATGATGCCAACAATGTTAAAATGTCCTGTAGATTGAAAAGCAGAAGCAGAAAAAGTCGCCAATCACCGAAATGGTGCGACACAGCCTGGAAAAGGTCGGAATACCATTCCCTGAGGAAAAACGTCGCCTTTCCCGGCAGATCCTCACCGAAATGAACGTGGCGCAGCTGCAGGTGATTGTCAACGACCTCCACACTCAAATTGAGACCCTCAATGAGCAGCTGGTGAAGTTCCTGATGGACAGGGACGATCTCCATATGGAACAGGACTCGAAGCTGGTGGACATTGAGGATCTGACGAGATACTTGTAAGCGCCCTTCATAAACTTGGGGCTTGTGATTTGACCGTGGAACTTGTGATTTTTCAGAGGGGCCAAAGAGCAGGTCCTGAAAGATCAGGGTCCAGTGCCGACGCCTCAGAACAACAACATCCCTCCTTCGCCTGCTCCCTCATCGCCATTAACGTCCCTGAATAACTCAGTGCGACCACATCTGAACCGGATAGCCAGCCTTGTAAAGAAATAGGGAAAACCGCTAAGGAACTAATCAAACTTGCCTCAGTTGGGCGTTATGTTAGAGGCGTCCCCGTCCTTGTAAAACATGTACATACTTGCCCTTCTTTGTTCTAAATGTACCATCAATTGCTTGTTAGAAAAGGAGGTATACTGTGTTGAAAATATGCGGCCTGAGTTTCGAGCTCGGATTTGTTGTTTTCATTTTGTGATATAGTTTTTAATTGCGCTTAGTTTGAGGATCACTTTGACGTGTTTTTTTCAGTGGACCCAAATTAATATTCTGTGTATGTTCGTAGGCGATATTATTTATGTTTTAAATCTCAACCTGTGGGTGTATTGGAATGGATCTGAAAAATTTGGCGGTTTTTGGATGTAGATGAAACGAACATCTGCTCGGGTAGTTCCAGGACTCAGAACTGCATCACGTTTTTTCAAACTTCACATTTTTAGGCCGCCGTGTATTACTACTCCTTTATTGTAAGACTGTATGCCATCCAAAGAATATTTGCTAGTACTACTACTACTACTACTACTAATAATAATAATAATAATAATAATATTAATAGTGAAGCTGTATTAAACGGAAACTCTAAACTGTTGGACTGTTACCGCTCCTCATTTGGTTAAAATTTAGGTTGATTATAAACAATGTAGACTCAATCGTTGTGATTAAAATTGCTTGAATAAATGAGCCACAAAAAATTAGAAAGTTTGTCATTTACCCGATTCCACCTTTCGTCCTCTAAAGGTGGCGCTAAGCATGAAAATTTGGCACAATCTAGCATCGAAATGTGTGATTTTCAAATGGGTTTTCAAAAATAATCGGTATCTTTAGCACAGACTGAGCTGGAAGCTTGAGGGAAATTTCATTGGAAAGAGCAAGGTTCTCTTCAAAGCCAACGAAGGCTTCAATTCGCTGCCGTCATCAAGAATTTTTTTAAGCTAGAAATTTTCTTGGGTGAAAATGTCGATCGCAGTTTTAAATTCGTATCTGCAATGCAAATTTAGCTAGAAATTTGCAATGAAAAGAGAAAAGGCTCCTACACAACCAAGGAAAGTTTCAACTAGCCATCATCGTCAGGAACTTCTGGGGAATTTTGTTAAACCGCGAATTTTTTTGAGTGAAAATGACGATCTAAGTTTTAAATTCACCTCTTCAGCACGAATTGAACTGGAAGCTTCAAGAAAATTGGATTCAAAAGTGCAGAGTCTTCTTCATAACCCACGAAAGTTTCAGCTCGCCACCCTCATCAGGGATTCCGGGGGAATTTTTCAAAACCGTGAATTTTTTTGACTAAAAATGTCTATTTCTATTTTAAAATTCGCGTCTCCAGCACAAAATGAGCTGAAAGCTTGAAGAAAATTACATTAAAAGGAGGCAAGGACTCCTTCATAATCAACGAAAGTATCAATTTGTCCCAGTCACCAGGGATTTTGGAAGAATTTTTCCAGCAGAATGTTGAACCATGAACCAGAAAGTGTCAAAATTCATTTCTTCAGACTTAATTGAGCTGGAAGATTGAGTAAAATTTCGTTAAAAACAGCAAACTCCCCTTCACAAGCAACAAAAGTTCCAACTAGCCACCATCGTCAGGAACTTCGTGGAGAATTTTTCTAAACCGCGAATTTTTTTGAGTGAAAATGACGATTTAAGTTTTAAATTCACCTCTTCAGCACGAATTGAGCTGGAAGCTTCACGAAAATTGCATTGAAAAGTGCAGAGTCGTCTTCACAACCAACGAAAGTTTCAACTCGCCACCCTCATCAGGGATTTCGGGGGAATTTTTCAAAACCGCGAATTTTCTTGAGCAAAAATGTCGATTTCTATTTTAAAATTCGCGTCTCCAGCACAAAATGAGCTGAAAGCTTGATGAAAATTACATTAAAAGGAGCAAGGACTCCTTCATAATCAACGAAACTATCAATTTGTCCCAGTCACCAGGGATTTTGGAAGAATTTTTCCAGCAGAATGTTGAACCATGAACCAGAAAGTGTCAAAATTCATTTCTTCAGACTTAATTGAGCTGGAAGCTTGAGTAAAATTTCGTTAAAAACAGAAAACGCCCCTTCACAACCAACAAAAGTTTCAACTAGCCACCATCGTCAGGAACTTCGGGGGAATTTTTCTGAACCGCGAATTTTTTTGAGTGAAAATCACGTTCTAAGTTTTAAATTCACCTCTTCAGCACAAATTGAGCTGGAAGCTTCACAAAAATTGCACTGAGAAGTGCAGAGCCTTCTTCACAACCAACGAAAGTTTCAACTCGCCACCCTCATCAGGGATTTCGGGGGAATTTTTCAAAACCGCGAATTTTTTTGAGCAAAAATGTCGATTTCTATATTAAAATTCGCGTTTCCAGCCCAAAATGAGCTGAAATCTGGATGAAAATTACATTAAAAGGAGCAAGGACTCCTTCATAATCAACGAAAGTATCAATTTGTCCCAGTCACCAGGGATTTTGGAAGAATATTTCAAGCAGAATGTTGAACCATGAACCAGAAAGTTTCAAAATTCATATCTTCAGACTTAATTGAGCTGGAAGCCTTGAGTAAAATCTCCTTAAAAACAGAAAACTCCCATTCAGAACCAACAAAAGTTTCTACTAGCCACCATCGTCAGGAATTTTTTTGAGTAAAAATGACGATCTAGGTTTTAAATTCACCTCTTCAGCACGCATTGAGCTGGGAGCTTCTTCCCTTTTGAGTGAAAATGTCTTTTGAAAAGAGTGTTTCCCATCGTCATCAGCGATTTTCGATGCTTGACCTCCTAAAAAATTAGAGCTCGACCCAGGGGTGTCGAAATGAGCGCTCTAACTCAATCTGTTCCTGAGAAATGAGCGAAAAAGTAGCGAAAAGCATGAAAGTTTGGTCTAAATCGATTTTAAAATTTCGCTTTTTTGGCATGAAATCTTTGATTTACTCATCCACTTTTCACTCTCTGAATCGGGCTTCTAATTTCTCTTTCCGAAAACGGACTTCGTGCCTCAAAAGGTTCGTGAGAAACGTCGAAAAACACAGTGTATCATTTGAGTCGATTTTGTAGTAAAAAAAAGGAGCAAAACTAACAATTTTCTTGAAATATAGTGCTCTGTTCAGTGGTGTAGACATATGCGGTCGAGCTCAATCGGTTACTGAAAAATGAGCAAAAAGGGGGCATAAAACACGAAATTTTGGCCTAATATTTCACCAAATGTCCGATTTTTAAATTTGGCTATTGGTGTGAAACCGCCACCATTTCGTCACTCGCGTTCCTCTTATGGAATCGGGGTTGTAATTCTCAATCCAACGATAGGGAAACGAGCCCTGGAGCTCAAATGGTTCTTGAGAAACCGCTAAAAAGGCGGCGTCATTCAATTTCGCACTTTAAAAGGCAGCCGCGCAAAATAACACTTTTGTGAAAACTTCCCGCACCTGCTAAAAGCACCATTTAGTGCTCTATCCAGTGGAGAAGAAATGAGCGCTCGAGCCCAATCTGTTTCTGAGAAATGAGCAAAAACGTAACGAAATGCTCAGAATTTTGGCCTAATGTTGGAAGTGACAGGAAAAGTCGTTTTTGGCAACTTTTAAAGATAAAATGAGTTGAAACCCAAAGGTGTACTTTTCCATCGAATGAGCGCGTATTTCTCGACGGTTTTTATCTTACTTTAGAGAGGGAAAAGATGAAATATCTTTAAAAAACTCACCTAAAAGTCGCTGGAAGACACAACTGTACTAACAACTGACAGCTCCTGTCAACAAAAAGGGTTGTCATTGGTTCCGACCAATGAAAACCCTTTAGGGCGCATTTTCAATATCCCTAATCAGCCCCTGTTCTTTCACAGGGGCGTTGCCAATAGTTGCCAAAAAGCGCAATGTTTGGGAAACTTTTATAGAACTGAGAACCTTTTTTGCAATTTTCCAACTACCTGAGCACAGCCCTCAAACAGCCAGTTTACTGGCGATATATGTTTAATATCATTTTAATATTCCCGCAGCTTTAGATAGAAACCGACATATTGGCAGCTAGTCTAAACTAGACAAGGAGACAAGGTCTGACCACTTATAGCCAGTAGACTTGGCAATGCCCACAGGAGTAATCAACGTGACAACTGGTTCTAACCTAACTTTGGCATTCTTAGCCAGCAAAAAGTCGGAAAACCATTGTCTATTTTTAGTTTCCACGTTTAACAGCAATATCACTCGATATCTAAATGGTTTAATCCAAATTAGCACGATTTTGCGGTGTGCTTTGCAGCCGTGTGAAAATTTTCAGCAGAAATTGCGGTGTTTCGTTCACCATTTATGCCCTTGTTTACTTAGGGGGTAGTTCTGCGGACCGTGGGGTGCAATGGATACAACGAAAAAGTTCGTCAATCCCAGCCCGGAAATTAAGGCCAACTTTTGCAACAGACTGTTTTTTTGGTAAGTTTTTGCAGCCTAATCCTCAGGGGAGGGCTTCAGGGCTTCAAGTGGCCCCCAAAAGCGCGCACGTTAATCAGCCCACTCATAACCTGCTTCCTGCCAATTGCCCAATAACTATCCTTTTAAGCCAGTTTAATTAGTCGTTTAATTGCCCCCCAGCCAAATTGGGGAACCCTAATTGCAAAACCCTGCCATTTACGTGGAAATTGGAGCCATATAAGTCCAAGTAATATGATCCTGATGCTTGGCTACGGTCCTAAACATCAACGTACATCATACGTTTGAGTCATAGTAAATAGCCGATAAGTACAGTGAAAGGGATTTCCTATATTTTACATGCTGGGATCATCCAATTGGGTGCTGATATCTGCCAAAGCCCCACAGTAAAACGAACTTTATTTAATTATCACACGGTTGAGATGATTGTTCAAAGGATTATTCGGTTAAATAAACAAGTTCGCTCTCTAGAAAATCAGCGATTGCTCAACAATGCATCAAGCCACTTTAATGCACGTGATACTACAGTGATTGTTGGTACTATAAAGTCGTTTTTTTGGATAGCAACTTGAAAATCTCAAAAATTGTCTGTTTGCCTCCAGTTGGGTGCTTCCATTCTTCAAGACTGGCTATCAAAAGGACTTGGAAGTGAAAGACATCTACAATAGTACAAATCCGGACCTATCCGGACCTCTGGGCGATGCCCTGGAAAAGTAATTGGCCTCTTCAAGGTTTCAAATTCAAGGTTTCTAACCGCTCTTTAAACGTTTGTAGGAACTGGGATGAAGAAGTGAGGAAATGGAAGAACGCCAAGAGCCCCAATGATCCCAGGCCGCGACTGAAGCGAGCGATCTTTAAAACGTTCGCAAAATCCTACTTTTTCTATGGAGCTTTCATGTTTATTCAGAGCGTTGTGATAAGGTGAGTTAAATCAGTGTTTTTAAACCGAAACCTGAGCATGCTTTGTGTGGCTGACTGTTCAACACCTTGCTGCTTGTTTATTGCGATTTATGTGCTTATTTCTGCACTCAATTTCCATTGTCTGAATGTGAATAGCTGTTCTCAGCGGAAAAAGCTGCTGATTTTATTGCTTAAGCCAGATTTCAACCGGTTTCAACATCATCATCATCAGGGCCTTCCTTAAAAGTCTTGTGTCGCTTGCATCCTCTATGTCTGAGAGCTAGTTCCTTAGGGCGTCATTCTAGTGTTCTCCTTGTCCATCTATAATCCTGCATCCTTGCCTCGTGACCAGCCTTGGGTCCCTATGGTTGTCTTGGTACCAATGAGGTTCTGATTGATTTTTTTCCGTTTCAGAATGTTAATTCCCGTATTCCTAGCCTACTACATTAATTTCTTCGACAACCCGATGGTGAGCTTCCAAAATATTGAGCGCGGATGGTTTTTTGGAGGCGCGGTTGTCGGCCTATCCTTCGCTAAGGTTCTTTTAGAGCACTATTGTAATATGGGAGTGCAGAGAATCGGTATGAGGGTGCGAGTGGCCGCTTGCTCCCTAATCTATCGCAAGGTATGCCGCTGCAGACTTCTGCAAGGGACAATCGAGTGAATTGCGGGGTTTCAGTTGCTGAAGCTGAATCAGGCCTCGTTGGGTAAAACTGCAGCCGGGCAACTGGTGAATCTCCTGTCCAATGATGTGATCCGGTTCGACATGATTTCTTGGTTCCTGCACTATTTCTGGATCACTCCAGTGCTTTTTATCATTGCCTCGTACTTAATGTATAGTTATGTGGGATTGGCGGCGCTTCCTTCCATGGGCGCCATTACGGTGCAAGCTGTTTTGGCCCAAGGTAATAGTACCCTCAGAACCCACTTCAGCCTGATAAATACGCAACTTTGCCCTGCAGGTTACCTTTCGAAGCTTCAGGGCAAACTTCGAGCCAAAATCGCCCAATTAACGGACAACCGGGTAAAATTGATGAGCGAAATCACGTCCGGCATTCAAGTGATTAAAATGTACGCTTGGGAGCGGCCGTTCGAGAAAATCGTGGAGCTTGCCAGAAAGTAAGCAATGCCTTTAAAAACGCTGGTTGGGTTTATAATGGACTGTTTAAGGTTGGAGATTGATATAGTACAAAAAACCTCCTATATTAAAGGATTTTCGTTAGCCCTGATGTTGTTCACCGAAAGAGCCACGCTTTATATAGCGGTAATCACTTGGGTTCTAATGGGGCAGGACATCAAAGGCGACATTGTGTTTGCTGTGGCGCAGCTGTTGAACACTGTTCAGTTGTACATGGCTATTTTCTTTCCATTGGCTTTGGCTACGTGGGAGGAATGCAAAGTCTCCATGAGGCGAATCGAGGACTTTTTGGCTCTGGAAGAGAATGAGGACCCGCCAGAGTTATCAGGTATTTAATCCAAAGACTGAACACCCGGAAAAGATGAATGAGGACTTTCAGGCGACGAGAACAACGCCGGCCTAATTAAGCTGAAACAGGCCACCACTAGCTGGCTGCCGAATCCCATCGTGGAAACTCTGCTGGGCATCGACATCGAGCTGAAGCCAGGCACTTTATGTTGTGTGGTGGGCCCCGTCGGGGCAGGCAAAAGCTCCCTCTTACAGGTAAACCCATCCCAAACCCGCACCTAATTCCAGTTTGTAACCGCCGAAGGATTTAGGTCATCCTCAAGGAGTTGCCATTGAAAAGCGGCACCTTGGAAGTGGTAGGGAATGTGTCGTATGCGTCCCAAGAACCCTGGCTGTTTGTTTCCAGCGTTAGACAAAACATCCTGTTCGGCCGGCCTTTTGTTAAGGAGCGGTAAGGAGTGCGAATTTTCCGGCAAATTCCTGGACATGTCCTGAATTCATTCGAATTGTAGATACAAATTCGCTGTTCAAGCCTGTGCATTGAAGCGCGACTTTGAGCAGTTGCCCCATGGAGACCGGACGCTTGTAGGCGAAAGAGGGGCCGCACTAAGCGGCGGGCAAAGAGCTCGAGTTGCGCTAGCGCGGGCCGTTTACCGAGACGCCGATATTTACCTACTAGACGATCCTCTGAGTGCTGTGGACGCCCATGTGGCCAAACATTTATTCGAGGGCTGCATCCAGGGGTATTTGCGAGGAAAAACGCGTGTTCTAGTCACGCACCAGGTGCAGTTCCTCAAAGGAGCCGACCTGATCGTGGTGATGAACAATGTAAGTTGCCGTTGCACACTCGGATGAGTTTAATGTAGCAGTTGTTCAAAATAGGGCAAAATTGAGCGCATGGGCACCTACGCAGAACTGCAGGAGGAACTGTCCGCTCTATCCAAAGAGATTGAGATGCAGCAGCAAGTGCACGCGGCCGTAGTGCAGAAGGATCGGGAGCAGACGCCCAAAGTGGAAGACCGGGATCGAGGACTGTCGTTGGCGCTGCAGTCCATTGCTTCTCTAGCTGTAAGCGACCGGAAAAACCTCAAACGCGCAACTTGTAACTAAATCGCGATGTTTTAGAGCTGGGATGAGCCTGAAGAGACTGACGAACTTCTAGAGCGCGGCGCCTTGAAAACCTCCACTTATGTGGAGTATTACAACGCAGGCTCCTCGTGTTGCTTGCTGATACTGCTGATTATCCTGTTCGTAATTGCTCAGACTGTTTGCAATGCGGCCGACATGTGGCTGACCTTCTGGTAAGGGTTTTAACTGATCAGTAAGGGGTTTCACTGATTGTTACCTTCCAGGACCAATCAGGAGGATTTGAAGAATTCGTCACAAGCAAATCGCACTGAAGCAACGGAGCGTGATGATGGCAACAACTTTACCACCGTGTCCCCACTTTACGACAATTCATTGAATCTCACCTCGGCTAATTTCACCCTCGTGGATACTGACTATATCTACATTTACACCGGCTTGATTGTGTCCTCCATTATCCTTACGACAGCCAGGTTGGTGCCGCCAACATTGCCTAGACCCTAAATGGAAACTATGGAACTTTCCAGATCCACGCTCTTCATGAACGTGTGCATGAGCGCCTCAAAGGCGCTGCACAACAAGATGTTCAACTGCATCCTCAAGGCGCCGATGAAGTTCTTCGACACCAATCCATCCGGCAGAATTTTGAACAGGTTCTCCAAGGATATGGGCGCAGTCGACGAAGTTCTACCAAAAGTAGTCCTGGAAACACTGCAGATCTTTCTAATCATGCTGGGTATCTTGGGAATGGTAACAATGGCGCTTTAGGTAGCGTGCTGTCTAATTTGAAAACGGAAAACTCGCTGGATTTGCAGGTTTTCATCAAAAGCCCCTGGATGATCATTCCGGCAGTGGTTTTGGGCTCGATTTTCTGGTACGCGCGCGTCATCTACTTGAAGTCCGGACAGGACATAAAGCGATTGGAGGGCGCAACGAGGGCGCCGGTCTTTTCCCACGTTTCGGCCAGCTTGTACGGCCTGCCCACCATCAGGGCGTTCAAGGCGCAGAGCCTAATCATTGAAGAGTTCGATGTTTTACAGGTAAGCCGCACTTTAACGAATGAAAATTATTTTGTTTTGGAAAAAGTGTTAAAGTCGGAAATCTGCAACGTGAGTCAGTAGCTCAGCTGCGAAAGGTGTTAACTCGTAAATTCGAAATCCCGATCCAGAACCCAGACAACCCCTTACCAAACTTACCGAAAGCTGCATCGTGCCACCTGGAAATAAAGAACAAAATCTGTTTAAAAGAATGAGAAATGTTAAAAATGCTTTTTGGAAAACTAAGCTCAGTTCAAGCTACATTATTTATAGATTAGAAAACATTCTTACCAGCTTTCTGCAAGTTGGCGCGCTCCATCTTCCATTGTCGGCCCATTAATCCTCAAAAAGTCCACACGGCACTTAAACACACAATGAAAGTCCACTCCGAATTGAAAACTTTAATCCTGCAGTTAGCAGGCAGAATAAACTACCGCACTTGCCTTAAGGGCCACAATGATTCCACATTTCCCATCTAAAAACGCGTTTTACAGGACACAAAGGACTGACGACCGATTTCGTCCATTGCCTATAATAAACTGAATATTCAGTCAGCTTTTTTTTCAATGAAAGTCCATTCCGAATTGAAAACTTTAATCCTGCAGTTAGCAGGCAGAATAAACTACCGCACTTGCCTTAAGGGCCACAATGATTCCACATTTCCCATCTAAAAACGCGTTTTACAGGACACAAAGGACTGACGACCGATTTCGTCCATTGCCTATAATAAACTGAATATTCAGTCAGCTTTTAGAAAAAAAACGCAATTTTGGCCGAATTCCGAAGGCATCGAACTACAGAACCAACATGATTATATAATCGTTTGCCTGATCGCCCTTTGGATGACTAATTGCTTTGCCTTGTAGTTCGATTTCACTTTTTTTACTGTTTATTCACCAAGAAAAGTTTCACGTTCAAACTCGTTTGGATGATAACGTAAACAAACCCGCTTTCTCAGCCAAAAATAAACAAATCCGGCGCATTACACTTTTTATACACATTTTTTTTGGTCGCATCATTATGAGCCACGGAATACTTTACTTGATTTTGACAAGATTTTTCCGATCTTTTACTCGATTTTTTTTTTAATTTTGAAACTTCGTATAATTTCCTGTGCGCGCGGCATTAAGGCGACAAAATATTTAACTTGATTTTAACACGCGCTTTCCTATGACTCTTTTGCTACATTTTTACCACACTTTGCACTTTAATAGCCCCCAAAATAGTGGCCTTTTCCTCGAATCTATTGAGTTCCCCAATGTGAGTTTGTTTTAGGACCAACACACTGGTACATGGTTCCTATTCGGGGCAACCAGCGAGTCCTTGGGCTTCTACTTGGATGTAATCAGCACGATTTTTCTGGCCTTCACCACCTTCCAGTTCCTGGTCTTCGGCGATGAGAACACCAAAGCCGGAGACGTCGGGCTGGTGATTTCCCAAACTCTCGCCCTAACAGGTATTTATTGATGTTTGAAATCCGGGTTGGCCCTAGCGGGTTTGTTTGGCTTGGAAGGGATGCTTCAGTATGGAGTGCGACAATCGGCCGAAGTATCTTCCACCATGACCAGCGTGGAGCGCGTGCTTCAATACACCAAGCTGGATGAGGAAGGGCCCTGGGAAGCGCTGCCGGGCGACCGGCCGCCTTTGGACTGGCCCCAAAAGGGGTACGTCAGCTTCAGCCATGCCTTTTTGCGCTACTCCAGCGACAGTCCGCCTTCGATTCGCGACTTGAATGTGGAATTCCGGCCGGGGGAGAAGATTGGAGTGGTGGGCCGAACTGGCGCCGGGAAATCCTCCCTGGTGGCCACCCTCTTCCGACTAGCCCAAGTGGACGGCGTTGTTGCAATAGATGCGATAGATACCGGGAAAGTTGGGCTGCGATTGCTCAGATCTGCCATTTCCATTATTCCGCAAGTGCCTATTCTATTCTCAGCCACGCTCAGGTAAGCATTAAGAAACTAACGGGGCAGAGGTAGAAAATGTGTGAAAAACCTTCCAGGTACAACCTGGATCCTTTTGAGAAGTGCTCAGACGAAGAGCTATGGAAGGCGTTAGATCGCGTGGAACTGAGACAGGCGGGAGTGTCGCTGGACACACCAGTGAGTGAAGGTGGAGGAAATTTCAGCGCTGGACAGCGACAGCTCATTTGCCTGGCCAGGGCGATAGTGCGCAAAAACAAGGTGCTGGTAATGGACGAAGCCACAGCTAATGTGGATCGGCACACGGATTTCCTCATCCAGAAAACAATCAGGGATGCTTTCAGCGACTGCACAGTGATTACGATAGCGCACCGACTGAACACCATAATGGATTACGATAAAGCTCTGGTAATGGACGCAGGAAGAGCTGTGGAGTTTGCTCCGCCGCACGAATTGCTTGAGAATCCCGCCAGTTATTTTGCCAGAATGGTCGGGCAAACTGGCCGCTCGATGGAAGAGAAACTGAAAGAAGTTGCCAAAGAAGCATACGAAAAGAACAGGGACAGGTGAGAGTTGGTGAGCTTCAAACCTCCAAGTCTGAAACTATGTGCTTTTTAGATTTCCCGTGAACAAGATCGAGCAGAATGGGGCCCCGGCGGCCGATAAAAAGGATCAGTAACCGAATGTGATGTTTCACGCTAGATAGATAACCGACCAAACCTTCGAAATGAGTGTGGAATATTCTGGGCTTTTTACAAATTTGTTTGTTGCGTCTAAGAACGGGCACTCGAGGTGTGTGCTCGGTTCATACAACTATTGTATATAAGTATTTTTTTAAATGTAAGTCTGTGGCCATGTCCAGTGTCATGTTGTAGTAAGTTGATCAAGCACAAGCCAAAAAAAAAACACGAAGTCTATTTTCGCTGTATATAAATACAAATCGCCTATACCAAAAACCTATTGGTCAGTACTTAAAGTCCGTGTTTAGTATTTTAATTCGTCACTGTATTATTCAGACATCCGATGCATTTTACGCCTGAAACAATCACTAATGATCGTATTAATTCACTCGAAATAGCCAGGCTGGTTTCAGTGCAGTCACCGGCAATGTGTTTTGTACGTTTAGTTCATTATTTATTCGGTCAAGCATCCATAATCCATTTACATTTAAGGGTAGTTTTGTGTAAGTAACAAATAATCTATATAGGAAATAAAGGAGTTATATTTTCAAGTTGTTTGTAGGTCTGTTGACTAGGACTAAACGTCTGCTATTCTACAGGAATCAGCAGTAAAACCAGCGTACCGCGTGTAAAAACGTGTTTATTGACTTACTTACATCTATAACTTATTTATCCATCATAAGAGCCTAGCTGGCGGTGGCCAGGGGGTTTCGAACAATCATGATCACTGCGTCGCCCCTCAGGAACATCTTGGAGATAAATCTGTCCTTATTCACTGGCTTGGCCTTCTTCTTGCCCTTGCCAGGCCGGGGCAGTTCGGTCCACATCTCCTTCACGTTCTCCAGCACCATGTTGCAATGCCGGTCGAAAGCCTTCACTCTGCCCAACAGTTTTTTGTTGTTGCGGCAGTTGATCAGCACCTGGGTGTTGTTTTTCACGGACTGCGTCAGTACCGAAAGGGGCCCGGTGTTGAACTCCTCCTCTTCCCTCGCCTGCAATTCCTCGGACGTCATTTCGGACTTGGGCTTTGTTAGGGCCATAATTGTAGCTTTGGAGCACTAGTTTTGCTATTAATTTCCTCTTAAAACCAACGAGGGATGTTTGGTTTCGTTTGGTACGCTTTGGCCAATTGTGAGGTTAGGAATGAAGGCGCTGTTGCCAGTAGGCGAAAGCCAGTTGCCAGCAGGCCCCGAGCAACAATGTACGTGGTTTTTTCAGGAATTTTTTTCATTTTTGCATTATTATTTACTAAACCTTTGCCTGTAGATTGCACAATATTTATGCAATTTTACGCGATATCATCGCCAGTTATCACATCCCTTGATGACTCAATATTGGAGTCTTTTGGCAGAGAAACGGGCGTGGTCAAACAAGGGAAGGTTTCCTCATAGATGTGGCTAGGAGTATTAAAGCAAAGCTTTAGTCTGGACGTGGTTCAAAAGGGCAATTTTGCCTTTGAAAATTGCGATTTTCGCATAATTTTTAACAGTTTTGATCGCAAAATTAATTTTCAGAAACAAAAGAACGTCGGTTGACTGAACTGAATGTCAGTGACAGCTAGTGGTAGTTAGTGGGTTTTTGCGATGTTCAAATTAGAAAAACCGGCAGTTTTTCCCCGTTTTTCGCAAAAAATTGCTGATTTTCTAATCCCGGAAGTCTTTCTGCACATTTCCATGTAAAATTCCCGGTCGTTAGTGCGATTTTGTGAAAAATATGCGAGTTTTTCAAATCGGGCCTGTTCTGAACCTTACTTTTGCCGTTTTGAGGACTCTTTGGGAGTTTCCTGCAGATTTGAGGAATTTGGTATATTCTTGGAGGACAATCAGTCAGCGTATCAGAGCCTGGACACCTTGGGCTTTGCTGCAGCACTGAACTCTTTTGTCATCTTATGGAGAAATAGTGAATTTAAAGAAGTGAGAAGCGGCTGAGAACTGCATTTGCCCAAGAAACAGCACAAAGAGAAGTTTTCAGCAAAGGGATTATCTATAAGGTGAGCTTATTGATAAGATAAAACGCGAGAGGTGGGCCATTTAGAAAATGACCGAAAATCGCTTGTTCAGGCCTATAGCTTCTAAGAAAAACTGAAGAACTTTTTGAGCTGATACTTTGAAATTCTGCGTTCTTGCCTAAGTGCAAATGGGAAAATATTTGTTGGTTTTAGTCGCTCGCAAAAAAGGAAATCTAAATCCTGGCGTTGAAAGAAATCTTAAGTTCCTTAACTCTGAAACACTCTGTATATGTTGAAGGCATTAAATTGCTTTCGCTTTTAGTCAAATGTTCCATTAAACTGTTGACATTTTGGGACAATTTAACGGTTTATAAAACCTGTTTAGACGCAACTATTCAAAAATAAAGCTATAACTTTCTTCTTTAATGTGTCGCTGTCCTTGCTCACTAAACGCTAAAGCCAAAATTTACATTTTTTCTCAAAGTTCAACTTTCTGAACCATAAATCAAATTGCTTGATAGCTGGAATGTCCTCAGTTTAACAGTCCAACCGCAGTTGAATGACTCAATCTTGTAATAGATTCTCAGATAAAAGCTCGAAAGAAGCGCAAATGAACCTAAAATTTATCGAACAGCAAGCGGGAGTGTGGAGTTAAACTTATGGTATTTGCTCATGGTCTCAGATTGGCTTAAAAATACGTAATATGGAAAATGTCTGGAAATTCGCTAGATTTTTTTAAGGTTGCAGCAAAAAAATCTCGGACTCTCACGCGATTTGCATCTTTTTTGCGGTGTCTTCAACTTCAACACCCTGTAGCTCGATAACTCATCCTTTCAGGTTGATCGATTAAAACTCTACATGTTTGCTGCAACACCCTGTATTTGGTTTGGGAAATTTCCGTTGCTTTCCAGGTGTAAACTGGACTGGAGGTTGATAGAAAATGTCAAAGAATATCAAATAATTTTATTTCTTTATAAAACATTACATAATAAAAATAATAAAAAAGTTATTAAATACAATATTGAATCTATAGTATGGACATATTTCGATAAAATCAATAATAAAAAAGACGTATAAAATCTGGTATATCTATACATAACATTAAACTGTGTATAAGAAAAATCGCGTACTATGGCGGGAATTATAAAAAAGAAATGTCTTCGTTGGGCCCTTTTCCTTAACACTTTAACAGCCTTTGTTCAATCGTACTTCGTTGCCGATGGTGTGGTGAAGAGCGCAATCTTACTTTTACCGAAGAAGTCGAAGTTATGAACCTGTTTCAGGTACACAATCATAAACTACAGATTTTTCGTTAGGCCATAAATGGGAGAATTGGGAATATTTGTTCTTCTCAACCCTGGGCCTTTTTAGTGGAACAGGCTTCACTTAAACGAAAAACGCCACAGTAAAGGTCGATGATAAACATTTTATAAAATTAATAACACAAGGCAATAAAATACAGTTAAGTACAAAACAATGGCTCCAAAGGCTCGGGAGCCCCGCAAACCTACAACAGACGGTTGTATATTATTTATTTATAATATAGTGGCAACAGCCTTAATCAAATAGTGAGTATTTCAAGGTAAAAAGGTTCGGTTTTCACTCTACAATGAAGGTAATCTTTATATATCGACCAGGGCGAAGTCGCTTTTAGAACAAGAATATTCGTTTTTCTTCATTCGTTTAGAGCGTGTTAGATTGGTAGGTGAATGGTTCAAAAGAAGAAAAATGAACGATTTTAGGATACTTTGATGAGATCATTATATAAGGGTGAATTCAATAGAGAAAGTCGTTCTGAAAGCGAGCAAGCCCCAATTTCCCTTTGTATAACAAAATTATCATTATGTACAAAACTTAATGAATCTCGTATAAATATTAACTACCAACCTATTTTACAATAAAAAATAAAATAAAATAAAAACTTTATTGTCATTTATTTTGTTGTCTCTTATTCGTTGCTTTTTATACAGTAGATTAACTATAGCTCGTACAGGGTGGAATTAATACTTTGTATTAGGAAAGGAAGGTAATGCTTAAACTAGATCCTGTACGGGAAACGAGCCTCCCTAAAAACGACAAAAATAAATAATAAATGTAACTAAAACGTAAATAATAATACAGAAATGGCAAGAAAAAATTTAGGCAGATTTTCACTAGCTTACATCTCCTTTTTAAATTAATTTCACAATTAAACATCACAGCACATTATTTATACAAATAACATTATAACAAAATTAGCTTGTAGCTTGCAGCATCTAGGAACCAGATCTTCATCATCTTCTTCTTCTTCTTCATCGAATCAATTTGAAATTGTAATCACCATATCATCGGTTTAGATAATCGCACCGTAAACATCGAGGAGTGGATTTCACAAATTTCCTGCATTATTACATCCTTGTCCACAGGACAAAACTCTTGGATGTCACCTGCAGTAGCAGGTACACTGACTGCATTCTTTAAAACGGCATTTTAACATGAATATTTGAATGTGCAACACGAATTCACCACAATCATCTCGCGATAGTTGATTGCTTTAGTTCGCAATTTTGGGTTCCAGTTGGTGAATGTCACTCCGATGGAACCAAACGCTTTAGCAAACAACAAACTGTATTTTAATTTTAATCATCTCAGGCACCCTCAGGACCAGTTTCGAGCCTACTAGTTCTCATCAGATGGGTTTAGCCTGAATATAACACCCCGAAACTTCTTCAAAATCTTCTTCAGGGCCAATTAAGTTTTTGCAATTTCAATGTAAAATTTCCTATAAAACATTAAAAGCATCCTATTTGTGAGCGTTTCGGTTTTTGAGCCATCATGACTTTAGGTCTATTGCATTTGCTGGAGAAAGCCAGTTTTATGTGTGCGAACAGTTGCCAAATCGTGCCACTTTTCGTCAATTTTTGAGACATTTTCAAACTACCTCAATTCTGGTAGGGCTGATTCGTGCCAGCAACTCTTCAAAAATTAATTTCTTATGAATAAATAATCGTAAAATAAACAAATTCATTTGTTTCCGATGGACGCATTTAGCAAAGCATTGTTGGCCATTGTAACGAGTAAAAGTTTCGAGTTACGAGCCTCCATCAGGCGTTTGAGCCGAGTTTTGTTGAAAACCCCGTTCAGGATGAAGCGATTTGTAGAGCAAGGAAATATCTGACCTGAAAGTTTCTATTTTGCGCCATCATCAGGGTATTTTTGAGAAACTTTCTTAATTTTTAGTGGTTTGTTTTGTTTGCATGAGTTTTTTCAAAAATATATTTCTTGGGACGCAACGAAGGTGGTGACTTTAGGTCTATTGCATTTGCTGGAGAAAAGCCAGTTTTATGTGTGCGCACAGTTGCCAAATCGTGCCACTTTTCGTCAATTTTTAAGACATTTTCAAACTACCTCAATTCTGGTAGGGCTGATTCGTGCCAGCAACTATTCAAAAATGAATTTCTTGCGAATTTCTTTATTTCACGATTATTTATCGTGAAATAAAGAAATTCATTTGTTTCGGAAGGACGCATTTAGCAAAGCGTTGTTGGCCATTTTTAACGCGTAAGAGTTTCGATTTTTGAGCCTCCCTCAGACATTTTAGTCGAATTTTGTTGAAAGAGTCGGGATGAAGCAATTTCCAAAAAGAGAATATGGCCGGACCTGAAAGTTTCTTCATTTTTAGTGCCTGTTTGTGACCATGAGGTTTTCCGAAAATTTAGGCCTCTGAACGAACGAATAGTTGTCAAATTGTGCCACGTTTCATCAGTTTTTAAGTCACTGCCAGTTTGCTCAATCCTGAACGGGTTTTGAAAAATTTTGTAATTTTTTTGAGATCACATGCAAGCAGAGGAAAACTTTTCTATTGTTTCTCAAAAAGTTTAGATTTTTTCGAGGAATTTTGCCAATTTTGTGGTTTCTCCAAAAAAACCGTTTGGTCCAGCCTGGTTTCACAGAAAGTTGTAGGAATTCATAGAAGAAAATTTATTTTGGCAATTGACATGGCAACATCGGCTATATCTGCTGTGGAGGATTGGATTTCTTGCATTTTCTTCAGGATGATTTCTAGTTTGAACACAATTCCGGCGTTCTATGAGTAGAAATGTTTGGGTTTTTTGTCAGCATCATCAACGTTTCGGGTGAAACCACCTTTGACAACTACTAGAACAGAAAAATAAGTGGTAACATTCACCAACTAGACCCTTCCTTAGTTTCTAAAGTATCCCCTTCATAAGCTACCTCGTTTTACTTTTGGTGGAGGAAACATTGCCAGCCGCAGCTGCGTTCTTCTGCGCTATATGGGTCTGGTAATGTTTCGCTAGATGCGCTTTCTGCCTAAACGTTTTCCCGCATAAGCTGCACGCAAATGGCTTTTCACCAGTGTGCGTTCGAATGTGAACATTCACCGAGTACTTGTCTTTGAAGCCTTTTGAGCAGATGCTGCAATAATGGAGCGATCGTTCCTTCCGGATTCCGTTACTGGTCGATGTGGCGTTCTGGAGGGTGGCCTGAGCTTTGGAGCCGCTATTGAGCCTCTTATACTTCTTGGTCGGCTTGGAGCTGGTCACTACTGGAGCGGTGATCTGGATCGGGGAGGTGATGTTGTAGAGGATCCCGATCTGGTCCGAGCTGATGCTGGCCTGGACGGTGTTATCCGAAGAGGAAGTGTCTATACAGTATTGGTTAACTGACTCAGCTACTTCGTTGGCTATTCGCTTCAGTTTCTCGAAGTCCTCCGAGTAGGGTTGGTCCAGTTGACTGAGTAGGAGGTCGTCGACGTTGTGCGTACTAGATGGCTCCGCTGTGCCGATTTGTTCTTTGAACACCACCTTTCCATTCGCATCAATATCACTGACAATGGTCGTCAAGTGGTCGGGATCGTCTTTCGCCACAAAGATCGTCTCAGTCTTGGGCGATGCTGACAGGCATCGACGCAGCTCCGTATTGTTTTCAGCTACTTTACTACTTTTTACAGCTCCATTGTAACGCACGAATGCTTTACCTTGCAAAGCACTGCGTAGTAGCGAGTCGGGAGAACCATTCGGCTGGTTGTTGTTCGTCAGCTTCCAGTCGTTGTTGTTGTTGTTGAAATTGTCATGAGCCTCCAGCAGCGGCGTGTCGATGATGAGGCAATTGGCCAGCTCCTCCTTGTTGTCGGCAAATCCGCTGTCCTCGTAGGTGTACGTTTCGGACTTGATGAGGCCATCAGTGTTGGGGCTCATGGTGTTTTCGGTGTAGGGACCGTTGAAGGCGTTGATCTGGCCGGGTATTATGTTCAGAAACGAGTCGATGTCCAGCCCGCCTTGCAGATGCTCCATTTCCGTCGGACTGGACATGGAAACGTCCTCCTCCTTGATGGACAACGGCTGGCGGTACCAAGTGGGCGTCTGTTCCAGCCCGTTCAGCACCGTCAGCGTCGTGTAGATCTGCCCATCGGTGTTATTGTTGTTGTTGTTGCTGCCGCCGCCACTACTGGTGCCGCTTTGCTGCTTGATCTGCACCACACCATTCACTTCGTCATTGGTCCAACAGTATTTGTTCAAGTCTTCTAAAATGGCAGTTTCAATCTTCACCGTGTCCTTCTCGTTCCAAAGGGCTGCTTCAAAATTGGTGATGGTATCTGAGGTAGTGGTCGGGATGTCCGTGATGATCATGTTGTTGTTCGTCTCCCTGGTCTCCTCCGTGCCGTTTCCCAGGAAAACATTCACGTTTCGCAACTGTTTGCTGAACTGCTGGATCGATTGGGCGTCGTTCGAGTCTGGATTCACCACGAAATCGAAGAAGTCCGTCTTGGTCATCTCCTGGTCAGCCGTTCGGAATGTGTCGCTTACGTCCATTATCACAGGTTCTTTTAGCTCCATATATTTCGACTGGGCGGCGCTGATTTCTTCTCAGGTTCGCTGCATGGCTTCTGGATGGAACCTGCAACCAACCAGAATCACATTGTTAGTGATAATTTCATTATACAGGGTGTCTGCAAAATGTCTGTAGGCACAACACCCTACAACAGATTCCTGCGGTGGCAATATGATGATTTACATCTTATATTTCTTTGAATCATTAACCAGACAGTGTCTGAGGCTAGAAGAAGAATAATATTGACATTTAATCGTCTGTCTATCGATAAATAGGTATCGTCTAATTAAAATGCAAACGGCTTTAAGTGCGACCAGTGAATGAACGCGACATATTTGGACATAACCGCATTTTCTCGTCGGCTTTCTTGTGCATTCCTTTCGATTCCGATATTGAGTTGACACGTAATAATTGATCCGTCTTAGATGGAATTTACAAGATCTTTTAGTCGAGAATATACAGGGTGTACGCCCAGAGACTGTTCGGCGACTGTGGAATGATTCCCTCTAAAATGAAACGAGTTGGAGCGTTTATGATTATTGCATTAAATGACCAAGGCTTCACTTAATATAGGCGGAAAGTTTCGAATCGAAGACATCATCAGGGATTTTTTGATAAATTTCCAAACTTTCATTAATCAAAATTCATTAATTTCGACAAACGTTCGGACAAATTTAAGTGTCTCCACAACTAGGTGCGGTAGAAAGTCGCTGATTTCTTCACTAAGTACCTAAAACCTATGCGCATGTGCACTGAAAGTTTCGAATTGATGACGTCGTCAGGGATTTCTTCAGCAACTGGCAAACTTTATAATTTTCAGTCGAGCCCAAAAAATTTTTTTGGCTTCAAAATTTTAGATACCTGGAGCTTTCGGTTTCGGTTTTAAATCCTGCAATGTTCACTCGACATGTGGTAAAAGTTTCGAATCGCTGACATCCTCAGGGATTTTTTATGAATTTGCAAACTTAAAATTTTTAGTCGACCCCAAAAAAATTTTTTGGCTTCAAAATTTTAGATACCTGGAGCTTTCGGTTTCGGTTTTAAATCCTGCAGTGTTCACTCGACATGTGCTAAAAGTTTCGAATCGCTGACATCCTCAGGGATTTTTTATTGCATTTCCAAACTTTTACTGTTATAGACAACATTCACTCGTTCCTAGAAGCCTTCCGACAAATTGAAATTTATCCAAAGCCAGAAGAGGTAGAAAGTCATTGATTTTTGAGTTAAGAAGCTAAACTCCCGGTGAATTTTTACTCAAAGTTTCGAAATGATGACCTTTTCAGGGAGTTTTTCATGAATTTGCAAACTTGACAATTTTTTGCTTTCACTCTGAAAGTCGTTTAGCTTTCGCAAACTAAGGGAACAACGATGTAACCCACTTTTGCAATCAATAAGCTGAAGTTTGTTTAATTTGTGGGAAAATCTAGAAAGTGATCGCCTTTCTAGGGAATTTTCAGTGATTTTTTAAGCTTGTGGGCGTCGTGGCCTTCGCTTTCTTCAACCACTTTGAAAAATATTATTTGCTCTAAAATAAAGAGAGCTATAAAGTGAGCCATTATTGCAATAATTAACACAGATTTAAGTCAATAGACGCTGAAAGTTTCGAATTGATGACACCTTCAGGCATTTTTTCATAAAATTTTAAAGTTGAAAATTGAACATTGACTTTCCACCATAACCCAAAGAAAAATTTGTTAAGGAACCTTAAGTTTTAGGTGTTAAATTGTGCATCATACACTCAATATGGGCTGAAAGTTTCGAATCGATGGCGTCCTCAGGGATTTTTTAATGAATTTACAAACTTGTGCAATTTTATAAGGAATTCAGTTCAATTTTCAGTTTCTACAAAGCCAGAAGAGGTAGAACGTTGGTGATTTCTGAATTAAGTAGCTAAAATCTATATTAACGCGCACTGAAAGTTTCGAATTTATGACTTATTCTTTTTGACTGATTTTTCATGAATTTGCCAACTTTTCAAAAAAAAATTGTTCAAAAATTTGACACACCAGGAGCATACGGTTGTGGTTTTAAATCTTGTAGGGCTTTGTGTTGAAAGTTTCGGTTCGTTGGCACCCTCAGGGATTTTTTTTATGAATTTCCAAACTTGTACTATTGTATACGAACATTCATTCGTTTCTACATGCGTTCGAAAAAAATGTAATGTCCCCAAAGCCAGGCAAGGTAGAAAGTGGCTGATTGCTGCATTATCTAGCGAAAATTCATCTAAATGTACACTGAAAGTTTCGAATTGTTGACTTCTTCAGGGATTTTTTCATAAATTTGCAAACTTCAGTCGAGTTTTCGTCATAGGATTTTTCTATTCTAGAGACTAGACATAAGGGTTTGTTGAGCTTCATGCATAGTTTCCGAGCCAAGAAAAGCCTCTATTGCACATTTAAAGTGATGCTTTGCTTGCGATCAAGTGTGCACTTGAAAGGGCAAATTGTTGCCATCCAAAGTGTAAACCCAGGAGAAACCGAATCGTTCGTTGACGCCCCTCAGGTTGGCATAAGATTTTTGGGGAACAGACCGAAATGGAAACCACCAATTGCGTGTTTGCTAGTAATCGGCGAATTTGGTTGGTGTTAGATAACAAATTGACACAAAGATCGGTCGATGATTGACGCCCACCCATCGATGACCAATAGAAAGTCTGAGTTTTATAAAGTGGTTTTTGAGAAGTTGCAGCTTCCTTCTAACATGTGCCAATAGAAAGCGGGCATTTTTCTTAATAATAGAGCTCTGTTAGTGCCACTGAGATGGTTTTTTTTCATGTAGCCTCATATCAAGAATGTTTTACCTTCAGAGGCATGCAAGCACACTAATGACGAGCCGGTTCAATTAGAAGCTATTCGCTCATCCACTTGTCCGCATTTCTAGGCCATACCGAAAAGAACTTCGAAATCATTCTTTTAAATGAGGCTAGTGGTAAATTAAGTGAATTAAATTTGATTGAACTGGCCTAAGCAGTAGACGGTGATTACGCCTAGTGGATTTCTATAATCGCCGTGAGCACTGTTGGTTAATCAATATTAATTGAACACGGTAGCCGGTACAAGCGTGAAAAAAAAACACTTCTACCATGCATGTTCACATCACTGTTAAAGACTCAGCATCGACATGGTGTTTGAAGCATGAAGCAGAAGACATTAAGACGACCGTTTCCCAATGCGCCCCCGGCTGCAGGCCAGTCTGCAAATGCGCTTGTGGCGGTCCATTGAAATATCAGCATACGCATACCTAACCACCGGGTATCCACATTTAAATACGTATAATTTAGACCGCTTTGCAGCCAGCAACGGAAAAAAACAACTGAGCCCGATGGAAAAATACGGCGTAATTACCGATTTATCAAGATCAAACTTGCATAACCCCATTATTATTGTGGTTGATGTTGATTTCACTTTTCCATTGCATTTCTGGGGCATAATGAACAACCTGTTTTCGATATGAGGGCGATTTTGGAAACAGTGCGGACTTGAATATGAACTATGAAGTAGCATTCGACTGGTTGAAGCACGTATTCGAAATGTTGCCAAACTATTCCCAAATTCCCTAGTCAAAGTGCAGCTTTCCAGAGTCCGTAGAGCAATATTTTCTCATCTAAAGCCTGCCAAAGACACTGGTCTAGTTTAACCAGTTTCTTCGTATTGAATTTTGGAAGCCCAAGACCAACTTTCTACAAAGCCAAGTTCGAGACTAACCCAAACTTGATATAGAACTTCAATTTTCCAGGCTTTTAGAGCACATTCTAGGGCATATTCTTTCGATACCATGAACGCAGTGGAAGAAACAGTTTTTTCGCAATTACACTTTGAAACACTGCCCGATTGCTTCAACAACCACTTCCGAGATTGTTTGAAAACTCTCTTAAATTTTTCTCTCATTAATTTTCGACTTTCCGGGGAGTTAGAATGACTCTTTCCCGTGAAATTAAAGTCAAAACCACCATTCAGGTTCACGCAGTTTCTTCAGAAGAAATTTTTGAAGAAATCTTTGAGTGAAACATCAGAAGAGTCGGTTTTGAACACAACAAACGTTTGGACATAGGTACTACCAACCGAAACGTGGTGATAAAAACCTCTAGTTAGACAGTGGCTCTCACATACAATAATCAACAACAAAAAACAATTTTATCCACTTTCAAGCATAAAAAAATCATAAATCAACTCAAAGTTACTCAAGTACGAAAAAGGTACTGGCCGCCTTTAAAGAACGCATTTTTATATCAACACTGTACTCAAAGTAAGGTTTAGTGAGCAATTTAGGCCCGGTTGTACAATGGAGGATTAAACTTGGTTCACCTGCACCCAGCATGAACCTGAGCTCGGACCACGAGCCAAATGCCGCTACGTTGAAGGAATTTGGTACAACCCAAATTTTATAGTACCTCTCTTGAAATACCTACAGTTCAACTTGGCCTGGGATTGAACTAGTTCCGTCTAACCGCAGGTCCGGAGTTCAAGTTCAGATTGAGTTCAGTTGAGCTGAAGCTTCCATTGTACAATCGGGTACTTTGAGTCTCCTGCTGTTTGCATTAACTCTAACTTGAATACTCCATTACGAGCTGAAACCTGTTAGTGTCCAGTTAACGACCGACACCTGCTCAGTACAAGAACAATTACTGTCATAGAAAGGCGATCTTTCCAAAAAAGCGAACAATCGGGTTCGGTGCCTGGTTTCGTAATCATAATCGTTTAACCGCCTCGCTTTTGGTACGCGTTTTCCTTATTCGGATTGACAATATTTGAGGTAATTGTTTGGTGTTGGTAATTGATAGAGGTTGTCCGGTACGGCCAGCAGGTGGTATCCTTCAGAAGCACTGCACTGTCCCACTGAAGTCGCTAATTGAATCACATTAAAAGTGGTACCGGACTAGGCCAGGCCGTTTATCCGCTGATCGAACTCTCAGGCTGCGTCAATGCGCCAACAAAATATGAATATTAATCTCCCTGCCCCGAAAAAAAAATTGATTTTCCATTAATTCCGGTCGGTTCTTAATACGCAATTCAAACGCTGAACAAACAAAACGACACAATACGTACAGAAAAAATTGAGCGGCCTTGATATTGATATTATAAATTCCATCAAAGCTTGACTAATTAGGAAATGGATTTATTCAAGGCAACGAGACCGACTCGCTTAAAGACAATGTCAATGAAATTTACCGCAATCTCACAAAAAAAACCATCGAGTTTTTTGCGCCTTGCGCCGTTTTATTCATATTAGCTGCAAACCATTACATATTGTTACATTTGCGGACTGGTACTAAGCACCAAGCAGCGAAAACGGTCGGGAATTCGCTTTTGAACTGGTTTCCATTGACTTGCTGGAGACCTCAAGCTTTGCTGGATCTTGAAATCGTGAATTTCATCTGTTGTACCTATTGGAGTATGCCATCAGCCCCATAACCACTTCTGGAAGCTTAAGAATAGCTGGTACTTGAAGCTCTTAAAGCCCTGAAATGGTCAAGTTTGTTGCTTGCTGTTTCTGAGTTTTACCTCAAAAGCTCCAGCATGCAAATTGACGATTTCAAGTATCTTTAAATGTTGTCATATACAATTCTAATTGCCATATACAATGCTAAAGTTTTGAAATATATAAATTTAATTATTGAACGACTTCGGTAAGGCCAATCTCGAATTTTAAGTGCTTTTTGTTTCTATTTTTAAGTTTTCTTAAGTCAATAAAAGAAAACGTTCAGTTACAGTTCTAAGGGAAATGAGCTATGAAAGCGCCATTGAAGCAGGTTCAACTCAGTGTTACCCATGCCGTCTCATTGTGTATTGTCGCATAATAATTTACGTCAATTTCGTCTTCAAGTTTCAAGAGCCTTATTTCAAGATCATTAGGAAGTGAACATTACACAAAATTATTTTCTCTACTGGTTCAAAGCATCGTCGAATGATAAAAAGATCAACTTGCCGAATTATTAAAACAATCGATTGAAGCAGATAGAGAATTTCAAGTGCTTTATTTCAAGTTCTTTTGAGTGGATTGTGAGTATTGCGTAAGCGAAAGCTTTTATTGTTTCAAAGCACTGTTGAATTTAAGGAAATATTCATTTATTCATCTATTGAAATACGCTATTGAGGCCAAAATTGGATTTCAAGTGCTTGATTTCAAGCTGCTTTGAGTCGCAGCGCATTATGAAATGAAAATTACAAAACTGATAGCTTTAATTGGTTGCAATCAAAGCCTTGTTAAATTTCAAGAAACATCTGCTAGGGCAAATTTGGAATTTCAAGTCGGATATTTCAAGTTATTTTTGAAATTTGTGGTTGCTCGTATAAACGAATATTCCACACAGTAAGGGACTTTCGAAATTGGATTTCAAGTGCTCAATTTTAAAGAAATGACCAACTTGAAATTGTATGTTATTTTTTCAGTAAAGTTTAAAGCGATGCTTGGCAGTTTTTCATTGCATGTAAGCCGATGATTTCAAGTGTCTTATTTCAAGTCTCTTTAAGTGCATCAAGAAGAGTCTTTTTGTTTTAGGGCATTGTCAAGTTTAACGAAATATTCATTCATTTAATTACTGAAAGAGACTCTAGTAAAGCAAATCTACAATTTCAAGTGCGATTTCAAGTTCTTTTCAGTTGTTTGGCAAGTGAAAATTACACAAATTAAATTCTTTTTTCATTTAAAGCACAGTCAAATTTTAAGAAAAATGGTCTTTTTATTGAATCGCTGAAAAACTCCATCAACCCAAATCTACACTCTCAAGGGCTTTATTTCAAGTTCCTTTGAGTGGTTCACTTTAAGAAGTGCACATTGCACAAAGGAACAACTAAAATGCCAATTGGTTGATTTCTTGAAAGGCTCTCCTAAGGCAAATCTGGGCTTTCAAGTGCCATATTTCAAGTTCCTTTCGAAATTTTCAGTTTCTTGTTTAAATTTGAATTGCACATAGGAAGGTTTTATTACTCTTGAGTCTTGGACTTTCCAAATGTTCGAATGATAAAAATATTTCAAGTGCTCTATTTGAAATATGTTCAACTTTTGCCGTTGAATCAGTTCAATATGTGACCTGTGGTTTTAACATAAATCATCTTTCGTCTTCTTGAGCCGATTCTCATACACTCCTGGACATAGGCCTCTTCCGTGTTTTTCCACCGCTGTCTGCCCTAAGCACTCAGAATCCAGTTCTTGCCGGCCTTCCTCTGGATATGATCCCTCCATCTTGCTGGTGGTCGCCCCCACACTGTCTAGTTTCTCTGTGCCGCCACTGCATTATGATCTTCGTCCATTTAATGTCATACCTGGCGACGTGCCCTGCCCAGCGCCATTTATTTATGACATCAACGACTCTAGTTCTTCCTCTGATGATCTCGTTCCTGATTCGGTCCCTCAAGCTGAACCCCAGCATCGCACGTTCCATTGCACGTTGACACACTCTGAGTCGGTTCGCCCTGTTTTGTGTCAGAGTTATAGTTTCGAGGGCGTAGGATCATGACAGGTAAGGTGCAGGCGTCGACTTCTTTCCGCTTCAGGTTGATGGGTATGTCCGGTTTTTTGAGGATCTGGTCAGGTCAATTCGCATGGTGATTTCTGCTGTCTGGTTGTCCCTGCCAAGCTTGTTGTTGTGGCCAAGGTACACATACTCTTCAACAACTTCAAGCGTGTGTTGGTCGAGTGTGACCTGGATGTCACCTTGACTCATGGTCTTTTGGAGGTTCATCCTCAGGCCCACGGTCTCCGAAGCTTTCTTCAGCCCTCTCAGCATGAGTCCAAGCTCGTCGGCATCACCGCTCATCAAGACAATATCGTCTCTCCCATGTCAGGTTTTTAAACACGTCCTGTAGGTGAACAGTTTTGGTGGTAGCGGGTAGATACTCTCCCACGATCCCGGTGGAGGATAGATCTACTTCAGGGACTAGCGGCCATGTCCACGTGAGCTCGTGGGTTGTCCCCCCACCTACTAACATCCGGGGAACCATGTCCTAACCCCAAGTCCCTAGATCCTACCCTTCGCTACCTCGCAAGGCAAGCGTGCCAATACTGCAATATCCAGGGCTTTATTTCAAGATATTTCAAGTGAATCTTTCGGTTAATCGTGCAGATTGGTAGCGAGCTAATAAAGCTACGATATGAGTGGTTGTCGGCATTACCTAAATAGCATTTTGTATTGGAAACTGGTTGTTTAAGCCGATTGGAATTGGGCTCGAAATCGCCGGTAAACCAAAGCCAGATGGTAATTCGCACAAAACGAGACAAAACGGCCATAAAGCAAAATAAAAGCGCCCGTGTACGAGGTGCCGGCATGTTTAAGAGCTTGTTACACATTCTTCGACAAAGTCAGTATGTTTTAGAATTCACCTAAATAAGGAGTGAAATTTAATTGACATCGAACGCCCACCACAAACGGCCTGTTTGTGCCGTGTAGGCAGTGGCATTACTACGGGTTTGTGTGTAAATACTGAATTATTGCATCTTGTGCGGATTACAGATAAATTACAGTCGGCCTATGTACCACTAAGTACAGGCTTTCCCACCAGGCAATTAACTTGTGACTGGGCGCGAATCATTTTAGACCCATCATTTAGGATGGAAGTGTTTATAATGGTGAAGACACATCGTGGACGTCCATGGAATGAGTCAAGAAGAATAATTTTCACGAGAATATTGAAGAATGATGCTGTTACTAGCTGGGAAATGGGATGTAGCTGAAGAATCTTCAAAAGCTCTTCAGTTGCGACCTTAATTGGCATGACACTTCTACGTGCTAGAAGGGCAAACTCCGATTCATGCCAAGGTTATTGCAAATGGAATTGACGAGCCCAATAAAACCAATTTTCCTAATCCATGGCTAATTACTCCAGCTGAAACATGCACTAAATGACTCATATCTAATGAACGGTTTTTGCTCGGTGCATGTGTATCCATTTCGCGCTCGAGCATCCTCTACCGGTTTTTTGCCGAACAATTTATTAACCTATATAAATAAACAATTTGCCGATACCGTTAAGGTGTAAAAATGATGAAATTCGCCCAGCACAAAACCGGTTAGAAATGCACATAAAAAGCGCCACACTCTTCGAGCAGCAACAAAGAGAAGAGCCATTTTCAATAAACAAATCGATCTACTATGGCCGGTATTCGATCAATTTCTCTGTCAAGATTTTCACTAATTTTACTCTGCTACGGATGTAACAGATTTCAGATAATCTCTTTTATGGATGTTAATGATGCTAATAACACGAGTTGATTTGTCACGGTGGCTCAGAAGAGGCCAATTAAGTTGGAAGTGGGAAATTTGAAATGGGCTAACCTCAGGCACCTCCAAGACCTGTTTCGAGCCATAGACACTGTTAAACCATCCAAAGGACGGATCTTATATTTTTTTTCATCGCGGACTTTCTCCTCCGGGTGAGCAACTCTTCTATGGGCGCAAAAACGTGCCACATGCCTCCAAGCACCTCAAGTTTTCCATTGATTTTATATGGGAAAAACGTGTTTATCCTTCTTAAATCGTCGGAAAACTCGTCGGAAAACGGAAAAAAAGACACTAAATTGGCCTGTAAAATCGTTGTCGAGCAAGGAATGTCTTCTAAATGGCGAAAATACAGGCGAATCTGAAAAAACGTTGAAATTCTTCGTAAAAAGCCTAAATAAGAAGTCATAAAAACGTAGACAAAATTAAGCGTCCCACTGAATTTAGCAGCTCAAAACACATGAAAAAATATATAATTTAATCGCCGAATGATAAAAAGATCAACTTGCCGAATTATTAAAAGATTCGATTGAAGCAGATAGAGAATTTCAAGTGCTTTATTTCAAGTTCTTTTGAGTGGTTTGTGAGAATTGCGTAAGCGAAAGCTTTTATTGTTTCAAAGCACTGTTGAATTTAAGGAAATATTCATTTATTCATCTATTGAAATAAGCCACTGAGGCCAAAATTGGATTTCAAGTGCTTGATTTCAAGCTGCTTTGAGTCGCAGCGCATTATGAAATGAAAATTACGAAACTGATAGCTTTTATTGGTTGCAATCGAAGCATTGTTAAATTTCAAGAAACATCTGCTAAGGCAAATTTGGAATTTCAAGTCGGATATTTCAAGTTCTTTTTGAAATTTGTGGTTGCTCGTATAAACGAATATTCCACCCATTAAGGGACTTTCAAAATTGGATTTCAAGTGGTCAATTTTAAAGAAATGACCAACTTGAAATTGTATGTTATTTTTTTCAATAAAGTTTAAAGCGATGCTTGGCAGTTTTTCATTGCATGTAAGCCGATGATTTCAATTGTCTTATTTCAAGTCTCTTTAAGTGCATCAAGAAGAGTCTTTTTGTTTTAGGGCATTGTCAAGTTTAACGAAATATTCATTCATTTAATGACTGAAAGGCTCTAGTAAAGCAAATCTACAATTTCAAGTGCGATTTCAAGTTCTTTTCAGTTGCTGCTTGCCAAGTGAAAATTACACAAATAAAATTCTTTTTTGATTTAAAGCACAGTCAAATTTTAAGAAAAATCGTTTTTTTTTATTGAATCGCTGAAAAACTGCACCAACCCAAATCTACACTCTCAAGGGCTTTATTTCAAGTTCCTTTGAGTGGTTCACTTTAAGAAGTGCACATTGCACAAAGGAACAACTAAAATGCCAATTGGTTGATTTCTTGAAAGGCTCTCCTAAGGCAAATCTGGGCTTTCAAGTGCCATATTTCAAGTTCCTTTCGAAATTTTCAGTTTCTTGTTTAAATTAGAATTGCACATAGGAAGGTTTTATTACTCTTGAGTCTTGGACTTTCCAAATGTTCGAATGATAAAAATTATTAATTATTAAATTAAATCGTCGGAAAACTCGTCGGAAAACGGAAAAAAAGACAATAAATTGGCCTGTAACGACCAAAATAGATCAATTTTGTTTTAAATTATATATTTTTTCATGTGTTTTGAGCCACTGAATCCAGAGGTGTAGGCATGGGTTGGGCTGAGTTGAATCTGCTTAAATGGCGCTTTTATTAATCTATTTTATAAATGAAAAATTAATAATAATAAAACAGGTTGAGTTTAATGCAGATCTGTAGTGATTTTGAGCAAAGAATGTCTTCTAAATGGGGAAAAATACAGTTGAATATGAAAGAAACAAAGTCTTGATAAAGAAGCAGCCTTTCTGCGACTAAAAAAACGCCAATTTGGTCTAATATCGTTCGTAAAAACAATTTCAAAAAAATTATAAAGGAAACGTACATAACACACGGTTACGAGAAGTAAAATTACCAAAAACTGCTGCGTTTCCAAGACGAAATCGAAGAAGATTAACGAAATCGGACGACACGAACTGACGAACAATTAATTAGAATTAATTAGAATTAAAAAAATCGCTAAAAGTCATCACAGGAAATTGCAAAAGTGGACAGTAATTTATTCTTAATTTTAAATTATTGATTAAAAAAAATTACCAAAGAAAAGAAAAATCGAGTAAGGAAAAACTCATTCAGATTGTTGTGAATTTGGGGCAGCCTTGGACCGAGTAAGAAATGTCTTCTAAATGGGGAAAATACAGGCGAGTATGAAAAAACGTTGAAATTGTTCGTAAAAAGCCTAAATAAGAAGTCATAAATACGTAGACAAAAATTAAGCGTCCCACCGAATTTAGCAGCTCAAAACACATGAAAAATTTTTTAATTTAACTGCAAATTTTAGATTTTTGGAAATTTTGGAAAAATCTTAGAACTTGTCGTTGAAGCAATTAGACAGTTCTGCAAAATGTAATTGAGAAGAAACTTCTTCTGCCACAGCGTTGATTGTGGAATTAGTGCGTCGGAAGAAGCCTCGAAATCCTGGAAAATTGAAGCTTATTTTGATACTCTTTTAAAGCGAAAAGCTTGCGCAACAGCTCGGAAAAGTTGCATTTTAATACAGAATTTTCATGACTTTGCTTGTGCCTAAAAAGGCAAAAATTTCTGTTAAAGTCGAGAGTTGATTTTCTCAACGTACCCTGAGGGCGATTGGAGATACTACCAACCGAAACGTTGTGATAAAAACATCTTTTTAAGCCAATGGAAATCCGAATGAACCATTCAAGCCCCACAGTGTTGATGGCTCGACGCTCGAAACCCGTCTTGGAGTTGAAGGTTTTTCATACAAGCCATCCGGTGTTCTGAAACCATATCGGTTCCCCTAGAATATTCTAGAACAGTTTTTCCATGTCAAATTTAGTGCTCATTTTGCAGTTGAATAAATCATGTCAAGAGCATCCAGACTTGAAAGCCCGAAATTCTGCCATTGTCTTGAACGGTTTGCAACAGCGTCCCAATCACGTTGAGTGTTTAAAAGAAGAATCTGAGAACCTGGTCTGTGCACTGTGACTCTCATCGAGAGGAATTCACAATGGAACCCGGTTAATTACGTTTAATTTTCCGGTGGGAACCGTTTTGTCTAATACACGCTTAACATATTTTGCGCGCAACACAAGAACGTATTAGTAATTAAACCAGGGAGCCCATTAAGAGCTTTTTTTATTGTTTGCTTACGCAAAAGAAAAATCGGACAGTGTGAAGCGCAAATAATAATTAAATTAAGGAAAAAACATCGGGGTTTCAGACAAAGGCGACGAGAAGAAAGAAAGTTTTTTACGCGATTAGCAAATAAAAGAACTCGCGGGCCCCACTCGAAAACGATATTAATTCGAAACTTAATTAGTTGAATTCAGAGTTAATTGCCATTGTTGTTCGTCCGGATTGAATTAATATGGGTATCGGGCTGTCGATGATAAAGGAACAATGAGGCGAATTAGTTTTTGTTGGTTTTTATCGATGGATCGATCGAAAATCGTGTTATTGAAATTATTAATTCGGTTTATTAATTAAAGATACTTGGCCAGATAGAAGTCGGTTTGATTTATTACTTCTCACAATGGCATTCAACTTAAAGTCACTTTCAATTACTCTTTTTTTTTTTGAAGCGCCGATACAAACACATTTACGGTTTACAGACGCTTCAATGGAGACGCAACGTCTATGGAATTTCAAAGCTCTTTTCTTCCTTTGAAGCTTCAGATTTTGCGAAGATCAATAGGGTTTAATGACAATAGGCTTCAGCCAAGTTTTCTTCACGTCTTCAAGTTTTCAGCCAAACTCCTGTAGCACTTGAGGAGGTTTTTTAAGCTTTGCGCTTTTTCGACTTGAAAATTGATTCGTTCACTCGATTTTCACATCTCTATTTCCAGGTGTTTCAGAAGTAGGACACTTCACAATTTTCCGGTCAAATTTGGTCTCCAATATCAGTGGCAGTTTCAGGTCAGCAGGTTTATTTGCAAGGAATTTTGGCCCAAATTTTCAGAATTCCCGGGTCTAACAGTTTCCTTTCCTTCCGTAAAAAAATGTACAATTGGCCCCATTTTTTCCTAGTACAGTCCCAGGCTTCAGGACTTGTCCACATATGAAAATCGCTGCAAGAAACCCTTTAGCTTTTCCTTTTTTTGTCCGCGTCAAAAGTTTTTGTACGGTTTTGCCTTCGGAAAAAGCATTTAGGAGTTTGTTAGTTGTGTCTGATTTTCTTTGGATAGGAGCTTCAGAAGATTTCAAGCCGTGAAAGCGGCTTCAAAGGAGCTTTTAACAAATTTTGCTACGATTTATTGGATGAATAGTGCTTTTCCTGCTCCGAAGAGACTTTGGTGATTTTGCCTTAATTTGTATTGAAATTCAAAGCTTCGGAGGATTTGTGAAAAGTATCCTCATGTGTCCTCTTTCTGCAGGAAAAATTTCCTCCTTTTTTTGCTCGTTTTCCAGCAGTCGGTTGCGATTTCTGGGAAGTTTTCCTTTTGCAATAACATTTAGGAGTTTGTAAGTTGCATCTGATTGTCTTTAGATAAGAGCTTCAGAAGATTTCAAGCTGTGAAAGCGGCTTCAAAGGAGCTTTTAACAAATTTTGCTACGATTTATTGGATGAATAGTGCTTTTCCGGCTCTGAAAAGACTTTGGTGGTGATTTAGCCTTAATTTGTATTGAAGTTCAAAGCTTCAGAGGCTTTGTGAAATGTATCCTCAAGTGTCCTCTTTCTGCAGGAAAAATTTCCTCCTTTTTTTGCTCGTTTTCCAGCTATTTAGCAGTCGGTTGCGTCTGATTGTCTTTAGATAAGAGCTTCAGAAGATTTCAAGCCGTGAAAGCGGCTTCAAAGGAGCTTTTAACAAATTTTGCTACGATTTATTGGATGAATAGTGCTTTTCCTGCTCCGAAGAGACTTTGGTGATTTTGCCTTAATTTGTATTGAAGTTCAAAGCTTCGGAGGCTTTGTGAAAGGTATCCTCAAGTGTCCTCTTTCTGCAGGAAAAATTTCCTCCTTTTTTTCTCGTTTTCCAGCTATGTTTTCCTTTTGAAGAAGCTTTTAAGAGTTTGTTGCGTCTGAAGCTCCAATCCAAGGGAGCTTCAGAAGAT
The DNA here is from genome assembly GCA_024550625.1 of Dendroctonus valens. NCBI lineage: Eukaryota > Metazoa > Arthropoda > Insecta > Coleoptera > Curculionidae > Dendroctonus > Dendroctonus valens. Next base: position 1,458,922 of record JAJTJO010000325.1, on the reverse strand, counting down.
TTCAAGCCGTGAAAGCGGCTTCAAAGGAGCTTTTAACAAATTTTGCTACGATTTATTGGATGAATAGTGCTTTTCCTGCTCCGAAGAGACTTTGGTGATTTTGCCTTAATTTGTATTGAAGTTCAAAGCTTCAGAGGATTTGTGAAATGTAACCTCAAGTGTCCTCTTTCTGCAGGAAAAATGTCCTCCTTTTTTTGCTAGTTTCCAGCTATTTAGCAGACGGTTGCGATTTCTGGGATGTTTTCCCTTTGCATAAGCATTTAGGAGTTTGTTAGTTGTGTCTGATTGTCTTTAGATAAGAGCTTCAGAATATTTCAAGCCGTGAAAGCGGCTTCAAAGGAGCTTTTAACAAATTTTGCTACGATTTATTGGATGAATAGTGCTTTCCCTGTTCTGAAGTGACTTTGGTGATTTTGCCTTAATTTGTATTGAAGTTCAAAGCTTCAGAGGCTTTGTGAAATGTATCCTCAAGTGTGCTCTTTCTGCAGGAAAATTTTCCTCCTTTTTTTGCTCGTTTTCCAGCTATTTAGCAGTCGGTTGCGATTTCTGGAATGTTTTCTTTTTGAAGAAGCTTTTAGGAGTTTGCTAGTTGCGTCTGATTGTCTTTAGATAAGAGCTTCAGAAGATTTCAAGCCGTGAAAGCGGCTTCAAAGGAGCTTTTAACAAATTTTGCTACGATTTATTGGATTAATAGTGCTTTTCCTGCTCCGAACAGACTTTGGTGATTTTGCCTCAATTTGTATTGAAGTTCAAAGCTTCGGAGGCTTTGTGAAAGGTATCCTCAAGTGTCCTCTTTCTGCAGGAAAAATTTCCTCCTTTTTTACTCGTTTTCCAGCTATTTAGCAGTCGGTTGCGATTTCTGGGGTGTTTCCTTTTTGAAGAAGCTTTTAGGAGTTTGCTAGTTGCGTCTGATTGTCTTTAGATAAGAGCTTCAGAAGATTTCAAGCCGTGAAAGCGGCTTCAAAGGAGCTTTTAACAAATTTTGCTACGATTTATTGGATGAATAGTGCTTTTCCTGCTCCGAAGAGACTTTGGTGATTTTGCCTTAATTTGTATTGAAGTTCAAAGCTTCGGAGGATTTGTGAAAGGTATCCTCAAGTGTCCTCTATCTGCAGGAAAAACTTCCACCTTTTTTACTCGTTTTCCAGCTATGTTTTCTTTTTGAAGAAGCTTTTAAGAGTTTGTTAGTTGCGTCTGAAGCTCGAATCCAAGGGAGCTTCAGAAGATTTCAAGCCGTGAAAGCGGCTTCAAACGATCTTTTGACAAATTTGGCTACGATTTATTGGATTAATAGTGCTTCTCCTGCTCCGAAGAGATTTTGGTGATTTAGCCTTAATTTTCATTGAAGTTCAAAGCTTCAGAGGCTTTGTGAAATGTATATTCAAGTATCCGCTTTCTGCAGGAAAAATTTCTCCTTATTTTACTGGTTTTCCGGCTATTGATCTTCAAGCTGTGAATGCGGCTTCAAATGAGCAATTGACATTTTTTGCAATGATTTACTGGATGATTTGGAAGCTTAAGAGCGGATGATCTAGAAGTGCAAAGCTTCAGAAGGTGTCTGCGTGGTATCATCCAGAGTCTTTTCGCTGCAAGAAACATTTCCTCCGTTTCTTCACCAGTTTCCCAGCTGTTGAGTACACTGTTTGGGCTTCAGGAATGTTGGAATGCTTCAAATGGTGCAAATTTTACAATTTATTAAAACGAGTTCAAACAATCCATCGACACAGTTTCGAAATAATTAGGGCCTGCAAATTTAAGAGCATTTTTCCGCTTTAGAGGGACAGAAGTTGATGATTTTGATTTTGTAATGTTCAAACCTCGAAGACAAGTCGAGTTACAAAGTTTAGATACATTTTTTGGAGGCCACTTTCTCTTATTGAAAGCTTCAAGCTTTTCCAATATCTAAAAAAGTAATGCAAGGAACAAGGAAGGAAGGAGTGATATTTCTGGGATTCTCAAACCGCTTTTCCTACTTTAGTCTCGTTTTAAAAGCCATAATCAACTGGGAAACTCCTGCAAACTTTGAAGCTTCAAACAACCAGAGAAGGCATGAAAAGAGTGACTGATTTTCAGTGAAAGCTGTGAAGAATCTCCCACTTTGAATGCGCAACAGCTTCAAGCTAAAAAAGCTTATTTAAAAAAGTAACGGTTAGGCAAGTTGACACTGTTACATCAAAAGATCTTCCAGAAGATCATTTAGGTGTGAGCAAACAAACCAAATTAGAAAAATTATCAGGAGGAGTGGTAAAATTGATTGAACATTTGCGGGCCCAACACTGTGTAGGGAAAACCAGAGAGGCAGTTTCCAAAAAAAATTCTCTTCCGGTATTAATTTGCAAAGGAAATGCAAAAGCTACTTGAAGAGTACTATTTTGCACTGGTAAGTGTAATTTTTGCACCATTATTCCGCGGAATTCCAACCTGTTGGGCTAAATTCACTTGCAATCGTTTTACATCTATCAGCGTCTTCTCGACACCAAGAAAAGGCCTATTTATTAGCCGATCAAGTTGATAAACGTTGCAGCAAAGTAAATGATACAGATGAATGTGCTGAAGTGAAATTGTTAGGACTCTATCGAGGTTAAGTTAGCTGATTCCGCCTTGTGTCGACGACAGTGTCTTATTGCAGGGCAAGAACCATATGAAACGCCCCTGATCTTCGGTGCTAATGACGATTCATCCGCCTAACATAGTAACTAATGACTAACCTACTAAGCTTAATGATTTGTAAATTTCAATTAAACTCGAATTACTTTTACGGCACTTTTCGCTCTTTTCTGCACTCTTATCTGCGATCCTACATAAAACGAAATAATTAATTTCGATCCGTTCTCGAGCCTCGTTCCTCTTCGCTTAAATTAAATTGTGTAATTAAATAAGTCGCGCCAATTTTCGCACTCTTCACTTCGGACAAGGTGTTTTGCGAATTCATGAATCAGAAGCTGTTGCACTCAATGCAGGTGCATGACCCAGTTTCTTGCTAAAACTCCTCTAATCCCACACCTACAGAGCCGCTGAAGAACCATTTTATTTAAGGGTTCCTCCGGCTTAAAGCCGATTATAGAAAAAGAAAGAGTGAACTTTAAAGGTGACCGTTAAAAACCGTGAAGCTTTTAACCGGAAAAAAAGCCCAAAGCATCTAGTAAATATCGATCACGGATTACCAGTGGAAAAATAGGCTAAACCCGATTTTTAGCTTATGCCTTTTTAATTGCTTTCTTTATTAATCTCGACTTCGTGCGTGGATCGTTCGTGCTCGACGTCCATTCAGCAATTTCTCTTCGGCATGAATTAACAACTTTTCTTCTACGGCATTGAGCGAGTTTGCTTAATGTGCTTTTCATCGGCCGCTGTCTCATATTCTTCTTCTTCATGTTCATGCTCATCTGGTAAAACGGCCAGTTTTGAACGGCGGAATGCGGAACAATTGATTGGGCCAAGAGGCCCTGAAAGAATGGCCGTCTTCTTCGATATAGCAATTGTTTCGAGACTAATTGTTATTGATGGGCAGCATTGCTCCACATTGGTCAGACCAGTTGAATTGCTGTGCAGCCTTTGCAGGAAATGCACTGAATGGAACTGAAGACACTTTGGAGCTTCGTTTGCCTCTTGTGTAGAGCCTGGTTTGGCTGCCACTTAAACTGCCCCAGCTTAGTCAGTGCCCACTTCCATATGGATAATTGTTGTTCTCCTAACCGGAATTAGTCATTTCTTTTATTAGTCGCCTCGGCAATCTGAACAGTTCAAGTAGTCCAAAAGTGTAAACACTCAGAAAAGCAACATCGATAATTGCCGAACGGCCTCGAGCGACAGTTTTCTCTCTAATCTTGAAGCTTTCTTGCATATTTTAACAATCATTAAACATCTGTGTCACTAATGGGATTAAATTTATTTGACGATCATTAAATTCGTTATTTAAAAATGCGCCAGGTCAAGTTTCAAATTTAATAAGGCCTCCTTAACTACAGCTCCTCATCTCGAAAAATTCCAGCGTGTGCTTTTTGATTAATTTGAAATGTTCCAAATGCCATTAATATATTGCTTTTGTTTGCCGCCAGTTGTTGTCCGACCGGTTTTTTTTTTGACTCTCACCGTCGGCGACAACCAAATTTATACCATTTATGTCCCGATTCCAACATATTTTATTTCTAAATGCCATTGAACGCACGTAATTTGTATTACTGTGTATTTTTCTGTCTAGAATTTCATTTGTCTTCGCTGATAATCGATCTATTTCACTCTTAAACCGTTAAACCGAAAAAACGTTCCAAGAGGGCCATGGAAGTTTAAACGTTGACAACCCGAAACTGTCAACGTTGCATTGCGAATGTAAACAAACCGCTGTCAATGTGACAATCTAATTGTAGGAAATGGCACGGTTTGCTTGCTTTACTTTGCAGTCAGATGAGTTTAAATCTGTTAACGTTTAAATCGTTGTTCCAAAACGGTTTCACTTGGCAGTTTTTGTGAATTTTTGAAAAGTGAACTGGAACCTTCCACTTTCACCGTTTAGCGCCCGTTAGATAAACGTTCAAATCGTTTGAAACTATTATAGCATTTTCATCGTTCAGAGCGATTGATTTAGCTCTATATCAAACGTTTAAACCGGGAAAACGCTTCAAGAGGGCCATGGAAATGTCAACGTTGACAACCCGAAACTGTCAACGTTGCATTGCGAATGTAAACAAACCGCTGTCAATGTGACAATCTAATTGTAGGAAATGGCACGGTTTGCTTGCTTTACTTTGCAGTCAGATGAGTTTCAATCTGTTAACGTTTAAATCGTTGTTCCAAAACGGTTTCACTTGGCAGTTTTTGTGAATTTTTGAAAAGTGAACTGGAACCTTCCACTTTCACCGTTTAGCGCCCGTTAGCTAAACGTTCAAATCGCTTGAAACTATTATAGCATTTTCATCGTTCAGAGCGATGGATTTAGCTCTATATCAAACGTTTAAACCGGGAAAACGCTTCAAGAGGGCCATGGAAATGTAAACGTTGACAACCCGAAACTGTCAACGTTGCATTGCGAATGTAAACAAACCGCTGTCAACGTGACAATTTAATAGTAGAAAATGTTACGGTCGTCTTGGTTGTTTATTTTGAGTGTCAATCTTTGAACAGTAAACTGAAACCTTCCACTTTCACCTTATAATGACCGTTAATTAAACGTTTAAATAACTTGAAAATATTATTATTAACATTTCAATCGTTCAGAGGGATCGATCTAGTTGTATATCAAACGTTTAAATCGGGAAAACGCTTCAAGAGGGCCATGGAAATTTAAACGTTGACAGCGCGAAACTGTCAACGTTACATTTTAATTGTAAACAAACTGCTGTCAAAGTGACATTCTGTGCGTTAAGCTGTGAAAGTTTAAATTGCTTTTTGAAAGCATTTTTGGTTACATTGGGGGATTTTGCGAATGTTTCCCTTTAGTGAGTTTAACGTGATTTCAACATTGAAATCACATGAAAATAAATAAAATACTGACTTGTCAGTTGGGCAGCCAGTTGACACATTCAGTCTAACGTTGACCAGTCGTTGATAGCTCCTGATGGAATCGTTTAAATCGCTTCTTCAGGACGTTTACATTGCACGCAGGTTTTTTTTGTTGTAAATATTAAACGAAAAACACCAATGCCTTTAAGTGATTAAGTTGTGGTATTGAAGTCATTTCTTCAGTTGGTTGAAAATCGAGTTTTATGTTGGTTGTCTGGGCTGTGGCATAGTCGCTGAATATTAATTTCGATCTTCTGAAGAAGACTTCCTTTGGCTGGGCACCAGCTGAATGCCAAACAGTTCGGGTAGCAGAAACTTTTTGAATTTGATGTAGCTGTTTGTATGCAAGTCGAGTCGGGGAATCGATTAACGTTGACGTTAATATGCAGAGTGGCGTCGAAATGACCAAAATGTTCGGTTCCCATTCGGTTGTGCATATTGAGCGACTTGTAGAGCGGTAGAGTGCGGATTGAGGAGGGAATGTACGAGTGAAGTCGAAAACTCGTGACGTTTTCGGCGTGTTCAGCAACAATAGAAATAAAGCGAAAAAATCGGACGTGGTGAGATCATGGGTCGCGATCGGATCGGCAAATTAACAAAAGCGGGCAAAAACTACCACATGCGGTATAAATGTCGGTAACGCCCGTCACGAGAAAAGCTGCACGAGACACGACCAATTTTTTTCCGGGCATGGTAAAACAGAAAGCGATTATTCCCATTGAATCCGACCGCATGACCGACCCGATTTGTAACAGTTGGACTTTGAAATCGTTTTCGTTTTATGACGGTTTTTTCCGAACTGAGAAGATCGGTGCCTTTAAATTGATTTCTCCAAAACGGAGCCGGTTTCAAAAGCGCTAGTTGCGCGACTGGACACTATAGACTTTGCTCTATTAATGCTGGAAACTTGGTTCCAGTAGCAGTTTTCGTTGGCGTTTTATCGATTTTATTGGCCTGAGTGTAAGTGTGCCCCTTAACAATACTGGGTTGCAATAAATAAAATATTTCTCAAAAACCACATTGATGAAAAAACTGTGTTTATTTAACACCACTGAATAGGGCGGGCTTTTATCTTTCTGTGTAGTAATTTGCAGTGGAATATCGGCTGTGGTTTAATCTTGGTAATTTTTTTCACACCTACCGCTCAAGTGTCGCTTAGTGATATCGCTTTGCAAGGCGACATTCAATCATTTATTTTTTCCAAACCAAAGCAAGTAGAAAGGTGGTTGTTACGCCACTGGAAAGAGGATAGTTGGCTCTATTATTGCCAAAAAATGTCTTGGCAATTTTTGTTTTTTTGCTATTTTTTGAAGCATCCAGGACATTTCGCCTTGCAAGCACATTTTTTAATTTCGTATCTTAAAAACTAAAACCGCTAGAAATTTTCCTCTTGCACCGTTAAATAGGATTTTTCTTGATTTATTCACAGCGCGATTTTAATTTCGATATCTCTGCTGGTTTAGTTTGGGCGAATGTTTACACACTGGACTCTCAAGCATCACTTAATGGCATCGCTTTCGAAGCTGTTTTTCAATCATGAATTTTTCCCAAACCAAACCAAGTACAAAGGTGGTTGTTACGCCACTGGATAGAGGATAGTTGGCTCTATTACTGCCAAAAAATCTCTTGGCAATTTTTGTTTTTTTGCTATTTTTTGACGCTTCCAGAACATTTCGCCTTGCAAGCAGATTTTTTAAAATTTTATCTTAAAAACTAAAACAGCTATAAAATTTCCTGTTGCACCGTTAAATAGGATTTTTCTTGATTTATTCACAGCGCGATTTTCATTTCTATATCGGTGCTGGTTTAGTTTGGGCGAATGTTTACACTCTGGACTCTCAAGTATCACTTAATAGCATCGCTTTCGAAGCGGTCTTTCAATCATGTATTTTTCCCAAACCTAAGCAACTGGAAAGGTGGTTGTTACGCCACTGGATAGAGGATAGTTGGCTCTATTATTGCCAAAAAATTTCTTGTCAATTTTTGTTTTTTATGCTATTTTTGACGCATCCAGGACATTTTGCCTTGAACGCAGATTTTTTTAAAATTTTGTCTTAAAAACTGAAACAGCTAGAAAATTTCCTTCTGCAGCGTTAAACAGGATTTTTCTTGATTTATTCACAGCGTCATTTTCATTTCTAGCTCTGTGTTGGTTTAGTTTTGGAGAATGTCTAAACTCCGGCCTCTCAAGTACCACTTAATGATATCGCTTTCGAAGCTGTCATTCAATCATGTATTTTTCCCAAACCTAAGCAACTAGAAAGGTGGTTATTCCGCCACTGGAAAGAGGATAGTTCGCTCTATTATTGCCAAAAAATCTCTTGGCAATTTTTGTTTTTTTGCTATTTTTTGACGCTTCCAGAAGATTTCGCTTTGCAAGCAGATTTTTTAAAATTTTATCTTAAAAACTAAAACAGCTATAAAATTTCCTGTTGCACCGTTAAATAGGATTTTTCTTGATTTATTCACAGCGCGATTTTCATTTCTATATCTGTGCTGGTTTAGTTTGGGCGAATGTTTACACTCTGGACTCTCAAGTATCACTTAATAGCATCGCTTTCGAAGCTGTCTTTCAATCATGTATTTTTCCCAAACCTAAGCAACTGGAAAGGTGGTTGTTACGCCACTGGATAGAGGATAGTTGGCTCTATTATTGGCAAAAAATTTCTTGTCAATGTTTGTTTTTTTGCAATTTTTGACGCATCCAGGACATTTCGCCTTGTAAGCAGATTTCTTAAAATGTTTAACTTAAAAACTAAAACAGCTAGAACATTTCCTCTTGCACCGTTAAATAGGATTTTTGTTGATTTATTCACAGCGTCATTTTCATTTCTAGATCTGTTTTGGTTTAGTTTTGGCGAATGTTTACACTCCGGCCTCTCAAGTATCACTTAATGGTATGACTTTCGAAGCTGTCTTTCAATCATGTATTTTTTCCAAACCAAATCAAGTACAAAGGTGGTTGTTACGCCACTGGAAAGAAGATAGTTGGCTCTATTATTGCCAAGAAATCTCTTGGCAATTTTTGCTTTTTTGCTATTTTTTACGCTTCCAGAACATTTCGCCTTGCAAGCAGATTTTTTTAAATTTGCATCTTAAAAACTAAAACAGCTAGAAAAGGGTCTCTTGCACCGTTACATAGGATTTTTCTTGATTTATTCACAGAGTCATTTTCATTTCTATATCTGTGATGGTTAAGTTTTGGCGAAAGTTTACACTCTGGACTCTCAAGTATCACTTAATGACATCGCTTTCGAAGCTGTCTTTCAATCTTGTATTTTTCCCAAACCAAAGCAACTAGAAAGGTGGTTGTTACGCCACTGGAACGAGGATAGTTGGCTCTATTATTGCCAAAAAATTTATTGGCAATTTTTTGTTTTTTTTGACGCATCCAGGACATTTTGCCTTGAACGCAGATTTTTTAAAATTTTTGTCTTAAAAACTGAAACAGCTAGAAAATTTCCTCCTGCAGCGTTAGACAGGATTTTTATTGATTTATTCACAGCGTCATTTTCATTTCTAGCTCTGTGTTGGTTTAGTTTTGGAGAACGTTTTTGTTTTTTTGCTATTTTTTGACGCATGCAGGACATTTCGCCTTGCAAGAAGATTTTTTAAAACTTTTACCTTAAAAACTAAAACAGCTAGAAAATTTCCTCTTGCACCGTTAAATAGGATTTTTGTTGATTTATTCACAGCGTCATTTTCATTTCTAGATCTGTGTTGGTTTAGTTTTGGCGAATGTTTACACTCCGGCCTCTCAAGTATCACTTAATGGCATGACTTTCGAAGCTGTCTTTCAATCATGTATCTTTTCCAAACCAAAGCAAGTAGAAAGGTGGTTGTTACGCCACTGGAAAGAAGATAGTTGGCTCTATTATTGCCAAGAAATCTCTTGGCAATTTTTGTTTTTTTGCTATTTTTTGACGCTTCCAGAACATTTCGCCTTGCAAGCAGATTTTTTTAAATGTTGCATCTTAAAAACTAAAACAGCTAGAAAAGTGTCTCTTGCACCGTTAAATAGGATTTTTCTTGATTTATTCACAGCGTCATTTTCATTTCTATATCTGTGATGGTTAAGTTTTGGCGAAAGTTTACACTCTGGACTCTCAAGTATCACTTAATGACATCGCTTTCGAAGCTGTCTTTCAATCTTGTATTTTTCCCAAACCAAAGCAACTAGAAAGGTGGTTGTTACGCCACTGGAACGAGGATAGTTGGCTCTATTATTGGCAAAAAATTTATTGGCAATTTTTTGTTTTTTTTGCTATTTTTTGACGCTACCAGGACATTTTGCCTTGAACCCAGATTTTTTTAAATTTTTGTCTTGAAAACTGAAACAGCTAGAAAATTTCCTTCTGCAGCGTTAAACAGGATTTTTCTTGATTTGTTCACAGCGTCATTTTCATTTCTAGCTCTGTGTTGGTTTAGTTTTGGAGAATGTCTAAACTCCGGCCTCTCAAGTACCACTTAATGATATCGCTTTCGAAGCTGTCATTCAATCATGTATTTTTCCCAAACCTAAGCAACTAGAAAGGTGGTTATTCCGCCACTGGAAAGAGGATAGTTCGCTCTATTATTGCCAAAAAATCTCTTGGCAATTTTTGTTTTTTTGCTATTTTTTGACGCTTCCAGAAGATTTCGCTTTGCAAGCAGATTTTTTAAATTTTTATCTTAAAAACTAAAACAGCTATAAAATTTCCTGTTGCATCGTTAAATAGGATTTTTCTTGATTTATTCACAGCGCGATTTTCATTTCTATATCTGTGCTGGTTTAGTTTGGGCGAATGTTTACACTCTGGACTCTCAAGTATCACTTGATAGCAACGCTTTCGAAGCCGTCTTTCAATCATGTATTTTTCCCAAACCCAAGCAACTAGAAAGGTGGTTATTCCGCCACTGGAAAGAGGATCGTTTGCTCTATTATTGCCAAAAAATCTCTTGGCAATTTTTGGTTTTTTGACGCTTCCAGAAGATTTCGCCTTGCAAGCAGATTTTTTAAATTTTTATCTTAAAAACTAAAACAGCTATAAAATTTCCTGTTGCATCGTTAAATAGGATTTTTCTTGATTTATTCACACCGCGATTTTCATTTGTATATCTGTGCTGGTTTAGTTTGGGCGAATGTTTACACCCTGGACTCTCAAGTATCACTTGATAGCAACGCTTTCGAAGCCGTCTTTCAATCATGTATTTTTCCCAAACCCAAGCAACTAGAAAGGTGGTTATTCCGCCACTGGAAAGAGGATCGTTTGCTCTATTATTGCCAAAAAATCTCTTGGCAATTTTTGGTTTTTTGACGCTTCCAGAAGATTTCGCCTTGCAAGCAGATTTTTTAAATTTTTATCTTAAAAACTAAAACAGCTATAAAATTTCCTGTTGCATCGTTAAATAGGATTTTTCTTGATTTATTCACATCGCGATTTTCATTTCTATATCGGTGCTGGTTTAGTTTTGGCGAATGTTTACACTCCGGACTCTCAAGTATCACTTAATGGCATCGCTTTCGATGCTGTCTTTCAATCATGTATTACTCCCAAACCAAAGCAAGTAGAAAGGTGGTTGTTCCGTCACTGGAAAGAGGATAGTTGGCTCTATTATTGCCAAGAAAATTCTTGGAAATTTTTGTTTTTTTGCTATTTTTTAAAAGACATCGCTTTGCAGGCAAATCTTGAATTATTTATTTCTCCAGAACCAAGTCAGATAGGAAGGGGCGTGTCGTGTCGCTGAATATTAGATGCACTTTCCTCTGCTGGCATCTGAAGAAAACATGTTTTCACTTGGTTTTTGCCCATTTTCTGAAAAAAACCGTACAAACAATACAGCCTTTCGTGTTGAGATTTTCTAGATGCCAAGAACATGAGCAAGCAAGCCAGTTGGGTATTTGGTTGTTTCAGCTCGGTTGTGTTACATTCGGCAGCAACAAATCGTTTAAGCGATTAATTAATAAATATCTCCTTAGTAACCAGCGCTATTACACATTGAACAGCTTTCGTTCTATTACGGCAGTAATTAACTATTGTAAAGTTCATTGTCATTTTTGTAATGTTTTGACCTTCCGGGGAAAGGAAATCGTTTCGCTTTAGATCAATTTACCTAAGCGAAATGAATGAGCAATTTAAATTAAAATACAGGGTGGCCGAGCGAATTTACAGCATGCTAATGGGGTTTTTTTCGGTGCTGGGGACTAATGACAATGTCGATAAGCGTGTGGGAGTTCACTCATCAAAACTGTGATCTAATTAATCGTCAGCCCACGGCCAGGCACTGAAACCGAACCAACAACGATAATTAATGCAGATATTTCAGAGGTTTGCAAGGTCCTAGTCAGTGATCCAATTAATGCATACCGGGCGTATGAAAACCAACTATTCAAAGCAACTTCAAGCTGCAACATTTGCCTTTCTTCGCCCGAAATTTTTCCCCGATAATCCGTAATTGGTTCGATGATATAAGCGGCTCTACTTCCGGGATTGCAAACACGATATTTCACGCAATTACGCTCGCTATCAGATTGACAATTATTGTCGAAATTGGCGTGAAATTGTTGCGATTGATTTTCGGTACGAACGAAAAACCAGCCAAGAACCGAACGACCGTCCTTGAGCCTGCCTGCCTGGCAATTTTTTTTTTTTTTGTTTTCGATCGATTTCAATTTCCGTGTTTGAACAGTTAGTTTGTCGATAAGGGGCCAAGAGCCAATTAGCAACGCTTTGATTAGCGCTTGAGTCATGCAAATCGATATGTTATAATCGATGCGACGCTGAAGTCCAGGACGGGTTAAAAGCCCAAAAAAACTCACAATTTGGCCACGAAAGCCAAACTGTTTTGAAACGTTCCGTTCGTGTATTAAGCATTCAAAGTAAATTCGGTCGGCATATGTTGTGCAATACAAGAAATAACCAGAATTCCACGATATTAATCATTAAAATTACCTAGTTTACGAGTAGAAAAAAACCGAAATAGAAAATCTGTTACGCGGCCGGCACTAATTTACTTTGCTCGACAATTTGTGCAATTCCAGAAATGTTGTTCTTATTCAAATTGGCATTTTCTCAGTTTTCTCTTGTTCAACTGCTGGTAAAGGCATAAGAAGAAAAACATCTCCGGAATTGCGTGCGAAGGCCGTCCAACCCACCCGAGCTGATTACCATTGAAAAAATGCGCCTAGTATTCTACAATGATCGATAAATCGAACTAGATCGATCATGCAATTCACCTCCGCCTGTCAGGCCGGATAAACGATACATTCTGTTTCTCGATATGTTATAGAATAGAAAATTAATCTTTCGGGTGGTTTTCTAGCTGATTACTAAGCAGAGAAAGCGCATGGAGAAACACCGCACATAAAAATGCCACTTTAACGACATTTTTAAACGTTTCGAGACAGAATTTTGGTCTCGCCTGGTAGTTTTCTATTTCGATAAAACTGAAGAAATGATTTAAATATCGAAATTGTTTCTGTGTGTGATCAATGCCACATTATTGGCAGAAATGAATTATTTATTAAGTGGCGGCAGTTGGAGACAACGTCGAAATGCAAATAGCTAAAAAACAAAGTCAATAAGCACAGAACCGCTATTTGTTGAACGGTAGCTTTGGACAATCGATGCTTCAACATGCATTAGAATTTAATTAAGGAACCAACACAAAAAATTCGCCAAAGACCAGAGGTCGAATTCCAAAGCAATTAACATTTATTATGGCAGCTTTTTCTGTACATTCGCTTTTGCAGAGCCAGAAGGTCTTTAAAAGGAACGTAGAAGATCCTTAGTGACCTAAACATTCCTTTTTGGTTGTTTGCTCAATTTTGACTCAATGAATATTATGGAAAAAAGGATTTTTCAGCAGTCGAAAAGAAGCATTTGAAGAAGAAAGTGAAGCTGTAAACCTGCAATGTGAAGACCCTGGAAACTTGGAACTGTTAGGTCTAACGAAGCAACTTCACATTGAACGTGAAGTTTACTGTTAAGGAGAAAGTGAGGCTCAAGTTGGAATTCTCAAGAAAATTTTAGGTTTTTATACTAGATGTTGCGTTGTGTGGTTGTGAAGCTAAAATCGTCCATATGTTGGCACTTTTGGCCCTGAGAAAGAATGTGAAATGAAGAAAATGAAGCTTGCGTCGGAAGACTAGTTTAGGTTGAGATTGAGCAAGTTGGTTGAAGCAAGATTTCTTATTGGCAATAATTGACCATCTTTGCTCTTGGGAAGCTTTTGGTAAAAAAGTGAAGCTTACGGTAGACCTTTCAAAGAAAATTAATTGTTTTGAGGTAGAGCTCGGTATCTTCACTTTTACAAAGGATATTCTTAAGGACACTTGTAGAACGAAAGTGAAGACATGAAGAAACTGAATTGATCCTTGCAAACTTTTGCAAAATTAATTGTTTTGAGGTAGAGCTCGGTATCTTCACTTTTACAAAGGATATTCTTAAGGACACTTGTAGAACGAAAGTGAAGAAATGAAATCTGAACTGATTCTTGCAAACTTTTAGAAAAAATTGTAAATTTGTCAAAAAAGGTCGATTATTTCGCGCTGCAGCTCGATATCGTCACTTTTACAAAGTCTGTTCTTAAGGACACTTGTAGAACGAAAGTGAAGAAATGAAGAATCTGAACCGGCCCCTTGGCAATAGGTTTACCAATGTTTGTTCTTAAGAAACTTTCACAAAAAAGTGAAGCTCATGGGAAATTTCTCAAAGAAGATCTATTGTTTCGCGTTGCAGCTCAATGTCTTCACTTTTACAAAGTCTGTTCTTAAAGACACTTGTAGAACGAAAGTGAAGAAATGAAGAACCTGAACTGATCCTTGCAAACTTTTAGAAAAAATTGTAAATTTGTCAAAAAAGTCGATTATTTCGCGCTGCAGCTCGATATCGTCACCTTTACAAAGTCTGTTCTTAAGGACACTTGTAGAACTGAAGTAATTGAAAGATCTTGTACAACGAAAGTGAAGAAATGAAGAACATGAACTGATCCTTGCAAACTTTTGCAAAAAATTGTAAATTTGTCAGAAAAGATCGATTATTTCGAGCTGCATCTCGATATCTTCACTTTTACAAAGTCTGTTCTTCAGGACACTTGTAGAATGAAAGTGAAGAATTGGAGAATCTGAACTGATCCCTTCGGAATTAAGTTTACCAATGTTTGTTCTTAAAAAACTTTCGCAAAAAAGTGAAACTCATGGGAAATTTATCCAAAAAAATCTATTGTTTCGCGCTGCAGCTCGATATCTTCACTTTTACAAAGTCTGTTCTTAAAGACACTTGTAGAACCAAAGTGAAGAAATGAAGAAACTGAACTGATCCTTGCAAACTTTTGCAAAAAATTGTAAATTTGTCAAAGAAAATCGATTATTTCGCGCTGCTGCTCCATATCTTGAAAGTGAAGAAATGAGGAATCTGGACTGATCCCTTGGGAATTAGGTTTACGAATGTTTGTTCTTAAGAAACTTTCGCAAATAAGTGAAGCTCATGGGAAATTTATCAAAGAAAATCTATAGTTTCGCGCTTCAGTACAATATCTTCACTTTCACAAAGTCTGTTCTTAAGGACACTTGTAGAACGAAACTGAAGAAATGAAGAACCTGAACTGATCCTTGCAAACTTTTGCAAAAAATGTAAATTTGTCAAAGAAAATCGATGATTTCGCGCTCCAGCTCAATATCTTCACTTTCACAAAGGTTCCGAAAGACACTTGTAGAACGAAAGTGAAGAAATGAAGAATCTGAACTGGGCCCTTGGCAACTAGGTTTACTAATGTTTGTTCTTAAAAAACTTTTGCAAAAAAGTGAAGCTCATGGGAAATTTATCAAATAAAATCTATTGTTTCGCGCTGCAGCTCGATATCTTCACTTTTACAAAGTCGGTTCTTAAAGACACTTGTAGAACGAAAGTGAAGAAATGAAGAATCTGAACCGATTCCTAGGGAATTAGCCTTAACGATGTTTGTTCGGAAGAAACGTTGACAAAAAAATGTAAATAGGAAAAAATCGATTGTTTGCCGCTGCAGATCAATATCTTCATTTTTGTGTGTGAAAGTGAATAAATGACGAAATTGAACTGATCCTTGGGAATTAGGTTGAGCTATTTCTGGTCTTAAGAAACTTTTGCTAAAAAATGTAAATTTATAAAAGAAAATCGCTTGTGTCGCGCTGCAGCTCTAAGGACACTTCTCACACGAAGGAAAGTGAAGAAATGAAGAAACTGAATTGTTCCCTTGAGAAATCGGCTGAAAAATCCTTGCTCTGAAGAGACTTAGACTGTAAAAACGTGAAGTTCAAAGTAGAATTATCGACGCAATCAGTTGTTTTGCCCTGGAGCCCGATATCGAAACTGTTATAGCATATTCTTGATGAAGAACGGTTTTCTTGGGAACTGGGTTTGAGAGAAGCATTCGCTAAGAAGAAAAGTGAAACAAAATTGGCAATTATCCAGAAGAATCGTTGATTTCTATTGTTTAGCAACACAGCTCTTCATCATCTCTGAAGAACACTCAGTTCAAAAGAAGCAGAGCCCATTTTCATTAAGCAATTCTGGATTACCTTTGCTGCTTCTTCATTTACTTCTTCTTCTAATCCTCACTTTAAATGCACTAAGCAACTTTTTCAAGCTAACTAATGCCTAATAAATGTTAATCATCACTGTTCCATTCGATAATTTTTTTCTGGGTTGAAACACGCGCGTAAACATGCAACGAGGTTGCAGGTTTTACACGAAACCAATTAAGACCTCCCAAGTTTCTAATTTTCTTCGATTTTCGCCTGCGTAACAATCGGTTTGCTGGTTGAGTCTTGAGACCGTGTTTCCAACTATATGAGATTGACATGTTTATTACCAGTGAGAACATTATTTCCATGACAAGGCGTACTGGATTAGAAACGTCTGTGGGCCCCTTTTGAATACGGCCAATTATTTATGATACAAACGTTCAGTTCTCACCTGAAAAATCCCTGATCCGGACAGCCGGTGAATTTATAACTTGCCGGCTTGATCCTGCGATACCGAGTCCATAAATTAACATCTCGGATAGAACCGTTGAACAAATAGTGACTATTATAGACTGGGCAATCGGCTCATTCAATTCAAATGCAGTTTGGGAAGTGGAGAAGCGATATTCACGCAGGGAAAATTGAATTTTAAATCGTCCAGCGTCACGATTGCGGATCCGCAAAGGTCAGGATGGACGGAATTCGATGGAAAATGCGCGCGATTTTAATTTCCCCGTCACGGACTTTATGGGAAGATTAATCGGCCCATCGTGAGCATTTACCTTTGTGCCTAGATCATAGCGCATCTTCAACTTCTTCCACTTTCAACCGTTAAAAGCTTGTCCTGTCCCGTCTTCTAATGCACTTTGAGCGCCAGAAAACCCAACGACCGACTGAGCTACGAACTCATTTATCTTCCTCTATTTGCTTGATTGATTCCGCCTGTCTGATGATTGTTTCATGTGTTCTACGGCTTTCCATGAACGTGTCCAAACATTCACACTCGCTCGGTTTGGCCTGTTCGTGCATATCCGGGTTGGGCAGTGATGAATTAACCACTTAGGAAACGATCGCCTATTGATTAGCCCAAACTTTCAGCCTGCAATACATCATTGCATGCGTATTCTTGACATATCTGCGTGACTTCTTCAATTGTGCTTCTTTTGGGTTTCAAACCGCATTAACAATTCAATCAGTTAGCGAATAATGTCATTAATAATGTCTTGGAGTGAGGAGAATTGATTTGATGTCGATTCTAATGGAAGGAAATTGGGGCGTGAAGACTCTTCCTAGGGGATGGGAGCTGGACGCCACTGCCAGTCACACGCGCTATTAAATAATGCTTAAATATTTATACATTATGAGAAATTGACTTGATGTAGTTAAAGTGCGCGTTGCGACCGTTGTGATAATGGTCACGAGCACGACATTGTCGTTAAGTATTCGCTTGTACGATTTAATGCAAAGTTTCATTATGCTATCATGAAGACTGTTAATTTTACTTGGCTAGATCCGTTTCGTCCTCTTGAATGGTGTCCGTACATGCATCGCATTCGAAATGCCAGCTGTGCCTTACCTGATTGTCTGTTGATCTCTCTGAGAGCTCAACTGGAGCACCAGCCTTTAGGCACTGTTTTCATCTCTCTGGTTTACTTTGTCTGGGTTCTATTCTTCTGGTAAATTGGTTCGTTGTTCGAGTGTTTTTGGGCATTTTTCTCCGATGAAATCGAGTTGCCGAACGTTGGCGAATTGTACGTGTTTGAAACGTATTTTCACTTTGAAAGAGAGTGAATTTTTAGGGCATTGGCTTCAACATGTTGAAAACCATTTCATAGAACTCCGTTCGCAAATAATGAGGAACGTCGCCGAACAATCGCAGACTGATCGAAAACGCGGACGAATGCATGCGAGTAACTTGAATTCTAACTGTCCTGTGGGCTTTGGGTTACCTTTAATCGAAACATAGTGAAAAATACTCTACTTATTTGCTACTAATCGAGGATGCTTTAGAACATTCGGCTATTGAACGCAAACGAATCAAAACGAACATGTTTCTGGTGCGTGGACACTGTTGATGACTTAAACCCCCATCTTCCACCCATTGAAGTTTCTAATTTCTTCTTTGTTCTAATGTTTTAAATTTGAGTCAATATTCTTTGTCGTGGGTTTTTGTGCGTAGATATTCGTTGGGTCATTTGAGAATGCTTCAGAATGTTTGCGACTTGACAACTGGCCGAAAGGAAACGAATGAATACGAGCAATTTCTTAACACCCTCAAGCTTAACTGCTCTATTTTTTTCGCGATCATGTAGAAATTGATGAGTGAACATGTTCGGGGAACGCAACAGAACATTCGCGAATTGATCACAAACACGGCTGTAACAGAAGCGAGCAAGATGACACCACATAATGTTCGCAGATTGAATGCGAAGGAATAAACACGAGCAGCTTGATAAAACATTTTTAAAAAATTCTTGTCCTGTTTCTGTTAAAATTGTCGCTGTGCTTGCGAATTTCGATGGCCAACCACGAAGAGATCGGTTGAGACGAGGATCGAAGAACATCGACGAAATTGCATCAAAATTTGCTGTACATAAATGTAACTGTAAGCTTGTGTGAGCTCTCAAGCAAACCACCTCTGAAGATGCAAGCCACTCGTGCTGGCGAAACGTCAGGAAGAAATTCTATTTAACGACGGCCTAAAAACCTGAAAAACTCACCAGTTTTTTAATAGAAGATGCTTCAGAACATTCGTCTCAATTGAACACGAACGAATAAAAACATGTTTCTAGTTTCGTGCACACTTTTGATGACTTAAACCCATCTTTTATTCATTGAACTTTCTGATTTCTTCTTCGCTCTAGTATTTTACATTTAAGTCTTTGTTTGGATTTGCATATGCTGTTTCTGTTCTTCGTCCTGTTTTTTGTACCCAGATATTAGTTGGGTAATTTGAGAAGGATTCAGAACGTTTGCGAATTGACCATTGGCCGAAAGGAAACGAATCAAAACGAGCAATTTGTTCTGATGTTAAAAAATACTGAACTGATCCAAATGGAGTAAACGATCGGGAATGTTACAGAAAATTCGCCAATTGAGCACGAACGAATAAACGCGAACATGTTTGTGCTTGTCAGGAAACTGTTGATCTGATCTTTTACTCATTCTAATTTTTCCGTGGTTCTTCGTTCTAATATTTCGCATTTGGGTCTGTTTGTTGGGGTCTTCGCGTCGTTTCTTGTACGTTCGTATTGAGCTCGTTCCAAAATTTTTTAGAATGTTTGCTTGCGTTTGCGTATCGACCGCTGGTCGAACAGAAACGAACATGAAGCTCAGCTGCTCTATTTAGTCGAAGTTAAATTGATGACTTTCAAGTTCATGTGGAAATTGATGGGTGAACATGATCGGGGAGCGCTACAGAACATTCGCGAATTCATCACAAACACGACTGTAATAAGAGCGAACAAGATGACACTTTGCAAATGGGCAACGAACGCAACGAACAAACAAACATCAGCAATTTGATAAGAGCATCAGTTTTACTTAACTGTTTTAAGTTCGCGAGGGATGATTGGATTCAGAATGTTCGATTTCGAGAAGAATTTGGATGATGTTTTTGATCTTCTAATTTTTTCTTCCTTTTAATGTTATTGTTTGTGTTTTCTATGCATGTTTGAGCTTGGTTGTTTCATTCGCGATGGCCTTAGAAGGTTTTCAAATTGATTCCTTGCTCAACAGGAGCGAGTGGAAACGAGCAACTTGCTCTGCCGTTACAGAATGCTCAACTAGAGCAATTGTTACAGAACATTCGCGAACTGAACAGGAACGAGCAAACCCGGTTAGAGCACAATATTTATGTTAAACTTTTTGCTTCGTTCCAATGTTATCGTTTGTGTTTTCTGTGCATGTTTGAGTTTGGTTGTTTCATTCGCGATGGTCTCAGAAGGGTTTCAAATTGATTCCTTGCTCAACAGGAACGAGTGGAAACGAGCAACTTGCTCTGCTGTTAAAGAATGCTCAACTAGAGCAATTGTTAGAGAACATTCGCGAACTGAACAAGAACGGGCAAACCCGGTTAGAGCACAATATTTATGTTAAAATTTTTGCTTCGTTCTAATGTTATCGTTTGTGTTTTCTGTGCATGTTTGAGTTTGGTTGTTTCATTCGCGATGGTCTCAGAAGGGTTTCAAATTGATTCCTTGCTCAAGAGGAACGAGTGGAAACGAGCAACTTGCTCTGCTGTTAAAGAATGCTCAACTAGAGCAATTGTTAGAGAACATTCGCGAACTGAACAAGAACGGGCAAATCCGGTTAGAGCACAATATTTATGTTAAAATTTTTGCTTCGTTCTAATGTTATCGTTTGTGTTTTCTGTGCATGTTTGAGTTTGGTTGTTTCATTCGCGATGGTCTCAGAAGGGTTTCAAATTGATTCCTTGCTCAACAGGAACGAGTGGAAACGAGCAACTTGCTCTGCTGTTAAAGAATGCTCAACTAGAGCAATTGTTAGAGAACATTCGCGAACTGAACAGGAACGAGCAAACCCGGTTAGAGCACAATATTTATATTAAAATTTTTGCTTCGTTCTAATGTTATCGTTTGTGTTTTCTGTGCATGTTTGAGTTTGGTTGTTTCATTCGCGATGGTCTCAGAAGGGTTTCAAATTGATTCCTTGCTCAACAGGAACGAGTGGAAACGAGCAACTTGCTCTGCTGTTAAAGAATGCTCAACTAGAGCAATTGTTAGAGAACATTCGCGAACTGAACAAGAACGGGCAAACCCGGTTAGAGCACAATATTTATATTAAAATTTTTGCTTCGTTCTAATGTTATCGTTTGTGTTTTCTGTGCATGTTTGAGTTTGGTTGTTTCATTCGCGATGGTCTCAGAAGGGTTTCAAATTGCTTCCTTGCTCAAGAGGAACGAGTGGAAACGAGCAACTTGCTCTGCTGTTAAAGAATGCTCAACTAGAGCAATTGTTACAGAACATTCGCGAACTGAACAGGAACGAGCAAACCCGGTTAGAGCACAATATTTATGTTAAACTTTTTGCTTCGTTCCAATGTTATCGTTTGTGTTTTCTGTGCATGTTTGAGTTTGGTTGTTTCATTCGCGATGGTCTCAGAAGGTTTTCAAATTGATTCCTTGCTGATCAGGAACGAGTGGAAGCAAGCAACTTGCTCTGCTGCTAAAGATTGCTAAACTAGAGCAATTGTTATAGAACATTCGCGAACTGAACAAGAACGGGCAAACCCGGTTAGAGCACAATATTTATGTTAAAATTTTTGCTTCGTTCTAATGTTATCGTTTGTGTTTTCTGTGCATGTTTGAGTTTGGTTGTTTCATTCGCGATGGTCTCAGAAGGGTTTCAAATTGCTTCCTTGCTCAAGAGGAACGAGTGGAAACGAGCAACTTGCTCTGCTGTTACAGAATGCTCAACTAGAGCAATTGTTACAGAACATTCGCGAACTGAACAGGAACGAGCAAACCCGGTTAGAGCACAATATTTATGTTAAACTTTTTGCTTCGTTCCAATGTTATCGTTTGTGTTTTCTGTGCATGTTTGAGTTTGGTTGTTTCATTCGCGATGGTCTCAGAAGGTTTTCAAATTGATTCCTTGCTGATCAGGAACGAGTGGAAGCAAGCAACTTGCTCTGCTGCTAAAGATTGCTAAACTAGAGCAATTGTTATAGAACATTCGCGAACTGAACAAGAACGGGCAAACCCGGTTAGAGCACAATATTTATGTTAAAATTTTTGCTTCGTTCTAATGTTATCGTTTGTGTTTTCTGTGCATGTTTGAGTTTGGTTGTTTCATTCGCGATGGTCTCAGAAGGGTTTCAAATTGCTTCCTTGCTCAAGAGGAACGAGTGGAAACGAGCAACTTGCTCTGCTGTTAAAGAATGCTCAACTAGAGCAATTGTTAGAGAACATTCGCGAACTGAACAGGAACGAGCAAACCCGGTTAGAGCACAACATTTATATTAAAATTTTTGCTTCGTTCTAATGTTATCGTTTGTGTTTTCTGTGCATGTTTGAGTTTGGTTGTTTCATTCGCGATGGTCTCAGAAGGGTTTCAAATTGCTTCCTTGCTCAAGAGGAACGAGTGGAAACGAGCAACTTGCTCTGCTGTTAAAGAATGCTCAACTAGAGCAATTGTTAGAGAACATTCGCGAACTGAACAAGAACGGGCAAACCCGGTTAGAGCACAATATTTATGTTAAAATTTTTGCTTCGTTCTAATGTTATCGTTTGTGTTTTCTGTGCATGTTTGAGTTTGGTTGTTTCATTCGCGATGGTCTCAGAAGGGTTTCAAATTGCTTCCTTGCTCAAGAGGAACGAGTGGAAACGAGCAACTTGCTCTGCTGTTAAAGAATGCTCAACTAGAGCAATTGTTACAGAACATTCGCGAACTGAACAGGAAAGAGCAAACCCGGTTAGAGCACAATATTTATGTTAAACTTTTTGCTTCGTTCCAATGTTATCGTTTGTGTTTTCTGTGCATGTTTGAGTTTGGTTGTTTCATTCGCGATGGTCTCAGAAGGTTTTCAAATTGATTCCTTGCTGATCAGGAACGAGTGGAAGCAAGCAACTTGCTCTGCTGCTAAAGATTGCTAAACTAGAGCAATTGTTAAAGAACATTCGCGAACTGAACAAGAACGGGCAAACCCGGTTAGAGCACAATATTTATGTTAAAATTTTTGCTTCGTTCCAATGTTATCGTTCGTGTTTTCTGAGCATGTTTGAGTTTGGTTGTTTCATTCGCGATGGTCTCAGAAGGTTTCCAAATTGATTCCTTGCTCAAGAGGAACGAGTGGAAACAAGCAACTTGCTCTGTTGTTAAAGAATGCACAACTAGAGCAATTGTTAGAGAACATTCGCGAACTGAACAGGAACGAGCAAACCCGGTTAGAGCACAATATTTATATTAAAATTTTTGCTTCGTTCTAATGTTATCGTTTGTGTTTTCTGTGCATGTTTGAGTTTGGGTGTTTCATTCGCGATGGTCTCAGAAGGGTTTCAAATTGATTCCTTGCTCAACAGGAGCGAGTGGAAACGAGCAGCTTGCTCTGCTGTTAACTGCTGCGAACTGAACAGGAACGAACAAACCCAGTTATGGTTAAATTGCAGGAAGCATTAGAAGACTATCATCGATCTCATCGGGTCTGTTCTAGTAGCTGACACATTGAGGATAATCGAGGAAATGTCGATCAGAATGGAAAACAGTGCAGAAATCTCCTGATTAAATCGCTTAAAAAAATAGCAAACCAATTTCGTGAAACAATAGCTGATGGGTGAGATTGCACCGGACTGATAGCGCTGATAATTGCAATAGCAGATATCTATAATAATCGCAAGAAAGTGGCTATTAGTTTAATCATGTTTGCTGTAAGCAGGAAATTTGGGTTGAAGTTAGATTGAAGTGTGGAACGAATTATTTCCAGTAGCCTTTATGCAGTGGCGTATTAATCAGGCGCTATTGTCAAGAAAACATTAACTTTCAATCCGCTTGTGACGGGCCTGCAGCTGATGATGATGATGATGATGATGATGATTTAGCTGTAAGTGGATCGGCATCCGGGTATCGGTGGATTCGATATCATGAAGTTGAGCTAAAGGTCTTAATTGAGTGACGGTGAGTTTCGGCTGGAGACAATTTCAGCGCGATTGATTGTTCTCGGCTCGAATCAATCGCACATTTATTAGAAAGTTTTATTCCGTAACAGGCGAACTTAACATTAAATCACGCGAATTCTTAACGAGTTAATTAGTTTTAAAATTTAATAAATCTAAATGAAAATATTATTATTATTACTGATTTCTCGCCATTTAGTTTCGAATAAATCCTTATTTATGGCCTGCCAAGTACCGTCTGTACTATCAGCTGATGCCACTTAGCAGATGGGCCACAAATTTACATCCATACCGTTCTTAACTGTGACAACATGACTTTATAATTTACCTGCTTATGGAAAATGTGTGGCTTATCTTGTTCGGTGCTTTTCTTGTGAGATCCACCCTTTTGCAGGCTTTTCGAGAGTTAATTGAGGCTACGTTTGCCCGGAAACTGGCCGGAGATCGAGATCAAAACCGTGCCGAAAAAAAGAGTTGTACCGCGTTTATAAATATGAATCTAGCCGCTGAACAAACATCCATAAATCTTTTAAAAACATTTCGTCTTGATTGATGAGTTTGCATGCCTAATGACACGAATATTCGGTTTTTACCGATGATGGGCAACCGGCCTCAGCTATCTGGGTTAGATTCGATGTTTTGCAAGAAATAATCTTTTAATTGGGCGGACTCTTCGAACGGTTCCGGTTAGGACTAATTGCTGTTAGTAGGAGAGGAAATTTCCCAGTCCCAATCTGAAGAGTTAGCACGTCTTTTCAGGCTCATTAGGTGTTAACTGGCACCAGTTTAAAAGCTCTCAAGCGCATTTTCACATGTTAATTATCACTTTTGGTTGCGCCTAAAATGGCTCGGTTCCCGTTCCAAACAAGTGAATTTCTTGCCCACAATTCAGCTCCTTAATCAAACAGAAATGTTCATGTTTAATCTCAATAAATAAGTGCGATGCACCCAACTGCAGACCTAGTGAAATGCATTAATTTGGCGAATTTATCTTATGGCTGGTGCACTTTCACAGTGATAGGAGATTTTCCACAAGAATGAGAACTGAATTAATCGGCTATATCTGGGTGTGGCAATGGTAAAATGTCTTCAATCATCTGAATGTTTACGATGGAATCCGGAGCTTGTTTCTAATGGATTTTTTCTGGATTTTAGATTGTTGTTTTTCACTTTATTAATCCGGTGTGTTTTGGTCAATTTTTTAACGTCGTTTGGCAACATTTTTCGGACAAATTGGAAGGTTTTAAAATCGGGTTTTTTAATTAATTGCTCAGTGGTAAAAGCATGTGATGCAAGTGCAGGCTTTTGACGATGTTTCGGGACTATTGGCCCTCATCAGTTGACTTTGGGTTGGAACTGGTGCAGAATAAAATTTAAGGGGTTTTTGAATGGTTTAGTCGGACTGTCGTGTTTTTTTAGCTCACTCGATTAGCGAAGGGCGACGTAAAAGTCTCCCCGATGCTTGGGAGACGAGTTGTTAAGTGGTTGAATAAAGTGGCTTCGAAATAATCAATTTTTTTTGCCCATTTCAAGCGATTTTTGAATGTTTACGATCTTTAACCGACGATTTTTTCCTTGTTATTGAGCCAAAAACTTTATAAACGCACATTTGTGAGATTCTTACGTCGAAGGGAATCGATTGAGCGCAAAAAACACACATGTAAAATTTCGATTTTTGACCGACATTTTTCTAAGGATGGGGATCGATTTTTTTGCAAAAATATAAATTTTCTCAAAATGCCTTGAATTCTGCCTTATTTTCATCTCAAAGAAGCGAGAAATAAAGCGAACTCATTGAAAAACACGCTACAAGCTTCAGTGTCGAAATATGGACTTTTTGGCTCATTTTAAGCGATTTTTGACCGTTTACGATTTTTAACCGACGATTTCTGCCATATTATTGAGCCAAACACTTTATGAATGCACATTTATGAGCTTCTGATGTCGAAAGAAAGCGATTGAGCGCAAAAAACACACATGGAAAATTTAGATTTTTGACCGAAATTTTTCTGAGGGTGGGGATCGATTTTTTTGAAAAAATATACATTTTCTCAAAATGCCTTGAATTCTGCCTCATTTTCATCTCAAAGAAGCGAGAAATAAAGCGAACTCATTGAAAAACACGCTACAAGCTTCAGTGTCGAAATATGGACTTTTTGGCTCATTTTAAGCGCTTTTTGACCGTTTACGATTTTTAACCGACGATTTCTTCTATATTATTGAGCCAAACACTTTATGAATGCACATTTATGAGCTTCTTATGTCGAAAGAAAGCGATTGAACGAAAAAAACACACATGGAAAACTTAGATTTTTGACCGACATTTTTCTGAGGGTGGGGATGGATTTTTTTGAAAAAATATACATTTTCACCAAATGCCTTGAATTTTCATCTCAAAGAAGCGAGAAATAAAGCGAACTCATTGAAAAACACGCTAGAAGCTGCAGTGTCGAAATATGGACTTTTTGGCTCATTTTAAGCGCTTTTTGACCGTTTACGATTTTTAACCGACGATTTCTTCTATATTATTGAGCCAAACACTTTATGAATGCACATTTATGAGCTTATTATGTCGAAAGAAAGCGATTGAACGAAAAAAACACACATGGAAAACTTAGATTTTTGACCGAAATTTTTCTGAGGGTGGGGATCGATTTTTTTGAAAAAAATATACATTTTCACCAAATGCCTTGAATTCGACCTCATTTTCATCTCAAAGAAGCGAGAAAAACAGCGAACTCATTGAAAAACACGCTAGAAGCTTCAGTTCGGAAATAATGGACTTTTTGGATCATTTAAAACGATTTTTGACTGTTTTCGATTTTTTAACCGACGATATCTTTCATATTATTGAGCCAAACACTTTATAAATGCACATTTATGAGCTTATTATGTCGAAAGAAAGCGATTGAACGAAAAAAACACACATGGAAAACTTAGATTTTTGACCGAAATTTTTCTGAGGGTGGGGATCGATTTTTTTGAAAAAATATACATTTTCACCAAATGCCTTGAATTCGACCACATTTTCATCTCAAAGAAGCGAGAAATAAAGCGAACTCATTGAAAAACACGCTACAAGATTCAGTGTCGAAATATGGACTTTTTGGCTCATTTAAGCGATTTTTGACCGTTTACGATTTTTAACCGACGATTTCTTCTATATTATTGAGCCAAACACTTTATGAATGCACATTTATGAGCTTCTTATGTCGAAAGAAAGCGATTGAGCGCAAAAAACACACATGGAAAACTTAGATTTTTGACCGAAATTTTTCTGAGGGTGGGGATCGATTTTTTTGAAAAAATATACGTTTTCTCCAAATGCCTTGAATTCGACCTCGCCTCATTTTCATCTCAAAGAAGCGAGAAAAACAGCGATCTCATCGAAAAACACGCTAGAAGCTTCAGTTCGGAAATAATGGACTTTTTGGCTCATTTAAAGCGATTTTGACTGTTTACAATTTTTAAACCGACGATTTCTTCCTTATTATTGAGCCAAACACTTCATAAATGCACATTTATGAGCTTCTTATGTCGAAAGAAAGCGATTGAGCGCAAAAAACACACATGGAAAACTTAGATTTTTGACCGAAATTTTTCTGAGGGTGGGGATCGATTTTTTTGAAAAAATATACATTTCTCAAATGCCTTGAATTCTGCCTCATTTTCATCTCAAAGAAGCGAGAAATAAAGCGAACTCATTGAAAAACACGCTACAAGCTCAGTGTCGAAATATGGACTTTTTGGCTCATTTTAAGCGCTTTTTGACCGTTTACGATTTTTAACCGACGATTTCTTCTATATTATTGAGCCAAACACTTTATGAATGCACATTTATGAGCTTCTTATGTCGAAAGAAAGCGATTGAACGAAAAAAACACACATGGAAAACTTAGATTTTTGACCGAAATTTTTCTGAGGGTGGGGATCGATTTTTTTGAAAAAATATACATTTTCACCAAATGCCTTGAATTCGACCTCATTTTCATCTCAAAGAAGCGAGAAATAAAGCGAACTCATTGAAAAACACGCTAGAAGCTTCAGTTCGGAAATAATGAACTTTTTGGCTCATTTAAAGCGATTTTTGACCGTTTACGATTTTTAACCGACGATTTCTGCCATATTATTGAGCCAAACACTTTATGAATGCACATTTATGAGCTTCTTATGTCGAAAGAAAGCGATTGAGCGCAAAAAACACACATGGAAAATTTAGATTTTTGACCGAAATTTTTCTGAGGGTGGGGATCGATTTTTTTGGAAAAAATATACATTTTCACCAAATGCCTTGAATTCGACCACATTTTCATCTCAAAGAAGCGAGAAATAAAGCGAACTCATTGAAAAACACGCTACAAGATTCAGTGTCGAAATATAGACTTTTTGGCTCATTTTAAGCGATTTTTGACCGTTTAGGATTTTTAACCGACGATTTCTTTCATATTATTGAGCCAAACACTTTATGAAAGCACATTTATGAACTTATTATGTCGAAAGAAAGCGATTGAGCGCAAAAAACACACATGGAAAACTTAGATTTTTGACCGAAATTTTTCTGAGCGTGGGGATCGATTTTTTTGGAAAAATATACATTTTCACCAAATGCCTTGAATTCGACCACATTTTCATCTCAAAGAAGCGAGAAATAAAGCGAACTCATTGAAAAACACGCTACAAGCTTCAGTGTCGAAATATGGACTTTTTGGCTCATTTTAAGCGCTTTTTGACCGTTTACGATTTTTAACCGACGATTTCTTCTATATTATTGAGCCAAACACTTTATGAATGCACATTTATGAGCTTCTTATGTCGAAAGAAAGCGATTGAGCGCAAAAAACACACATGGAAAACTTAGATTTTTGACCGAAATTTTTCTGAGGGTGGGGATGGATTTTTTTGAAAAAATATACATTTTCACCAAATGCCTTGAATTTTCATCTCAAAGAATCGAGAAATAAAGCGAACTCATTGAAAAACACGCTAGAAGCTTCAGTTCGGAAATAATGGACTTTTTGGCTCATTTAAAGCGATTTTTGACCGTTTACGATTTTTAACCGACGATTTCTGCCATATTATTGAGCCAAACACTTTATGAATGCACATTTATGAGCTTCTTATGTCGAAAGAAAGCGATTGAGCGCAAAAAACACACATGGAAAACTTAGATTTTTGACCGAAATTTTTCTGAGGGTGGGGATCGATTTTTTTGAAAAAATATACATTTTCACCAAATGCCTTGAATTCGACCTCATTTTCATCTCAAAGAAGCGAGAAATAAAGCGAACTCATTGAAAAACACGCTACAAGATTCAGTGTCGAAATATGGACTTTTTGGTTCATTTTAAGCGATTTTTGACCGTTTACGATTTTTAACCGACGATTTCTGCCATATTATTGAGCCAAACACTTTATGAATGCACATTTATGAGCTTCTTATGTCGAAAGAAAGCGATTGAGCGCAAAAAACACACATGGAAAACTTAGATTTTTGACCGAAATTTTTCTGAGGGTGGGGATCGATTTTTTTGAAAAAATATACATTTTCACCAAATGCCTTGAATTCGACCTCGCCTCATTTTCATCTCAAAGAAGCGAGAAAAACAGCGAACTCATTGAAAAACACGCTACAAGCTTCAGTTCGGAAATATGGACTTTTTGGTTCATTTTAAGCGATTTTTGACCGTTTACGATTTTTAACCGACGATTTCTGCCATATTATTGAGCCAAACACTTTATGAATGCACATTTATGAGCTTCTTATGTCGAAAGAAAGCGATTGAGCGCAAAAAACACACATGTAAAATTTCGATTTTTGACCGAATTTTTTATAGGGGTGAGATCGATTTTTTTGGAAAAATTAAAAAAATTCTCAAAATGCCTTTAATTCTACCTCATTTTCACCTCAAAGAACCGAGAAATACAGCGAACTCATTGAAAGACACGTTAGAAGCTTCAGTGCCGAAATAGTGGATTTTTTGGCTCATTTTAAGCGATCTTTGACCGTTTACGATTTTTAATCGACGATTTCTTCCTTATTATTGAGCCAAAAACTATATAAATGCTCATTTGTAAGTTTCTTACGTCTAGAGGAATCGATTGAGCGCAAAAAGCACGCCTGCAATTTTTAGATTTTTGATCGGAAAATTTGAAAATTTTTTGACCAAAAGAGAAAAGCCTGTTAAATTGTGAAGGTAACCTAACAATTATTTCAATAAACTTATTTTTAATTGGTAACATCTAACATCAGCGGCCCAAATAAACAGCAAATCGTCTAATCATCTTCATAAATGAATACGGTTCCATTCCATTGACGATTTCCAAATGGAAAATGAACCAGTCCACTGTTGGTTGCAACCAAAAAGCGGTTTCTTCAGATGCAGGTGCTTATTATTAATTCGCTTCTAATCTATCAAATAACGGATGATCGTCATAAAAACCGGGTTAACATAATTCAAGTCTGGCTTTTTCAGCTCTGACATTGTTTAATTAAATGTTATTACTACTTCTTCACCCGGTGATTTCATTAAACTTTTCTCCATTCTTGATTTAAATGTTTTTTTTTTAATTGGCCCGATCGTTTGCATGTTCTTCATTTTCTTCCCTCCAGTTGTTTCGCATTAGTCACCGTCCTGGAAATCTCCGTTAGAGTTTTTTGTGCCATAACGTAATCAGTTTTGTAACCGTTTTTAATTAATTCAGGCGGTTCTGGCGCGCAAAATAGTGTGAAAAATGTTAATTAAATTCAAAACTACATGAATTTAGTTCGAGCTGGCAAGAAATAATGGCGGTTTTTGAATGTTTGCAGTTGAAGAAATCCGCAAGTTTTGCCATCATCCAACTCTTCATGACTTGAAGAAAGTGCTACTAATTAAGCTGCCGGCTGGATAATTAGCGGCGGCCACAGTGAGGGCTTGTTTTGACGTGATTAGGCAGAAATAGGCCAAGAAAACTTGTTCTGCCAGGTTTACAACACTGGGTTTTCAGCTCGGTTATGACGCATTGAAACCGGTTGGAACTTTGGAAATTTACATGAACTAATGCTGAATATTAATGTGCGGAAATGGCAAGTTGGTGCTGATATTGCGCGAAAGAAAAACATGCTTGTGAATTGTTTTTAATTTCGACTATTTGAACAAGTTTGCCACCAGCAACTCTAAGCGCATCTTCGACCAA
Source organism: Dendroctonus valens (assembly GCA_024550625.1). Taxonomy (NCBI): domain Eukaryota; kingdom Metazoa; phylum Arthropoda; class Insecta; order Coleoptera; family Curculionidae; genus Dendroctonus; species Dendroctonus valens. The sequence goes on along the minus strand of JAJTJO010000325.1, from coordinate 1,428,131 downwards.
TTCCCACAAAACCCCACCAAACCCATACAGTTAGATATTCCACCTAAACCGTTGTTAAAAATTCCTAAACACTGACGATAAATTCAGTTGCAGTCATGCTTTCTTCCCATGGAATCCCAAACAATGCGCAGCCTTGTTGCCTAATACGATTCAGATATTATTTTTACACTGTTGGTTTAATTGAATTTCCAGTCAAATTCCTTTTGCTCGAAACACTTTGAGTTCATATCACTCACTCACTTTCACCAAATTGCCCGAATTCCAAGCAGAAGCCTTTTTCCAACACGCTCAAATGACGTGCAATCAATTCCCCATTCGAAAGGAACGAAATGAAAGGCTGCAGAAGAAATGGGGTGACCTTATTATGATTTTCAGGTGTGTTTTAGTGCTGCGGATAGTTTGGCCAGATAAAGTAGCAGCAGCCTTTCGAAAAATCCACTTGTTGGCTGCTTGGTCGACTGTTGAACTTTTCGAGACAACAACGAGCAATTGTGGCAGAATATTGTCTGGTTTCTTGCAGTTTTTGGGCAAAAACGTTCGATATTTCGGAACTATTTAATAAGAGGCTGTAAAGCACAGCAGCGAAGAGTTATTTATCTGTTAAACGCTCAGTGACTGTGAAGTCAGGAAGGTTTTGGCAGGCATTTGCATGTCGAGATTTAGACAAGAAGCCATTTACGGCTCGATCAATAAGCGGCTGGAAAGAGGCCCAGTTTATGCTCATTTCTTTGAAGGCAATTGACTAGCTTTTGTCAAGTATTTCAATGTTAACTCAGTTCCATAGAAATGACATTTTCGCCCATTGAAGTTAAGGATGCGCCCATTGAAGTTAAGGATGCGCCCATTAAAGGGGTTCTATAGAAAACCCGTTAGGTATATTTCCGATACAGTTCCAAAGACAGTTATCGGTTTTTGGGCTTTTGTTGTTTGTAAAGTTGGTTCTAAATCACGTGCTGTGTAATATGTGGTGAATAGAAGGGGCTTAATAGACGAATTTCTGAATACTTCGTTTGTAAAATATAAGTGGATGGTTGATTTATGGAAGGCAAAACAGTTTTAAAAGAAAAGCGCGGTGAATATTTCGACTGCAAAGCGACAATAAAGCGGCTGGGCAACGAAGAACACAATAAATTTACAGGCAATTGCACGTTGCAGTTGCAAATAAAGGGCATTGAGCAATTGATGACTGTAAAAGTCATTAAAAATTGTTTGCATCGTTCGACGACAGCGAGGCAATAAAGGGGCTAAGTGGGGAAGATTTTTTAAATTTTCGTGAAAACCTGAAAAACAGTTCAGTGTCCAGATGCAACAACGCAGTCGATAAATGAGGCTGTAATCGTATAAAAAATTACTGATAAAGAGGCTACTAGTTACGACATTTACAGGCTACTGAAACAACTATCTTAGGCATTTGCATTATGTGTTTTTATAGTTTGAAGCAAACATATTGCAGATGTTTACGTGATAAAGGGGCTAGTAATTCGAAATTTTTCTCTCAAAAATTAAGCTGATTATTGAACCAAAACAGTTCACAAGAATGTAAAGTTACACACTTAAAATGGACGGACGATAATGAGGCTAGACAAAGAGGAAATCTAGTACTTAATATTCAGGCACCGGGCAGAAAGACCGATAGGTCGATAGCCTTTTTTAGAAATAAAGATGTTTACTACTACTACTACTACTACATCTCTGTTATGCAATAGAGTCGATACCATAAAATATAACATGTTTTGTAGAGTATTAAGTCAGGACCTTTTTATTCCTTTTTTTGATTCTTTTCTTTATTATTCAGGCACCTGAAAAGTTGAGGAGAGAGAAGTGCAATAAAGGGGCTGCGTTCTAACGCTAATTTCTTTGGGGTTTTTGCATTTGCTTGATTTCAAGTCACAAAAAATTCAGCTGCATCGTTTACCTGCAGAGAGCCAATAAAGGGGCTAAGTGGAGAATATTTTTAAACAAAGTTTGAGCTGAAACATAGTTCAGTGTCCAAATGCAGCGGCGTAAAATCCATAAATGAGGCTGAAAACGCATTATTTGTTTTCATAGTTTGAAGCAAATGTACTCTAGATGTTTAGCCAATAAAAGGCAAGTATTTCAGAACATTTCTTTGAAAAATTCAGCCATTGTAATAAAGGGGCTGCGTAGAATGGAAATATGTATTGATTCTAAGGCTAATTTCTCGGGCATTTTCGCATCTTGTTGAATTTACAAAGTCAGTCACAAAAATTGGTTCGCAACGTTTACCCGTAGAGAGGCAATAAAGGGGCGAAGCGCTTTAAACAAAATTTTAGGAAAAAACTGCTAACAGTTCAGTACCTACATGCAGCAACACTTTTATATAACGACTCTATGAACGTATAGTAAGTAGGGCTGATAAAGAGGCTACTCTAACTGTACATTCAGAGGCTACTGAGACGAAGATTCGTTTGAAGCGAATGTTCTCTAAATGTTTAGCCAATAAAGGGGCTAGTCGGGACTAAATTGGGTTAATAAGAGGCACTTTGAACAATTAACCGAACATCGATGTTTCTTTGATCTTTTAGCCGTTTTATTCGTTTTGAAGGTCTGAGCAATAAAGAGGCACTATAATTATTTTCTGTATATACTTTAGCTAACGCTGTTTGGGATACTTTGGCTGCATTTACATGGGAGATATAGAGGAGTGTATGTACGGAAGCAATTCAATAAGTTCCTCTTGGTTTCAGGTCAAGGAGGACAATAACAACCAGGACTAGCCAAGAATTGAAAAGGTTTGCTGCTGATGAATTGGTAAGTGGATTTTTCAAGATTTTTTAGCTGTTTGATATATGAGCGGTTTGAACCCGAATGCGATGGATTGTTGCGCCACACGAAACTATGTGCACCTAATGATATCATTCCTTCAAAGCCGTACCTTTGACCTATAACCAGCCATTATTCACTGTTAAATGTCATTTCGGAAAGAATTCCGTAGCGGCAACCGAAGACGACGAACCTCCGCTCTTGACCTTTTCGGAAACTTGTTATTTTTATATTTTTGTTATGGCGCTGCTGGTTCCCGTTTTAGCTCTGAAGGTGGCTAGCATTTGGAAAAAACCATCGGTTCAAGTGATTTGGAAATCGTCGATTTTTTGGTCCTTCGCACTCTCTTCAGCCGTTCGAATATGTGTGTGTTCGGCTACTCCATATAATATATATAGTAATTTATTCATGATGAAACTATGAACGGCTTATTGGCCCGATTTCACTTCGTCGGCGCTGTTTTCGTAAACATGTTGCCCGATTAATCGATCCGATGATGATTATCGGCCGTATTTACGTGTGTGTTTCGGGAGGTTTTTATGTAAGCAACTGGTTAACATCAGCAGGCTTAATGAGAAGACCACAGGAAATGGATGAGTTAGTGTTTTGACAACTGTTTTGCGGCCTGGTCCGGTTAGTTGGGGCCTGCCATGTCTAATGGAGTTAGATCTGGCCAACTCGGAGGCTAATGGCAGTTTGCATTGATTTCATTCCAGGAAAGTGAGAAATGTTTTTTCAATGCCCGACGAAGATTAGTGGGGTTGGATCGGGTCAAATCGGTGGCCAACCAATAGAAATCGCCATTTTATAATATATACTTCTGCCTCAGAACAGTAAATACACTCAATGCCTCCCAACTCATGAGTGAGTTAAAGCATGTATGAGTCTATAACAGCCTCAGAGTCAGAAGTATGAGTGGACCAAGTCTGGTGAACGCGATGGCCAATGGACTTCTAATGATTTCTGATAAAAATTAGTCGCTCTTAAACAAAATCTAGCGGAGTTAGGCCTGGGCGCAGAGGTGGCCGATTGAAGAAAACATGATATGAATGTGAAAAATGTACCAGGAGTTCTTCAGTACTGCTTAATGTGTCTAATGGGATTAGATCTGGTAAAATGGTCAGTTGATTCCACCAATCTGCTTGCATCAATATGGAAATGGCAAAGAAAAATTCGGAAAATCCATGCATTATAGCGGATAAATCGTCAAGTCAAGGGCGCCTCTGTTTCTTGGAAAATTGTCTGATCTCCGTGGGCAATGAGCAAATTGATCAGATTTCTGATTGGGTTCTTGGTGTGAAACCACCCAGCTTAAAGCGGCTGGTCAAAGAACCATCCCAAGCAAGAGTTCGTGTCGAGCTTCCAACTGGTTTTCGTAAAGTTTGTGGGCGAAAAATCTATTTTTGATGAGGTACCCGTTTATATAGCGCAACCACATCCGGTTCGAAACAAGTAAATTGACTACGGCCTACCTTTTAACGCGCGGATTAAGCAATCCCCAACATAAATCCAGTGTTTCTTGTAGATCCAGGTGGACACTGTTCACTTAATAGAGAATCATAGATTTGACACACACAGTCACTGGTAAGAGATGCGTTAATTGAATTCAAATCGACAATTTCCACATAAATCCTAGTCGACGTTCTTCACTCGCGCGACTACGGTACCATCTGTTTTCCTACCGCAATCAACATTTACATACAATATTTGTAGACTTCTTCCAGCGACGGGTTCTAAACAATGGGAACCAACGGCACGACAAGGTACCCGCACCAATTTCGTCGCGTACCTCTCAGGTACTGCAAAAGACTGGCCGAAGGAGCTAGAAGCCGTACGGGCCGCACGAAGAGGCGCGCAGGTGCTCGATCTAAATCTGACCCACACCGCACCAAAATTTCAAATGAGGTACTGGGTCTTTGGAACCAACCGAGTGGTTATGCTGTCGGCTAGCGTACGGTTCTTCGGTTCCTTCATCTAGACGCAACGCGTTTCAAGGCTGACTTTGCGCTGGTGCGTTTCGGGGGAATGACGGAACCGTTTACAGATGGTTCTCATCTATCTGTCTCATGCTGTTTGGCCACGAACTTTCTGAGCCGCACACTCATAAGGGTTATAGCGTTCAGGGGAAAATTCGAACGTTTTCTGAAGCTTTGCGCGTGTAAAATGGTACCAAAAGCGCGTGTAAAATGGTACCAAAAAGGTCCAAAGACCAACCAAAAGACTATCCGTCGAAATAGGGAAGCCGTTTAAGCTTGGGTTCGGGAAGGTTCCTTAAATTCCTCAGTAGTTCATTTGGTCTTTTCTAGAGACCCGGAGATAATTGAACTAAAATTATTCATTTTTCAAAGGCACCGGGTGTCCCAACGATAGAGTTAAATAAGTTTACGCTTAACCGGTATTATTTGCTGCAAAATTCTCATCGTCGTATTGTGAAAGCACTAACTAAGCGCGCATATTCTAAAAATATTCACAACTGTACAGAGTATGAGTTGCGCTTTTGAGTTGATGCTGCTCTGCGAGTTAGAGAGTTATAACTCATTTAAATTTTAAGCTTTACGAGACCCGAGACTGGAATAATTTTGCATAAACCACCTAAAAATGGGCCTCCTCATTTCTTATGAGTAACGTTTTTTTACTAAGTGGGTGACCGTAACGGAACTGCGCCAACTCCTGAAAATTCACTGAGTTACCCATGCCTATAACAATGAGGTATAACTCACGCTGCGCCGCACTTTGCATTACGGTTAGCATTTAACCCAGGGGCGGATTATAGTTTCACGAGGCCCGGGACTGGGATTTTAACACTTAAAGGGACTGGAATTTTAACACCTAAAAAAAAGGGGGTCATCAAAAAGGTCATCATTTTTTATGAGTAACGTTTTACCACTTTACCCATGCTTAATACAGAGTGCGTCAAAAAAGCTGCAGCGCCGAAAACTATGTTATTTTTGAACTTTTTCTGTAAAATTCAATTGCTTTTTGTTATATAAAATTTGAAAGGAAACTGCATAGTTTTTTATGCGGTTTTATCGATGAAAATTCGTGTTTTAATGGTGTTGACAAAGCGAACATTTCTTCGCCCAAATTAACGCATTTTCAAGCTTAAAAATCGCACTTATTTTAAATGGCACACCCCGTATATTGTTGGTGTTACTTGTGATTGTACATACATAACAGTGGACTAGAGAACCAACATTTTGAATACACTGCACTTTATTGAACGTGTGCACATATGAATCGCCCCTGGTATGAGGGCTGATCCGTTCGAACGTGGCCGATTGCACTCGGCGATCTTCGCCCAGATGCTCACAAGTGAGAGCGACGTCTAGTCCTTCTCTTGCTAGTCCCATGTACCAGAGCTTTCCGTAAATTAGTTGGGGTTTTCGAGTATGAAAGAGTGCGCTCCCTTTCCCTCTAATGGGTTCGATGGAAATTAAAGACAAATCGTCAAGGTTTTCCGTTCGAAAGCCGGAATCTTGACGCTGGGAATGCGACATGCTAATATAACCTATTTATTGGGCTTAACGTAATGGGATAATAATTGGCTGTAATAAAGGCAGACTCGGGAAATACCAGCATGTATATAAAGTGGTTATGAATTGTTGGAGCGTTTCGAATAGCTCATTTGCTCAGCGATCTGTTGCGCCTCTCTGAGCGCTGGAAGTCGAGGAATTTTGTCGTTGATTTGGGACTAGCACCAAAATAATGGTCGCTTTATTGTGGCTGATTGGTGGAAATAATCCGGTTCGGGTGTTGGAGCGCAAATACGAAATCCGGCGAATTCTATAAGATTATAAAGGTCAACTACACGGTTCTCAGGTAACAAGAACTCGAGTAGTGTTTCCTTGGACGTGCCCCAAGGTTGCGCCGGTTTTTGACGCGATTTCTGATTTAATATCCGGAAACCGGATGACGCATGGTTTTGGTTAAACCGCTGTCTGATCAATGACTTGAAGAAAAATCCCGGTTGGCTCAACTGCAGTTTAATTGAGTCTCCAACAAGCATTTTAGATTTCGCTGATTTGCCGGCAGGAAAACCGTTTATTGACTGACAAGCACAATTCAAAGAAACCCATTAAATCCATCTACAAAGTGTAAAAATCCTTCGACATCAATCAATGCTGGGCCGCGCAAAAAGAGGCGTTTATGTATCAAGTTCCATGCGTTCTCATTCGACTATAAAATGATATCGGTCCTGTTGGCATGACCAATCGGGTCTTATTGAAAACTCCCGGAATGTTCTATGAAGAGCACATTAATGTAAAATCGGACAGTTCACGGTCGCGAAACCCATTTAACTTTTTTCGGTCAGCCGCAATGATTCTTCATATTCGTCCGGTTTATTGGACTAAGGACTGGAGCTTGGCACTGCGACCATAATTACCAGTTTTTCCCGATTAAACAAAAAGAACAATTGCGCAAAACCGAACTAATCACGGCATTTGCAAAGCTTGCAAAACCTCCGGGGTCTCGATTTAAAAACTAATTTGCACCTGTACGATTTGCACTGTATTACTGCAAATTAACAAATGCCTACAACTTAAATTAAAGTCATTTTCAGCACGACTATCGAATTAACTTGATCCGAACATATTTTCGACCGGCTAATAAATAAACGGTTTGCTTTACTTTCTCATATCGTATGTATAATATATCAGCGCCGGTGTCGCCTGATTTAGATGTTAAATCGGATCTCTTTTCGAACTGTCTCTGGTTTTTTCCGTGTACTTTCGTCAGTTTCGTGATCTTTGGCGACTTTGGTGGATCAACCGCTAGCTTTAAACAAGAAAGTTCATGTTTTTCGCCATGCTTTTGCTCATTTCTCAGGAGAAGATTCAGCTGGAGCGATCATCGGATAGCGCATCGCTTGGAAAATGTGGGCAGTTTTCTCAAAAAAGTCTCAATTTTAAAGGAAGTGCTAGTTTTGCTCGGTTTTTTTGTCCAGCACCATTTGAGATACAAAGCTCGTTTTCCCATCATTGCATAGAGAGTTAAAAAACTAAGTTTAAATATCACACATTTCGGTGCCAGATTAGACCAAAAATTGGCAGTCTATGCAGTTGAAAGACCGATTTTGCTTCAGTAGATACTTAAAGCTTCACTTGGAAGCCATCAGAAGGAGCTTCAGTGGAAATACTCTAAGTGGCGAGTGTTTAATCCAATATGAAGCAATCTGCCGCAGGCATTCAGCTACTGTGATGGTGTACAGCGCTGGTAGATCGGCTCCATTGAGCCTACTACCCCAATCAATTAATAATTATGACCAGATCACTCGACCTACAACCATATCAGCTATACTACTTATTATGCATGGTTTACTAAATCTAGGGGTGTGAGTCTCTTCAGTCTTCTTGGGTGTCCTGTGCGGTCAAAGACTTGTCCAGTCAGTTGGTTAGGATGAACCAGCATTCGCTTGTGATAACTGTCACTAGACCGCGCTATAACTTCCTTCACAGTGGGTATGTGTTTGTCCTGCTGTATGATCCTCCATCTTAACACTTTGTTTTGGAACCTCTGCAAAATGTCCAAGTTGCTGTTGCTGGCGGTGCCCCATAATTGGATCCATAGGTCCATATCGGTTTGAGAATGGCCTCGTAGATAAGAATTTGGTTTTCTAGAGTCATTTGGGACTTCCGCCCCATAATCCAGTACATTCTAGTAAATTTAAGTCCCAACTGTTTTCTCTTAGTGAAAATATGGTGTTTCCAGGTAAGACCCCTATCCAGGTGGATTCCGAGATATTTGACATTTTGTGCTTGTGGTAGCTGGTGATTGTTGAGCCTTACTGGAGGACATGTGTCTTTCCTCTTAGTGAAAGTTATGTGCGTCGACTTTCTTTCGTTGGCCTTGATTCGCCATTTTTTAAACCAGTTTTGGATGCTGTCCAAGTCTTTTTGCAGCTTTCTTGAGTTGCCAAAATGGCCGTATCATCTGCATATGTAGCTTTATAGTTTCATTGGATGTGGGAAGATCTGCAGTGTAGGCGGAGTACAGCACTGGTCCCAGCACGCCTCCCTGTGGAACGCCAGCTTCTATCGGATGTAATTCCGAGTATTCGTTGCCATGTCTTACTACAAAGGGCGTGATATGGAGGTACGATTTAAGAATAAGGTAATGTGGCTACGGGAGAGCTGATTTCAACTTCCATAGCAGTCCCTTGTGCCACACCTTATCAAAGGCTTTTGATATGTCCAAGAATGCGGCTGAACAGTAGCTCCTACTCTCGAATGCTCTGTTTATCTCGTTTGCAATCCTGTGTATTTGTTCTGGTATCATTTTACATATTTTCTACATATTTTTTCTTATATATAACTCTATATATATATTATATATATATATATATATATATAGTATATATATATATATATTATAATATATCTATATATATATATATATCTATATATATACTATAGCTATATATATATATATATATATATATATCTTATCCAGTATCCTGGTGTCTTTCTGATATTTCCTATACCTTTTCCAGGTATTCCGCAAAGGTTTGGGTTTTCTCTCTGTCATTTCTCGCCCAACCGTTAGTCTTTGTTCTCAACGGAGTGTGATGTAAGAGTGGCTTGTCCAATTTTCTAGTAGCTCTTTACAGCGGGTAGTCTTTGCTTCCGTGGCTGTTAAGGTTTCTAGATAGCTTTGAATGCCCTCATTCTTGTATTGTTTCAACATCTCTTTCATTTCCCAAACGGCCTTGTTGAACTTACTTTTGTCTTCCGTCGGTTTAGTCCGTTGCCAGATTTGTCTCTTTTCGGCGATTTTCTCCTTGATATGCTGAGGAATTCTTTGTTTTTTTTTCTGCCGGTGGGCTAGGCTGGGTTGCAAACCAAGCTGCTTGTTGGATGTTTCTTGTTAGTTTGTCCACTTTTGTGGACTAGTTGGTTCGCCTGTTGTTATGTATTTTAGGTTGTTACTGTTTATGGTCTTTAGAAGTTCTCTGCCCTTGGAGGTTGTTAGTCTTGCTCCTCATGCGGTGTTTTTTGCATTGAAGTCTCCTCCTGCTATGAACTTGTTTCCAAGTGTCTTAAATTATTATTATTTTATTGGCGTGTGCTTGAGCGAGGAGCTAAAAATCAAAAGGAGGCATTTCTCGAAAAGTGTGGAGATTTGGACGGTGGAGATGGGCGCAATGGAAAGAGCAAAGTTGAGCCTAGTTTCGGTAAAAAGCCACCATCAGACGCTTTTGTGCAAATCAATCAAGCAAAAGCCTTAAATTGAGAAGTCTTCCTTGATGACTGAATGTCTCAGAAACTTTCAGGTCAAGGAAGCTCAAGGATGGGCTCAAGAAAAACAACAATTTTTTTTAATGCTAGCGCAGGTTTCGAACGTACGCCATCATCATCAGACAATTCAATGGAAGCAACTCAAGTGGAGTCTGTCTAATCGTGCGGGAAGTGAGCAATTCTTGAACGTGTCCTTTTAGGCCTCAACATCTCAATTGGGATTTGAAAGCTGGAAGTTCGATCCAATAAAGCGAACATGCAAGTTCCTACATGAGCTGTGCTCAGTTTCGATCTGAAGCCATCATCAGGCACTTCTGTAAGAATAATTCTGTGTGAGTGTCTGAGTGAGAAAAGCATCATTCTGTCATAGATTCTGTTAAAGTAGTTAGCAGACACTTCCAAATTAATGCATTTATTAAAAACAAATCCAAAAAAAACATATTTTGAATTAAATTAAAAACAAACTCCAACAGAACTTAAGAGGCGTTCTACAAAAATGCAACTGCTAGCTTGCTGGGATCGGATTAGACTGACATATCTTCAGGCTTACCTGAAAATCGCGGAAAAGAATAGACGATGCTCAGTTTGCATGTTGCATGCATGTGAAGTTATTTTGTTCCTGCCGCCGCCTGGCTGGGTGCATCTTTGAGGGTGGTCTTAAGACTATACAAGTTCAAAAGAAGTCAGGTAACCAAAAGGGATTTACGCATAAATCCACCAGATTCATTCAGAACATTCATTCAAAATGTCATGCTGTTCTTGGCGTTTCTGCTTTGTTTCTCTGGAACAATTGAGCTGGAGCGCTATTTGTGATTTTCTCAAGAAAAGTCGAAATTTCGTGACAATGGAAAGCTGTTGGCGAATTGTCTGGGTAAATGAAGGGAAAAACTCCGACTGATCTGGTTGTTGAGATTTGAAGAAAAAATTCCTAGTCTAGAGGTCCGCGTGTTTCCTCATAGAGAAAATAGAAATTTCTTGCGAAAGCATTCACAATGGCCTGTCCGCTTCCTCGGGCCGCGTTCTGTCCATTTTTATCGCATTTTTAAATCTTTCGGCGTCCTATTCAGACCGAACAAAAACTAAAACAATTTACCTCACATTATGCTTGCTTATTCAAGTAGAAATTGGTTTGAACTTTGTTGTGTTGTTGCACGGTTGCCCATTACTTTTTGAACATTTACATTAGTCAGTATTGCTGTTATGTAAGTCGGTTATGGCGAGCCAGTTAACTCAATTGCCATTAGGCTAATTTAATTTGATAATCAAGCTGGACTCGCGGGAGGGAGAAAGTTGAAAATGGCAAAAATGGGTTTCTAGCAGTTTTCAAATTTCTGACCAAACGTGGCCAGGCAACCGTGCGCCCGATTAATTTGGCTGGAAACGGCAAATATTCTTCTTCGGCGAGCCGAGCCGATCATTAGGCCGGCAAAAATGGAAATCCCCAAATACGTGCAACACCAGATGATTTCGGTTTGTTTCGCGGACTTGTTTGGCCGCCGTTTATTATCCTTATTAAATAAATAATTGGAGTGTAACGGTAAATAATGAAACCATGCCCCGGAAGAACAAACTCGCATTAATAATTTCGCTCTGGTGTCGGATGTAGGCAAAAAATCAGGTGTCCGATTAATTGCTCGAACTCGGACGGCTTCCTGCATCCAGGCGGGCAACGCAGCCTCGAATCCCTGAAATGCTGCGCAAATATTGACCGCATCTCAAGAACCGAAAATCCCGCTAATGCATGTCGGCAAATATTTGAACGTTTTAAGACATCAAAACCGTGCAGATTACCCGGACACGCTATGGTCAATGTAAATAGAAAACAAACAAAATCTGTTCGTTGGTAGCGCTTTCTTCCTGCCTAGGTGTTTAGCACTTAATCACCATGGCTTTGTCTCAGTGGATGAAGATTTCCGCATCAACATTTCATCATTCAATTGGCTTTTCAAGTAACATCAGCCGAGTGAATTTTGCGGTTCGTTTTCCGATTACGCTAGTGGAAAATTGGGAATGTATAACAATGTCGAACATGCATAAAGTTTACCTCGGTCATCTAGAAGAGAAGGAAAAACATCTGAAACATTGTTATGCCCTGTTTTATTGATGTTCCACTTGCTCAAAGATTTAAGTTGTTTTCACTTGAAGTGAGTCGTTGATATCTTCATGTTAAGCGTTTAAAACGGTTCATTTTTCGTCTCGTATTCAGCGGCTTTGAGTACAAATTTAACGGACACGACACTGATTTGACACGAACAACAACCTCAAAATCAGAGAGTTTGGACGGTTTTTTCGTATTCAAACCAAATACATTAGAGTATAATGGATGTTGAAGTTGTGCCGAGCCCTTCGGGCACGACACTGGAGTCACACGAGAAACAATCTGAAAATCAGAGAGTTTGAGAGGTTTTTTCGCATTGAAACCAGCATCGTGCAAGAAGGGCTCGGTACAACAAATACATTAGAGTATAATGGATGTTGAAAATTTGCCGACAACAATGGTTTCCGGTATCCAAAACTGGTTTGAATACAAAAAAATCGTCCAAATTGTGTGATTTTCAAATTGTTTATCAAAAGGTTTTTTTGCATTCAAACCAGTGTCGTGTCCGAAGGGCTCTGCACAACCTCAACATCAATTATACTCTAATGTATTTGTTGTGCCGAGCCCTTCGGGCACGACACTGGTTTCTCGTGTCAATGCAGTGTCATGCTCGAAGGGCTCGGCACAACTTCAACATCAATTATACTTTAATGTCTTTGTTGCGCCGAGCCCTTCGGGCACGACACTAGTTTCCATACAAAAAACCTTCCAAACTCTCTGATTTTGAGATTGTTTATCGTATCCAGCTGGCTTGAATACAAAAAAATCGTCCAAACTGTGTGATTTTGAAATTCTTTATCGTGTCAAACTAGTGTCGTGCCCGAAGGGCTCGGCACAACTTCAACATCAATTATACTCTAATGTATTTGTTGTGCCAAGCTCTTCTGGCACGACACTGTTTTGACACGATAAACAATTTCAAAATCAAACAGTTTAGAAGATTTTTTTGTATTCAAACCAGTTTGGAAACGAAAAACAATCTCAAAATCAGAGAATTTGGTAGGTTTTTTGTATTGAAAGGCTCGACACGACAAATACAGTAGATTATAATTTATTTTGAAATTGTGCCGAGCACTTCGGGCACGACTCTGGTGTATATGCCAAAAAACCTTCCAAACTCTCTGATTTTGAGATTGTTTATCGTATCCAACTGGCTTGAATACAAAAAAATCGTCCAAACTGTGTGATTTTGAAATTCTTTATAGAGTCAAACCAGTGTCGTGCCCGAAGATCTCGGCACAACTTCAACATCAATTATACTCTAATGTATTTGTTGTGCCAAGCTCTTCTGGCACGACACTGTTTTGACACGATAAACAATTTCAAAATCAAACAGTTTAGACGATTTTTTTGTATTCAAACCAGTTTGGGATACGAAAAACAATCTCAAAATCAGAAAATTTGGAAGGTTTTTTGTATTGAAAGGCTCGACACGACAAATACAGTAGATTATAATTTATTTTGAAATTGTGCCGAGCACTTCGGGCAGGACACTGGTTTCTATGCCAAAAAACCTTCCAAACTCTCTGATTTTGAGATTGTTTTTCGTATCCAACTGGTTTTAATACAAAAAAATCGTCCAAACTGTGTGATTTTCAAATTCTTTATCCTGTCAAACTAGTGTCGTGCCCGAAGGTCTCGGCACAACTTCAATATCCATTAAACTCTAATGTATTTGTTGTGCCGAGCCCTTCGGGCACCACACTGGTTTCTATGCCAAAAAACCTTCCAAACTCTCTGATTTTGAGATTGTTTATCGTATCCAACTGGCTTGAATACAAAAAAATCGTCCAAACTGTGTGATTTTGAAATTCTTTATAGAGTCAAACCAGTGTCGTGACCGAAGGGCTCGGCACAACAAATACATTAGAGTATAATTGATGTTGAAGTTGTGCCGAGTCCTTCGGGCACGACACTAGTTTGACACGATAAAGAATTTCAAAATTACACAGTTTGGACGATTTTTTTGTATTCAAACCAGTTGGATACAAAAAACAATCTCAAAATCAGAGAGTTTGGAAGGTTTTTTGGCATAGAAACCAGTGTCGTGCCCGAAGGGCTCGGCACAACAAATACATTAGAGTTTAATGGATATTGAAGTTGTACCGAGACCTTCGGGCACGACATTAGTTTGACACTCTAAAGAATTTCAAAATCACACAGTTTGGACGATTTTTTTGTATTCAAGCCAGTTGGATACGATAAACAATCTCAAAATCAGAGAGTTTGGACGGTTTTTTTGGCATAGAAACCAGTGTCGTGCCCGAAGTGCTCGGCACAATTTCAAAATAAATTATAATCTACTGTATTTGTCGTGTCGAGCCTTTCAATACAAAAAATCTTCCAAATTCTCTGATTTTGAGATTGTTTTTCGTATCCAACTGGTTTGAATACAAAAAAATCGTCCAAACTGTGTAATTTTGAAATTCTTTATCGTGTCAAACTAGTGTCGTGCCCGAAGGGCTCGGCACAACTTCAACATCAATTATACTCTAATGTATTTGTTGTGCCAAGCTCTTCTGGCACGACACTGTTTTGACACGATAAACAATTTCAAAATCAAACAGTTTAGACGATTTTTTTGTATTCAAACCAGTTTGGGATAAGAAAAACAATCTCAAAATCAGAGAATTTGGAAGGTTTTTTGTATTGAAAGGCTCGACACGACAAATACAGTAGATTATAATTTATTTTGAAATTGTGCCGAGCACTTCGGGCAGGACACTGGTTTCTATGCCAAAAAACCTTCCAAACTCTCTGATTTTGAGATTGTTTTTCGTATCCAACTGGTTTGAATACAAAAAAATCGTCCAAACTGTGTGATTTTGAAATTCTTTATCGTGTCAAACTAGTGTCGTGCCCGAAGGTCTCGGCACAACTTCAATATCCATTAAACTCTAATGTATTTGTTGTGCCGAGCCCTTCGGGCACGACACTGGTTTCTATGCCAAAAAACCTTCCAAACTCTCTGATTTTGAGATTGTTTTTCGTATCCAACTGGTTTGAATACAAAAAAATCGTCCAAACTGTGTGATTTTGAAATTCTTTATCGTGTCAAACTAGTGTCGTGCCCGAAGGGCTCGGCACAACTTCAACATCAATTATACTCTAATGTATTTGAAACAAGTGGGTTTTTCGGGTTTAGGTTCTGATGATGATCAGAACAGTGTAAGCGTTCAAGCAAACCACTTCTGACCATGCAAGCCGCACGTGCTTGCGAAACGTCAAGAAGAAATTCTACCGAACGACGGCCTAAAAACCCGAAAAACCCACTTGTTTCAAGGAATGGCCTCGAAAGTCTATCTCTTTTGATCTAATGTATTTGTTGTGCCGAGCCTTTCGGGCACGACACTGGTTTCTATGCCAAAAAACCTTCCGAACTCTCTGATTTTGAGATTATTTTTCGTATCCAACTGGTTTGAATACAAAAAAATCGTCTAAACTGTGTGATTTTGAAATTCTGTATCGTGTCAAACTAGTATCGTGCCCGAAGGGCTCGGCACAACATCAGCATCAATTATATTCTAATGTATTTGTTGTGCCGAGCTCTTCGGGCACGACACTGTTCTGCCACGATAAACAATTTGAAAATCAAACAGTTTAGACAATTTTTTTGTATTCAAACCAGTTTGGGATACGAAAAACAATCTCAAAATCAGAGAATTTGGAAGGTTTTTTGTATTGAAAGGCTCGACACGACAAATACAGTAGATTATAATTTATTTTGAAATTGTGCCGAGCACTTCGGGCACGACACTGGTTTCTATGCCAAAAAACCTTCCAAACTCTCTGATTTTGAGATTGTTTTTCGTATCCAACTGGCTTGAATACAAAAAAATCGTCCAAACTGTGTGATTTTGAAATTCTTTATCGTGTCAAACTAGTGTCGTGCCCGAAGGTCTCGGCACAACTTCAATATCCATTAAACTCTAATGTATTTGTTGTGCCGAGCCCTTCGGGCACGACACTGGTTTCTATGCCAAAAAACCTTCCAAACTCTCTGATTTTGAGATTGTTTTTCGTATCCAACTGGTTTGAATACATAAAAATCGTCCAAACTGTGTAATTTTGAAATTCTTTATCGTGTCAAACTAGTGTCGTGCCCGAAGGGCTCGGCACAACTTCAACATCAATTATACTCTAATGTATTTGTTGTGCCAAGCTCTTCTGGCACGACACTGTTTTGACACGATAAACAATTTCAAAATCAAACAGTTTAGACGATTTTTTTGTATTCAAACCAGTTTGGGATACGAAAAACAATCTCAAAATCAGAGAATTTGGAAGTTTTTTTTGCATTAAAACCAGTGTCATGCCCGAAGGGCTCGGCATAACAAATACATGAGAGTATAATTGATGTTGAATTTGTGCCGAGTCCTTCTGGCACGACACTCGATTGACACTAGAAACAATCTCAAAATGATAGAGTTTGGAAGGTTTTTTGCATAGAAACCAGTGTCGTGCCCGAAGGGCCCTTGGGGCCCGACACTGGTTTGATACGAAGAACAATCTCAAAGTCAGATAGTTTGGAAAGTTTTTTTGTATTGAAACCAGTGTCGTACCCCAAGGGCTCGGCACAACAAATTCAGTGAAGTATAATGGATTTTGAAGTTGTGGCGGGCCGTTCGGGCACAACACTGGTTTGAAGCCAAGACAATATTCCTCATCTGTCGAAGAACAATGGCTCTTATTGCCGTCATTTCGATTCGTTTCCAGATCGACCGATTCCATTCGGCTTAATCAATCAATCAACAAATTACACACACATTATGAAGGTAGTTTTTCACGAAGACCACACACTGTTAGTCCCGCAGACTTGTTCCATCACATCATCCATTTCCAACGTTGCAGACCATCAATCACACTTCCAATTTCAGCTTTGCCTAACGTTTATAAGGCATAATTTCCATCTGGTGTCTTTTATAAATTACCGACGTACCGGGCATTATCTGCCCACACGAAAGATGAAAGTGCTTTCAACGCATATTGTCGGGGCCTCCTATTTTTTCCGATTGAAAATTGCCGTGATTGTGTCGAGATTCAGCCGAAGTTTGTTGGTTTTTCTATGGCTTCATTCACGCTCACAATGGGCCTGTTTATTTGCATCGTGAATTTAGGTGTTGATTAATGGATTTTCCGCTATAAGCCATTGTTTCTGAAATGTCAACTTTTCGAAATTTCAGCCGAATCGCGAGGCGTGTGTGATTTATCGCGCTGTTTTCACACTTATCTCTCAATTTTGTCCCATTATCCGAATTAACTAACACCACGCTGTTAATTAGAGGCAAATCGACAAACACTTAACAGCTTTTCTAAACTCCGGAATTTTTGTTTGGAAAACATGCTTGGTCAGCCGCTAATTCGCTCGGTAAACCAACGGCTTTAACGGTTTTCGAGCTCGGGGGATTCCCTTAACCCAGTTAAAGACGAAAACATCCGAAAACCAAGAGTTTTCACACCTAATATTGAGCTGGACCTAACCTTTGTCAAGCTAATAACAGCCGATTTTTTCCAGCCACTTGACCTCGTCCCACCCTGTATGGGAATTGCGATCAGATTTGCGCAAGAACTGCAGGTAATTACAAGACAATATCACAGTTTAATGCCATTTAAGCCCCATGCAAATCAAGTGTTCAGTAGAACTAAAGTTCAACTGGGGGGGTTTGGAAGGTGAAGTGGCCGGATGGATCACCCGACTTGGCCTTAGGTCGATTTTTTGTTTGGAAATATGCGGGCGATTTGCTGATAAAGTTAAGTCTTTTGTGCAAACGTAATGAAAGAATGTCGCCTCTTTGTTGTTTTGGGGCACAAGATCACATTTCATTTCATACGAGTTCCTCACTTTCCTTTTATTCGTGTTGAATTTAGGGCCTTTACGGTTAGAGCAGTGGAAACAGCCCAAGGCCTTTAATTCTTCTAGGTCTTCAATAGTGTCTGCTTCTTCTATTGAAGCTGCTCTTATAAGTTTAGGGTAGTGATAGAACAGCAATTTGTCCTTCTAAGTTTTCAATGGTGACCCAGACTTTCGACGGGTTTTTACCTGTTCTTCTATTGATCCTGTTCTAGTATTCTTGGTCGGTGCTGGACAATTTCCACTCTGGTTAACAAGCCGAAAAATCAGATTCGGCTGTGCATTGAACCACGTGAACATCGATTGTCCGTTTATTTTGGTTGACTTAACGAGCCCACTTCGAGGTTCGATGACCAGAGCAGTGGCGTACTGTGAACCCTTTGGCCCAACAGTATGAAGACCTCGAACAGCTAAAAGTTTAAGGAGTCGGGTGCGCCACTGAATTATTAACTGAAACGTAACGAAGAAAGTATGGGATCACAATGAGTATTATTTCCTTTGTAAGCTGCCTAATAATAATAGATGGGTCTGATTAGAATAGGCAACGCCGTTTTGTTATTGTGCTTGATAAAATATTCTGTCACCCAAAAATGGTCTGCCACGTGTTTATTGTGCGGAATTATTGGAATGGATCGTTTGCATCGAATTCGGGCCGTTTGGAGTGGCTGATCTTCATCAACGGTGTCTGCCAAGTCTTCAGAAAAAAAAACAACCGTTTTTTCTTCACTTTGCAGATTTGGAACGCTCATCAATATTACACGTGGTGTTATTACAAGCAATCAGTCTTAATGCACCAGTAGTAATAATAAAGCGATATACATTTTTATCTCGCCTTGATCTGATTCTGTCCGAATCGGACGCGCACCGCCTAGGCACATTTCCTCTTCGCGCGCCACTTAAAAATCCATTAAGTTACGAAAGTCTTCACAAGTGGTAATAACAGACCGACGAATATAATTTCGGAATTTGCCGCTTTGTCTTCTGTCGTATGGGTGACCGTAAAACTGGGATTTTCATAATTGATTTAATTAAAGAAAAAAAAACCGTAAGCAATTTCGCCAGCACACCATTCACATACCGAAGATCCAGAGGAAGGATTCAAGTTGAGAGGTCTTCGCCCTCATCTTCTGCTTCTTCTCATCGCAATCCCAGACGTTCTTCTTCTTCTTCTCAAGTTCTTCAGCTAGGACGTTGGTTTTCTGCCCGGTATTTTGCCCCCTCATTTTTTGCATCCCTCATTTCATGCCCAATGCATCTGGTCGTTTCTTCTTTGATGCTGATGAGGAGTTCAAGTGGCTTATGCATCAGGGTAAGTGCTTCTTCATTGGTGATATTTTGCATCCTTGATATCGGCAACTTGCGTCTTCATCCTTCACATTTACACAACAGAAAAAGTAGCGGAAGTAGGTTGCATCCTTGTCTCAGTCCCTTTGGTTAGACAAACGGGCTCTTTTCATATGTTGATGATCCGATAGTCTATTGGAAATTCTTCTAGAACTAGCCCCATTTCGTCCATGGCTCAATCTCAAAACCAACTAAATAAATTGGTATGTTCCTGTGAAAAAAAAAGGTAGGAAAGTTGCAATCAATCAATGGCGAAAAACATTTGCTGAAGCAACAAAGAAGTCGCCGATAAATCACGAACCGTCAAAGTTATTTATTCCCTACCGCCGCTGACTAAATACGAAGATGCAAATGATGATATTACGAAGAGAGACGTGTGCGTTTTGAAACACTGATTTTTACCGAGCGATAAGCCATGTATAATAATTGCTTTTCGGTATGCCGGCACCCGATTGGTTTGAGGCAAAGGAAAGTCACCGTTTACAAAGTGATGGCACCCGATAACCAATCAACGAACGCATGAGGAATTTTTCCTGTTTTTCACCAGTATCTGAAGACGAGTTTGTCCACTAGATTATCACTACTTGGACTGTGGATGGATGATGGTTTTGAGCCCGGCAACTGGCCTACGACTACTTGAATCAACCTCCTGTAGATCAGCAAACGGTCCTGGATCAGTGATTTCAGTAAACCAATTGGCAGTGTCCTTCCCAGAACGGGTCCTGCTTGATTGGAATATAATCAATAATAAATTCAACACAAAATCAATAGCAATTATTCATTGTTACAATTAGCGACAAGGCGTGTGACGGGCATTATGTAATTTGTTGTTACCCGGCGTTATTATTGATATAATTGTAATTACCCCGCCTTTATTGTTGGACATAAATTAAACAGGTTTAATTGCGCCAAGTGGGTCCATCAGAACTATATAATAACGAAGTTGGTTCAGGCCTCTTAACCGAAACTCGTTCATTTTTCTAGCCGGAGATTCATGGTCGAGTGACGGTCCAAAATAGCGCTTCGTACGTTTTTCCTAAAGGCAAGAAATTCTAATTAAATGGCGAGATGTTGTCTTTACGGTCGCCTAGTTATTCGAAGAAATACCAAAACGTCTTAAACGATTCTTCAGTTTCGGGAAGATTTAGCAGAATAGCGGGTCTGATGTTGAGATCGTGTGCAATTCACATTGATTGATTACACCTGAAAGTGGCCGAGAGTTTTACAGTTACAAAACTAGACTGGCGGTAGTTTAATGGGATTTTGGGTGTTTCGGTACAAATCATTGAATGTATCTTAATAATAATAACGATCGAATTGGCCGCGAAAGTGGCACAGCGCATCTAAAACCAGGATGTTCACACAATTCGAACATGATTTGCACTAGTAAAAATGCCCTTTATGCCATTAGCTTCTTACCTAGTTTAAAGATGATTAGCACATTCCGGCTACAAGACTGCAACAATAGGACTAATAAATATCGAACATGTAGTAGAACAATCATTAAACCTTACTGCAGGCCAAGTGCGCCTTACATTGTTGCTGTAACAAGGAATTGGTGCAATTAATGGCCACTTGTTGAACAGCAGGCGTTTTTTTCTAGCACAAATCCTGCCGAAGATAACGCAAATGCCGTTTTGCAATGTACTTATTTGGTTTTTTTGCTTCTAGAGAGAGAGAGAGAGCATTTAAAGCGTTTACCTAGTAGTAGTAGTAGTAGTAGGACTGTGGGGAGACCCGATGGGACTGGCGAGTAGGCCTTAAACCACTCTTACCTTATCACTCCTAGTTGGAGCATCCAATCCTCCGCATCCAATCCTCAATTGGATGCGGGAGAGTTTGGAGGTCCCAAGGAGGCCTCCTAGTAGACGACCAACGATGTCACTCTCCTAATAGGTGGAATGATGATTCCTCCGCCATTCCACCCTGTGGACATACGGGGCTATCACCAATTCCTACTAGGTGTAGGTCTGTTCAGACCCCAGTGGCCTATCATGACCCCAACCAGAGTTCTCCGACAGCCAGGCTACCCTCAAAGCACTCTCAAGTGTTAAGATGCCCCGAACAAAGTGGCAGAACAGAAACAAGTAAACCTCGGATAAAGGCTTCAATCTTCTGAGAGCCCAATAACTGCCGAACCTCACATAGGGTTAAGTAACCGACAGGTAGCAAGCGCTCTAAACGACTAGGCTCTTAGAGGCACCACAGAGATGTGGAGAAAGGTAGAAGGGTATAGGCAAGACAAAGAGTTGATTGGAACCCCAAGTCACGCCAAGGCAACATCCAAATGGTTGATGTCAAGGAGTCGCTGGGCCCTGAGAAACAAGTAAACCTCGGATAAAGGCTTCAATCTTCTGAGAGCCCAATAACTGCCGAACCTCACATAGGGTTAAGTAACCGACAGGTAGCAAGCGCTCTAAACGACTAGGCTCTTAGAGGCACCACAGAGATGTGGAGAAAGGTAGAAGGGTGTAGGCAAGCCAAAGAGTTGATTGGAACCCCAAGTCACGCCAAGGCAACATCCAAATGGTTGATGTCAAGGAGTCGCTGGGCCCTGAGAACTCTGGTTGGGGTCATGACAGGCCACTGTGGTCTGAACAGACACCTACACCTACTAGGAATTGGTGATAGCCCCGTATGACCACGATGTGGAATTGGGTGGAGGAAACATCATACCACCTATTAGGAGGCGTTGGTCGTCTACCTCCTTGGGGCCTCCATACTTTTCCGCATCGAATTGTCTTCCTTGGAGTGGAGACGGATCCTTGCCTTTGTCAGGGAGACGGGATAACTTCCACAAGTTACCATCCAATCAAGGCAACGTGTTTTCTATATAAAAAGTATCCTTAGTCAAGCGAGGGCTCTAATCTTACTATAGTTGGACTGGTTTTGAGGCAATTCTCTCTAAAACGGCCCAGAGTAGAGATAGATTCTTTTGAATAGAAAACAGTGGGGTTTCAAACCGCGCTGTCAAGTTGCTACTTTTTCAGCGGCGTAGCTTTTGTGGTTGAGTGAGACTATTTTGCTCCAAACTTCTACGACACTGAGAAAAATGCCAGTTTTTGTAGATGGTTTGAAAGGGCATAGTTTTCTAGTTCTGAGCCGGTTAAAAGGCGGAACATTTCGCGCTTGCATTCAAACATCTTGTTTGAACAGTTGTTACTTTAGCTGCCTCGCTTCCTCCCCAAATGAACTGTAAATGATGGCAACACTGTAGGTTTCGCGCTTGCATTGGGTAGTCTGTCCATCTAGACAAAGAATGAGCGTTTGTTTATTGAGCTGCCCTTTACAATTAATGAAGTGATCCATTCATTCCATCGCTCCTTCACACATCCTTGCACGACCGGACTCTCGGATAAATTAAATGGCGAACAATATAATACCGAGCGATAAATGGGTTATTTAAATGCTAATAACTTCTTTATGGGCCCCCATAGGCCGACATTCTTATGTCATTTATCGGGTACGGGATTTTATGGTATCGATTTCACTTGCGCCATTACAGCGATTGTAAGTGATTTGATCGATACGATCTTTGAGCCGCAAGCTTTTAATGTGTGACTTATGACCGAAGCGAAATGGGAAATGTTCCAATGAGCCAAAAACGAAAAAAAAAAAAAGAAAAGAAAAGTGTATCCATTTGAAGACATTTGAGACAATGACGCACAGCGGAATTATCATGATTTCGCAATGATTGGTAGGCGAAGCGCTATTGTTCCAATGGAATAACTACGTCAACTTTCCCATGTATCTCTTCAGAATAAACATCTTTCCTCGCTCAAAGCCGGTTTGCCTTGAACGGCGATTTTTTCTAATCTATTGTGCATCATAAGCCGGCTTTAATATATAACAATTATTGCCTTTGAATTGTTTAATTAGCCGAGAGATGGGATAGGAATCGACAGCAACAGCAGAAATCCACTAACAGAACGGGGGGGAAAAAGCCGCTGAAATCCTCCGGAGTTTTTGCGCTATTGTGCAAAAGGAAACGACAACTTAGCATTGCTTGGAGGCGATGTTTCGATTCAAAGATAAAACGCCATCGGCTTTCTGCAAAATGGCAACACTATGCCCGACTTAATAGATGGTATCCGGCAAAACCGAATGGCAGAAAAACTGTAATGTCTACATTATGTAAATGCTCATTTTACACTACTCTAGTTCGCTGAAAACTTGTTTTTTTGCACGCACAAGTTATTTCTTGATTTAGACCGACCGGCAAGCATCCAGTTGCCATGTTCAGGCTTTTTTTCCTTTAATTTATACATTGTTTGTGGCAGCAGGTTTCTCAATTCTGAAGATCGATTTCTTCTCAACGAAAATCAGTTGCAAAATCAGCTTTTACAGAAAAACTGCCAAACTGAAGGAGCGACTTGATTACATAGAGGCCTCAAATGCAAAAGGCACGATTTTTCTTGCACAAAACTCCCACGAAAACAATGCACAATTTCAAGGACAAATGCCCTTAAAAGTGTCCATAAAAGCCAATAAATCTCAGCATTGTATTAGTGTTGGCAGGTTATAGGTGAAAAA
Organism: Dendroctonus valens; assembly: GCA_024550625.1. Taxonomy (NCBI): domain Eukaryota; kingdom Metazoa; phylum Arthropoda; class Insecta; order Coleoptera; family Curculionidae; genus Dendroctonus; species Dendroctonus valens. The sequence continues at coordinate 1,404,286 of JAJTJO010000325.1, read as the reverse complement.
AGTTCGGGACTAAAAATGCCATCAGGCAAACAGCGTTCATGAAAAGGGCCCTCAAACTGGTCAGCCGAAGACAACTTTATAAAACCCCAATACGATTGACAACGAGCGCTTTTGTGAAGAAAATATGTGGTACAAAGATGCAGAAAAACGGGACTATATTTTTTTCCACTTTTAGGTAGTCAAACACCATCGACAAATCGGGTTTTTCCTCTTCAAATTTTCTTCAGTTCACGATTCGACAGGGTCGGAATAATCCTAAATTTTGGCCCGAATTGAGCGATTTTTTTCTTGTATACTCAAACACCCTGTATAGTGAGGTTCTTCGGTCAAAAACTACCTCCAAGAAGGTTTATTTTCCTTTTATCTGCGACAAATTAAGGAAAACCACGCTGAGTTTGTCTGCTACTCTCTGAATAGACTCCATGACGCATTAATAGATTTACAGGGTGTTCAGCTAAAGATTGCTCTCGGCTTTTTCTCAAAAAACTTTATTGCAGTTGTTTTGAGACTAGGAATCATCGAATTTGGCGTTAGTTTGCTTTTGGATTATTTTTGGTAAAATAAGAGCGAAGCAAAGCCGAAGGTCAGCAACTTTTCAAACCTCTGTATCTTCCATACGTTTTATGAAATTCTATCAATTTTGCCTTCATTAGAACGACAATTTTATTGTTGTTAAAAAACACTGAGGTTTTTGGTCAGTAAATTGGTGTCAATTCCGACAAAGGGTTTCTTCATAATGAATTTTTAACGTTTGGAAGGTTTTGCGCGTTTGTCATTTATGTACCATGGTCTTCTAAAGCTGTTTTCTGAGCAACTGGGCAAGACATCATTACAAGGGATGTAATCACACGATAAAAGGACTTTAGTTTACATGCTCTCTAGATAGCAGTTTATTTCAGCGAATGGTTCCTTCATGAAAAATATTTAAACTTTGGGATGTTTTTCGCGGTTCCTTGTTTATATCACATGGTCTTCTAGAACTCCTGTCTGAAGAACTAGTGGAGATAATCCATCAGGGTTCCAGGGCTCGATAAACAAGGTTCCAGTATACATCGGGTCGAAATTTGGTTCTCTTCCGATCAGTGGTTCCTCCATAATGTATTTTCAAACTTTGGGTGTTTTTAGCGCGGTTTTTCATTTATACACCATAACCTTCTAAAAATCTGTTCTCAAGATCTGCTGGAGATGTTGCGACCAAGCTATAACTGTTCGATAAGGAAAGCTTTGTTGCCTGTTCTATCTCAATTGGGTTCGATTCTGAGAAATGGGTTCTTGATAATGAATTTTTGAACTTTGGGAGGTTTTTTCGCGGTTCCTTGTTTATACTCCATGGTCTTCTAGAACTCCTGACTGAAGAGCTAGTGGAGATAATCCATCAGGGTTCCAGGGCTCGATAAACAAGGTTCCAGTATACATCGGGTCTAAATTTGGTTCTCTTCCGATCAGTGGTTCCTCCATAATGCATTTTCAAACTTTGGGTGTTTTTAGCGCGGTTTTTCATTTATACACCATGACCTTCTAAAAATCTGTTCTCAAGAACTGCTGGAGATGTTGCAACCAAGGTATAACTGTCCGATAAGGAAAGCTTTGTTGCGTGTTCTGTCTCAATTGGGTTCGATTCTGAGAAACGGGTTCTTCATAATGAATTTTTGAACTTTGGGAGGTTTTTTCGCGGTTCCTTGTTTATACTCCATGGTCTTCTAGAACTCCTGGCTGAAGAGCTAGTAGAGATAATCCATCAGGGTTCCAGGGCTCGATAAACAAGGTTCCAGTATACATCCGGTCTAAATTTGGTTCTCTTCCGATCAATGGTTCCTCCATAATGCATTTTCAAACTTTGGGTGTTTTTAGCGCGGTTTTTCATTTATACACCATGACCTTCTAAAAATCTGTTCTCAAGAACTGCTGGAGATGTTGCAACCAAGGTATAACTGTCCGATAAGGAAAGCTTTGTTGCGTGTTCTGTCTCAATTGGGTTCGATTCTGAGAAATGGGTTCTTCATAATGAATTTTTGAACTTTGAGAGTTTTTTGGGCGGTACTTCATTTATACAGCATGAACTTCTAGAACCCCTTGCTGAAGAACCAGTGGAGATCATACAATAGGGGTTCCAGCACCCTACACAGAAAGGTTCAGTGCACATCCGGTCTAAATCAGGTTCGATTCAAGCATATGGTTTCTTCATAATGAATTTTTAAAGTTTTGGAGGTTTTTGAGGGTTCTTCATTTTTACACCATGGTGACCTAAAAGTTTATTCTAAAGAACTAGTGAAGATATAGGGGTTCCAGCACCGGATCCGGGAAACCTTAATGTTTAATGAACACTGGAAAACAATTAGCGGGAAGGCAAAGCGTCCTACAAGAAATATTCAAAAATGTGCAGCCTTTACATAGAGGCTAAAATGCTAAAGGCACGATTTTCCTAAAAGTAGAAGCACATAAAATAGAAGGGGCCTCAATATGAGGAGATAAGTCCCTGATACTCTCAATCATGCAAGGAAGAGCAGAAGGAAGAAAATTTTATCTTCTTTGAAGAACTCGTGATATTGCGACTGCGAAAGGTTATAGGTGCCTAGTGTCTTTCCTTTTTTTATGTTGAATTATTTCAGAAGAATGAAGAGCAGACATTGGTGCCAGGTTGAAAAAAAAACCCAAACACTGCCAGTGGGCAAGTAAATGAAGAACTTTCAAAAACGGAATTGTTTGCCGAATTTAGACGACTGGTTCGAGTCACAGTAGAAAAACAGCCAATTCGATTGTCTTCTTGCCATTTGTTCGCTATTATCTTTGGCCTACTAACTTGCAGGCCGTAATTATCACCATCCGAAGCAACAGTTAGATGCTGAAAGTCGTGTAGTTTGCAAATAAAATTGTGCCTAATTTCGAAATGGACAATGCAGGTATTGAGTGCTGAGCAGTAACCCAATTGGAAAGAAAGTGCGGCCGGACAGCATATGCAAATATCAATCGAAATCGACAATTAGTTGGAAGAAAAAGGCGGTTCGGTCAGCCCGACAAACAATAAAGCAATCATGGGAGCGACCTTGTTGGCCGGCAATTTTGCCCAAATCAAAATCGCAGCGTGAGAATAAACCGATTTGTCGGTGCACGATTGAAATTTATGCAATTTTAGTGCTCGTATGTTAATTTCTTTGTGCCGCTGACACATTCGATAAGTACGAATTGCGACCTTAGGATTAAGTTGTATATTGTATTTAAATTCCTGCGAGTGGTGGGCAGGTTAACAGGTGTATTCACTAACGTGACCAGCCACTTTTTCTTCAATGAGCACCGGCCAAGATAAATGCTAATCAAAAAGGCAAATCAATGTTCCCAAGGCAATACGCTATCGAACAATGATACACTGACACTTTGATTAAAACAATCCGAAATCTGCACAAAAAAATCAATAATCTAATTAAAGCAATCAGAGGCCTTAGGTAGATGCGAGACAAACACCGTGAGCTACTTAAGCTTGAAGGTTTTGCCACCACTTCCTTCTAGAGCTGCTTGTTGAACCTCAAACTGGGAAATGTGCCTGGTCTAAAATTCTGCAGGGTTTAGAGAGCAAACATGTTCTTATCTGCTAGTTTTGACATGTTGTGCTTGACCTCTGGGTCCTTAAACGGTTTCCAGAGTTTTCCAACAGCACCCAAAGCTCCTAAAGACTACCGGATGCTCCAAGGCCTAATAAGTTAATAAAGCAAACGGGACAAAAAAGCCAACGTTGATTCAAGAAGGCCCGTTTTTATGCCATCATTGTTGGCAAGAAGACACCCAGTTGCCCAGTCATTGTTTTCCAATTTCACTCGCTACCGGTTAAGCTGCGCTTAATTTACATGGAAACAATTAAGCAAATTAGAGGCAACGGAATCGGGTATTGTGGATATTCTGGCGGTGAACTTTGACGATTTTTATAATATATGGACGACGGATCGTTCGACTCACATCATTAAAAAGCCATCGGAATTCGGCCGGTCGAATTAAGAAAAACGAAAATTCTACCGGTTTTGTCATTGAAACCGTAACCGAAAGCACCACTTTTTGTACGGATTTTACCGTTTGCTTTCGGATCTAGGGGGACTATTTATAGATCGATCGATGACGGATTTAGTGAGGATGAAACAAGAGTTGGAAGCGAAGAAACTCAAACGATTTTCGTCTGGTTGCCTCCAACGGTTGCGGGTGTTTTTGTTTCACTGACCATCATGAACTCCATATTGTCGACTGTATGATGTAACACTGTCCATTAGGAGTTGCAAGGAAGCTGGTTGTCCGCAAACATAACGGTATCACCCGCATACCTTAAGTTATTCAATCGTTCTCCATTTAGCAGGGTTCCGGGTCCAGAATCCTGCAGGTCTTCTCTGAAGATGCCTTCCGAGTACAGATTGAAAATTACAGGAGACAGTATGCATCCCTGTCTCACACCACGCAATGTTTGTATCTCCTCCGTTGTCTCTCTGTCCATCATTTTCGTGATTCATCATTTTCGTGTGTCGCACTTGGTCAAACGCCTTCTTGTAATCCACGAAACATGCGTACACATCGGAGGTTACATCCCTGAAGCGCTGAAACAGCATCTGGATCGAAAATAGGGCCTCCATAGTCCCTACAGCCCTTCTAAACCCGAATTGGTTCTCAGACATCTGTTCCTCACACAGTTTAAATATTCTACTGTGAATTATCTTCAGGAATATCTTCAGTAGATGGCTCATCACCATTATTGTACGAAACCCAGTTTGGTTTTATAAAGGGTCTAGGCAGGGGTGATTCCCTAGCACTCTTCGCTATGAAGCTACTTATCCAGAAGTGTTATGATCAGAGGCGAGATGTGTTTATATGCTTCATAGACCATCAAAAAGCTTTTGATAACGTTAAACACGATCTTCTATTAGCAAGGCTGCAAGAGATTGGCATAGCTTCTAGGGACATCCGTCTGATCCAGCGTCTTTACTTATAACAGACTGCCTAGCTAAGAGTCAACAGCTAAATCACTACCAATACACTCTATATATCCAATGGGGTTCGCCAGGGATGCATTCTGTCACTAATCCTATTTAACATTTATGTGGAAAAGGTATTTGAGCTGGCTCTTCAAGAAGATAAAAGAGGAATTAAGGTCGATGGAATCCCGATTAATAATATTAAGTATGCAGATGATACTGCCCTACTGGCACATTCACCCGAAGACCTTCAACAGCTTGTAGACAAAGTAAACCAAGTGTCCAACCCAACCCACCCGACAACCTGTCAACTATGTGATCAGAGTTGACGGAAGAAGCTTAGATCAAGTCTCGCGTTTGGTTTATCTGGGTGCCACCCTTAACCAAAAATGGGATTGTGATGAGGAAGTCAAAATTCGAATTGGACAAGCTAAGACCACATTTATGAAGCTGAAAAATCTAATGCTTGCCCGTACTCTCCCAATGGCATACGTCTTCGGGTTGCCAAATGCTACATGTGGCCTACGACATGGTCGATAAAGGTCAGCACCCGGAACCGTATGGAGGCATTCGAAATGTGGACCCTTCGCAGACTCCTCCGCATTCCATGGACTGCGCGCAAAACCAACGAAGAGGTGTTGAGGATGGCTGAAGTCCAGAGAGAGTTGCCTGAAATCGCCAAGGTGCGGAAGGTACTTTATCTTGGTCATATTCTGAGAGGCGCGAGATATTCCATTCCAATGTTGACTGATGCGGAGTAAGAGATGCCTCCACACTATTCCGCCAAGCAGAAGATGGCACCCTCCAAATGACACAAGGATACGATTAAGGATCGCCAACGTGGGCATATGCACAAGGCACAACCAGAAGAAGAAGAAGCCTTCTTGGGGAGGGTAACGAATTCAGATTTCATAGATATAGATCATAGATCACATTGAACACTCTTGCAAGCCACTCTAGATTCTTCCCCTCGATCAACTTTAATATCTCAGCCGGAACTCCATCGGGACCCAATGCCCTTTGATGTTTAGCATTTTTCAGAGCTGCCCGTACTTCTCCTTCTAAGATTGGGGGACCATCTGTTTTATCAATCTTGGGTGGCTCCGTTCTCACGTCATCAAACAGTTGTCCAATGTACTCTTCCCAGGTTTGCTTAATTTCCGACTTCTTTACTAAAAGTCGGCCTTGGTTATCCTTCGTTGGTTAGCTTTGGAACTGTTCTTCTTTCAACTGTTCCCGTCATTTTCCTTACCTTCTTGGGGAGATTGTAGCTATCAAATTTGACTTGGCATCATTCTTCGACTCCTACACATTTTTCCAGTTTCTCTTTCTCCTTAGCTGTTCTTATTTTTGCCCTTATTTCTCTCTGTATGTTCATGTATTCTCTCGTTTTATTTTTAAACAATCTCCTTTTTTCCATCAGTTCCAGGATCTCGTCTGTTATCCAAGATTTTTTCCTCTGTTTGAGAGACTTCCCTGAAGCATTTTATGGTCTTTTTCTACATCTTCATGGTTTTCCTGCTCTTCAGTCTCTATCAAAAGTTCATTCCTTGGCATCTTGTTTGTGGCTGTGTCTTTTAGTCTTCTGAAATCATATCTCTCTATATGTTTCTTCTCTACTCTCTTCAGCCTGGTTCCCATTCTTCCTATTAACGGGTTATGATCTGATTGAGGACGGATTTAGTGTGGAAAGAACCAGAGCTGGAAGCGAAGGAACTTAATGATTTTGAGTCCAATTTTTTCCAAAGTCTTTAAATGGTTATTCCAACACTCTACTTTTACATTTCCTGTTACAAAGCTAATACTTAATATCTAGCGACTGTTTGTAAAGCAATTGATGACGGATTTAGTGTGGAAAGAACCAGAGCTGGAAGCGAATGAACTTAATGTTGGTTTTGCCTTTCTTATTTCAAAGACAATATTTAATATCTAGGAGGACTATTTATAGATCGATTGGTGACAGATTTAGTGCGGAAAGAACCCAAGCTGGAGGCGAAGGAACGTAATGATTTTGAGTCCGATTTTTCCCAAAGTCTTTAAATGGTTATTCCAACATTCTGCTTTTACATTTCCGGTTACAAACTAATAATTAATATCTAGCGATTGTTTATAAATCACGGGATGAGGGATTTAGTGTGGAAAGAACCAGAGCTGGAAGCAAAGGAACTTAATGTTGGTTTTGCCTTTCTTATTCCAAAGACAATATTTAATATCTAGGCGGACTATTTATAGATTGATTGATGACGAATTTAGTGTGGTAGGAACCAGAGCTGGAAGCGAGGGAACTTAATGATTTTAAATCCGATTTTTTCCAAAGTCGTTAAATGGTTATTCCAACATTCTGCTTTTACATTTCCTGTTTCAAAGCTAATACTTAATATCTAGCGACTTTTTATAGATCAATTGATTACGGATTTAGTGTGGAAAGAACCAGAGCTGGAAACGAAGGAACTTAATGGTTTTCCCTTTCCTATTTCAAATACAATATTTAGTACCTAGGGGGGACTATTTATATATCGATTGGTGCCAGATTTAGTGTGGAAAGAACCCCCGAGCTGGTAGCGAAGGAGCTTAATGATTTTGAATCCGATTTGTTTCAAAGTTTTTAAACTGTTATTCCAACATTCTGCTTTTACATTTCCTGTTACAAAGCTAATACTTAAAAACTAGCGACTGTTTATAAATCACTGGATGACGGATTTAGTGTGGAAAGAACCAGAGCTGGAAGGCAAGGAACTTAATAGTTTTGCCTTTCTTATTCCAAAGATAATATTTAATATCTAGGCGGACTATTTATAGATCGATTGATGACGAATTTAGTGTGGAAGGAACCAGCGCTGGAAGCGAAGGAACTTAATGATTTTGAATCCCATTTTTTCCAAAGTCGTTAAATGGTTATTCCAACATTCTGCTTTTACATTTCCTGTTTCAAAGCTAATACTTAATATCTAGCGACTGTTTATAGATCAATTGATTACGGATTAGTGTGGAAAGAACAGAGCTGGAAGCGAAGGAACTTAATGGTTTTACCTTCCTTATTCCAAAGACAATATTTAATATCTAGGCGGACTATTTATAGATCGATTGATGACGAATTTAGTGTGGAAGGAACCAGCGCTGGAAGCGAAGGAACTTAATGATTTTGAATCCCATTTTTTCCCAAAGTCGTTAAATGGTTATTCCAACATTCTGCTTCTACATTTCCTGTTTCAAAGTTAATACTTAATATCTAGCGACTGTTTATATATCAATGGATTACGGATTAGTGTGGGAAGAACCAGAGCTGGAAGCGAAGGATCTTAATGGTTTTGCCTTTCTTATTCCAAAGACAATATTTAATATCTAGGCGGACTATTTATAGATCGATTGATGACGAATTTAGTGTGGAAGGAACCAGCGCTGGGAGCGAAGGAACTTAATGATTTTGAATCCCATTTTTTCCAAAGTCATTAAATGGTTATTCAACATTCTGCTTTTACATTTCCTGTTTCAACGCTAATACTTAATATCTAGCGACTGTTTATAGATCAATTGATTACGGATTTAGTGTGGGAAGAACCAGAGCTGGAAGTGAAGGAACTAATGGTTTTTGCCTTTCTTATTCCAAAGACAATATTTAATATCTAGGCGGACTATTTATAGATCGATTGATCACGAATTTAGTGTGGAAGGAACCAGCGCTGGAAGCGAAGGAACTTAATGATTTTGAATCCCATTTTTTCTAAAGTCGTTAAATGGTTATTCCAACATTCTGCTTTTACATTTCCTGTTTCAAAGCTAATACTTAATATCTAGCGACTGTTTATAGATCAATTGATTACGGATTTAGTGTGGGAAGAACCAGAGCTGGAAACGAAAGAACTTAATGGTTTTCCCTTTCCTATTCAAAGACAATATTTAGTATCTAGGGGGACTATTTATAGATAGATTGATGACGAATTTAGTGTGGAAGGAACCAGCGCTGGAAGCGAAGGAACTTAATGATTTTGAATCCCATTTTTCCAAAGTCGTTTAAATGGTTATTCCAACATTCTGCTTTTACATTTCCTGTTTCAAAGCTAATACTTAATATCTAGCGACTGTTTATAGATCAATTGATTACGGATTTAGTGTGGGAAGAACCAGAGCTGGAAACGAAAGAACTTAATGGTTTTCCCTTTCCTATTTCAAAGACAATATTTAGTATCTAGGGGGACTATTTATATATCGATTGGTAGCAGATTTAGTGTGGAAATATCCCGAGCTGGAAGCAAAAGAACTCGAAAGTTTTTAGTCCGATCTCCCAAGTCTTTAAATAAAAATTCCAACATGCGGCTTTTTCCATTCCAAAGCTAATATTTAATATATATGCACGGGGAATACCAGCGAGTGAAATTCGCACGATTTTAAACACTAGACGGCCAATAAAAGTGAATTTATCTCCGATATCGAGTCCGTGGCTGAAATTCAATATTCGTTGCGATTATCGTGAACGAAATGGCTCAAATTCGTTTGGTGATTTTTGTAAAGTTGACCACAGGGGGCCGCAATTCCAATTTCCACCGTGTTTTCTTCGATCACGCTTCAGCTTCGATTCGGATCGCGTTACGGAAATGTTATGCGATTTCGAAATATCGAAAAATTTTGATTCGAATTATTGGCATGCATCAATGTGGGTGATTGCACAAGACCAGATTATGACTAATTTAAATTACGCTAATGCGTTCGGAGCATTTGTAATTACAGCAGATTCAGTAAAGCATGGAATTTAAGCATCATTAGCCAATAACAATCTCCAGCTCGTTAGTCTAGGTCTGGGCAATGGTCGATTCCTGGTTCTGTTTAGTTAATCCTTGAAAGCTTTCTCTCAATAACGTCAAATTCTCCTGCGAAACCCGTTAAAATTCCACTGTTAACACTTTCTTTGTCCTGGCAAGCATGCGTTTGACTTTTTGCGATCATCGATTGATCCGGTCAATCAATCACATCGATTAATCGACTTTCGGCCGGCAAAAAATGGAAGAGTGATGGAGAGGCGAATCTGCAATGAACGATTGAAGTGGAACTCAATAATAATAACATACAATATTTGCCTTGGGTGGCAAAAAACGCGCCACTCGTCTATTTGAAATCAAATGTACCGTAACTAATAATTTTTTCCAAAGGGGGGTATTGATGGGGAAATTGAACCATAAACGAGGCTACTGATGGGGTTTATAAAAACGCAGTTTAGTTGCTTTGTCTGGTCCTATAACAAGCAGAAGCTGTTTAGATTTGCTTTATTTCAGCCTACTTTCCAAGCACAATTTCTTGGTTTCTTTTCGCAGTGTTTGCAGTGCTGCAAAACACGAAAGTTTCAAGCTGCAACAGAATGCGGTTTTTCATTCAATTTCCCCATTCGAAACATTGTTAAAAGCCCCATAAACTTGCCGGCTAATTGGCGGTGGACCGTTTACAAACTACCATCAAGTGCATAAATCCGCACCGGTCAAAAGGTGAATAATTAACACTCAGACAATCAAAATACCTGCTAGAAAACACGGCCGTATCAAAAGGGGCATTAATTCCATTCTGACATTTCGCTTTGGCTAATACGCCACTGTGGAGTCGTTAGAGTCAAATGAATATCGAATAAATTAGCGGTCGCCGGTTTTGCCTTATTCGGCCGATTGAAAGAAAAAAAAAACGCATAGAAAAAGAAACAATTCGTAGTTTAAGGCACGTTTACGCTAATTATCGGCTCGGTCATTAGACCTGTTACGTAACAATTGGACTAATTAATTGTCTAAGAAATGCGAAGAAAGTTAACATAGATATTTGCCGGGCGAAAGACCGGCCAACAAACGTGACTCGAGTTCATTGGTTGTTTGGTCGCTGTCATTCAACTTCTTTTCGATCAGTTTTGATAGTTTTCAGCTGCTGGGTCTAATTTTTCTTTTTTCTTTTCAGGTAAGTGCTGGAATCCTAGATCTAGGCCTACATTGAATTGAAAGGTATGCTAGAATATTAAATTGCGGTGTTTTTCCCAACTGGAAAGGCATGAAAAGCTCTACTATCGTACTTAAATTGAAAAAAAACTTAATTACTTAATAACTTTAAGGCCCAGTTGCAAAAGTGAAGCTTAAACTTGAGTTAAACTAAACTCGACCAGAACCTAAATTCGAACGAGTTTCCACTGTCCAAACCAAACGCTTCAACATTGAGCGAATCTCGTTCAACCCAAATTTACACTTGAACCTCCCTTGAAGTTGAAAATAATCCTGAGTTCAGTGGAAACCAGGCTTAAGCTTCCGTTGTACAACCGGGCCTAAACTTATTCATATATACTCAAACTTTCGATTGAAAATCTGCAGAAAAAGGCTGAATTTTTCGATTAAACCGAAGCTGATTCTTAAAAACATTTTAGACTTAAAATTCATGTAAGAGTGTTCGATATTAAGTCAAAAATGCTGATTTTAAGCCGATGTTTTCAGTCGCTCAAAACGCGATGAAATGGAAAACTTTACTCTTTAACGGCAAAATTTACATCTGAAGCGAATTTTTTATTGCAATTACTACGGAGAACTCAACTTTTTCAGAAATAATGCGATATTTTGGTTTTAAACTCGCCTTATTCTTGATTCTTGCATCAAGTTTGGGCCAAACTCCCAAAAGACCAGCTTTAAGTTAGATTTTGGGTCTTTAAACCGGAACATTTTATCTAATATTTCCAGTCTCAATAGAATGTAAAGGAAACTTTACCTGTAAACGCTAATTAAAGTTCAGAATGTCAAGTGTGTTAAAGCCTAAACTGTAAACTTGATCCGATATGAACTTTCAGAGCCGCAATCGTAGTCTTAAGTAGGGCGTTTGATGTAAATTTATGTGAAAATGTTGGTTAAACATCGAAATTTTCAGTCAAAATCGAGGAACTTCCACGTGAAACTGCTCAGTCCCGAGTTGAACTTTTTACTCCTAGTCTAACGACAAAACTTCCACTTTTAACTAAACTTTAAGACTGAACAGAACTCAAATGTTCCAGTTCTGAACAAGAAGTTGCGAATTAAAGCTTAAAGATTATTCTTTAAACGCAAACTTCAACAAAAGGCGCCGAAAACAACTTTAAATAGGGACTTTTTGGCAGTAACTTGAAGTTTCTCCCACTTTAAAAAGTCGTTAACTCCGAGATTAACTTTTAACTTCCTGTCTGAACAGGGCTTCAAAATCCAATCCGCTTCCTTTTAAGCTTGAGTTTAAATGTTTTTTTTTTTAATTTCGAGATTTATGGGGGGTGAATCTGCATTTTTACAATTTGCATTCAACATTTAAAGCGAAAACCCAATAATTTAACTTCAAACTCCGACTCTTGCTCAATCTCAATAGAATGTTGCGACTTTAAACTGCAAATTGCGTCATTTGGGCAAAATTTCGAGCTTCTTTTGGGGAGCATAAAATGCGACATTTAGATGCAAATTTCCAGCTTAAAGAGCTGCAATGTCCATTTTCACTTCAAGCAAAACCGTTGTTTTGCTTGAAGTGCGGTATGCTGAAATTATGCTGAAAGTGCGGTATTTGCGGGAACGCAAATAACGTTAATAAAATAAAAAATAATCAAACAAAACATCTTCCTAAATATTAACAAAGAAAAAAACGATTTCACAAATCCAATAAGAGATTTAGACATGTGACAAATTCAAAGAATGCCTATATACACCATCAACAAATGGTCCTTTGCTCGTATTTAAATACCACAAAATATAAAGGCGATTTTTGTCAAAAATTACGCTACCACCAGGCCCAACGTACCTAACTCTAATTCGAACTCCTATGCTACTTTATAAGTTACTTTAAAGCTCCAAATTGTGTTAAAACCAAAAGGTTCGCTTAGTGATAGAAATTTACTTTTTTGGCTATTTGCTTGAAATTAATGTTGTGGTGATTAGTTGATAAAACATGTTTGGAAAAAGTCTCTTTTATTGTCTTTGTCTCAGGTTGGTATCTTTTCCGTGGTCGGGGGTGTTTTTTTGATCGGGGCTTTGGTCAGTGTCGCTCTCCTCCAGTTAGCTCTTGTTGCACTTCTTCTCGTAGATGATGATGATGGCGCAAAGAGTAATCACTTCGGCGCAAATTCCCAAGAACGGCCACAAAGCAGCAAACTTGTCTTTGACTCGGATCATACTGTGACTGACGGCAAACTCGCCCTTGTAGAACCGATTGGTGCCCGTGCAGGAGTACAATCCTCGGTCATTCTTGTTGGCTTTCTCGATGAAAAGCACGCCATTTTCAATGGTATTGCTCGCCTGGTCTTTGTAGTCCTGGATCTGAACGCGATCCGCGTCGTACGAGCCATTGTAATTCGTGCTGTTGATGCTCCAGGAGAGGAGTGGAGGCGGATTTCCCAGTACGCTGCATTCGATACGCAGCTTCTCCTCCTCAATCACATTGATACTGTCGGTCTTGATCTTTACGTCAATGGTAGAGGCCACTCGAATCTGAGCGGTGGACTTCAGTTGGCCGTCGATCAACGCGCCACATGACCAATTGCCAGTATCGTGATAGTCGGCAGAATCAACATTGAGGGTGAATTGAGAGCCGGTCTGGGACGCTTTGTATCGCCCCTTTAAGTTGGATATTTCGCTGAGCAAAACGCCATTTTTCCTCCATTCGACAATGGCGTTTGTTGAAGGCGACCCATCAACAGTCACGTTGCAACTTAAAGCAAAGGACTTCTTTCGGGTGTAAAGAACTGCGCTGTGAGCTAAGTTCTTGTACTCCGTGAAAACCACCGCAAAAACGCTTAAAAACTGCATGATAAGGAGCAGCCCCACTGTGGTTGATGGACAAAATGGAACACACACTGACAGTTCTCAGAATGTACTATCTGTCACAACAGCTCATTGAGTACGACTACAAACCCACCAACCTTTGAACTGAGAGGACAGCAGACAGCAGTACAAAGAGGAATCTAATCAGCAGCAATTAGACGAGCAATTGATAATTACAACCTCAAACCTCAAATTTACGTAATTCGTGAACACCTTTCAAAAACTACTTCGAACAGACAATTTGTACCTGAAAATTTTGGCGCAAAACTGTCAGTTTACTTCTACTCAAATCTGGTTACTTGAACAGAAAACTTCCAGTCTAGAAACGATGGAACAGTCAAAAAACGAATTGTTTGTTCACGAATGCAAAACGAGTCAACTTGAAACGAGAACTTGAAAACTAATGTTTCAAACTTGCACCCGAAAATTTCAAGTTTAAACTTGAACTCAAAACTTGAAATCTCGATTTTAAACTGGAATTTCAGTCTAAAAACCAGTGCGAGTTTCAATTCACCAGTTTTAGCTTCCGTTGCAAGGACTTTCCTAAACGTTGCGGCTTAAAACTGTGTCACTTGCAAGTTTTGACTCAAAAGTCACTATATTTTTGGAATCAAGTCAGAAAAACCTGAGTTTTTGTCTTCTACTTCAAACTAAAAATGTTGCGTTACAAGGAAATGGTTGAAAGTCTTTTAGAATCTCAACATTAAGCGAGCAAATGCCCAACATAATGCATTCTGTGACCCAAAAGTGTCCAGTTTAGACTTGAACTCGCAACTTTACCTCTGAACTTGAGCCAGTAAAACCCAACATGTTGACTCTTGCTTCAATTTATCGTGCGGCTTGGATTTTGGACAAGTTAAGCAAAATTGAAGCTTTTGGTTAGTAAAATTCATAAAAAGCGAGAACTTCCGGAGTGGATTTTAATTGAAGCTCTCGCTTTGAAGCTTCGGAAGATCGACCACTTTGAACCGAAACTTTCAACTGAAAGTCCCGAGTTCAACGTTTGAACTTTCAGTCTAAGCACAAAACTTTCAGTTTGAACTAAACTTTTTGAAAAAATGCTCCAATTTTGAACAAAAAGTTGCGAATTAAAGCCTAAAGTTTATAGTGAAAAGGACAAATTTTACAAACGATAATCGCTCCAGGTTTCAAGAACTTGAAACTCCATCCGAAAACTTTCCATTTACTTGAGTCGCAGAAATTCAACTTTAAATAGGGACTTTCCGGCAAGAACTTAAAGTTTCTTTGAACTTTAAACTAGAACTTTATATTAAAAGAGACTTTCAGTTAAAAATCACTCCGTCCGAGTTGAACTTTTGACTTCCTGTCCGAACACGATTTCAAATTCTAATCTTTCTTTTTTGCAATCTTGCAAATTTTGAGTTTCGAGTTTTACTCACAATTCAAAGCAAAAACCCGACAATTTAACTTTAAACTCCAACTCCAAGAACGATATAATTGGCATTTTTGCAGATTTTTAAGGATTTTGACCTTTCGAAGTTTTAAAATGAGACATTTAGAAACAATCTTCCAGTTAAAAAAGTTGGAATGTTGACTTCCACTAGTGAGAAATTTGGTTGTTAGTCCCTAAAAATATCCACTTTAAACAGAAAATTTGTTCCACCTTTCTTTAGAAAGTAGAAAATGATACTTTCAGCTGTATATCTACATTTATTAAAAGAAAACTTTCTGTCTAAAAACGATGCAAAACTCAATTTCAACACTCTCAACTCACATCGAACTTCGGGCAACAATTTTTGATCAGAACCCGATTTTTTGACTTTTGAGACTTTGAGACTTGAACTCGCAACTTTACCTCTGAACTTGAGCCAGTAAAACCCAAAATGTTGACTCTTGCTTCTATTTATAGTGCGGCTTTTGGACAAGTTAAGCAAAATTGAAGCTTTCGGTTAGTAAAATTCATAAAAAGCGAGAACTTCCGGGGTGGATTTTAACTGAAGCTGTCGCTTTGAAGCTTCGGAAGATGGACCACTTTGAACCGAAACTTTCAACTGAAAGTCCCGAGTTCAACGTTTGAACTTTCAGTCTAAGCACAAAATTTTCACTTTGAACTAAACTTTTTGAAAAAATGTTCTAATTTTGAACAAAAAGTTGCGAATTAAAGCCTAAAGTTTATAGTGAAAAGGACAAATTTTACAAACGATAATCGCCCCAGGTTTCAAGAACTTGAAACTCCATCCGAAAACTTTCCATTTACTTGAGTCGCAGAAATTCAACTTTAAATAGGGACTTTCCGGCAAGAACTTGAAGTTTCTTCCACTTTAAACTAGAACTTTATATTAAAAGAGACTTTCGGATAAAAATCACTCCGTCCGAGTTGAACTTTAGACTTCCTGGCCGCACACGATTTCAAAGTCTAATCTTTCTTTTTTGCAATCTTGCAAATTTTGAATTTCGAGTGAAACTGCAATTTCGCGATTTTTACTCACAATTCAAAGCAAAAACCCGACAATTTAACTTTAAACTCCAACTCCAAGAACGATATAATTGGCATTTTTGCAGATTTTTAAGGATTTTGACCTTTCGAAGGTTTAAAATGAGACATTTAGAAACAAACTTCCAGTTAAAAAAGTTGGAATGTTGACTTCCACTAGTGAGAAATTGGGTTGTTAGTCCCTAAAAATATCCACTTTAAACAGAAAATTTGTTCCACCTTTCTTTAGAAAGTAGAAAATGATACTTTCGGCTCTAAATCTCCATTTATTAAAAGAAAACTTCCAGTCTAAAAACGATGCAAAAGTCAAATTCAACACTTTCAACTCACATCGAACTTCAGACAACAATTTTTGATCAGAACCCAATTTTTTTTAAAAATGGGTACCTCAAAACCTCTGAATGCCCAACTTTAAACGAGAACTTGCGACCCAAATTTTCAAACTTTGACCAAACAATTTCCAGTTTAGACTTGAACTTTCGACTTGAACTCGACGTTTTAAATATCGATTTTACGACATTGCGACTTAAAACTGTTTCCCATGCAAATTTTGACTCAAAAGTCACTATATTTTTTGGAATCAAGTCAGAAAAACCTGAGTTTTTGTCTTCTACTTCAAACTAAAAATGTTGCGTTACAAGGAAATGGTTGAAAGTCTTTTAGAATCTCAACATTAAGCGAGCAAATGCCCAACATAATGCATTCTGTGACCCAAAAGTGTCCAGTTTAGGCTTGAACTCGCAACTTTACCGCTGAACTTGAGCCAGTAAAACACAAAATGTTGACTCTTGCTTCAATTTATCGTGCGGCTTGGATTTTGGACAAGTTAAGCAAAATTGAAGCTTTTGGTTAGTAAAATTCATAAAAAGCGAGAACTTCCGGGGTGGATTTTAACTAAAGCTGTCGCTTTGCAGCTTCGGAAGATCGACCACTTTGAACCGAAACTTTCAACTGAAAGTCCCGAGTTCAACGTTTGAACTTTCAGTCTAAGCACAAAACTTTCAGTTTGAACTAAACTTTTTGAAAAAATGTTCCAATTTTGAACAAAAAGTTGCGAATTAAAGCCTAAAGTTTATAGTGAAAACGGCAAATTTTTCAAACGAAAATCGCCCCAGGTTTCAAAAACATGAAACTCCATCCTAAAACTTTCCATTTACATGAGGCATGCAACTTTAAATAGGGACTTTCCGGTAAGAACTTGAAGTTTCTTCCACTTTAAACTAGAACTTTATATTAAAAGAGACTTTCAGATAAAGATCACTCCGTCCGAGGTGAACTTTTGACTTCCTGTCCGAACACGATTTCAAATTCTAATCTTTCTTTTTCTGCAATCTTGCAAATTTTGAGTTTCGAGTGAAACTGCAATTTCGCGATTTTTACTCACAATTCAAAGCAAAAACCCGACAATTTAACTTTAAACTCCAACTCCAAGAACGATATAATTGGCATTTTTGCAGATTTTTAAGGATTTTGACCTTTCGAAGGTTTAAAATGAGACATTTAGAAACAAACTTCCAGTTAAAAAAGTTGGAATGTTGACTTCCACTAGTGAGAAATTGGGTTGTTAGTCCCTAAAAATATCCACTTTAAACAGAAAATTTGTTCCACCTTTCTTTAGAAAGTAGAAAATGATACTTTCGGCTCTAAATCTCCATTTATTAAAAGAAAACTTCCAGTCTAAAAACGATGCAAAAGTCAAATTCAACACTTTCAACTCACATCGAACTTCAGACAACAATTTTTGATCAGAACCCAATTTTTTTTAAAAATGGGTACCTCAAAACCTCTGAATGCCCAACTTTAAACGAGAACTTGCGACCCAAATTTTCAAACTTTGACCAAACAATTTCCAGTTTAGACTTGAACTTTCGACTTGAACTCGACGTTTTAAATATCGATTTTACGACATTGCGACTTAAAACTGTTTCCCATGCAAATTTTGACTCAAAAGTCACTATATTTTTTGGAATCAAGTCAGAAAAACCTGAGTTTTTGTCTTCTACTTCAAACTAAAAATGTTGCGTTACAAGGAAATGGTTGAAAGTCTTTTAGAATCTCAACATTAAGCGAGCAAATGCCCAACATAATGCATTCTGTGACCCAAAAAGTGTCCAGTTTAGGCTTGAACTCGCAACTTTAACGCTGAACTTGAGCCAGTAAAACCCAAAATGTTGACGCTTGCTTCAATATATAGTGCGGCTTTTGGACAAGTTAAGCAAAATTGAAGCTTTTGGTTAGTAAAACTCTTAAGAAGCGAGAACTTCCTGGGTGGATTTTAAGCTTCAAAGCAGCAGCTTCAGAGCTTCGGAAGATGGACCACTTTGAATCGAAACTTTCAACTGAAAGTCCCGAGTTCAACGTTTGAACTTTCAGTCTAAGCACAAAATTTTCACTTTGAACTAAACTTTTTGAAAAAATGTTCCAATTTTGAACAAAAAGTTGCGAATTAAAGCCTAAAGTTTATAGTGAAAACGGCAAATTTTTCAAACGAAAATCGCCCCAGGTTTCAAAAACATGAAGCTCCATCCTAAAACTTTCCATTTACATGAGGCATGCAACTTTAAATAGGGACTTTCCGGTAAGAACTTGAAGTTTCTTCCACTTTAAACTAGAACTTTATATTAAAAGAGACTTTCGGATAAAAATCACTCCGTCCGAGTTGAACTTTAGACTTCCTGCCCGCACACGATTTCAAAGTCTAATCTTTCTTTTTTGCAATCTTGCAAATTTTGAATTTCGAGTGAAACTGCAATTTCGCGATTTTTACTCACAATTCAAAGCAAAAACCCGACAATTTAATTTTAAACTCCAACTCCAAGAACGATATAATTGGCATTTTTACAGATTTTGAAGGATTTTGACCTTTCGAAGGTTTAAAATGAGACATTTAGAAACAAACTTCCAGTTAAAAAAGTTGGAATGTTGACTTCCACTAGTGAGAAATTTGGTTGTTAGTCCCTAAAAATATCCACTTTAAACAGAAAATTTGTACCACCTTTCTTTAGAAAGTAGAAAATGATACTTTAGAAAGTAGAAATGACCAACTTTAAACGAGAACTTGAGACCCAAATTTTCAAAGTTTGTCCTAACAATTTCCAGGTTAGACTTGAACTCTCGACTTGAACTCGAAGCTTTAAATGTCGATTTTACGACATGGCGATTTAAAACTATTTCACATGCAAATTTTGACTCAAAACTCAAAATATTTGGTCAGAGAAAGCAAAACTTGAGTTCAAATGTACCAAGCAATTGCCCAAAATTGAAGCATTTGGCTACTAAAGTTCCTAAAAACCGAGAACTTTGGAAGCATATTTTTCTTGAAGCTGTCGATTTGGATGGAGCTTCTGAAGATCAACTGGTCGCTCGGACATTGACCAGCAAGCAAATGCTTGATTCGTGATTATCCTCGATTCCTTTTCTTGATTAATTCGTTTCTGTTCTGTGAAAATCGTTTAGCAATTTTGAAAAACGTTTCGGTTTTTATCCGAAAGCCACCATAGCAAAGCAGTTCCACGAACAGTTATTGAAACGATTGCTGACACTTGCACCAACAAAGAGACTCTTTCGTTCTTTCGTGGCAGCAGACAAAGTGCTTAAACAATAATGGCCTATTGCAAAACGTTTCGTGATCAAATGGGGTCGACTATGAGAAATCGAACAAATGCGAATCGGCAAAAATGCGCTCAGATCATGGCCACCTACACAGCAATCACGAGCACACTAGATCGGCATTTTCAGGTCGGTTTAAGCCACGCAGTCTACACGTTTTTCATTCGTCAGTTAGATAACGAAATTGGGCAATCCCACTTAATTAAGATAGCTTTGGCTCGGCTATTTGGATCAATTATATTGTGGTTGCCTAATTGGCCTTGCTCAGAATCTGCGCCAACAACCAGCCGGCTCAGAATCCACATATTAAGACGCGTGCTGTCAATATTTGATACGTTCAACCAACTAGATTCGGATCGATTACGCATTGTCTCGTTTAGTGGACTTGGCCCAAATCGATTGATTATCAGTCAAGGGCGATCGCAATTTATTGCTGAACGCATGTATCCCAGGAATGGAAAAAAAAACATGGTTTAATTGATTTTCTTAAAACAATCAGCTCGAATTTTCTTGGACTTGTGAACCGACGCTTTTCATTTTTTTCTCTGAATAATGAACAGCACTTCGTCCGCAGTGCCCGATACTAATCAAGGTTTGCTGTCTAATTAAGCGTTGATGTCTTCGCGAATTCAACGCCAGATTGACTAGGAAACCCTGGCTAAGTGCGCTCATCAGCTGCGGATTAATCAATTTTTAAAAAACTGATTTCTCGAAAACGACCCTAGGCAGGCACATGCTTGATACGCCACTGAATAGAGCAGGATTGCCTCCTTTCCACATGCAAAAATGTTCAAGGCAATCCGTATGTTACCGGAATCGTGGGAGAGATCTACCTGCGACCAACCACTTTCATTTCATTTTCACTTCTCTCTACTTGGCCTAAAAACTTCAAAGCAATGGAAGTTCCCATGGGGTTTTGCCAACTTTTTGCAAATAAAAGTGCATAGGTGGACGCAAAAGACACATTATAGAGGGTTGATATTCAAAAATGTCTTCTTCGGTGAAAAAAATGCCCCAACCTCCTGGCACATGGAATTTAAATAATTCATTTTTCGGACAGGAGACACGCCGCACTGGTGCCACCTCTAAATAGCACGCAATTTGTTCTGTTAGTGCGAAAAAATCTTCAACAATTGCAGATTTCATGGAAGTTTGCTAATTTTTTAAAACCAGGAGTGCATAGGTGGGTAAAATGACCCAAAGTTCAGCAGATTGATGTTCAAAAAATTATGCTGTGGAACCGGGACAAAACAGAGGGAATAGAGCACAAGTAGAGCAAAATGTTGCTCTGCTTGTGCTCAGTCGGTGGAATGCCCCAAATCATAGCAGATTAATTTTCAAAAACGCCTACTCTGGACACAAAACACAATAGAGATAGAGCGATGCTTGTTTTAGGTTTGAGCAGAGCGTACTTTCTTCTATTTGTGCTGGAAAATTGGTGTCCATTGCAGTTTTCGTTGAGTTTTGACGATTTTTTACAAGTATGATTGCATAAGCGCCAAAAATGGCCTGAGCATCAAAGCAAATTGATTTGCAAAAATTAATTTTTCCGCAACAAGACTAAACAGAGCGATGTTTGTTACACCGCTGGAAAGAGCACACTTTCCTCTGCTAGAGCTGAAAAACCCACGGCAATGGCGCTTGTTATTGATTTTTGACAAATAGAAGTGCCTAAAATCACAGCAGATCCAACGTTTGATGCATTACGAATCCTGTTTTATTTGGAGCTAAGGCCGTAACTCCTGCACATAGCTCGTCTCATGTGCAATGATAGACGTGTCGTCCGCATGCTGACATACAGCCGCAGATGAAAGTTTGCTCGAATTTCTGTTGTTTTCACGTGCATCAAGAACGGTTTTGGAGTACCGAAATGACCATTTTTGGAAAACTGAGCTTCGAGAATTAATTTTTCGAAAACGAACAAGGCTAGAAAAGCTTTTAGTGCGCCCCTGAATAGAGGAGCCGATTCTCCTTTATGGGTGACAAAAGGTTCATTGCAATCCGGGATTTGGCAAATTTTGAAGCCAATTTTTATACTCCTGGGTAGTTGAGACGCTCTTAAAGACACTATTGAGCAATCTGGAACACTAAGGAACATGCTTGATACGCCACTGAATAGAGCAGACTTTTATTTCCCCACACGAAAATGTTCAAAGCAATCCGTGCTTTAGCGGATTTTTGGGAAATTTTTA
Source organism: Dendroctonus valens (assembly GCA_024550625.1). Taxonomy (NCBI): domain Eukaryota; kingdom Metazoa; phylum Arthropoda; class Insecta; order Coleoptera; family Curculionidae; genus Dendroctonus; species Dendroctonus valens. The sequence continues at coordinate 1,382,301 of JAJTJO010000325.1, read as the reverse complement.
TACAGGTGAGTGGTTGAGGCGCTGTTAATGACCCGATTTGAAAAACTGATTTTCAAAAATGAATTTCTCGAAAACGAGCCCAGTCAGAAACATGCTTGATACGCCACTGAATAGAGCAGCCTTTTCTCTCCACATACGAAATTGTTCAAAACAATCCGTGTTTTAGCAGATTTTTGGAGAATTTTTATACACGTGAGTGGTTGCGAGGCTGTTAATGACCCAATTTGAAAAACTGAGTTTCAACAAATAATTTTTGGAAAAGGAGCACTGCTAGAAAAACTCTTAGTGCGCCCCTGAATCGAGGAGCCGATTATCCTTTATAGGTGACAAAACTTTCATTTGCAATCCGGGATTTGGCAAACTTGAAGCCAATTTTTATGCACCTGGGTAGTTGAGACGCTCTCAAAGACACCTTTGAGCAATCAGATTTTCAACAATTAATTTCTCGAAAACGAACTGAGAAACATGCTTGATACGCCACTGAATAGATCCGGCTTTTCTTTCCACATGCGAAAATGTTCAAAGCAATCCGGGGTTTAACGGATTTTTAGGGAATTTTTATCCACTTGAGTGACCCTATTTGAAAAACTGAGTTTCAAGAATAAATTTTTAGAAAACGAGTACGGCCAGAAAAACTTTTAGTACGCCCCTGAATAGAGCAGCCGATTTTACTTTATAGGTGACAAAACGTTCGTTGCAATCCGGGATTTGGCAAATTTGAAGCCAATTTTTATGCACCTGGGTAGTTGAGACGCTCTCAAAGACACTTTTGAGCAATCAGGTTTTCAACAATTAATTTCTTGAAAACGAGCCCAGTCCGAAACATGCTTGAAACGCCACTGAATAGAGCCGGATTTTCTTTCCACATGCGAATGTGTTCAAAACAATCCGTGTTTTAGCAGATTTTTGGGGAATTTTTATACACGTGAGCGGTTGCGAGGCTGTTAATGACCCTATTTGAAAAACTGAGTTTCAACAATTAATTTTTCGAAAACGAGCCCTGCTATAAAAACTCTTAGTGCGCCTCTGAATAGAGGAGCCGATTGTCCTTTATAGGTGACAAAACTTTCATTTGCAGACCGGGATTTGGCAAATTTGTTGCCAATTTTTATACACCTGGATAGTTGAGACGCTCTTGAAGACACTTTTGGGCAATCTGATTTTCAACAATTAATTTCTCGATAACGAACTGAGAAACATGCTTGATACGCCACTGAATAGAGCCGGCTTTTTTTCCACATGCGAAAATGTTCAAGGCAATCCGGAGTTTAACGGATTTTTGGGGAATTTTTATACACTTGAGTGACCCTATTTGAAAAACAGAGTTTCAATAATACATTTTTCGAAAACGAGCACTGCTACAAAAATTCTTAGTACGCTCCCGAATAGAGGAGCAGATTGTACTTTATAGGTGACAAAACGTTCTTTGCAATCCGGGATTTGGCAAATTTGAAGCCAATTTTTATGCACCTGGGTAGTTGAGACGCTCTCAAAGACACGTTCGAGCAATCAGGTTTTCAACAATTAATTTCTTGAAAACGAGCCCAGTCCGAAACATGCTTGAAACGCCACTGAATAGAGCCGGATTTTCTTTTCACATGCGAAGATGTTCAAAGCAATCCGGGGTTAACGGATTTTTGGGGAATTTTTATACACGTGTGTGGCCCTATTTGAAAAACAGAATTTCAATAATAATTTTTTCGAAAACGAGCACTTCTAGAAAAATTCTTAGTACGCTCCTGAATAGAGGAGCTGATTGTATTTCATAGCTGACAAAACGCGGTGCAATCCGGGATTCGGCAAAATTTTAGCTAATTTTTATACACCTGGGGAGTTAAGACGCTCTTTAAGACACTCTTGGGCAATCTGATTTTCAAAAATTAATTTCTCGAAAACGAGCCCAGTCCGAAACATGCTTGAAACGCCACTGAAGAGAGCAGGCTTTTCTTTCCACATACGAAAATGTTCAAAGCAATCCGTGCATTAACGAATTTTTGGGAAATTTTCATATACGTGAGTTAGTGATTTCATACACGTGGTTGAGCCGCTGTTATTGATCCAATTTGAAAAACCCAGTTTCAAGAATTAATTTTTCCAAAACGAGCACTGCGAGAAAAAATCTTAGTGCGCCCCTGAATAGAGGAGCCGATTCCAAATAATCCGTGGACAAGAAGTGCAAAAACGATGAATTCTTGAAGAAAAATCGCAGAAACTTCGCATAGAAAGAACTAAAATGGTGGTTTTTTCGATAATTTGCCAAGTAATAGTGGCCGCTCCTTTACCTTGTAAAATGTTGACGGTCTCCGCCCCTGAATCAGTGACGTGCCTGGCCAGGACTGTGAGCACACAATGAAACCATTATCCTTTCCATAATTGCGTTCATCGTGTGATTGTCAATTGTCGCTGGCTGCAGGCACACTTTTCGAAATAATCGTGATTTGGCGATGTAAAATTGCAAAATTGGCCATCCGACGGGTCAATCACGGTCATTTAACACCTCTGCACGTGTCAGCGGAAGAGCATTGTTTCTTGTTGTAATGACAAGGAAACAATCTTGTTTGCGAGCCGCTTTTCTCTAGCTTGCAGCGTCTTATTTCGTGAAAATGCAATGATGTACTTCGGATGTACTTTGGACATCCTGGCAATGTAATTAGACGACGATGGTGGAGCTTGTTTAATTGAATTTTCCATTAGCAACATTAACATTAAGCATCATCATTTGTCTCGAAGAAGTAGGCTCGGCAAAAGGACAAATGCGTCGTAGCCGATGATAAATAAGAGTGTGAAATGGTTTTCAGATCCGTCTTGGAGGAGAAATTTAATGATTGTTATAAGCTCCTGATTTAGCGCTTCAAAGTGGAAAATTACAGTCCAGACTATTTCCTATTAGTGGACTGCCAAGGGACATTTACAAGCAGTTTTCTTTCGTCAATTTGGGTTACACACACACACACACACACTCGCTTGGTTGGCACTAAGGAAAGTTGACTGAACCTGGCAGCGTCTCTTTAGCTGATTAATGTGTTCTGAAATCAGTTACAAACTGATGTCGGATAACTGATTTTCAAGTAGCAGCTGTTTCAATTTCGCTACACAGAAAAAACTGGCGGTCTTAAACCGACCCAACGATTATGCTTATGGAATGGGCCATTAAGCGGCGAAAAAACAGCATTTAAGTGCCGCCTCGAAAAATTGGCCCGATGTGGAACCAAACCCGACGTTTTCGCACTTTAAATCTATCAAAGATCGCTCGTTAACATCGGATTTTCGATGGTTTATGGTCACCAGTTTGGAATTTTAATTTCGGCCCGCGTTTTAATGTCGTTTAAGAACATTGGGATCAACTGGAGAGAACCGTGTTGGCCTGTTATCGGGTTCTAACAGTTCATTGGCAAGTCGATGTACAAACGCAAATCGCGCGATCTTGGTTGAAGCGAGCCAGGAAGATAAGTAATAAGAAACACGTGTCCGATAAAGAAAATGGAGAAATGCGAGCGATATCGATGCAAATATCGACGAAGGATGATAAATCTTTTCCTGCGTGTGATACTTGCGTACGTCTTGTTCAGAGCCCAACAACGATAAGATCAAATTGTAGCATTAACCGCGGAAAAATCCATCGAGATTTTATCGACGATTCAGTAGTCCTCGCTGGATTACAACACTCGAAAGATTTATCTTATGTTTCTCGGATTGTAATTACTTATGTGTTTTTCTGCTTCCTAGGAGCGCGCGCTATCTTTTATTGATATAATGCAGGCAAGAACTGTCTGATTACCTTATAAGGTCCAGCTTTTCCACTCTCTTTTCACCTAAACAGTTTTTCGATTCAGTGAAGGTTTGTGCTTGTCAAGCCCAGCCAAAGAACGACGAAACTCTGCTTTCTTCTTACTTTATCAACCTGATTTCTAAAGGAAGTTCAGGAACGCTCAAAACATCCCCCAGTTCCCAAATGGTGTTAATGAAACGCCTTTCAGTTACAGCCAAAAGTACCCAGGTCAATATACCTCTTCGGGCGCTTCTGGAAGATGCTAAACCATCTTAGTTTCACCTCGGTTGAGCCATTCTTTAACCAATTTTAACAGCCAAATTTAGTTCTCCCGCAAGTGTATTCAAAGTGTCCTAAGCACGCTTGGAATTTTAATCCTTTATAGCTAGGAAAGCTTTAATTTTGAGGAGACATGAAACCAGTATCTGTTTCATCTGTGGCTTTGCCAATTTTCACCCGATTTAAACAGTTCAACAGCCATTTTATGGAGGTTTAAATTCGCTCCAACATACAGTTGCAAGCTCGGAAATAGCTGGCTGCTCATTGTATTCCCAGAAGATGTTAAACCAAGTCAAAACACATTTTGCAGGGAATTCTACTCTCTCCAAAAAACGGTTGCAAGTGCAGACTTTGCTTGATTATCGTGGGTCCCCAGATGATGTTAAACCAAGACTCTAGAGCTTTGCTATTTGTCAGCCGATTTCAACAGTTCAAGAGCCATTTTTTAGAGACATCAATATTTTAGCAAAAACAACTACAAGTTCACTACCTGCGGCTTTTTTGTTGGAATCCCAGAAGATGTTAAGTGAAGACTATCTTTCATTCTTTTATAACTCCGCAATTTTTTAACCGATTTAATCGGTTCAGAACGCAATTTCCAGAGGATTCATTCTTCTCCGAAAAACGGTGGCTAGAGCACACTATGCATGCTTCTCACAGGATACAGAGGTGATGTTAAACCACGCCTTTGTAGCTTTGCCATTTTTCAATCGATTTAAACAGTTTAAGTGTTGTTTTGTTGGAAATTCAATCCTCTTCAGACAAGAGTTGCCAGTCCACAGCTAGGGTGCTTCTCCTGGGATTCCCAGAAGATGTTAAGCAGAGTCGATATCTGTTTTCTCTGTAGCTTTGCCATTTTTCAACCGATTTAAACACTTTAACTGTTACTTTGTTGGAAATTAAATTCTCTTCAGACAAAAGTTGTCAGTCCACAGGTAGTGTGTTTCTCCTGGGATTCCCAGAAGATGTTAAGCCGAGTCGATATCGGTTTCCTCTGTAGCTTTGCCATTTTTCAACCGATTTAAACAGTTTAAGTGTTATTTTGTTGAAATTCAATCCTCTTCACACAGCAGTTGCCAGTCCACAAATATTGTGCTGCTCATGGGATTCTCAGAAGATGTTAAGCAGAGTCGATATCTGTTTCCCCTGTAGCTTTACCATTTTTCAACCGATTTAAACAGTTTAAGTGTTATTTTGTTGGAAATTCCATACTCTTCACACAGCAGTTGCCAGTACACAAACTGTGTGCTTCTGCTGGGATTCCCAGAATATGTTAAGCATGGTCGATATCTGTTTCCTCGGTAGCGTTGCCATTTTTCAGCCGATTTAAACACTTTAAGTGTTATTTTGTTGGAAATTCAATCCTCTTCAGATAAGAGTTGCCAGTCCACAGCTAGTGTGCTTCTCTTGGGATTCCCAGAAGATGTTAACCAGAGTCGATATCTGTTTCCTCTGTAGCTTTGCCATTTTTCAACCGATTTAAACTCTTTAAGTGTTATTTTGTTGGAAATTCAATGCTCTTCAGACAAGAGTTGCCAGTACACAGCTAGTGTGCTTCTCCTGGGATTCCCAGAAGATGTTAAGCAGAGTCGATATCTGTTTCTTCTGTAGCTTTGCCATTTTTCAACCGATTTAAACTCTTTAAGTGTTATTTTGTTGGAAATTCAATCCTCTTCAGACAAGAGTTGCCAGTCCACAGTTAGTGTGTTTCTCCTGGATTCCCAGAAGATGTTAAACAGAATCAATATCTGTTTCCTCTGGAGCTTTGCCATTTTTCAACGGATTTAAACAGTTTAAGTGTTATTTTGTTGGAAATTCAATCCTCTTCAGATAAGAGTTTCCAGTCCACAGCTAGTGTTCTTCTCCTGGGATTTCCAGAAGATGTTAAGCAGAGTCGATATCTGTTTCCTCTGTAGCTTTGCCTTTTTCAACCGATTTAAACAGTTTAAGTGTTATTTTGCTGGAAATTCCATCCTCTTCACACAGCATTTGCCAGTTCATAAATAGTGTGCTTTTCATGTGATTCCCAGAAGATGTTAAGCAGAGTCGATATCTGTTTCCTCTGGAGCTTTGCCATTTTCAACCGATTTAAACAGTTTAAATGTTATTTTGTTGGAAATTCAATCCTCTTCAGATAGAAGTTTACAGTCCACAGCTAGTGTGCTTCTCCTGTAATTCCCAGAAGATGTTAAGCAGAGTCGATATCTGTTTCCTCTGTAGCTTTGCGATTTTTCAACCGATTTAAACAGTTTAAGTGTTATTTTGATGGAAATTACATCCTCTTCAGACGAAAGTTGCCAGTCCACAGCTAGTGTGCTTCTCCTGGGATTCCCAGAAGATGTTAAGCAGACTCGATATCTGTTTCTTCTGTAGCTTTGCCATTTTTCAACCGATTTAAACTCTTTAAGTGTTATTTTGTTGGAAATTCAATCCTCTTCAGACAAGAGTTGCCAGTCCACAATCAGTGTGCTTCTCTTGGGATTCCCAGAAGATGTTAAGCAGAATCAATATCTGTTTCCTCTGGAGCTTTGCTTTTTTCAACGGATTTAAACAGTCTAAGTGTTATTTTGTTGGAAATTCAATCCTCTTCAGATAAGAGTTTCCAGTCCACAGCTAGTGTTCTTCTCCTGGGATTTCCAGAAGGTGTTAAGCAGAGTCGATATCTGTTTCCTCTGTAGCTTTGCCTTTTTCAACCGATTTAAACAGTTTAAGTGTTATTTTGCTGGCAATTCCATCCTCTTCACACAGCATTTGCCAGTTCATAAATAGTGTGCTTTTCATGTGATTCCCAGAAGATGTTAAGCAGAGACGATATCTGTTTCCTCTGGAGCTTTGCTATTTTCAACCGATTTAAACAGTTTAAATGTTATTTTGTTGGAAATTCAATCCTCTTCAGATAGAAGTTTACAGTCCACAGCTAGTGTGCTTCTCCTGTAATTCCCAGAAGATGTTAAGCAGAGTCGATATCTGTTTCCTCTGTAGCTTTGCGATTTTTCAACCGATTTAAACAGTTTAAGTGTTATTTTGATGGAAATTACATCCTCTTCAGACGAAAGTTGCCAGTCCACAGCTAGTGTGCTTCTCATGGGATTCCCAGAAGATGTTAAACAGAGTCGATATCTGTTTCCTCTGTAGCTTTGCCATTTTTCAACCGATTTAAACAGTTTCAATGTTATTTTGTTGGAAATTTCATACTCTTCACACAGCAGTTGCCAGTCCACAAACAGTGTGCTTCTCCTGGGATTCCCAGAAGATGTTAAGCAGAGTCGATATCTGTTTCTTCTGTAGCTTTGCCATTTTTCAACCGATTTAAACAGTTTAAGTGTTATTTTGTTGGAAATTCAATCCCTTTCAGACAACAGTTGCCAGTCCACAGCTAGTGTGCTTCTCCTGGGATTCTCAGAAGATGTTAAGCAGAGTCGATATCTGTTTCTTCTGTAGCTTTGCCATTTTCAACCGATTTAAACAGTTTAAGTGTTATTTTGTTGGAAATTCCACACTCTTGACACAGCAGTTGCCAATCCACAAACAGTGTGCTTCTCCTGGGATTCCCAGAAGATGTTAAGCAGATTCGATATCGGTTTCCTCTATAACTTGGCCATTTTTCAACCGATTTCAACAGTTTAACAGCCAATTTGCAAGGCATTCAATCCTCTCCTTCAAACACCTCCCCGTACACAAACGACATGATTTTTCAGCACATTAACCAGTGAAAATCAGACAATTGTCGAAAATAGAACGAGCTTTCATCACCATATAAAGCGCAAAGTGCAATTGCATTTTGAAAAGCCTCCGATGACTTGAAAAGTCCTCTTTTGTTAACAAGGCCCCGTTGCAAGCCAGTCAAATCGATCGATGCGCCTGTTAAAATAAACATTTGCCAATCAAGTGAAGAAATCCGACCCAAAGAACAAACAATGGCCGAAGCGACACAGGTGCAAAAGACGAAATAAAAAAATCTTTGCCGCACGGGTTCCACGAGTAGTTAATAGAAGCCTAACCAAACAGTGAAGTCTTCTGTCGGCCAATATTGACCGACGTTCGGATTTGGTAGTTCCGAAAACCTAAATATTTGCTCGGCTAAGAGAAATACGGCAGCAATTAGCGAAGGGTCCAAGCAAGCAAACCGGCCGATTCCTCCTGATTGATGAACGGGGAGTGACATAATGAAGAGGCAATTAGCCGGAACAATTCTAACAGCTTCCACCACCCAAATTACTGCGAGGAAAAAGCCTGTCCGATGTCAATCATCATCGTTCAACCAAATAGGAAATCTCGCCACAAATCGATCTTCCTTCGAAGGAATATTTATGCCACGGTCTTTCTGTCTACACGGGTTCGTGACTGGCTGCTCGAATTGCGCAATTAGTGACTGACTTCTCCAGTTTGGGTCCGTCTGGTATCTAACTCAGGTTACTGAACGATTTACTCGAGTTTACTGTTTCAATTTATCGCACAATTTTTTTCCTTTTGCGCTGATACAATTTCACTTTTTCGCGTCGCACTTGATGGGAATTCACTTGCAACTGAAACTGGTCGGAGACGAGAATTTCTTCCTGACGTCCGAGAAACTCTTCAGTTTTTCAGTCACCCAAATGTTGTGTGAAACTCCAAAAAACTTAGAAACCAAAGAGAAAATCGGGCAACTTTGTTGAAGCAGCAGAAACTGGGAAGGAACTGGCCTACAGGAAGAAGTTATGTGGCATTGAAGCCTAAAAGCCAACCTGCAGCTGGAGAATGAAATTATAATTAAAACACACGCGGAAAAGATAAGAAACATCGTCAAAGGCACATAAATGTGGGGCTACATGGTCGTAATATTGCATTATTTATGACGAGTGGTAAGTTACAGATGCTGTTAAGGATGGCACTGTGGGTTTGTTCGCTTTAATTGGCGCAGTAAGTTGAAAATTTTCATTTCTGCATAGCTCGATTGCCGGACCCCATAAAAGCCCCATGCGCCCAACGAATTACCACTAAAGATAACTAGAAGCAAATCGCTTTATTTGAAATTTAACGTCAATTGCATTCGACCCGATTCGGATCATTTTATGTCTGTTTTATCAGCCACTCTAACCTTCGCGGAGCTGCACTGAATTTTACGAGCTTTCAGTCCACTAATATGCTCCTCAGCGAAGTCATTTGCGAAAAATCCACAAATAGGCCTTTCCTAGCTTACAGTCCGAAGACGATCATTAATAATGATCTCAATAAGGCATTTCCCTTCGTCATTGAGATTAAAGATCCGATGCTGAAGCTGCACCTGTACCTACCATTATGGTGATTTTTACATTGTTTTGCTTAGTTGGGTCACTATTGTCTTCGGAACGGTAAATTAAATATTTCCGCGTGCCCGTATATTCATATAAGGCACTTAGATTGGTTGATTGAGTTTATTGTAATCCACACCTTGCAGTTTTGGTCACAATTTCAACCTATTTTCGTTTTTCCGGCAGTTAATTAGGAGGGAATTCTCTAGGGGCTTTTCTTTGCGATGTTAGGAGCGGCCCGATGTGCAATTCTGGTCGATTTCATTGCGTCCTGATTGGCACCCTGATGGACGATATTGATCTCAATTTGCCTGGTTGGAAGAGGGCAGGTTCGCACTCAATCCAAGATTAGTTTCCAGGTGTTAACTAGGATGGAAATCTACGCGCTTCTCTTGTTTGATGAACAATGAATGGGGACGTTGAAGATGCTCGCTTATGCGACCGAAATCACGCAGATTCTTTGCCCCGTGAGGAACGCTTTATACAACAATCAATAGAAGACACCTCACTTTATCTGCCCTAAATGTTGCGACTTTATGACGAAGCTTTTGGAGTTTTGGCGAACTTTTGAAACCGACCTGAAATTACCGGGAGTTTATTTTGCGTTAAAAGACACTTTCGAAAAAGGTGATGCAAAAATTGGAAAAAATTGAGATATGCTTTATATAGCAATCAATAGAAAACACTTCACTTTTTCTGCCCTGAAAGATCCGAATTCATAAAAAAGTTTTTAGAGTTTTCGCGAATTTTTGATATTCACTTCTTTTACGTTACAAGACATTTTCGAAAATGGTTATGCAAAAACTGGAACAAAGAAATAATTGATTTCACCAGTAGTCAGTAGAAGACACTTCATTTTGTATGCCTTGAAACTTGCCAATTCATAAAAAAGTTTTTGGAGTTTTCGCGAATTTTTTAAATCGTCTTGGAACTACCGGCAGTCTCTTTTACAATAAGAGACACTTTCAAAAAATTGGTATACTCAAACTGAACTGAACAAAGAAATGCTTTATGCAGCCATCAAATGAACTCACTTTACTTTATTTGCCCTGAAAGTTCCAAATTCATGGCCTAGTTTTTAGAGTTTTCGCAAATTTTTGATATTCCCTTCTTTTACGTTACAAGACATTTTCGGAAATGGTTATTCAAAAACTGGAACAAAGAAATAATTGCTTTGACCAGTAGTCAATAGAAGACACTTCACTTTATATGCCCTGATAGTTTCAAATTCATAAAGTTATTTTTCAAGTTTTGGGAAACTTTTGACATCGACTTGTGGTCTTTTTTACGTTGAGAGACACATTCATAAAATTGTTATGCAAGAACTGGACTAAAGACATAAAAAATGTATACTGGGATCAAAAGAGCATATGTCAGTTTATATGTTCTGAAAGTTTCAAATTCATAACGTAATTTTTCGTGTTTTGGCGAATTTTCGAAATCGACTAGCTATTGATCGCTGTAAAGGACAGCTTTACTTTACAGAACTTTATATACTCGGAAACTTACAATTTCACTACGTAGTTTCGAAAGTGTGTAGAAAGTTGTAAACGAAAAAACATAAAAAGCGTCATTTACCGCTCTATCCAGTGGTGTAAAATGAGAAGTTCTTCAATCGGTTGCTGAAAAATGAGGAAAAAGGTGGCACAAAACATGACATTTTGGCCTAGCCTCACACCTAAAAGTGTGATATTAACATGGGGTTTTTTACATAAAAACTGCTACTGTATTCTCACTCACGTTTCCCTCATTAAATCAGGCTTCCAATTCTTTATCCACCGGCAGAAGAAAGGGCCTCTGTGGATCAAATGTTTGAGTCGATTTTGCAATGACAAAAAACCGGGCAAATCTTCTTACGCTTTTCTGGAAATTTCGTGAAACCTGCCAAAATTTCCCATTCGATGCTTCATCTACTAAAAGTAGGAATTAGTGCTCTGTTAGTTCGTGAGAAATGAGCAAAAAATGACGCAAAACATGACTTTTTTGGCCTAATCTCACACCGGAATGTGTGATTTTCAGTATGTGTTTTTGAAGTGAAAATCGTTCATCGTGCCATCGTTCTCTCACTGGCTGTCCTATGACTAAATCGGGCTTCTAATTCTCTATTTAATGATAGGAAAACGGGGAAAATGCAAAAATGTTTTGAAATCTTGACTTTTTTGGGGAAAACTGCCCGCATTTCCCGAGAAATGCTCTCTCCAGTGGAACAGAAACGAGCGCTGTTCCTCAATCAGTCCAGCTCACAGAACATACAACATAGAATTCTTCAACAGAAGGATCAAGGAAAATTGATTATGATTACAGGCGAATTATAACTTTTTTGGGGAAAACTGCCCGCATTTCCCGAAAAATGCTCTCTCCAGTGGAACAGAAGCGAGCGCTGTTCCTCAATCAGTCCAGCTCACAGATCATACAACATAGAATTCTTCAACAGAACGATCAAGGAAAATTGATTATGATTACAGGCGAATTATTACTTTTTTTGGGGAAAACTGCCCGCATTTCCCGAGAGATGCTCTCTCCAGTGGAACAGAAGCGAGCGCTGTTCCTCAATCAGTCCAGCTCACAGAACATACAACATAGAATTCTTCAACAGAAGGATCAAGGAAAATTGATTATGATTACAGGCGAATTATTACTTTTTGGGGAAAACTGCCCGCATTTCCCGAGAAATGCTCTCTCCAGTGGAACAGAAGCGAGCGCTGTTCCTCACTCAGTCAAGCTCACAGAACATACAACATAGAATTCTTCAACAGAACGATCAAGGAAAATTGATTATGATTACAGGCGAATTATTACTTTTTTGGGGAAAACTGCCTGCATTTCCCGAGAAATGCTCTCTCCAGTGGAACAGAAGCGAGCGCTGTTGCTCAATCAGTCCAGCTCACAGAACATACAACGTAGAATTCTTCAACAGAACGATCAAGGAAAATTGATTATGATTACAGGCGAATTATTACTTTTTTGGGGAAAACTGCCCGCATTTCCCGAGAAATGCTCTCTCCAGTGGAACAGAAGCGAGCGCTGTTCCTCAATCAGTCCAGCTCACAGAACATACAACAAAGAATTCTTCAACAGAACGATCAAGGAAAATTGATTATGATTACAGGCGAATTATTACTGTTTTGGGGAAAACTGCCCGCATTTCCCGAGAAATGCTCTCTCCAGTGGAACAGAAGCGAGCGCTGTTCCTCAATCAGTCCAGCTCACAGAACATACAACATAGAATTCTTCAACAGAACGATCAAGGAAAATTGATTATGATTACAGGCGATTTCAAACAAACTTCTCAACAAGTCTGAGCTTAACTAGATCCGATTCCGTCACTTTCAGCCATTAAACATGAAACGATCGATATATCATTATTATCCTAATTTTTCAGAAGGTCGCCAGCAAGCTCGTGATTGGCCTAAGGATATTGAGCTCGAACACAACATAATGCCGTTTGCCATTTTTGCCTTCCACTGTAAACCTATTAAGAAACAACGAATTTCAATTGGCCAAGCACTTGCTGCAGGGATCGACTTTGCGCTTACTGAGAAATCACCACATCCTCACCAGCAGGACAGAATTTTTTTTCATTTTATTGGCAAATAACCGCCTTTATCGGTTTTTAATTGAGACGCTCTAACATGGATAATCGGCCATTCATTATATAAGAATAAACTTTACAAATAAGGCGAGCAATTAACATGTTTTGCACTAAAAGAGCGACGTTAGCCAATAATAAAACAATTTTCTGCGGCATTCTATTGCTTCATGTTAGAGGCATCAAAAGGTTAATTGAAAAACACCTGTAGAAATTCGAAGCACAAAAATCCGGGAAACTGGATCCATCAATTGCTGTGTAAAGCAGCCGTTTCTAATTAGCGGCCAGGCGTGCATTCATTAATGATGCCTTTTTTCTTTCGTCGATTTTCTTCCTGGGCTTTGCACATTATTACCTAATATTTATTGCTGTTATAATAAAGCACCTACGATTTCCACCCGATAATTTACGATTACTTATGCGGACAGAACTGTGTCAATTATTCATTTTCAAATTAATACTTAAAAGCGACTCCAAATAAGGAAGCGAGTAATGGCCGTTTTTGTTTCGTTACTCAAGCATGCCGGTTATTGACTGGTGCTTAAAGAGTTTCCAGTGGATTTTTCTCTGTCCCGCTGAGTAAAAGTGCCAAATTGCCCTGCTGTCGTACAAGCAAAGCCATAATTACAAATTCGATTTAGTTATAGTTGCACTCGGAACACCAGCAACAGTGAAAATTCACCACTTTTCGCTCGGCTTCATTGTGACCATTCGTTTGCTACTGGCAAACTGCAAGTAATTATTCCCGAAAATCTTTAATGAATTGCCTGATAAAACTGCAAACACGCGGCTAATGGAATGATACTTCCAAGAAAACTAATTAAAAACTGTGGTTTAATAGTGTAAATGAGTTGCTAGTAGTAGTGGAAAATGTGGCCCTTAATCATTTTTCATGTTTAATTGCAAAAGCTTTTTGCAGGAAAACATATATCGATCACATATACTCCACTTGAATTGGTTGGCAGTTGAAATGATCGCCAGCAGGCACAGTATAGCCTAAACGAACATAAACAAACAGCAACGATCACAGACGAACGCAAACGAATAAGAACTTGAATAAGCAAAATACTCCAAAATGGGGTTTTTTTGAATGGAAACCAACTACTGAAGCGATAAAAGTCGAATTTCTTCACTCAAAATGAGCCAGATTTGCATATGTTGATGCTTCTATATAGATTTTGTGGCAGAAAAGTGGTCGATCGTAACCAATATCGCAACAATGCCAAAATTGCATCTCATCGGAGCCAATCTGCAATTTGCTGACCTCTGTCCTTAACCGAGCTGAAATTCAAAGAAATGCTCGCAACTCAGACAGAACCATTGTTGTGGAAATAAATAGGTTTAACCTTTTCGTTATTTATTAAAGCGAATATTATAAATCTGGTCCGCAAATGTAAAGTTGCATGTTGAAGTAACGCGAGCAAGGAATTTCTAGAGCAGCGACTTTTATTGTTGCAGATTTATTGTGTCTAATGGGAAATTTGTTTAAATGTCAACAGCGATTTTTTTCACTTGTTCGCTTCTATTTATCCTTAGCGTTATTCAATTTCACGTCGGTTGTTTCCACATTGTGTACCTACCCAGAATGCTTGTATTGTAGGCAGTTGGCCGATAAATTACGAACTTTCTTTGCACCGTTGTTTGGTACTCGCGCCAGTACAGGTACCAGGGAATTTTTCCATTGTCTGGTTCTTCATCTGTGCGCCCAAATCACCAATTGCATCAAGCCATTATCACGCATAAATCATACTAATGGCAATTATCAGTTTGACCCTGAGCCCCGGTTGAATTTCAATTTCCTGCTCCACCTAAGCCGGTGGATATTGACGAGCTTTGTCACGACATTCCTAAATAAAAGCCGTAGAAAAAAAAACCTAACGCATAGTTAATAACACTGTTTCGGTTAATTCCATTTTAATTGGATTCCGCAGGTTTGAAGAAGGAATCTCGCACTGCGTTCCAGTAAATTGAAATCGCGCTCGGCATGTGTGAAAACGACGCATTATCAATTATATTTCTATTAATCGACCAATTAGAAACTCCGAGTTCTGCTAGATTAAGCAGGGCCCCGAACAACGTCGTTAAAACCACATTTAAAAAATTGAGGCTCTGAATTGCGTCCATATTCTTCCAATATGTGCACCAAAACGAGCATATAACCAACATTCCATTTTACTCGGTTGCCTCATCATCGGTCGTTACCATAATTCACTGCAAGGACGCCCACCAGCGGAAATGTCAAACATTGGACTCAACTGCTCCTCTTCTTGTGGATCGCGAAATGTCGTCAGTGTTAACTCGACTTGATTTCTAATAGATTGGTGCTTGAACTCATTAACTTTGTTTAAACGGCCCCGCTAAACGAGCCCGCCAATGGTGCAGATGGTTCGCCTGTTTGCTGTTCCTGACGGACAAAATGCCCACCATTTAGGTGAGCATGCTTTATCATTTTCATCCTCTTCCAGTATCAATTAGCTGCCAAAGTTGCTGATCTAATTCATTGTTAAATATTGAGTGGCCGATGTTCAATTCGCAACTAGTTTTCAGTGATTAGAAGAAGTTTTGAAGCAAATCTCATGAAGATTGCTGCGACCAAGAGGCTTTGCCTAGCAGGCCTTCTTCAGTTCAACTCCTAAAGAAATTGCACATTGCTGTATACTAGGAACGAATGTAGTTCGAAATTGCCACTCAGACCCAGTTCAAGGGAATTAGTGGGCGCTTTTCACGTGCAGCCAATTTCATACTCACTTTACCAGAAAAATGTGTCTTTGCCCAAAGTCGCCCTACATTCAGAACGGTTTAAGTTGCGCAATGAACAAAAGTAATAAGAAAAATTAATTAGTGGGCAGTTTTCAAGCTGCACCCAATTTCACCATAGACCTTTTCCTACTGCATCAATTGAAATCCTGTAGAGAATTACTGCCTAATAGAAACCGATGTATGTTTAGTGGATTTCTGGAAGCTGTTGGGGAAATTAGTGGGCGGCTTTCAAGATGCAGCAACTTTCATGCTCACTTAACCAGAAAAATGAATCTGATCCCACACCCAAACTCGCTTAATTTAAAAACAAACTTTAATTTGCGCAAATGAAAAGAGTAATCAGAACGGAAAAGTAATTAAGAAATAAATTAGTGGGCAGTTTTTAGCTGCAGCCAATACCAATTGAAAATATTGCACACAAACTGCGGCATAAAAGTGACTGCGTTATCTTGAAATTAAAAACAAAACCTACGCCTTAATCATGCATAAGGACAGCTTCAGCTTTGGTTGGTCAGTAGACATTTTGAAGCAGATTTCATGAAATGTGCAGCAAGTTTCACAATAGAAGTTTTCCCTACTGCATCACCTGAAATCCTGAAGAGAATTACTGCCTAATAGAAACCAATGTATGTTTAGTGGATTTCTGGAAGCAGTTGGGGAAATTAGTGGGCGGTTTTCAAGTTGCAGCAACTTTCATGCTCACTTAACCAGAAAAATTAATCTGATCCCACACCAGAACTCGCTTAATTAAAAAACAAACTTTAATCTGCGCAATTAAAAATAGGAATAATAAAATAAAAGTAATTAAGAAATAAATTAGTGGGCAGTTTTTCAGCTGCAGCCAATACCAAATGCAAATATTGCACACAAACTGCGGCATAAAAGTGACTGCGTTATCTTGAAATTTAAAGAAAAAACCTACGCCTTCATCATGCATAAAGACCACTTCAGCTTTGATTGGTCAGCAGATATTTTGAAGCAGATTTCATGAAATGTGCAGCAAGTTTCACAATAGAAGTTTTCCCTACTGCATCACCTGAAATCCTGAAGAGAATTACTGCCTAATAGAAACCAATGTATGTTTAGTGGATTTCTGGAAGCCGTTGGGAAAATTAGTGGGGGGTTTTGAAGTTGCAGCAAATTTCATGCTCACTTAACGAGAGAAATGAATCTGATCCCACACTCAAACTCGCTTAATTTAAAAACAAACTTTAATCTGCGCAATTAAAAATAGGAATAAGAAAGTAAAAGTAATTAAGAAATAAATTAGTGGGCAGTTTTTTTAGCTGCAGCCAATACCAATTGCAAATATGGCAAACAAACTGCGGCAAAAAAGTGACTGCGTTATCTCGAAATTTAAAGAAAAAACCTACGCCTTCATCACGCGTAAAGACAGCTTCAGCTTTGGTTGGTCAGTGGACATTTTGAAACAGATTTCATGAAATGTGTAGCAAGTTTCACAATAGAAGTTTTCCCTACTGCATCACCTGAAATCCTGAAGAGAATTACTGCCTAATAGAACCCAATGTATGTTTAGTGGATTTCTGGAAGCAGTTGGGGAAATTAGTGGGCGGTTTTCAAGTTGCAAGCAATTTTCATGCTTGTTTTACCGGAAGACTGAATCTTTTCGCACACTGAAAGTCGCAAACGTTAAATATGCATTTAGAAAGCTCGTTAATTTGTGTTATTAAAGCATATTGTTGAGCCAATTTCGTTTGGAGGACTGAATTCAGGAAGAAATTAGTGAGCTATTTGCACGATGCAGCCAATTCACTTGCAAATATTTCGTGCAAACTGTGATAAAAATTGACACAAAAGCAATAATGTACTATTTTGGTTTTGACGAATTATAATACTACGATAACCACCAGGAAGAAAATAGTGGGCGACTTTCAAGTAGCAGCCAATTTCTCTTGCAAAATTTGCGGAAACGTAGCCCTGATTCAGATGTACTTGACCTTTGGCTTGTTGAAGCAGATTTCATGAAATTGTTCCCACTCTCCTGATTGAAAGCACATTTCGATCCTTGAAGCGTTCATTCAAATCCTGCTTCCTTGTTAGAGAAGAACCTAAATTCTTTGAGAATCATTAAGTAGAAAAGTGTGGGCGGCTTTCAAGTTGCAGCAAACTCGATGGCAATTTTTCTGGAAAAGTTTGCCATCCAAATAAAGGTTTATGGGAAATCAAGCGAAGACAGTCAATCGGTATTATGCGTTTGGAAGGCTTCACCTTTGGCTCATTAATGCATAATTAATGCATTAATGCATTAATGCATTAATGCATTAATAAACCTTTTGCTGGAAATATTATGAAATCTAGTCCACATTTTCACTAAAGAGGAGCTAAAACTTCAACTAGAATCCTCACTGATGAAGACAAAATATGAGAATAATATAAATATCGTGAGTAGATCGAGATTTTTTTTGATAACCATTAGGAAGAAAGGAGTGGGCGGCTTTCAGGTTCAACCAAGTTTACCTGCACATGTTTCTTCTTACTTACATACGAATTTATTCCTTATCGAATATCCGGAACTTAAAAGTGGATTATATATCTACAGGGCCATTTAAAACCGGTTACCTTTGAGTTTTGAGCTACAGGTTTAGTGAGTTTTCTAGTTATATTTTAAAATGCTTAATTAGTGGGCAGTTTTCACGTTGCTGCCAATTTGAAAGCTTCAAAGATGTTTTTTCAAAATTCGGAATTTAGTGGGCAGAATGTTGTCATCAATAGACCGCTTGGATTGTTTGTGGTGTTTAAACTAATTTAAATTCATATTGTGAAATTATCCCACCTTTTCCAATGGAAGTTTGCGAACAGCGCCATTTAAACCCGTTTCTCTTTGAATATTAGGCACATTTGCTACATTGCATTGAACCACAGGTTTAGTGAGTTTTCCAGATACATTTGAAAATGCTTAATTAGTGGGCAGTTTTCACGTTGCTGCCAATTTGAAAGTTTCAAACGCGTTTTTTCAAAATTCGGAATTTAGTGGGCAGAATATTGTCATCAATAGACCGCTTGGATTGTTTGTGGTGTTTAAACTACTTTAAATTCATATTGTGAAATTATCCCACCTTTTCCAATGGAAGTTTGCGAACAGCGCCATTTAAACCCGTTTATCTTTGAATATTAGGCACTTTGCTACATTGCATTGAACCACAGGTTTAGTGAGTTTTTCAGATACATTTGAAAATGCTTAATTAGTGGGCAGTTTTCACGTTGCTGCCAATTTGAAAGCTTCAAAGATGTTTTTTCAAAATTCGGAATTTAGTGGGCAGAATGTTGTCATCAATAGACCGCTTGGATTGTTTGTGGTGTTTAAACTAATTTAAATTCATATTGTGAAATTATCCCACCTTTTCCAATGGAAGTTTGCGAACAGCGCCATTTAAACCCGTTTCTCTTTGAATATTAGGCACATTTGCTACATTGCATTGAACAACAGGTTTAGCGAGTTTTCCAGATACATTTTAAAATGCTTAAGTAGTGGGCAGTTTTCACGTTGCTGCCAATTTGAGAGCCTTTTGGCATCCGTAGCATTTTAACTATTTCGTAATTTAGTGGGCAGATGGTTTATATTTGCAAAATTTTTAGTGGGGTTTACGAGTTTTTTTAGTGGGTTAGTTTTCAGGTGGCAGTAAGTTTAATGGCAACGTAACCAGCTGCGATTAGTGGACGGTTTTCAAGTTGTAGCCAACTTTGAACATCAGATGCTCAGAAGGTTTTTTACACAAAATGTGGTGTAAATTGATATGGTTGGACCATTTTCTACTGGGTGTTTCAGCTCGAAAGGCACCACACCCGTTAAGCCAAGGAGCAATTAAAAGTGCCGGTTTGCACGGTGTTCCATCGATAAGCCATCATTGTCAAACGGCAGCTCCGTTTTATGGGCCGATGAGCAAATGAAGCTTGAAGTTCCTGATGGTGGAGGTCGAGGGTCAAACTGATCGCGAGACAAGGGAAATGCTCTTAATTACAGCTCGATGGACATTGAAATTGTCTGTTATGGGTCGTGGTCTCGTAACGAATTAGCATGATTCTGTTATGTCATTGTTTACCGATTCGGTTTACGATTGGTAATGGGGCTTTGTCTCAATAACCGCACAGAATCGTTACTAATTCCAATCGCCGTAATTATTTGCTCTTGATTGCTCGGTGGGTGAGGAAAAGTGTTGCCCATTGGAGGGTGGGCTGGCAAGGTTAAAGAAAACTGTGGTCGAATGGGCTGCAAAGTCAGTTGCTGGATGGGAACAGTTGGCGTTATTAATTAATTAATGAGTTTGGGAGGATTGTGATCGAAGAATTCGGCATTAACGAATATAATTGGTAAATTACTGGTTCGGAGGCTTACTTAACGACATCATTAATGGTCGTTATAAGGATTTTTGTGCAGTTAATGGCTCCGGCAAATATTTTAATGGGCTTTGCCTAAAGAAAGCTGCATGTGTGGTAGTTTACTATTAATTAGAGTAATCTGGGTAAATCTCGCTGTCAGCGGTTGCATGAAACTTTTTGTTGAACCGGACGATCATTAGCCATGCTACTACGGCTACCATTGTTGGGTTTGTTATGATGTAATTGGCGTCGGACTTAACAGCTGTTTGATTAGACTTTGCGCAACCGGAAAAATCGAGCCGATATTTTGCCCAGCAATTTCCATACCGTCCATTAGGCCGGCTCTTAGCCATGCAAATTGTAGCGAGCTAGTTACAAGCCGAAAAGTAATATTCCCTAACTGTTCGTGAGGTACTGATGAGCCTGAATTACTACACAAAACCGTATAATCCGGATTCCGATCTCGGCAGAGTTCACGGCTTTCGATGTGATGAAAAGTGCGATTTTGCATTCAATTTCGAGTTTATCGATCATATTTCTTCGCTTTAATGTTAAGCAAACATGTTTGTGCGGAGTTATTTTGATTTGGCCGGCTTAATCTTGATGTGGATCGGCGCAAATTTCCGCGGGTTGTATGCGAAGCGCCGCCAATGTTCTCACGTTCGATCAAGACCTTTCTAAATTAACGTGGTCGTAGGCATTTCAAACTGGAAATGCACGAGAACAATAAGAAATCGCAAAATAATCTAAACAAGTTGGAGACTGGAAAACTGTCCACTGTTGTCTTCCTACAGGACACTTGAGAGTTTCACTTGAATCCAATGAAATTTTGGCATAATGCGTGATTTTCAAATTAAGCTTTTGGTGGCGAAACACTTTTTTTCCAGTATTCTGTCTGGAATATATCCTGTATTTAATTTCCACAGAAGCACCTGCAAGGGAGCTACGCCTAGTCTAAACCGTAAAACTTTCCAAAACATTGACCAATAAATCAAGATCAATCAGGCACACTCTACTTGAATGAGTCCCACAGACCTTCCTGATGATGGCTTCACATCGAAACTCAGTTCAACGTGTCTCAACTTGTATGCCCTTTTCGTTGAATGAAAGCGTCCAGCTTCCAAATCCTCAATGCTAAATTGATTGATAAAAGAAGACGTTCGAGAATTTTTGCTCGATCAAACACGCCTCTACTTGAATTGGTTCCCTTGAATTGTCTGATGGTGGCGTACGCTCGAAACCTGCCTCAGCATGCAAAAGAACTGTGTTCTTTCTATTGAACGCACACAATTTGAATTTTTTTTCATACAAACGCCAGAGGGTGGTTTTCATGCGTAACTCGACTCAATATATAGCAGGAGTTTCACTTCCAGCCCACTTCCAGCCCACTTCCAGCTTTCAAATTCCTACGTTTTTGGAGAAATGCAGTCAGAAGTCGTTCAAGAGTTTTTAGCTCCTCGATCAAGCAGCCGTCAATGGACTTATTTCCAGCAAAACCCCTGATGATGGCCTGCGATCGAAACTCCTGTGAAGGGGCTTCGCTCTTTCCATGGCGAATTTGTTCAACTCGCCGCCTCCATCTTTGAGGACGGTGCTCTTCCGGGAATTTTCTTACGTGTCGCCCGGTTAAACACACGCCACTCAAATTATTTCCATCGAAGCCCCTGATGATAGCTTTAAAATGAAACGTTTCCTAGCTACTAAAGTTGATCTTTTAGCTGCATGTTTTGATTGATTCATCAATGAAGGAAGACATACGGACGCTTTCATCTATTTTGCCTGATTGATTTGTTTCTGTTGACGCTCCTGATGGTGGCTTCCCACTGAAACTTTCAAAAGCATTTGATGAGGAAACCGCTCTTTCTACTGCAGGCGCTCGCAAGTTTCTATGGTTGAAGGTTTTTCAAAAACGTGTTCTTTAGTGAAGATGTTTATTCGCGCTTAAATAACCAACATTTTGAATTATTTTTGCAGACGCGACTGATGATGGCTTTGTAACGAAACGTTGAACCGCTCATCGCGTTGGACGCTTTATTAATCAACCGATTGAAATTGATTAATTTTTTAATTATGCTGATGATGTCTTCCAAGTGAAATTTTCCTGGGCGCATGAAGGAACATCACCTGCGTCATTCGTCAAAGACTTCTTCTTCTTGACTCTAATGGTTTAGGAGGAATGATTTTTTCACTTTCCAAAAGATTTGTCACCTGGCGCTTGATTGAACATGCTTTCCTTTCTCTCTCTGGGGTAGCACCACAACCCTTGGTGGGTCTTGGCTGCGTTAACGATTTCCCTCCATCGGTCCCGGTCCATCATGGCCTCCCTCCAGTCATCTACCTGCATAGTCTGTATGTCCTTCAAGATGTTGTCCCTCCATCTAAGTTTCGGCCGCCCCAGCGGTCTCTTCCTTGCTGGGTTTCCTTCCCATACCATCCCATCCAGCCGGCCATCTCAGACGTTGGGATTTTATTGTTTTGACTATATCTGGCTTTTGGTGTAGGTCCAGGACTTCTGAATTCGTCCTTATGCGATATTGCTCCGTGTTTGGATCCTTTACGGGGCCAAATATTCTGCTCAAGATCTTCCTTTCAAACCGCTTTGGTAGAAGCTCGTTGTGTTTCGTAAGGGTCCACGTCTCACAGCCGTAGCAGATAATCGGTTTGATTACAGCCTGATACACCCTCAGCTTTGACACTCTTGTACCGTTTTGGATTGCACGAGGGTTCGCATAGCAAAGAAACATCTATTGCCACTGTGTATTCGTGTTTTAATCTCTTCGTTGATGTCATTGTGTGAGCATATCGTGGCTCCAAGGTATTTAAACTGCCTGACCCATTCGAAGTTGTAGGTGTCCATCGTTACGTTCTGACCGATTCTGTCCTTGGTGGGTCGGCGGGTAATATGCATGTATTTGGTTTTTTCCTCGTTGATGTTGAGGCCCATTTTCTTACATTCCTTCTCGATTTTCAGGAAGTTTTCCTTGACTCCGACAGTACTTCCTCCTATCGCGTCTATGTCGTCCACGAAGGCCAGGATCATCTGTGGCCCCTGGTTAGTGTGTGGCCCCTGGTACCTGGCACCTGTGGCCTGGTGGCACCTGGCACCGAAGGCCAGGTCACCTGTGGCCCCTGGCACTTCCGTGGTGATGTGCGTCTTTTGATAGTCATATCTAGGACTATGCTGAAGAGTATGGGCGACAGTCCATCTCCCTGTCTCAATCCACTCATGACCGAGAATTCTTCTGTTATCTGGCTTCCTACTTTCACGCGACACCTGGTGTTGTTTACGCATAGTTTCGTGAGAGTGATGATTTTCTGTGGTATCCCTATACTTGCCATGGCTATCCAAAGACTGTCGAGTATGATTGTGTCGTAGGCTTGTCTGAAGTCCTTAAACAGCTGGTGTACGTCTTTATTGAATTCCCAGTGTTTCTCTATTAGTTGCAGGATTGTGAATATCTGGTCCACTGTTGACCTCCTTGGTCTGAATCCACACTGATAGTCCCCAATCTGTTCCTCCGCATACGGTGATATACGGTTCAATAGCACATTGGAGAGCATCTTGTATGCTGCGTTCAGTAGGGATATTCCCCTGTAGTTGGTACATTTCATGCGGTCCCCCTTCTTATGGATGGGGATGATGATGTCTTCGTTCCATTCGTCTGGGAGGCTTCCCGTTTCCATATGGCTAGGATTAGTTTATGTAGTTCTTTATGGAGTCGTATTCCTCCATATTTTAGGCACTCTGCTGCTATTGTATCGCATCCAGGGGCTTTATTATTTTTGAGGTTGTTGATTGCCCTTATTATTTCTTGGAGGCTTGGCTCCTCTACATCTATTTCCGCAGTCTGGTATGTTGTGGTCACTGTTGTTATGTCGTTATCTGCATTGAGGAGGTTTCTGAAGTATTCTTTCCACGTTTTAAGTATTTCCGTCGTGTCAGTTATTAGTTCCTCCCCATCACTTTTTAGGATACTGCTTGTTCTGGGTTTATATCCTTTTTTCATCTGCGATATTTCTTGAAAGAATCTCCTACTATTATTACTTTTGGCATCCTCCTCTAGTTGTTGTAGTACTTTGTTCTGGGCCGCTCTTTTCTTGTTCCTCATAAGTTTTCTTGCCTCCTTTCTGCATGTTGGCGTTACTATTGTCTGGATTTGTTCGCATTCCGCATCATACCATTCTCTCCCTTTTGTCCTGTTTTTCTTCCCCAGTGTTTTCTTCGTGACTGCCAAGATAGTGGATCTAAGGGTGCCCCAGGCTGTTTCTATGTCCTCCATTTCCTCAACTTCCGGGTTGTTCTGTCGTAGTTGGTTTTCCATTTCGGTTTGGTACCTGGTTCGTGTTTCGGCCTTTCCAAGTGTGTTTAGTTCCCACCTTGTTGTACTTGTGACTTGCTGTTCTTTCGTTTTTGTGCTCTTGATAATCAGGCGCATTTTTGTCTGTACCAGAAAATGGTCGGAGTCCGCGTCTGCACCCCTTCGGCTTCTAACATCCATGACATTTTTTGCATATCTAGCGTAGACCAGCACATGGTTTATTTGGTTTCGTGTTTTATGGTCATTCGATACCCACGTCTCTTTATGAATGCTTTCCTTTGGCTCTGGCGAAGACTTGCAGGTGAAACTTCTTTTATGTCAATATAGATATAGATAATAGACTTGCAAGATGCAACATTGAAATGCGCAGGAGTCGAAGATTGATTAGCGACGAAGATCGGAAGAGCACGTCCAGTGGCCGATCGTTAAAGTTTATTAAACATAAAACGGGCCAATTTGGGGGACTAAATAACCATTAAAATATTATATGGACAGTAATAAAGTATAAATTTGCGCAACTTTTGCAGCGTTTTGATAAGCCAATTATCGTAAAGCGAGTGCATCTTGTTCGTGGTCGGCAATGACGAGCCATGAAGGATGACCATGTCAGAAATGCGTTCATTAAGCCGGATGGGCCACGAAAATGGAATGCTTTTTGATCAGTTTATGGCAAAATGTATCGTGTTTTATCCAGAATCTTTTTTGCATCAGATTTTTAAATTTTGATTGAAGAAGAAAATGTAGAAAGTTTGATAGAAAAGCCAATAAATCCGTAACTTCCGCTTCTGCTTCGCGACTGAAAAGGGCCGATTGCAATGCAAACAGTCCATTCCATAGAAGAGTCTCTAAAATAGATTGGCAATTAGATGAAGCGGCACGCGAATCGCGACTCAATAAATTAATAAATAATAGTCGCGCTCTAATAAACGGCAGATATTAAACCTGCGACAAGAATCTTAAAACGTCACGCACTGTTAAGGTGTCATTGCTTCAATTAATCTTCACAAAGACCTTCCTGGATGCGTTTGCGGTCGTCTTCTTCGACTTTTCAGTTGGGTTGAAATGGCTGCTTCGCAGCCTGAGAAAACGCTGCAAAGATGATCGCGGCACGAAAACAAAGATGTCCGAAGACAACCAGTAAACATAGACATTTACAAATATTTTTCCAGAGTTTCACTTCAAAACCAACACAGATAGTGTCACTTGCACGGCAGATAATGATACATGAATTATTGTCGATAATTACAGCATTTCCTCGGGTTCGGCTGAATGTGACGATGCCCGATAAAATCGCACACTTTAGCAAATTTTAATTACATACAGTTGAAATAATAAGCGAACGCCAATCGGGTGAAGAATTTCCTTTGTGATTCAGATTAGGTATGTATTAAATGTTCCTGCGAGACCGAACAGTGCGATCGTGATTGATCTGAAAACCAGCCTAATGACTTCGATTGCACCATGACCGTGTACCTAATATGTTACCCTATGGGCAAAAGTTGCAAAACCCAAAAAAGTGTAGCAACCGCGCCCAGTGGGCGGGCAAACAGATACAGCTGAAATCCTTCGATTTTGCCAAATATTCGTGCCGCCTTAACTCAACTGCATGTTTTTGCATCAATCCTTTGATGCGCATTCATAAATCGCCACTCAAAGCGTGGCTCTTCACGTGCCATTTGAAATTTAAACGCTTTTAATTAGCTGCGACGGTAACTATCTATCTGAGCCTCGACGCAAAGGTCACAGATAATAGATTTTCGCTTGCGTGTGCAATTTATGCGGCGAAGGCCAATTTCTCCATCAAACCAGAAAGGTCAAACCGAAAAACCGTTATTTTTTCCATAGTTATTTAACTGCGCTGATTCAATCGGGCGGGATTCTGTAATCGATCTTCTAGGAGAAAACGGGGAAACTGAAATCATCCATAAACCACAAAAGCAGTTGGTAATTAATTCCGATGGAAAGTCGTGTTCTGTACTCAAGTAAATTGAAGAAAACTGCACAAAATTAAATAACACATTTATTAAGGAAGACTAGATGCGAAAGTGCCGGCAGTTTTCACACAAAACGCGAAGAAGATTAGGGTCGGAAATTGACCATTCCGTTCCATCTTCCGATTTTTCGCTGCTCAATCTTCGACCCCTGGTTGCTTCAATGTTGTATCTTGTAAGTCTATTATTTATATCTATATTGAAACAAAAAAGGTTTCACCTGCAAGTCTTCGCCAGAGCCAAAAGGAAAGCATGTTTGATCAAGCGCCAGGTTACAAAACTTTTGGAAACTGAAAAATCTTTCCTCCTAAACCATCACAGTCAAGAAGAAGAAGTCTTTGACAAATGAATGACACCCAGGCGTCCCGTTTCCCTAACAAAGGCTAGGATCTGTCTCCACTCCAAGGAAGACAATTTGATGCGGTAGAGTGTGGGGGCCTCAAGGAGGCGACCAACAAAGGCAGTCTCCTAATAGGTGGTATGATGTTTCCTCCGCCATTCCACATTGTGGACATACGGGGCCATCACCAATTCCTAGTAGGTGTAGATGTCTGTTCAGACCACAGTGGCCTGTCATGACCCCAATCAGAGTTCTCAGGGCCCAGGGACTCCTTAACACCAACCATTTGGATGTTGCCTTGGCGTGACTTGGGGGTCCAATCAACCCTTTGGCTTGTCTACACCCTCCTGCCTTTCTCCACATCTCTGTGGTGCCTCTAAGAGCCCAGTCATTTAGAGCGCTTGCTACCTGTCGGTTACTTAACCCTATGTGAGGTTCGACAGTTATTGGGCTGTCGGAAGATCCACACCAGGTTTACTTGTTTCTGTTCTCCCACTTTGTTCAGGGCTATTCAATCCTGCATCAATCTACTGCCCATACCTGTCGGAGTAGATCTCGATCACTCCCTCTAGTCCTTCTGTAATGTCCTGTATGCCCGCTGTCAGGTGGGACCACCTTTGCACCTAGGATTGGAAGATCCCGATGCATGGCGGTCCCAATTTTTGTATGTCATGCCTTGTAGAGCTGCATTCTATCCTCTGTAGCACCGCAGCGTATCCACAGGATTAGCTCAGGGAGACGTTGCGAGACATTATATTAGTTTTTTAATTTTTTTCTGCTTGTCACATGCTTTCTGTTTCGAAACTAGGATCATTTGATTAAAGCATCAAAATCTGTAGTGTCCCAAAGTTTCCTCCATTTTGAAGATTATTTGCTGAAATTTATATCATTCAAAAGCGTCGTCATACACAAATATCGTTCGTTTGTGTTTGTTTAGGTTCGCCTGGGTTAAAGTGAACTTGTCTGCCATAATTTAGACCCCTTTTGTGTAATACTATACTTCCGTCTAATTTGTTGAATTAAAAGTGAATAGAACTTCGATTTGAGATGCATTTTTTTGAAAATTTTAAGAAATCTTGCCCTTGCGAAAATTGGAATCAAACATGAAAACCGTGTGTGCGTTTGTTTATGATCGTCAATGTTTGCTCAGGTTCGTTTGGGTTCAACTTGCGGTAATTTGCATCAATTTGGCGTATTAATATATTTTTTCCTTTGTCTAACTTCAACTGAATTCGGATGTGGCATGTTTTTGCTTGAAAAATTTGTTAAATCTTGCCTTTAGCAGCATTCGAAACAAGCATCAGAATCTCTAAATTCAATCCCCAAAGTTTCTTCAAATTTGAACATACTTTCCTTGAATTTATGTCTTCTAGAGGCATCGCCATATGGAAATGTAGCCATACTTAAGTTGGATTTGGTTCGTTTGTGATCGTTAATGTTTGTTAAGGTTTGTTTGAATATATACTTGCTTGCTTGCAATAATTTAGCTCAACTTTGCCTATTACTATATTTGCGATTATTATTAATTTGAGTTAGGCTGTGTTCGTTTGTGTTTGTATGTGATCGTTGAGGATTGTTTGGGTTCGTTTGGGTAATACTGTGATTTCCTGCGGTTATTTGAACTAGTTTGGCTTATTGCTGTATTCCTTTTTCATTTCTGCAATTGAAATTCAACTGAATTTGAATTTGAAATGCGCTTGATCTGGAAAATTTGCTAAATTTTGCTTCTAGCAGCACTTAAACCAGATGATAAGGTCTATTAACTCAACTCACACAAATTCCTCAGAGTTGAACATTATTTACCGTTATTTATGTTGTTTAGAAACATCGCGATACCCAAATGTAGCGCATTTGCCTGCCTTAAAGTTTGTTCGCTTGTGTTTGTTTGGTATCGTAAACGTTTGTTTCAGTTTGTTTAGGTTATACTGCGTCAATTCAAATTCAAAATAAACACAGCTAAAGATCTAGAAAGTCTAGAATCTCCACGCTTGTAAATTAATTATTTCGATTTTTTATGATAGATTTTGTTCGATTGTGTTTGCTTGTGATCGTCAAGGTTTGCTTATGTTTTGTATGTATATTTTTCAACTAAATGACGGTTTTAGAAAATAGAAGAGTAGTTTGTTTATTTTTCCATTAGGGGTGCATTCCTATAGGAAAGTGTGGGGCAATTAAATCGCGCACTGAGCAGATATTGGAAATTTCATTTGAAAACGCTCGCAGTTTGCATTATTGTGAGTTTGTTGGTGTTTGTTTGAATTTGCTGGCGTTCGTGCAAGTTCGTTTAGGTTTCTATGGGCGGGTGAACTGTTTGTTTCAACGGCTACTTAAAAGACAGACACTTGCATTTATGCTATATTTTTCGCTTGGATTTGCATTTGCTCGCATAAATTCTTTGTTTTTTAACCGACAATTTTTTAAATAATTTACAGCCTAATCTGGAAAAAATTGTTCGTTTTCACACTGGAAAAGTGAATTTTGATGCAATTTGCGCATTATTGTTTGCGTCAGACTGCGTTCGTTTATGTTTGCTCCTGCTCGATAAGGTTTGTTTGGGTTCGCCTAGGCTTGCTTGAGTTAATTAATGAGGCCGGACTATTATCATATTTATTCCTTGAAAGTATCCAAGTGGCATGGAGCATCTAGTCGCAAGATGTGCCTGGAAAAGTGTGTTGTTTGTGCTAATTTTTCGGGTTTGCGCCCATTTGCTTGCGTTCGTCCGGGTTTGATAACGATTTTTTTGAGTTTGTTTGTGTTTGCTTGAGTTTCCTGAAGGGAAAGTTGCCCTTTGAAATGGAAACCTTCCGACAAAAAATTGATGCGGATTTTACAAACAAACAGAAAACACTGACACTAACGTGTGTTCTTCGCAGACGTTACGACGCTTTGAGGTCCGTAGCGGTCTGAAAATGGCCATAAATCCCAACAAAGCTAATCTTTTCTGGTGAAACTGTTGCGTTTTTTTTTTTCGTTTCAGGTCAGCAGCACGAAGACGCGTGGGCCTTAATGTTCGCCAAGATTAGTTTATCAGACACAATAGTTGGTCGCTGCCACTTTACCAGCAAATAAACGGTCTTTTGCTGCTTTCCGCAAATTTGCATCGGTTGTATATGGGCATAATAACATTTGGTGGCCGGTTTGGGTCGATTGTCTTGATTACTGCAAGCTGGGTGAATTTTAAATTCAAAAGATGCGAGCCTTGGAAGGGCATGAAAAAATCAACAGGAGCAGGATCTGTTCCGAATTCCTTTGCTGTTGTTGACAACGCAAGATCTTCTGCGCTTTGAAGAGTTGGAAGTGATTTAGATCGTCCTGATTATTCGTCGAAACAGCGACGGACCGAAATTTTCTCGTCGAAGATGCAGGTTTTGCGGGCCTAAAAAGACGATCTTAGTCCGCTGCTGAAACGAGGCACAATCTGATAGCTCTGTGTGTTGACTCGAGCCTGCACAGTAATGGCCATTTATTCGCTTACATAATGGGAAAGTGTTCTATTTAGAATTTTTATCGCATTTTGAAAATGCTAATTCGCTGCACTAATGCGCGTCGGCTTTGGTCCGTTTTGTGACACACTTTCCATTTCCTTTGGCCACTTTTTCCGTGCTGGGTTTCCATGAATTGATGCCTTTCCATCAATCGAAACGGCATTGTCGAGTGTTTTCCACCAAATCCTACCAGGTTTTACTGCATTTCCAATTATGGCGTGTGCTCGCTTGCTGCAAATTGGCTTTCGCCTTTATTGAAACTGCGACTCTGCATAAGAATACCACAAGTTGTAAGGTATCATTTACCAGTTACCGCGCTTATTGTGTTTCTTGGCCAGTGGATAATATCGCTGATCGTCGATGGTGATTTAAGACCTGGTTGTTATTGGAAATGTGACTGAAAATTGCTCATGTTTCCATCGACGAAAGCTCGTTCTTTGTTTGGAAGAATCTCGCCAAACCAACAGATGCGCACCAGCAGATATTCCTTGATCGAGACCCCAAAACATGGGGTTTTATGCAATGGAAAATCGCATTCATTCGTTTGGATTCGTTAGAGTTCCTGTGGGTTTTTTCCTAGAAAATATCGATGAACATCAGCGAATCCTGTGTTTTTAGTGGTTTTCACTGAACAGATTTTTCGAAATCCGTCCCTGTCCAGCCACAATCAATCACATTAGCCCCATGTGAACAGTGTTGGCGTACCAACTGCACATTTAAAGAACATTTTCTTCAGTCGAGACTCCAATGATGGACCGTCTTTAAGCAGGTGAAGTGGTGAAAAATCGCCCATGATTTAGTGCTCAATGACTGGCTTTTGCATGCTCATCATTCATCGCTCGTTGATCGTAAGGGCCTCATTTTTTCCAAATCGTGTAGGCTGCCTGATTTAGTGGCCCTCCTACGGGCTAAATGCGTTTTCAATTTCCGTCTTTTCCGGACAAAGTGCGTGCCACAATGATTAATTGGCCCAGAAACCGATTGCGCGGCTTCTTGAACGGAAATCGACCGTAATTCTCATATGGAATCGTCGGTTTTTCTTTTAAATTGCCCGTCGAGATCGATGGGATTTTGTATCTAAAATTGAGTCATTAAAGATGCAACTACTTGCCGCCAATTATCGTCATTTTTACTTGGCACATGTTCCTCCACCAGCTTATTGGTCTACTTGCAGGCAGGTTAATGGGTTTCATCAGTCAGCTGCTTTTTTCCATCCAATGTCTGATGGATTAGGATTAATGTGATGCGAGGCCGTTTCAATTATCTTCATTAATCCCATTTTTGCAATTATTCTTGTGGATGATTTTCAGGAAAATTGCTTTAGAAGCCAGGAACTTTTTATTTTATTGGCCACGCCCCTGGGAGGAGCCATGGAGCTAAGAAACAAAGTACCTTCTTGTGTGTGGCCACGCCCCTAGGCGGGGAAGTGAAATCTACATTTGTAAACCATTAATTTGGAAATTTTCAATCAATTCAAACATCCAGGGGCAATTAGTTTGATGAAATCCCGAACTGGGTCTTAAACTTTGGCTTCCTGTGCGTGAATCGCCATAAAATTAGCCACACTAATGAATACAAAAAGTGTGCCAGTTGAAATGCCACAAAAAGGAAGCCATTAATCGCACTAATGCGTTTTATGGTTTTTCGTACAGCGTCCAGCACATTCCCGCTTTGGTTTATCGTTTCCGTCCGGGCTGGATTTTTCCTCCTCGGCGTTTCTTCTTGTGCAATACCAAATCGAAGTGAAAACTGCGCCAAACAACCAACCGTCCACGATGATAAACGATCCTGAATGTGAAACATTAGCGGGAATTTCGAGCGTCACACTTTGCATTTCCTGGATTCCACCCGTAGATAATGCAGAATAATCCGTAGCAAATGCCGTTTACGGTCGTCCTAACAGTTTATTAGGCTTTTGAAACGGTCGCGCAGATGAAAAATGCCCTTCACTAATGGTACCCCGACCGAACTTGGTGCTGCATTTGTTACCAGTCTCGGGCACCTTAATAATTCATGTCAACAGGTGTGTTCACAACAAGGAAGTGATGCACATCCCATTTTTTTCGTAAATAATTTACGTGCATGCAAAGTTTAAAGCAAACCCGCTCAGGATTTAAACAATTTAAATTGAAAACACCATCAAAATGCAAAAAACTGCCCAAGAAATAAGGGGATTTTGAGGAGGAGTCACCTGGTATAGTTGACCACGCCTCTGGGCGGAGCCACTTGATGTACAAACCGCTCAGAATAGGGAGGAAACAAACTACAATGTGATTCTACCTTGTATTTGGCCACGCCCCCCAGGTGCATCGGGTGAAAAACACAGTTCAAAAGCTAGAGAATTTGATAATTTCCATATTCCATAAATAACTGGAAAATAACCATTTTCATAAAACACAAAAATATATACACATTCAATCAAAAGCTTTAAAAACAGAAAAATTACCGAAAATTTTTCTATTAAGTCATGACTCGATGTCATACAAAGATCAGTGTTAAAATCTTAGCCACGCCCCTGGGCGGAACAAGCTAATTTGATGATTCTCGTCTCATAAAATGATTGCGTCAAGTAAAAATGTCAAGGCATCTGCAATTTAATGACACGCCCCTTTAAGGGCGCTTAAGCCATGCCCCCTAAACTTTCGATTTTGACCAACCAAAAAAACTGTGATGTACTGTATTTGTCCACGCCCCTTGCAGGAGCAAGTGAAACCCATTTTAAGCACACATTTGCCAGTCAGGAAAATAACACTGTTTATTAGCCACGCCTTTGGGCGGAGCCATCGGGTACAAGTTCTGTTTTCTCTTTCCAACCTCATGGTTTGTCGCACATTTAGCTCCGCCCCTAGGCGGAGCTTCGCTATATGCATTAGATGTCTTTAGAAAACGCTTTGTTTCTGGGTTTTAATAGTGTGTGTGTGTGTTACTGATTTTCGCACTTGATTGTGTTTTTTTTGGGAGGCGCCTAGAAGAGAAGCACTTTCTCAGTACGCCGCAGAAGACTTTTGATGGCTTTATGTTCACTCAATAATAAATTATCGCATGGACATTTCAGACGTTCGTTGATCGTGCTGCCGTTTAACAACTTCATTGTTTCGTGTCCATCATCGAAAAATGTTAAGGCGATTCGTTGCAGCCATTGATCATGTCTGACTGTCATCGGCCATCAAAAGCCCATTCTTGTGGCTGCTGGGAAAAGTTATTATCGCAAGCGCAGGCGGATGATAAGAGTAATTATTGTAGAGTTTCTCCGGCGATTAATTTTGCCATTTTCCTTCAAAATGTGCTGTTAATGATGCGGCGTAAAATGCGTGGAACTGATTGAAGACATTACGAAACATGTACGTTTGTCGGGGTCAAATCATTTTGCCCGGTTACAAATGGAGTCGAATTAGCCTAATGCCTTATTAGCAAAGTCTAGCGCTTTTCTGGTGCCGAGAGCGGTTATTTTCATAAATTATACGCCAGGCTTATTTGCACAAAACACCAAAGCCATACTTCCATCGGCTCTAATTATAGGGAGAAACGGAAATTTTCGTTAACTTATGACACCTCCCATTAGCAGGAATTAATCAGCTTCACTGGTAAATGGTAATGTTAACATCCCCCAGTTCCAGCACAGAATGAGAAGCGACTAAACCAGATGGAAATGTCAATCGGCGACCTTCATAGAGCCACCTCTTCAACTTTGCAATTTCGATGAATTTATATCGTAAAAAAACGGCAATTTATGCCGATATCCTTGATCTTGCAGTTGCGTTGGAAAAGGTCAAGTTTACAAGACCAGGCCGTCACGTTTTTCCACAGTTTTGTTCAAAAATCGTGATTAAAATTCGGCTCCGGTTGGTTAAAAATGGTATGTTTCATGCTGGAAAAGTTCCGGGACTGCAAACAACCAGAAGCCTTTTGATGCCAACCACTTTAAGTGCTTCTCACACACACACACACACACACACACACACACACACACAAGGTATGCTCGAAAGTGCACGGAAAAAATTGATTTATCAATATTTAGCCATCAGACTGTTGCGTTTATGCACGCTCGAAATACCGTTTCGGATGGTTGGAAATATACGTGGAAATCGACGATTTCTATGAGCGATGTGAAGATCTTTGACTGTTTTAATTACAAGGAAGTGCAATCAAGCCGGTTGAATAAACGCTTTATCTGTCAGGAAATGCGAAAAACTGTTGAAAAACAAAAGAAAGTTGTCGAACTTGATTGAAAAACATCGATCAGAATACTCAGAATATGGAAGCAGTTATATTAGAAGAAAAGAGTAGCTGATTATTTGGCCACGCCTCTAGGCGGAGCAGGTTCAAAAAACACAGAAAACAAGTTTTATGGTTTACTTAGCCACGCCCCCTAGGCCGAGCTGGAAAATGACCAATGGAAGGACCAAACTGTGAAGTTGCCTTAAAGGTAAAGAGTAACTGATTATTTGGCCACGCCCCTAGACGCAGCTAGAGAACACGCAATATCAAAAAACACAAGCAAATTTCAACAAAGTTTGCGTTTTTCACACTCAACAAGCAGCTTTTAGTAGCAGATCAATTTAAGGTTTTCTTAGCCACGCCCCCTAGGCGCAGTGAAAAATGCGGGGTTCCAGCAGCTGCGATTGCGCCAAAAAACAACAGACAAGAATGTAGAACACTCATATCAAGTCAACGGCAACCTTTAAAAGGATCGCCAGATAACACGCGATTAAGTTCGTGCGAAAAATCACCCTGTATTTTTAACCCCGCCCCTGGGCGGAGCCACTTAATCGGCTTTTGAGTTGAGTGGTAAAAAATAAACCTTCTGCATGTTGAGAAGCAGGAGGCCAATTATTTCATGACAAAATAAAACGTAAAATTAGGCCACGCCCCTAATCGGAACTGGAGCATGGGAGTTTTAAGCAGCAAGTGAAAGTTTCCATTTCAGGAAAAAAACAGGATGAAACCAGACATTCAGAAACACTGAACATGAACATGTTCAAGGAAAACGCAGCTTTAAGGAGCAAGTAATTTTTCGGGTTCTCTTAGCTCCGCCCCCAGGCGGAGCCAGTTGACACAATGCAGTCAAACAACGTTCAAAACATTCGGTGTTACTTTCATTAGTAGTCATCGCACTGATGGAGATGAAATTTGCTGGCAGCCTCCAGGACAGGCCACATGATCGGACACCGTAAACAGTAAAAGACCGAGCCCAAAGGGAAACCGTACCTCTATGTCTTGGGCAGAATGAATAAAGCAGAATCGCAGGTCAGGAGCCTCCGGGGACGAAGCGAGAGGCCCACTCGTGCTCTATAATCTCGGCAGTCAGCGATCCATAGAGCACTTTTAAAACGGACACAAATGGCAGGTGCGCGTGCACTTTTACCCAACTTGTTGCCCACCAGTCTATTCGGCCTACTCTTGTCAATAGATAATTCAATATTGTTTATGAACATCCAGCCACACCCAACCATTTATCATTGCTGAACAGGAACTGCCTGCCATCGCTGGGTGTTCGATATTGGGAAATATGGGATTTTTCGGTTCGACTGTTCGATAAGCAGGGCCGGATTCAGTGTCTTGAATTGATTCATGGAAAAGTATGCTAATTTGCCCAAAATGAGGATGAAGCTTTATAGTCACGCCCCTAGGAGGAGCAAACCTATTTAGTATCTATATTTACACAAACCTTACATTTAGACTTTTAGCCACGCCTCTACGGGTGCCAACATATATACAGTGTAAACTCGTTGCGGTTGCAAACTACATCAAACACTGGAAAAAGGGAAAATTCGAAGAAGAATAATCGTACTTGAGCTTAAACCGCGTTTTAAGGTAGAAAGCAACAGATGCATTTCATGGGCAGAATCTTGAGCGCAATTTAGCCCCGCCTCTGGGCGGAGCCAATTGATAAGGAGTCAAATTTTGAAGCAAAATATTCGCAATTGCACTGAAGATCCACAGGTTAACTTGGTCACGCCTCTGGGCGGAGCCTAATTACATATTTATTGAGGTCGATGTGAATTCAGTCCCACCTTTAGGTTGAGATTTTTTCTATTTTTCATATGTTTTAAGTTAAACCTGTGAAAATGCGCAACTTTGATATGAAATAGTCGCTGGTTTGTCCCAAAAACTTTAGGAACTAAACGCAATATGTCATAAAAAAGATCAACTTGCAAGTAAGGCCGCGCCCTTAGGTGGAGTCAATTTGCTTGTAGATTAACATTGACAATTAAAATACTTCAGCCACGTCTCTAGGCGGGACGGACTTTTATGCAGACAAACAAACAGTCTAAATTCCTCATGAGACACATGAAAATGTAAAGCAATTTGGTTTCAAACATGTCAAAATTTATACATTAGATCGACTTGGTGACCCCTGATGAAAATGATCGGTCCTACATTAAGCCACGCCTCTGGGAGGGGCTAAACCATATGCAACCTTAAAGTGCATTCGTACTCATTTTCTATAACGGTGGGTTTTGGTCCTTCACAGGGCATAAATCGCGAGTTGGAAAGCCCGTTCCTCTATGGGTGGGGGCCTATTTTAATGCGGACAAACCAGCATTGCAAATTCCTTAAAGGACACGTGAAAATGCAAACCAATTTGGTTTTAAAGACGTCAAAAGTTGTACATTAGAAACAAATAATCCACTTGGTGACCCCTGATGAAAATGATCAGTCCTACATTAAGCCACGCCTCTGGGAGGGGCTAAGCCATATGCAACCTTAAAGTGCATTCGTACTCATTTTCTATAACAGTGGGTTTTGGTCCTTCACAGGGCATAAACCTCCAGTTGGAAAGCCCGTTCCTCTTTGGGCGGGGGCCTATTTTAATGCGGACAAACCAGCATTGCAAATTCCTTAAAGGACACGTGAAAATGCAAACCTATTTGGTTTCAAACACGTCAAAAATTGTACATTAGAAACAAATAATCCACTTGATGAAGCCTGATGAAAACTTTTAGACCTACATTAAGCCACGCCCCTGGGAGGGGCTAAACATTTTCTATAAGGGCTGGCTTAGGGCCTTCACGGAGCATAAACCGTGAGTTAGAAAGCCCGTTCCTCTATGGGCGGTGCCTATTTTCATGCAGACAAACCAGCATTGCAAATTGCTTGGAGGACACGTGAAAATGTAACGACATTTGGTTTCAAACACGTCAAAATGTGTGCATTAGAAACAAATAATCCATTTAATGAAGCCTGATGAAAACGATGGGTTCTACATTAAGCCACGCCTCTGGGAGGGGCTAAGCCATATGTAACCTTAAGGTGCTTTCGTACTCACTTTCTCTAAGGGCTGGTTTTGGTCCTTCGCACAGTATAAACCTTGAGTTGGAAAGTCCGTTCCTGCACCAGACGACCCATATCAGTTATCTATAGCTTCTTTAACGGCAGTTAACCGTGCGAACCGATATAGTTTATTGTCACCAGCGGTGAAATAGTGGCCGCGCAAACTTCACAATCGACTAAACACGCCGTTTCGGATTGGTGGCACTGTTTGGTTGCACAGTGCCACGATCCGGAAAAAAGGCCACAAATCATCCAAATGCGGCGCGACCTTCGGGGAAATGACACCCAAAGCTCTGAGGCTGTTTCAGCGCTTTGCCCATGGAATTGTTCAGCATTTGATTGAGGAGGTTTAACCTCAGGTTAACCAAATGCATGGGTTTACATTTTTCGATAGGGGCGACCATTATATTATAGAAAAATTTCGCGTTTTGTGTGCCGAACCAGAAAAATGACTGCTGAAGATCAATGCCAGAACCCCAGCACGAACCGGAACGATATTTTACTGCAGTCACGTGCTCCGCACGCCCCTGTAAATGCACTCACATCTAACCAAAACCGGTACGAGTTCCCGTAATAAATTATAGCAGCAGTTTCACCTGCTAGCCATACGGAAATTACTATTGTTGATAATTAGCAATTTGAAATACAACGCCAGTTAGGTGTAACGTATGGTTGGAAAGAAGTTTTCAAAGTTTCTTGTCCGTTGATTGTGCAGCCTATTTGGCAACCGGTCCATTGCTTGAGGGCCTCGAGCCACAACCGGTGCAATAATAACACGAATCAAAATGTGGCTGGCGACTGTTGAAATCGACCAGAACCGGGTCATTATGTGCGAAATCAACAGTGATTTCTGATCCA
Source organism: Dendroctonus valens (assembly GCA_024550625.1). Classification (NCBI taxonomy): domain Eukaryota; kingdom Metazoa; phylum Arthropoda; class Insecta; order Coleoptera; family Curculionidae; genus Dendroctonus; species Dendroctonus valens. Next base: position 1,344,028 of record JAJTJO010000325.1, on the reverse strand, counting down.
GAAGTAATGCCTGAATTCTGAGCATTTGGTTTTGTGAGAGATTTGCCTAAATCTGGATGTTCGGCTCGGGATGAAACTGAAGAAGTTGATGTGTTATTGCCAGATTGGGCCAATTTGTACCTGGGGAAATCTGCACAAAAAACATCCCTGCAACGTTATTTGAAGATTTTGATGAGGCGCAATGAGTTTTACGGGTGCAATCCAGTAATAATTTGGTAAAAAACGTTATTTTTCCAGAAGAAACTGCGTTCTGGTTGAATGGTGCTGTGAACCAACAAAATAGTCGAAATTGGGGAACAGAAAATCCGCATTGGATGCCGGAGGTTCACAGCCAGAACCCCCTCCAAGAAAACTGAATTGGGCCATTTTCCTTCAAGTCTATCGAGAATTTCCCCAGCTTGAACTGATCCAGTATTGGTGTTTCTAGTTCCAAATCGAATGGATTTTACGTGACGGGAAAATATCCACTCCATTAAACATATCGTGAGAATGGCAGGTTTCCTCGGCTGCTTGGGATACCGCGGATTCGCCACTATAATTGGAACGCTAATAGGCCGCGATATAAATCAGCTTTTAGCTAATTTGTTACGTTTTTCGCGTGCCGATGTCATAATCGCGACCATTGGAACGTGCGTGATTGCAAGTGGTTTTACGGATTTTCACCGGAAAATTCCCCACGCACAGCTGTTTTTTTTCAGTTTTGTTGTTTTTTGCCGGTGTTACCATACGCACTTTTCTCCGGTTTACGCTTGGAAAGTGTTTTTGAACTTTCAGCGGAATCTTTGGAAAAGGTCCCGTGACTGACCTCCTCCCAAAGCTCTGGTTCCTAATTCTCTGTTTTCTCACATAAAACTGTTCAATTTCTCCATTTCATACTTAGATTTAATGTTTTTACGACACTCGCACGCACCATTATCAATATTTCCTGTTGTTTTCGAAAATTTCTCCAACCATCTAGTGAATTTATGTGCAATGTTCAATGCGTGGCGAATTTCCCTGCCAGTTCTGGCCCCTAATCTTTCCAGCCGATCTGGCCGTTAACTATGCGAAAGGAAAATTTCCCCAGTAGCACTTTTATAATGACGGTTTAGACACATTTAGCCTGCGTCGCTTTTATGATTTGGCTCGAAGCCATATTTGGAGTTGTAATAACTTGGCCGGTTAATCCCACTCATCGTGCTGTCTAAACTGGTGTTGCGACCGATTGCAGCTTGGTACAAACTTGCCGATTAAAAAATCCTAATTAATAAGGAAAAAAGTCGACGATTGTCAACGGGGCCATTAAAACGGTCAGCATTCGGCTGCTGACTGAGAGTCTTCTTTATTTAAACCATGTATTTATAATTAATTACTTTTGCTGGTACGCGATTCCAATTAAACAAACGGATACCTTTCCTTAAATTAATGTTTTCAATTAACGGCCAGTTGATTGGAGGAAAGGTCATGGAATTTTTCGGAATTTTTCGATAGTTTAACAGTAATTTTTATGGGCATTTTATACCTAAAAGTGTCTAAAGTCTAATAAACTCCAATTGAAATAGAGGACATTTTTATATGAGAAAAAGACTGTAGAAAGAAAGAAGACGATCATTGCCGGTCTTTAAGCTTGGAAAACACGGGAAAATGAAGATGACACTGAAGAAACCCGATGAAGAACAGAACGAATGAAAAGGAAACTTGATACCGACATTAGAGTGGGAAACATAAAAGACATAAATGAGGTTTTTTGACAAGGCAGAAATAAAATTGATGACGAAAATCTCAGAGGAAATTTCCAAAACATCAAACAAATGAATAATGGAATAATGGTTGAAGGGAGGAACCACCATTTAAATTAAACAAACCATGAAAACTCATGATTTTTCGCAGCCGTTCGTTTAATGAAACTGGTGCGATTTTCCTGGCTTGGAGGCCAGTTGGGAGCTAGCTTGGACCCGACGTTTCACCAGCATAAGTGACTTGCACCTTTAGAGGTGAAACTCTATGCTAGTGACAGAGGAACATGCATAAATGTTCCAAGAGGGCAGAAACTCAATGTTCCAAGTCCTTCAGTTTCAACAGCTTTGGATTTTTTTTTCGGTGATGTTTGGGAAATGCTCTCTTACGCACACCCAGAGCTGATGTTCTAGAGCCCTGGGCTGTGTGGGACTCCAGATAGCTGTTTTACCCACTAAAACCCTTCCTCACTTTGTCCTCCATTTCTGTCCTATTGTGCCTTCGTATTTTACTCCCTCATTATCCCTGTGGATTCAATGAATTCCAGAAGAACTTTGAGGGGGGGTACGCATGACCTGGTCTGGTAGAACTTCATCTCCTCCCAGGAGTCTTCGTCTACCTGTTGCATATGATGTGCAGTAACACATAATATGTAGAGTAGTTTCGTCGCCCTGCAGGTCGGTTGATCACTCAGTCCCATCCTGAAGAGGTGTTTTTGCAGGGGGCGTGTCCTGTTAAAAAGGCCACTATCCTCCTTATTTTTGCCTGCTGAGATCTAGCAGTTCGATTTTATCCACTGGCTGTGGAGGTCCCACCAACTGCCTTGCGGTAACGAGTCGGGGTGTCTCCTCCCAGTACTTTCTATGTTCTTCCAAGATCCATTGCCCAACTCCCGCCGTAACTTGAGCATGAGATATACCACAGGCAGGTTCTTGGTTGATTGATCAGGCATAACTGGCATTAACCCATCTGTTCCCGGAGATTTAAATGGGCTGAAAGAACTTATGGCCCATTTAACTTTGGACTGGTTTACACTGCTTGAGGCAGGAGTCCAGTGTTCTTTCGGTGTCAGTGTTCTTTCGGTCTCTGACTGTTCCCAGTATGGATGCAGGAAAGTGAGTCTTGAGCATAAGCTCCAGGGTTTCCTCTTCTGTTGTTGTATATCATCCCTGTGATTTTATCAAGAAGACCACTTTTTGCTGTGGTTCTTTTGAAAGTGCCTTATGGAGTCTAGCGTGGCTCAGAGTATCTTTGCAGCACTCTTTCCTCCATGAAGCCCTTTGTGCTTTTTTTATGGCGTTGCCATACGTCGTCGGGGATGTTGTGAATTCACCTCAGAAGGCCTCGTTTCGTTTAGCTCTGTTAAATAGCTTTCTCACCGTATTCCTCATCTTTGAGAGGCACGAGTTCCACCATTTGGATGTCCTCGTTTGTCTTTTCGACTTCAGTGGGCATGAGGATTCGTAGACTGATTTTATTGCTGATGTGACGGTAGTCACCATCATTTCTAGCTCCAGCACCATAGGTGCTTCGGTTGGGCAGCCCCTAAATGCAACCTAAGGTTCTCTTTGTAGGAGACCCAGTCAGTTGATTTCGGATTTCTCTACTCCGAGAGGGTTACCTCTTCCGTCTCGATATTGAATCGTATATATCTATGATCGGACAAGCTGGGCATATCCGACACATGCCAGTCTTTTATCAGTTAGCTAGTGAGGTCTGAGCAGATATGTAATGTCAATGACTTCCCTTCGTACCGTTGTTGCAAAGGTTGATTCATTCCCCTGATTACAGACTTCAAACGATAAAGTCGTACGGTTGTCTAAAAGAGACTCCCCCGGTCTATTGGTGTCACTGCTGCCCAATGACAGTTCTGGTCTTAGACGCCTTAGAGTGCTCTGCAAAATTGCGTAATACACTTGGAGGCGGTTGTCCTATTTGGTCGTAAGGTAGGTATGCAGATGCTAGAACTATGCTCGGATCTCCGCCTTGCGACTTGAACCTTTTTCTTATACACGTAAGGTCCCTACTACAGTGTTCCCATAACGGTATAGCTCTGACTGTATTCCTTATGAAAATACATGTTCGCGGGTTTTCCTCAGATTGGCAGTAGACCACCTGTCCTCTGAAGTTCCCCAATCCTCCAATTCTCCCCTTATATACATATGGTTCTTGAATTAGAGCGACGTCTGATGATGTCTTCAGCATACACTCACTGATGGTATCCGAAGCCGCCCTGCAGTGATTAAGGTTTATCTGAACGACCCGCATACAAGCGAGTCGTCCCTGCGCCTCTGCGGTGGAGGCTGGAGTGCCACCCCCCCCCCCCACCCCCCCCCCCCCCCCGAGGTGCCATATTTCTGGTATTCCCCGGTACTGGACGGTATCTCCTCCACCTCCACCTCCAAAGCCGTGGGGATTGGGATGTTGACCTGCCCCCCCGAGGTGCCAGCATATTGCTGGCTTTCTCCGGTACTGGCAGGTACCTCCCTCCATTGCGTGACTGAAGGTTCCCCTGCCCCTTTTTTTGTAGCCTCTTGGGCTTGTTCAGGTCCCTTGCTAGAAGACATAACAAAAAGGTCCCCTGCAACTTTTCCCACGAGTTCTGGGCCATGAGGATCGTCAGCAGCCGGCCGCTGGCTTGCTCGCTCCCCAACCCCACAACCCTCCAGGTACTGGTGTTCCCTACACCGATTCTATGTAGTGTCTTCTCCGGAGGCGTTATCTCCGGGATAAACACTATTGTTCGCATTGGCTTTGGAAGCATGTTTGCCTCTACAAACACAAGCTCTGCTTCATTCCAGAGAACAGCTCTGGATACTGTTGCATAAGAGGACAGTGTCATCAGCAAATCAATCAATAAAAAGAATGTGGATTTTTTCACTGATTGCTGATCAATCGATCATTCAATGAGCATTTTTTGTAGAGATTAGTGAATTTTCAAGAGCCGGCGTAGTGTCGGCGGAATGGTTTGTTGCGCCAACCGAACGCACCGGCGCAGTGTGTGTGGCGGTCACCTAAGTACTTGGTAAAAAAACTCATTAACTTAGAATGCAGCAACAACTCAAAAGCGCAACTTAACACAGTGTTGCCTATGCCTAATTGTTTGCCCGCTGTTCAGGCGCAAAATTTGAAGCCGACCCACTTGCATGATGGTTTTCTATGTAATAATATCTGGCTCAAGGCTGCTGATGTATCGACATTGTTTATCTCATAATTACCTCAGTGGTGTCGAAATCCCATAGAAAATTAGCCGCACAGATAGATGTATATATAGATATCTATTATTTGGTTCTTCGGTAGCAAATTGTTGCGAAATCTGTCGGCACTCATTTATCTTGTGCCGCTTTATCATTAGAGTTGATTACAAGTTAAACACTTTGCCTGTTGCAGCCGTCACACCAATAATTTGGAAAGGCAATTAAAACAATAACAAAAATCGAAACGCGTACATAAGTGAAACTCATATTAATAAATATGTATTATTAGCTGGTATTTATTAGTGCATTTGGTGTGGTAATAATTGCGCCAAAGTAATTGTTGGCTTAATTTATGTGGTGGCCACCCACTGATTGCCCAGGCCAGTTTATTTGTCAATTATATACACTTTCTGAACGGTCAGCACACAGCAGTTAGAGCAGTTAGAGTTGATGGGAATCCGTTTTTTTACGATCCTACCGACTGCGCCATCTATATCTAGGGCTTTTAACGGTCATCAAACGCACAAGAATGCGCCAGAAAACCGAGGAACCTACCGACTGCGCCATTTATATTTAAGTCTTATTACAGTCATCAAACTCGTAAGAGAAAAGGAAACTGTAATAAAATATTATTTTATTAATAAGTGAAGAAGGAAAATCCTCAAAAAAATTGCACAAAATTGATTAAATTAAACGGTGTTTTTGGGTCTAGGATTAAAACACGGTAACCAATCAATTAATGGCACCTTTGACCTATGGGTGCAATATCGATGCTAATGAGGTTCTAGTGAGCGATGGGCGGAGGCATCTAGCCGGCCGAGACAATGTTGGCTTTCTTCGAAAAAAAACGTTTTACCATGACTTATTGGCTAATTGTGTTGACATTTTGATGGGCTCGACAGAACCACTGGCTGGACAATCTGCCTTGAACTGTGACATGGGAACGTGGTGAATTGTGTGCGTGAAAACAATCGACGAAAATTGATTTTCAATGAATGGACGCACAGTGTGCTTGATGCGTATGGGAATTAACTTTTTTTTGGCGACAGCACCAGCAGGACAGAGGAGAGAAAAGTTGGAAGATTGATGGAAACTGGTGGGTTTCACTAGCATTATCCTGTGAAGTGTGGGTGAAGATGCAAGCTACTCGTGGTTGCGAAACGTCAGGAAGAAATCGTTTTGAGCGAAGCACCTGTGAAGATGCCATGCATTCAGATGAGGACAACATTATTTTTATCAATGGCCTAAAAACCCGAAAAACCCACCAGTTTTAAGCAAAGCAGGTTCTCCTCATTAAAGCACTAGAGATTTGTTCGGTTCGAAGTGAATAAATAGCTGCCACAAAACCGCGTATCAAATAACGTGGAATTGAACTTAGATGGGTACCAAGCAGTGTGAAAAAAATGACCTGAGGCCAACCTTAATGTCTGCTGCCAATTTGTAAGCGTCATTTAAACGACGCAAACCCAAATTGGTGGAACTGCACCTAAAGTGTGATGCCCGGGTACCAGAAATTTAGAAATCGAGAACAATCCGCCCCGGAACCGTTGGGTTCGCTCCTCTTTTGGACAAACATGTGTAGAACCGTTTGGCAGTTTATCATTTGGAGCCACCTTTACGCGTGGCCTCAAATGTGGAATAATAATAGATCAGTGACGCTGAATAAATTCCTTGCTAAGTCAACTAAAACGATCTTTTGCCGCCTCTATGCACCTAAAATGCTGTTAAAAGTACGTAAAAATTGCGTTACTTTTGCGAGTATCGAATGGGTTGGCATCGGGTTTTCCTTAAAACCGAACGCACAGTTCAGCTAACTGTAAACCGAATTCGGTCCAAATCATCAGCATCAAACGGCTTCTTTCCTACCAATGGGATCGTGATGGATGATTTAAAACACGTGGGGCGTAGACCGGGCTGCCGGCCTGTCATTCGGCTCACGAACTCCGAACGAAAAAAAAACCAACAAGTCATAGTTTCAGAACCATTTTTTTCGACTAATTTTGCTTAAAAGTTTAGCAGCACGACGTTAATTGGAACGTCGTGTTGGATTAGTTGATTGACTCGTCTTGGATTGAGTACCAATCGAACATGCCAGAAACAGTGCTGGAGAAAAAATGTTGATGTCAATTACTCGACAATCACGCATGGAAAGCAAGACCATTGTATGGATATATAATTAAGCTGCCATCAAGTTCTAATTAAATTAGAGCAAATTCTCCAAACGAGCAGGCAACGATTTGGGGAGCTATAAATCTTCGCCGGTGTATAATTAACATTCTAGGACCTCCTCGATAATTAGAATCGTTTTAGATTAGGCCCGACATCTTTAACCTCGTCTAAATGACCGTTTTCACATGCGTACTCATCGGACTCATGTTTCCCAGACTGGACTCACTACCGTAGAAGTCACGAGCAATGTGATCAAGCACGATGAAGATTAGATTCTTTGAAGAATGGTGTTCAACGTCCTTTGAATCGGAGTTGGACAGTGGGAATGTAAAGGTTCTAGTCTTCAATGGTCGTTTAAAGTGGGTGACTATGAGATTTTTCTATGATGAATGAGGTTGCTCAGTCCATATTTGCTTTAGTTATTCTGGAATTTCCAAAATTTTATGGTCTTCTGGTAAAGCGTTCGAGCTGGCACACATGTTTTATGGGCAATTTGATTAAAAAGGACTCCAACCTTAACGCTGCCGCCAGTTTGACAACAATCACCGCCTGACGTTTATCTATCAGTCCTTGTCTGGCGCACGCCAACCATCCAAGGACGTAAGTGTGGGGTTGTTGTCAATCTGAAGACTCCCGCCTTAAGGTTGGCGTCATTGATCACTTACACATTTGCGTTTTGGGTTCTTTAGAGACAATTATATTATTAAGGTGGGTGGTGACAAGGTTTCCTCTAGGATTTCCACTAGATGTTAAATGAGATTGTCTTTTTCCGATATTTGCCTCATTTTCAGTGCAATTCCATAAGTTTTTGCCATTAAGGCAGAAGGCTCTGGCCAATGGAAGTTCTCGGTGAGTGAACTTGCGGTTTTCTGCACAATTCTCTTGAGCTGCTTTGGAGATTCATTCCCGAGTTTTTCGGGCAACATTTTCTCTGTCAATAAAGCCAAATAAAGGTAAATGCGAGTTCTGCTCATTGACGATTTAAAGTTGGCTACTTTGAGGTTGCCTCCAGGATTTTCAATGAGACTGTTTTATAACCCATATGTGCCTGATTTTCTTTGCAATTCCGAAATTTTCAGAGCCGAGTAATGGGCTGTGAAGTGCAAATTTTATTTGTGCAGATTAGAGTTTTTTTGCCAAATTTTTGGATAATCGGACAAGTTTCATGGGCAAATTCAATTAAATGAAAATGACTCCAACCTTAACACTGCCGCCAGTTTGACAACAGTCACCGCCTGACGTCTATCTATCAGTCCTTGTCGGGCGCACGCCAACCATCCAAGGACGTAAGTGTGGGGTTGTTGTCAATCTGAAGACTCCCGCCTTAAGGTTGGCGTCATTAACCACTTACACATTTGTTTTTGGGTTCTTTAGGGAATATTTCCGCAGATAATGAAGCGACTGAAAAGGCAAAAAAAGCGCAATTAACGCGGATTTCATGCTTCGGTCAATGGTAATGAAAAGCGGATAACTTTGAGGTTCCATGTGGGATGCCCAGCAGAGCTTCATTCTTCAGCTCCTGGTGGCGATTGAACTGCCACGAGTCCATCAAGCGTTTTGGTTGTAGTGGTTGAATTAGGCACATTCCGATTATGAGCTTTCATTTAATAATTTTCGTGATATTGGCATCGGTTCCCAAATACGGACTCGGCAAGCTATTAACGATATGTCACGATCTGTGCGCATCTTCCCACACTGGCGTGTTATTAAGCATTTTTTTCCAATTGATTCCTCAGAGCAGAGGCTTAATTGAGCCGACTGAACCGAACAACATATAACCTGCATTAATGAGGCAATCAACGTTTTAACATCATCCGAAACTCATCATCAACTCAAGGCAAAGCACATCTTCAATATCGCCCGATTTGGTCAAACTCGAGAACAGTAATTTCATTCATGAAATGTCGAGTTTGTTTTGAATAATCCGCGATATGAAATGAGGTTTCTTCGCACCACCACGAACAAAAACTGGTAGACTGAGCTGCTGGACTATTTCCGAAGGCGAGAAGACACTTATAATCGTAGCCTCGATTCCACTGTGGAAATTTTTCCTCACATTTGAATTGCTTATCTGCTGCTGCTGCTAATCCGACTCGGAGTTTTTACGTGAAGACCCTTGACAGTTTCTTCACGAAATGCCCACATTAGCAATTTAATTGGCGCTTTCTAGCGAATTTAACAGCGATGATTCTAATTCACAATGAAAGTAATTGGCTTGTTTCTATCGTTGCAATTAGTACGCCTTTAAAATTATACATATTTATGGATCTAATTGTTCTTTATTAAATTCCGACTCAAGCAAGTGGAGCACATCAACATCACCCAAAGATACGTTTGCTGTTCTTTGTCTAAAACCTCAAGCAGTGCTGTTAGTCAAAGGCAACTTTGCAGATTTTTCGAAAGCGTCATTAGTCATCCAATTTATCGGGTTTTTTTTATCCGAAGAAGAGCCAAAACTAGCAAGCGAAAGCATTGAAGAAACCATCTCGTGGGTGTTCTGATGATGGTAATCTTGGGCGTTGCAGAAATGACCCCATGTAATTAATTACCAGTGAAAGAAGCAACATTTTGCGCATTTTTATCGATGCTTTCATTGTGATTTATTGCGGTTTAGGCAAAATATGCCTGGAATTGCGGTCATTATGCGGGTACTGATCGGTTACGCACCATACTAACACGTACGTAAAGTCGAAGTACCATTTTGGAAAAATCCCATTATTATAATGGTTATTGTGCACGTGCGCCTTGTTCTGCTACTAATTATCAGATCGCTATTAGTCACGTTTGAGGATTTTTTTTAGTGCGATACTAAACAGCGATAAATTGTTTAAAATTCAGAATCGTTTCAGTTTCTTCGCCAAAAATTAAACTTGAAAACTCACTTTTCTAATCAGAAATCAGTAGCAAATTTCCAGAGTTTATTTTGGGAAAACTTGGCTATTGATGTGTTTCGTTGGATAAATGCGCATTTTGTGCCATCATCAGGGTAATTTTGCTTCTTCCCGTACTGAAATAGTGTTTTCTGGACGCTTTCTTCTTTCGAAGGTAGTTTTACAAGAATCACTAATAACAATGACTTGTCCCTTGCAGTGTTCAGGCCAGAATCAGCTTTCAAATTTCGGTCATCTTCAGGGAATTTTTGAGAAATTTTCAAATTTGTTTCAGCTCGAAAAATGCATTTTGTGCTAGCGTTTGTTCAGGAATTAATTTCTCGCAGGAGCAATTTCATTATTGCTTTTTATAGACAAAAAGCCTGAAAGTGCCGACTTTTGATACTTTCAGGAAAATTTTTGAGAAATTTTGAGATTTGGGGCATATGTTTTGTCCAAAATCAGCCAGTTTTGATCTGGTTGTTGCATTTGATAGAGCAAAGAATAATGCAAACCGCCTCAACGTTTCAATTCTGTATCATCTTCAAGCAATTTTTGGTCAATTTTCCAGTTTCTCTCAAAATGCTCTTGAAAAAACGCATTTTGTGTCAATTTTTCTTCAAAAACAATTTTTTTTAGAAACTAGTAGAACAGGGGTCGATCTCGTTACTGCGTTTTATAGAGCAGAGGACGAGGCATAAACTTTGAACATTTCGCTGGTCTACCATTTTCATGAAATTTTTGAGAAATTTCGAAATTCGTTTTATCCAGAAAAAAAACCATTATGTGCCAACTTTTCTTCCGAAATTAGTTTGCTGAAAACTCATAAACCCATATAGAGGATATAACAAATTACAGTTTTTTTACTTTGATTTTTTATCGCCTTTAAGAAATTTTTGAGAAATTTTCAAAATACTCTGCACTACTGACTCACTTTAACCGTTAATAACTCTCAGGCCAGTTGAATTAAAAGCCTGTGGATTACGGATTTTTTTACTGTAAACTAGGCCTTACTCTTTTATAGGAGTTTCGTTTTCGCGCCATCATCAGGGAATTTTGCAAAATTTTTCAAATTCAATGGCAATTTTGATACTTAATAGTTTCACCATCGTCACCAAAAATAATGCCTTGTCCTTTATAATATTTAGGCAAAAATTAGGTGAAGTTGTACCGAACTTTTCAATTTTTTCTCGCCTTCAAGAAATTTTCAAATTTGTTATCATCTGAAAAAAAAATGCATTTTGTGCCAACTTTTTTCACAAATTAATTTCTTGAAAACTAATGAAGGTAGGATCGATCGGATTGCTCTGTCTTATACAGAAAAAAACGGTGCATAAATGCTGAGAGTTTCGATTTTCTGTCATTTTCAGGCTACTTTTTAGAAATTCTCAAATTTCTCCATACCTTGCAGAAAATGCATTTTGTGCCAATTTACCTACAGAAATAATTTTTTTGAAAACTCCTAAAGCCAGCACCGATCTGTTTATTGCAATGGATAGACAAAAAAACAGTACAAAAGCCCTGAATGTTATGATTTTATACCATTTTTGGTAAATTTTTGACAATTTTTCAAATTCAACGGCAAGTTTTACGTGGAAAAAATGCATTTTTTTGCAAACTTTTATCGGAAAACAATTTCGTGTATTATAGAGCAAATAACCGTGCATAAATTCTAAACGTGTTGATTCTTTGGTGTTTTTAGGCTATTTTTGAGAAATTTTCAAATTTGCTTTACCTGGAAAAATCATTTTGCGCCAACTTTCTTTCAAAAATTAATTTCTTGTAATCGGATCCAACCTGCATCGATTTCATTATTGTTGACGTTTTGAATTGCAGTCATCCTCAGGCTATTTTTGAAACTTGTTTAATCTCGACAAAAATGAATGTTGTGCCGACTTTTCTTTAGAAGTTAATTTATTGAAAATTTATAAAGCCAGGGCCGATCTAGTTATTGCGATGAAAAGAACAAAGAAAGTGCATCAGCCCTAAACGGTTTGATTTTTTATCAATTTCAGGAAATTTTTGAGAAATTTTTGAAATGCACTTTAACCGTTAATGACTCTCAGACCAATTGAACTAAAAGCCTGTCGTTTACTCAAGTTTGCATCAAAAGCTAGGCCTCAATATAGCTCAGGAGTTTCGGCTTTGTGCCATCATCAGGGATTTTTTAAGAATTTTCAAATCTCAGCGCTTTGGTATGAGTCGCGCCTTAAAGCTTCTACTTTCAGGCCGGGCTTCTATGAGTGAATTTTGTGAAAATGAGTGCTTCAGGCTCCAGTTTCGATGATGTATTTTCAGAAAATTTGAGTTTTTAGGCGAATAAATTCGATCTCTTCGAGTGGTGTGTACATTGGAAAAATGCAATGCACTACAATTACATTCAACCTACGCCGCCACTTAAACTAATTACTCGCCGCTTATGATTGTGTAACATTGGCGTAGGCCGAAAAGGATGCATTTATCAAGGTGATAATTTTTTCCTGGACCTTACAGAGGCGGATTCTGAAATCTTCCCCAACTCCCCAGCGACGTTCACAGGGACATGGTTGAGTTCACTGTCCTGATCCCAATACGGCCCTGTGCAGCCACGAGGAAAGAAAGTCGACCAACAAAAGGCCTAATGGAAACACAACAACAATTAACTTCGGCTGAAATTAAATTAAAATCGAAAATTAATAAAACAAGTTCGGCAAAAAGCGAACTAATAGGCCGGCACAGAGAGCATTTTGTTTAATTAAACCGAGCCAGATAATAATTATGTGCATGGCTGCGAGGTCCCGATATATAGAATGGCTTCAGAACCGTGTTTTCGCCGGTTGGGAGAACGTTTGAAATATGTAAATCGTTAATTGGTTTGTTAGTTTGGCATCAAGCTAGTCGCGTAAACACCCAATAAATATTCGGGGGGGAAGCGCTTTGGCTTGCTCATGGAACATCAATATTTATGGGCGGTCGGTTTGCTCGCTTTAGGCGTTGCTAATCCGTCTAATTGCCTTAATATCAGCTTCAACAACGTCTTTTCCTTTTAGAATGCAATGCATCAGGGCTTCAACCAGGCGAGAATGTTCGCGTGCACATTACTTATCTAATGGAGTCCACATGAACCGTTCAAACTCATTAGCCAGAATTTTCATCTTTATTGTCATGAAGAACGCAATTTTTTTTGATTTAAGATGCGGAATCATCAATGTGTTTTCTGCCATCATTGGCCATCTTCATATCTCCTGTGGTGTGTGGAAGCTTTGGAGAAAAGTCTCCCAAAAAGAGCCTCATCAATTATTTGACTGTTTGATTTTCGGTTGTTGTCTGGGAACTAAGTTTATTTTAAAGAGTTGCCTGGAAGTGGAACTTTTTGAGATGCTTGTGAAGGCAAAGATACATTTCTTGTACATTTTATAAGGAAAAATGCATGTTTGGTCTCTGCATTTGCAGGAAAATTGTCTGTCGAACGAAGGAGATTGGAAAGCTTGAAACATCAGCAGCAAACGATGAAGTTGTGCCAAATATTCGAGCAACCAACACGAAACTGACGCGTTTAGTGGCTTGAAAGCCCGAAATCAGTGTCGTGCCCGGAGGGTTCGGCACAGCATCATGAAACATACAGTCTTCAAAATTTGCAATGAGCAACGTTAAGAGTGTTTTGTGCTAAATTGTTCAAGCACATCATAGCCAAGCAGCAAAGAACACAAAACCAAGTTTTTGAAGGTGTTTAAAGCTCGAAAACCGTCCGTGCCCGGAGGATTGGCACAACATCATGAAAAATATAATCCAAAATTTCCAATAAGCACCAAACCCTTTAAAGTGTCAAAGTAAAACAACAGCAAACACAAAACCATCGAAAACAGTGCGTTGCCCGGAGGGTTTGGCACAACATCATGAAAATTACATTCTTCAAGATTTCCCATGATCACCAAACCTTTAACAATGTTTTGTGCTAAATCACATCATAGGGAAACAACAATGAACAAAAAACCAACTTCTTTACTGGTTTTTAAATGTAGAAAACAGTATTGTGCCCGAAGGGTTCGGCACAACTTCATCAAAAGGGAGTCGTCTATATTTACCATGAGAGTCAAACTTTTAGGCAACGACAGATTCTGAAGTTGTGCTCAATCTTTTAAGCACATCGCAATAGAAGAAGAACGAGTACACAACCAACTTTTTTGCGTGTCTAAAGCCAGAAAACAGTGCCGTGCCCGGAGGGTTCAGCACAACATCATGAAAAATATAGTCCAAAATTTATAATAAGCATCAAACCTTTGAAAGCGTATTGAGCGAAATCTTTCCAGCCCAACCAAGTAAATCAACGACAAACACAAATTCAATTTTTTAGTTTCTTTATAGCTGGAAAACAGTGCGGTGCCCGGAGGGTTTGGCACAACATCATGAAAATTACATTCTTCAACCAAGCCTTTAACAATGTTTTGTGCTAAATCACATCATAGGGAAACAACAATGAACACAAAATCAAATTCTTTAGTGGTTTTTAAATGTAGAAAACAGTGTTGTGCCCGCAGGGTTCGGCACAACTTCATCAAAAGGGACTCGTCTATATTTACCATGAGAGTCAAACTTTTAGGCAACGACAGATTCTGAAGTTGTGCTCAATCTTTTAAGCACATCGCAGTAGAAGAACAACGAGTACAAAACCAACTTCTTTAGCGTTTTAAAGCCATTAAACAGTGTCGTGCCCGGAGGGTTCAGCACAACATCATGAAAAATATAGTCCAAAATTTCCAATAAGCACCAAACCTTTGAAAGCGTATTGTGCGAAATCTTTCCAGCCCAACCAAGTAAATCAACAACAAACACAAAACCAATTTTTTAGTTTGTTTATAGCTCGAAAACAGTACGGTGCCCGGAGGGTTTGGCACAACATCATGAAAATTTAATTCTTCAAGATTTCCAATGATCACCAAGCTTTTAACACTGTTTTGTGCTAAATCATATGATAGGGAAACAACAATGAACACAAAATCAACTTCTTTAGTGGTTTTTTAATGTAGCAAATCGTGTTGTGCCCGAAGAGTTCGGCACAACTTCATAAAAAAGAGAGTCTTCTATATTTACCGTGAGAGTCAAACTTTTAAGCAACGACAGATTCTGAAGTTGTGCTCGATCTTTTAAGCACATCGCAATACAAGATGAACGAGTACACAACCAACTTATTTGGCGTTTTTCAATCCAAAAAACAGTGTCGTCCCCGGAGGGTTCAGCACAACATCATGAAAAATATAGTCCAAAATTTCCAATAAGCACCACACCTTTTAAAGTGTGTTGTGCTAAATCTTTCAAGCCCATCAAAGTAAAACAACAGCAAATACAAAACCATCTGTTTTAGTTTCCTTATAGCTCCAAAACAGTGCGGTGTCCGGAAGGTTTGGCACAACACGATGAAAATTTAATTCTTCAAGATTTTCAATGATCACCAAGCCTTTAACACTGCTTTGTGTTAAATCACATCATAGGGAAACAACAATGAACACAAAACCAACTTATTTAGTGATTTTTAAATATAGAAAACAGTGTTGTCCCCGAAGTGTTCGGCACCACTTCATGAGAAAGGGAGTCTTCTATATTTACCATGAAAGGCAAACTTTTAAGCAACGACAGATTCTGAAGTTGTGGGCAATCTTTTAAGCACATCGCAGTGGAAGAAGAACGAGTGCAAAACCAACTTCTTTGGCGTTTTTCAATCCAGAGAACAGTGTCGTGCCCGGAGGGTTCGGCACAACATCATGAAAAATATAGCCCGAAATTGGCTTGTAAACTGTGTACTCGTTCTTCTTCTACTGCGATGTGCTTAAAAGATTGAGCACAACTTCATAATCTGTGGCTGCTGGAAAGTTTTGTGTTCACTGTTGTTTCCCTATGATGTGATTTATCACAAAACATTGTTCAAGACAATCTTGAAGAATGTAATTTTCATGATGTTGTGCCAAATTCTCCGGGCATGGCACTGATTTCGAGCCATAAAGAAACTAAACAAGTTGGTTTTGTGTTCTTTGCTATTTTGGTATAATGGTCTCAAACGATTTACCACAAAACACTCTTAAAGTTTGGTGCGCATTGAAAATTTTGAAGACTATATATTTCATGATGTTGTGACGAACCCTCCGGGCACGACACTGTTTTCTGGATTGACAAACGCCAAAGAACTTGGTTGTGTACTCGTTCTTCTTCTATTGCGATGTGCTTAAAAGATTGAGCACAACTTCAGAATCTGACGTTGCCTAAAAGTTTGACTATCACGGTAAATATAGACGACTCCCTTTTTTATGAAGTTGTGCCAAACCCTTCGGGCACAACACAGTTTTCTACATTTAAAAAACCCTAAAGAAGTGGGTTTTGTGTTCAATGTCGTTTCCCTATGATGTGATTTAACACAAAGCAGTGTTAATGGCTTGGTGATCATTGGAAATTTTGAATGATGTAATTTTCATGATGTTGTGCCAAACCTTCCGGGTTGCACCGCACTGTTTTTGAGCTGTAAAGAAACTAAAAAAGTTGGTTTTGTGTTTGTTGTTGTTTTACTTTGATGGGCTTGAGAGATTTTGCACAACACACTTTAAAAGGTTTGGTGTTTATTGGAAATTTGGACTATTTTTTTCATGATGTTGTGCCCGAAGAGTTCGGCGCAACTTCATAAAAAGGGAAGTCTTCTATATTTACCATGAGAGACAAACTTTTAAGCAACGACAGATTCTGAAGTTGTGCTCAATCTTTTGAGCACATCGCAGTGGAAGAAGAGCTAGTGCAAAACCAACTTCTTTGGCGTTTTTCAATCCAGAGAACAGTGTCGGCACAACAAAAATATACTCTTGACGATTTCCAATGAGAGGCAAATATTAAAAAAACGATAGATTCTGAAGTTGTGCCAAATCTTTCAAGCACATCACAGTAGAAGAACAACAAACCCAAAACCAAGCTCAGTGGCTTCAAATATTAAAAACAGTGCCGTTCCTGGAGGATTTGGCACAACAAGAACCAAAGTCTTCAAAGTTTCCAATGGAAAAAAACACTTTGAACAACAAAGACGCTGAAATTGTGGCGATTCTTAAGTGCCTTTAAGTATGAAAACAGTGCCGTGCTAGAAGGGTTTGGCACAACTTTAATGTGATTTGAATCGAAAGGAATACACTAAACATTGAAACTGCAAGAAAGTGTATGTAGATACATGGGAAATCAAGTGATGAGCGGCATCATACTGATCTAGAGCTTGTTTGAGAACTAAAAATTGCATGGACTCAAAGAAAATAGCTTAATCATCATTGATGGATTAGAAGGTATTAAAAAAATATTGGCAATTTCCCAATAATGGGAACCAACAAGGAAGCTCAACATACTTATGACTAATCCGATGGCCTTTGGAAGCTCGTACGTTCTGGGGCATTATGATTGCACACCGATCATGTTCAGAAGCTTATTTCGCCGCATTTAAATTAGATTCGGACCGGGCAATAATCTCCTAATTACATCGAATGAAGACAGTTAGATCAGGTGCGTATCTTTATGGGCAATCGGCGGACTGAAAAATGGCCAGGATTACGGAAATGATTTACCATATGCGACTACTGTTTCAAACACATCGAATACAACCGCCCTTGTTGAGCATATGTAGAGAATTGACCGATTCACATAAACCAAGTGGGACAAGCGCACAGGTGTATCGACGTAACATGCATGCAAAACCTCAAAGTGACTCTAAATAAGCCACTGGAATGAATGGGGGCATTAAAATCGGTTCGATTTCAAATGCCCACGGTTGTGTAAGGCGAAGTTGCGCCACTTTTTCCGGCATTTCAACGGTAGAAAATCGAAAATAAATTTTAATCGACATGCTGACATAACGATCTTTGAACCAAATGTAAATTCAGGCCTTTGCACGACTTTGCCCACTAATAATGGCCTGATTTCGCCGCTAAATTCGGTTGTCTAGTGGTGTACAAATTTTGATCAATCTGTGTGTGTCTTGGCAGGGCTTTGTTTCAGTTGCCCATCGATGCGATAGCAGATCAATTCGAAAACAAACCTTGGATTACTCACGAGTCGCTATCAGATCTGTCCGATCCTCGCCGTTTCATGATCAAAAGCAGTTGAGATTACCAATCTGCGACCGACGGCTCTGTACTCGACATTGACACGATCGTAAATATATCCATTTTTTTCCTTGGACTATTTTTCCAGTCAAATGCCACGAACTCAGCCACATCGTCTCTCCATTCTGCCCTTAAATGAACAACCAAATTCCTCAGTACCTACTTTGCACGATTAACCAAATAATAAATCATGCCTAATGAAGGCCTAATGTGCGATTTCGTAGCATCTAGGAGAAATTTACGATGCTTGATCAGTGCATCGCATTTAGGACATCGCTTGATTTATCGCTTAATTCCGAAAGGCACATTGATCTATGGCAGGTCAAAGGATCAGAAAAATGCGCCTCATCGAGAAATCCCAGAAGTTATGATCCATTAGAGCATTAGAGCGGCGCCGGCACGAAATCCCGATTCTAAGTGGCGTTTTTAAATAGTTGATGGTAAAATCGATCTCCCACGAAGCATCCAACATGTTAACACAACCCAAATTCAAAGTTTACGACCGTCTAAAGACGTGCTTTTGCTTACATTGCAAGCAAGAAGTGGAGAAATTATGGGATTTTGCTGTCCTCCTAGTGTTCGAATGTTTGGTTCTCATTGCAAATCAGCCCCAAAAATGGACCATTCGGTTACAAATCACCGTTTATTAGTTAGTTGTAAGTGTGTTGTTTTCCTTTTGTGTCGGGCGCAAAGTGTTTGGCACAACTTTTCCGCTTGCTAGTGTTCGGTGGTTTACTCCTCATTGCAAAAACTCAACAAAATTTGGCTGTGAAAAAGTTTCACGCACGTTATTCTATTGTGCTTTACTTAAGAGCCTGGAACACCTTTACCGTTTGCTAGTGTTCGCGGTTTAAATTTTCCATAAAACTCTGGAAGAAAAACTGAAATATTGGGTTGCGAAAGTGTTTTCTGCTTCAAAACAGCCTCAATTAGTTAGTTTTACGTAAGTTGTCTTATTGTGCTTTACTTAAGAGCCTGGCACAACTTTACAGTTTGCTAGTGTTCACGGTTTTAATTTTCCATGAAACTCTGCAGGAAAAACTGAAATATTGGGTTGCGAAAGTGTTTTCTGCTTCAAAACAGCCTCAATTAGTTAGTTTTACGTAAGTTGTCTTATTGTGCTTTTCTTAAGAGCCTGGCACAACTTTACAGTTTGCTAGTGTTCGCGGTTTTAATTTTCCATAAAACTCTGCAAGAAAAACTGAAATGTTGGGTTGCGAAAGTGTTTTTATGCTTCAAAACTGCCTCAATTAGTTAGTTTAACGCACGTTATTCTATTGTGCTTTACTTAAGAACCTGGCACATCTTTACCGTTTGCTAGTGTTTGCAGTTTCAAGTTTTCAAGGAACTCTGCAAGAAAAACTGAAATATTGGGTTGCAAAAGTGTTTTTATGCTTCAAAACAGCCTCAATTAGTTAGTTTTACGTACGTTGCTCTATTGTGCTTTACTTAAGAGCCTGGCACACCTTTACCGTTTGCTAGTGTTCGCGGTTTTAATTTTCCATGAAACTCTGCAGGAAAAACTGAAATGTTGGGATGCGAAAGTGTTTTCATGCTTCAAAACACCCTCAATTAGTCAGTTTAACGTACGTTATTCTATTGTGCTTCACTTAAGAGCCTGGCACAACTTAACCGCTTGCTAGTGTTCGCGGTTTTAATTTTCCATGAAACTCGGCAAGAAAAACTGAAATATTGGGTTGCGAAAGTGTTTTTCTGCTTCAAAACAGCCTCAATTAGTTAGTTTTACGTAAGTTATCTTATTGTGCTTTTTTTAAGATCCTGGCACAACTTTACCGTTTGCTAGTGTTCGCGGTTTTAATTTTCCATGAAACTCTGCAGGAAAAACTGAAATGTTGAGATGCGAAAGTGTTTTCATGCTTCAAAACACCCTCAGTTAGTCAGTTTAACGTACGTTATTCTATTGTGCTTCACTTAAGAGCCTGGCACAACTTAACCGCTTGCTAGTGTTCGCGGTTTTAATTTTCCATGAAACTCTGCAGGAAAAACTGAAATGTTGAGATGCGAAAGTGTTTTCATGCTTCAAAACACCCTCAGTTAGTCAGTTTAACGTACGTTATTCTATTGTGCTTCACTTAAGAGCCTGGCACAACTTAACCGCTTGCTAGTGTTCGCGGTTTTAATTTTCCATGAAACTCGGGAAGAAAAACTGAAATATTGGGTTGCGAAAGTGTTTTACTGCTTCAAAACAGCCTCAATTAGTTAGTTTTACGTAAGTTATCTTATTGTGCTTTTTTTAAGATCCTGGCACAACTTTACCGTTTGCTAGTGTTCGCGGTTTAATTTTCCATGAAACTCTGCAGGAAAAACTGAAATGTTGAGATGCGAAAGTGTTTTCATGCTTCAAAACACCCTCAGTTAGTCAGTTTAACGTTCGTTATTCTATTGTGCTTCACTTAAGAGCCTGGCACAACTTAACCGCTTGCTAGTGTTCGCGGTTTTAATTTTCCATGAAACTCGGGAAGGAAAACTGAAATATTGGGTTGCGAAAGTGTTTTTCTGCTTCAAAACAGCCTCAATTAGTTAGTTTTACGTAAGTTATCTTATTGTGCTTTTCTTAAGAGCCTGGCACAACTTTACGGTTTGCTAGTGTTCGCGGTTTTAATTTTCCATAAAACTCTGCAAGAAAAACTGAAATATTGGGTTGCGAAAGTGTTTTTCTGCTTCAAAACACCCTCAATTAGTTAATTTAACGCACGTTATTCTATTGTGCTTTACTTAAGAGCCTGGCACAACTTTACCGTTTGCTAGTGTTCGAGGTTTTAATTTTCCATGAAACTCTGCAAGAAAAACTGAAATATTGGGTTGCGAAAGTGTTTTCTGCTTCAAAACAGCCTCAATTAGTTAATTTTACGTAAGTTGTCTTATTGTGCTTTTTTTAAGAGCCTGGCACAACTTTACAGCTTGCTAGTGTTCGTGGTTTTAATTTTCCATGAAACTCTGCAAGAAAAAATGAATTCTTAGGTCGCAAAAGTGTTTTTCTGCTAAAAAACATTGTTGATTACTTAGTTTTTAGTGCCTTGTTCTTTTTTTGTGTTATTATTGGGAGGCTTGGCACAAATTTACAGTTTTCTAGTGTTCGAGGATTTAAATTCATCGCAATTCCCTCAGAAACTTTTAATTATCGGGCTCTGAAACAGTTTTTCTGCCTCAAAACATAGTAAATTAGTTGGTTTTAAGTGTGCTGCTCTGGTGTGTTTTGCTCAAGGGGTTCGGCACAACAACACACTTTGCTAGTGTTCGTGATTTTAATTTTCCTCGAATCTTTGCAAGAAAACCTTAATTAATAGGTTGCAAACGTGTTTTTCTACTATAAAACACTATCGATTACTTAGCTTATAGAGCTTTGTTTTTTTGTTGTGGTGTTTATAGGAGGTTGGGTTCAATTTTCATGTTTGCTAGTGTTTGAGGGTTAAATATGCACTCCAAATCCTCAAGGAAAAATTGATTATCAGGCCACTAACGAGAATTTTCTGTTGAAAAACACCATAAATTCATTCGTTTTAAGTGTGTGGTTTTATTGTGTTTTTCTTAAGGGGTTTTGAATAGCTTTACAGCTTGCTAGTGTTTGAAAGTTTAAACTTTGATGCAAACATGCAGGAAAAACTGGATTTCAAGCTGGGAAAGTGCTTTTCCATGAGAAAATGCTGTTGTCTATTCAGTTTGAAGGGTATGGTTTCTATAGTGTGTTTTTCTTAAACGGGGTAAATCTTGACACTTTGCTAGTGTTCGCGGTTTTAATTTTTTGGAAGCTCTGCAAAAAAAATGAAATGAATCAGGTCGAAAAACTGTCCTCCTTTTAGAAGATATTGTTATATACGTAGTTTCACGCGTGTTGTTCTCCTGATGTGTTTTTCTGAAGAGGTTTGGCCCGACTTTACAGTTTGCGTTAGTGTTCGGGGGTTTAAATTCATTACAATTCCTCAAGAATTCCTTGTTATATTGTGCATTTCATAAGTAGGTTGATACAACTTTATATTTTGCTAGTGTTCGAATTTTTAAACATCGATGCAAAACTGCAAGAAAAATGGGATTCTGGTTGGGAAAGTGTTTATCTGTCCAAAAACACTTTGTGTGTTTATTTATTTGAAGCATCTTGTTTTCATATGGTGTTTTTCCTAAAGAGGTCGCACAACTGTACAGTTTGCTAGTGTTGGGGGTTTTAATTTTCCTTGAAGCTCTGCAAGAAAAGTCGAACAATCAGGCTTGTAAAAGTGTTCTTCTTCTAGGTCACGCTGTTTATTTTAACGTAGTTTTAAGGGTGTTGTTCTCCTGATGAGCTCTTCTGAAGAGGCTTGGCACCACGTGGCAGTTTGTTAGTGTCCGGGGGTTTAAATTCATTGCAAATCAATAAGAAGTTTGTAATTATCAGGTGGTGAAACGGGTTTTCTGTTGGAAAATGCCGTAAATTAGTTAGTTTTAAGTGTGTTGTTCTATTGTGTTTTTCTTAAAAGGGTGACAGAACTTTACAGTTTGCTAGTGTTGGCTGTTTTAATTTTCCTTAAAGCTCTGTAAAAAAAATCCAAGTGTCAGGTTGTAAAAGTGTTTTTATCTTCGAAAACACTATTAGTTACGTAGCTTTAATTATCTTGTTCTCCTGTGTTTTTCTTAAGAAGTTTGCTAGTGTTCGAGGGTTTAAATTCATTGCAAATCAATAAGAAAAACTAGTTTTTCTGTTGGAAAAGACCGTAAATTTGTTACTTTTGCGTGCGTTGTTTTCTTGTGTTTTTCTGAAGTGGATGGCACAACTTTACAGTTTGCTAGTGTTCGCGGTTTTAATTTTCCATGAAACTCTGCAGGAAAAGATGAATTATTAGGTCGCAACAGTGTTTTTCTGCTAAAAAATGCTGTTGATTGTATAGTTTTTAGTGTCTTATTGTCCTGTGGTGTTTTTCTTAAAATGTTTGGCACAACTTTACAGTTTGCTAGTGTTCGCGATTTAAATTTTCCTTAAAGCTCTGCAAGGAAAAGCGTTCTTTTTGTGGAACACACTGTTAATCGCGGTGGTTTCAGCTTCTTGTTCTACTGGTGTGTTTTTCTTCGAGAATTTGGCACAACTTTACAACCAGCTAGTGTTGCACTCAAACTCCCAGCACAGATTCCCAGTCTTTTGATACTCACTTCATTAAAAGAAAGCTGCCTCCTCTTTCTAATCAACTGAAGCTGCAGTTTCTCACCTTCTCCATTCACAGTGGTTAAAGAACCATCATGATGACCAAATTTGTATTGGAAGCGATAAGTTCGTTCTTCTATCGACTGAGATCTCTTTATGATTATTTTCGTTAGACAGCCAACATCGTTCAGCATTGTCTCAGCGAGATTTATAACTCCATCATGCGTGAAGGCCTCCGAAAGACCGATCGCTTCTTCCTTCTGCAGGCAGCTGTCGTGTGGCTCACTTTTCCACGTCCATCCCAACTTGTGTAACCGATGGACTTGTTCGCATTCCGAAACTATGAGGAAAAAACTAACGAATTTCCTGGCCGCTACCTATGCAAATGAGAGCTGGCAGGCCTTAATGAAAGA
This sequence comes from Dendroctonus valens, assembly GCA_024550625.1. Lineage (NCBI taxonomy): Eukaryota > Metazoa > Arthropoda > Insecta > Coleoptera > Curculionidae > Dendroctonus > Dendroctonus valens. Next base: position 1,320,433 of record JAJTJO010000325.1, on the reverse strand, counting down.
CACTAGGACATAAAGTCGCTCTCGGCATAACACAATGTCCAATTAGAACTGGTTGTTGTTAATTGTGTTGTCGTACACATGATAGTTCAAGATGCCAACCGCACGGGATCATGAGAATTTTCGTTAATGGTTTTCGCCGGTTTTTTCCTCTGAGATGGACGAGGTTTTTTTTTATTTGGGTTTCGAGGACGCGCGTGCTGCCAATGGAAAATCGCCCTTTTCGGCAGAAAAGTGCCACTTCAATCGACTAGAACCGTGGCGGACAGTCACTCGAGTCCAGTCTCGTGGTAATCGATTATTATTATTTTTAGACAATCGCGTAATTAACAATGCTCTTTTTCCTGTTTGTATAACTTGATTGAACGTTGCCGCTTGGATTGGATTTTTTTTAACGAATCAGTATTGAAAATTCGATTAGGATTTTTGCTTTGGTGCCACCGCTCCCAAGGCGTTATTGCCAAATAAGTCATTAGTGTGTGTCTTTCTAATGACTGAGCAAACTGTATGTTGGAAACGGCAAAAGCTTCAAAACTAGTCAATCAGCAGCAGCTGGAAATGAAGAAATTGTGGAGTTAGTGGCAACTTTTGTCCGCTGAAGTTCCCAGCCATTTGGTGTTGTTGAATCAGGCTCAATCTTGAGGGTTGATGGTCTAGTAAAGCGTCGGTGGTTTCCAGTCGCTTTTGGGCGATCAGGAGCTTTTCCTCAAGCAAAAATGAATTTTTGTACAACTTGTAACAATGTTTTTTTACAACCGTTACTTAACTGAATACCTACGAAAATAATTACAATAATTCGCCGAACTCCACTTAACACAGTTTCGAAATTGCGATTGGGCAACGTTAATTGCCAAAGCAAAGAACTAATTAGGCCGATAATTATCATTGTCTGATTTTCGTATCGCGAATAATGAGTCGTAAAAAGTGCACTAAAAACGCGGAATTATCGAGTAAAAGCTGTCGTAAAAAGTCAATTAAAACGTTAATTTGTTGTTGTGTGGTGGACAAATAAAGATATTTAGAGCTGGGAAAGATTCGCCGGCCTTTTTCTATTTGGGGGAGATAAAGCGATGGCATTGTTCAATCGGGAAAGGAGGCGCGCAGCGCGCTAAAAGGCCTTCATTAGGAGGACGTTGCCATTCGATGACAATTTTCAATTTGGTGTCTTCAGCTCAGGCTGACACGATTCGTGAAGTGCAGCCGCGGATTTGTACATGTCGTCTAATTAAAAATGGAAAGTAAAAATCGTGTTTACAAGAGTGCTCAAACGCCAATCGTCGATGGAAAAAACGGCGGCAATTAATTAAGGAATTTCCATCTTTCTTTCTCGAACAGACAACAGAAGAACACGTTGTTACTGATAATCTGGGTCAAATCTGCGATCCAAATAATAAACGGCCGGTTCAGTTGGGTCTTCGCGCGTTTCTTTCACATTTGAACAAAACGCAAATCAGGCATTCTCTTGCCCATTGGCGGAGCCTACCCATAATTAGAAATGGGAAACCACACCCTAAACATTCACCTGCCACTGGAAATGGTCGACACCACAATTAACAATCGACCAATATTTCCAACGCTTCAATCGCAACGATGTAAAGTCTTCGAAACAGCCAAAAATTCTTGTTCGAAAGCACATTTTGAATTTTTTTTGCGAATAGATAACATTTCGCCAAAAATGCCGTTTCTCAGACGATTCGTCATCGTTCAAATGGACGCATTTAGGAGTTTGGTGGCACAACTTTTCCCACTTGCAAGTATTTCCAGAAATTTTCGTTTCTCAGACTTTTCGTGAATTTTCAAATAGAAGCACTTTGAAACGTTAGCGATACAATAGTTTAAAGAAGGGAAACAGACTCGAGAGTTCAACTTTTGCTGTAAGTGACCGCATTTTCCATTTGCAAGTATTTCGAGCGGAAAAAGTTGAGAAAATTGCCTAAAAATGCCATTTCTCAGACAATTTGTGCCTGTTCAAATGGAAACACTTTGAAACCTTAGGGATACAACGGTTTAAAGCAGGGAAACCGTATCGGAGGTTCATGTTTTGCTGTAAATAACCGCATTTCCCACTTGCAAATATTTCGAGCGAAAAAAATAGAGGAAATTGCCTTAAAATTCCATTTCTCAGACAATTTCTACATGTTCAAATAGAAATACTTTGAAACTTTAATGATACAACGGTTTTAAAAAATGGAAAGCGACTCGAGAGTTCAAATTTTTGGTGGTAAATGAATGGATTTTTCATTTGTAACTTTTTCGAGCGGAAAATTGACTAAAAATTCCATTTCTCCGACAAATTGTGCACGTCCAAATGGAAACACTTTGCAACTCTAACGATAAAGGAAAAGGAAACAGAGTCTAAAGCTGAACTTTTGCTTTAAATTGCTATATTTTCTATTTGGAGCAGCAGGATAAATTGAGAAATTCGCCTAAAAATGCCGTTTTCAGGCAATTCGTGGATGTTCAAATAGAAACTTTGTGAAACTTTAATCTTACCACTGCTTAAGAAGTGGAAACAAAGTCTCAAACTGAGATTTTGCAATAAATCACTGCGATTTCCATTTAAGAAGTAGTTTCAGCCGGAAAACTGTCTAAAAATACTGTTTCTCAGACAATTGTCTGAAAATCCACGAATTCGTGGATGTTCAAATGGAAACACTTTGAATCTTTCATTATGCAAGTGTTTAAGACATGAAAACATGAAATAAAGCTTAAAATTTGCTTTAAATTATAGAATTTTTCACTTGTAAGTAGTTCGAGCAGGAAATATGGAGAAAATCGCTTAAAAAGTCCGTTTCTCAGACAACTCGTGGATGTTCAAAAGATGTTCGAAGCAGTTTAAATCTTTAAGGCGAAAAACAGACGGTGCAGCTCAATTTTTGTTGAAAAATCCCGATATTTCCTCTTTTCGGTGTTCCAAGCATAAAAAATTAAGGGGATACTCCAAAAATGTTGCTTCTCAGACAACTTGTAGATGTTCAAGTTGAAACGGTTCGAATCTTCAATAATTGAAAAGACCAAAACAGACTGTGCAACTCAATTTTTGCTCAATATTTCCTATTTCGAGTACTTCGAGCATGAAAATTTAGGACGGTAATTTAAAAATTCCGTTTCTCAGACAAATCGCGAATGTTTAATTGGACACAATTTGAATCTTTGCTGTTGAAAGGCGTAGAAACAGACTGTTGCGCTCAACTTTTGCTGTAAATCATCGATATTTTCTCTTTTGATTATTCCGAGCTTGAGAAATTAAGAGGATAATCCAGAAATTTCGTTTCTCAGATAACTTGTGGAGGTTTAAATTGAAACACTTTGAATCTTCGGTAATTCAAAAGTTTGAAAGCCAAACAGACTCGTTACGTCAGCATGAAAAATTAAAACAATCATTCAAAAATTGCGTTTCTCAGACAAATCGCGAACGTTGGTTTGAACGACATAGAAACAGACTGTTGAACTCAACTTTTTCTGGAAATCAGCGATATTTTCTCTTTTGATTATTCCGAGCATGAGAAATTAAGAGGATAATCCAAATATTGAGTTTCTCGGACAATTCTTGGATGTTCAAGTGGAAACAGTTTGCATTTTTAATGCCACAAAAGTTTAAAGGCATAAAAACACAAAAAAATCTCAATTTTGAGTAGTGTGAACAGAAAAAATTAAGAGGATAACCCAAACAAATTCGTTTCTCAGACAACTTGTGGATGTTTAACTTGAAGCAGTTGGAATCTGCAGCAACAAAAACGGACTGTGAAGCTTGATTTTTGCTCAAAATTTTCTCTTTTGTGCATTCCCCACATGAAAAATGAAACCATCATTTAAAAATTCAGTTTCTCAGACAAATCGCGAATGTTCAATCGAACACATTTTGAATCTTTGCTGTTTCAAAAGTTGAAAAGCGTAGAAACAGACTGTTGCGCTCAACTTTTGCTGTAAATCACCGATATTTCCTTTTTTTAATTTTTTCAAGCGTGAGAAATTAAGAGGATAATCCAAACATTGAGTTTCTCGGACAATTGGTGAATGTTCAAGTGGAAACAGATTGCATTTGCAGGTTTTAAAGCTGTGTGGAGGTCAACTTTTGCTATAAACCACCAAAATTTCCAGTTTTGAGTATTGCGAACAGAAAAAAATTAAGAGGATAAACCAAAAATTTTGTTTCAAAGACAATTCGAGGGTGTCGAATTGGAAGCGTTTTGGATCTTTAATAAGTGGAAGGCATGAAACTTTTTCAATCCAGAAGCAAGCCAAATCCAGCAAAAAGCTCAGCAGGAACCTGTGCTTTTCAGGTACCGCGTTTTGCCATATCTATATCTATAGCCTCGTGTATATATATTATAAGAGAAACTGGAAAAAACCCAAGATTACCATTAAATAAAGTGAAAAAAGCAGTCGGGGCCCAAAGGCTTCCTACATACGTGCATGATTTAGGTCCCATTGAATTCGCTCGGTCTAATTAGCTGGTACCTTTGGCAGCGCAATATTAATCGGCATTTTATTGTGTGATGCGTTCATTTCGTACATTCTCTAACCGTTAATCGGCCAAAGGAAAAAACGTCAAATAATCCAAATGGTATAACGGTAGTGATGCTAAGTTTATTTATTTTGTCCCATTGTGTCCGATTTACTATCATGGAACCGCGGGGCTTTGTCCCAGCTGTACATTTCCTTCAAAGGAACCGATTTGAACAGAACAGAATTTTTATTATTCAACTGTGTGTGTTTTTTGTGAATAATTACGTTTGAGGTTTTTTTGGGTGGATGTGAAAAAAACGTCTTCCAACTCGTGCTTGAAAAAAACTGATCTGTTGATCAGATTCTTTGCTGGTTACTCGTGCTGTTTGTGCGATAAATCAGACATAACCGATTGTTAAAACAGCATTTGTGGCGAAAAAATTATGCACATAATCGACGAAGAAAACCGAAGAATACCAATAAACGGACATAATTCAGGTAGCACCATTAAAAAAAGGAGCCGGGTCAGCGATGTGTGCTTCGCATGTTAATACGTGCGATTAGAATAAATCAGACATGACGGTGTTGTTAATTCAGTGACATCTGCGAAACGGAAAACCCGAAGACCAAGGACGTTTCGAATATACCGAAACTGTGTCATTCCGGTGCAAAACAACTGAGAAAACAAAGGAGCAGGACCAAACCTGCACAGTCCTTGCCGTCTGCATCTTCGCTTCCTCCTTGCACCAATGGGTAATTTTCAATTTCCCGCCAATATTGATGGATGTCTTTGTTGGGCACGCGACGGGAGATCGGATAAATATTAATTTAATTGGCAAAAATGCGCCTAAGAACATTATTAGCACGGCATGGAGTAAAACACTAATCAATTCCATCATATTCACTGTACTGTATCGGTTGCGATATTTCAGAAACGGGTAATTTTATGCGTTTTCTCCAATGATAGCTCAACGGCATTGTGCCTTAACAATACGGAATTAACAGATATATCTGGCCAACTGATGGAGAAATGGAGATTTGGCTTCGTTGCGCTCCATTGGCTCCGTCAGGTCAGTGGAAAATATGTCGGAGATTCAGAGATTTATTACTGCGGGCTTTATGATCTGATCAATGCTTTCAGAGACACTTTTAACCAACGTTTTTTTTTGGCTAAAATGTGTGTTAATTTCAGGCCCTGCGGCCCCGGTTTACTGCTTTGGCTCTCATCAGTTTGCAGGTTTTTTTGGTCTTTTTTATCAGTGTGTTTGAGACTGCAATGTGGGCATGTTTATACTCCAGTTTAAGGGAAATTTAGTGTCTCGGATTTTGGTTTCAAACTGTTTCAAGTGTCTTTAAAATTCTCTGAAGTTTTCTTGCTTTTGCTCCTGTTGGTTCGAGCGGCAGCCTTCCATTAGGGCACCTTTTGAACTTTTCGAGGGTCTATTTTGGAGGCCTGTAGACAAGTCATTTGAGCCACAATCAATGTGAAATTTTGTGCAGTTGCAGAATCGAATTTTTTTTAATACGTGCGGAAACGTGCAGTTTTTACTCCAATTTGGGTAAAGATGACGAATTTTTTAAAGTTGGCTTGCACGTTTGGCTTTGGAGACTGTGTAACTGTGGTGTAACTTTACAAGTCTCTCCATACCAATTTATTCGTGCCAGGAACCCAGCCTCATTTCCTGAAAATATTGTGTTTTGTCTCCTCTTTTTTGCTGGTTTTTTCCAAATTTCTGGTTTGGTTTGGAGTGCACGAATTTAGAAAAATTGGTTGTTTTATTGCAATGCAAGTTCAAAATTTGAGACTCAACTTCCGGAACCTCCAGTGTGCCCGAATGGGAGTGAAATTTTGAGGAGTTAGAGAGGTTTATTTGCTTAAAACGGAGGAATGACATCCAGTTTCCGCTTATTTTCGCCTGCAGTCCGCACGTTTTCGAAAATTGCCTTCTCTTGAAGCGCACATTGATTTTTAGCGGCTCAATTTTGGAAGCGTTTGCAGATCTCATTCGGGCCTCAATTTCGGTGACATTTAGTCCGAATGTGCATTTTAGTTTCCTTTAAAACCCCGCAGGATTTCCGCATTCGAGTCACTTTAGTTTAGGCGGCAGAAATTTGCGAAAATTTGCTCTCACTAAGTTTAAATTTCAACTTTCGAGCCTGAACTTTCGAAACCTCCAGAAGAGTAATTTGTGTGGAAAAAAGAATAAAATTTTGAGAAGTTATAGAGGTTGGTATGCTTAAAGCGGAGGTCTGATTTTCAGGTTTTCATCAGCTGCTTCTAAACCCTGAATTTTTTTTAAAATAGCCTTTTCTTCAAGCGCACATTGATTTTTGGCGGCTCAAATTTGGAAGCGTTTGCAGATCTCATTCAGGCCTTGATTTTGGCGATATTTTGCCAAAATATACCTGTTAGTTTCGTTTAAAACTCCTCAAAATTTTCGCATTTCACTCATTTTGGTTTGGTCGGCAAAAATTTTTGAAAATCGGCTTGCTTTAAAGTCGAATTTCAACTTTGGAGGCTCAGTTTTGGAAACTTCCACAGAGCTTATTCGGTTCGGAATTTGCGCGATATTTCGACAGAATCTACAGATGAGTTCGATCTAAATCTCCTAAAAATTTCCCGTTTCGACTGGCTTTAGTTGGGTCTGCAGAATTTTTGAAAATTGCCTTTCTTTGAAATGCTCTTTGAGTCTTAGCGGCTCCAATTTGGAAACCTCCACAAAATTTATTTAGCTCGGAATTTGCGCGATGTTTTGACAAAATATACAATTGAGTTTGTTCTAAATGTGCTGAAAATTTCCCGTTTTGATTCGTGTTAGTTTGGGCTACAGGAATTTTTGAAAATTGGCTTTCATTGAGGAACAATTTTAACTTTGGAAGCTCTAATTTGAGAAACTCTATAGAACACATTTCTACTGCGATTTGAGTGGTCTTTTTGTTGAAATACACATTTCGGATTCTTCTAAAAGTTCTGAAATTTTCCTCTTTCGATACTCCGTAAGTTGATCTCTAGAAATTTTTGAATATTTCCTTGCCATGACGTGCACTTTGATCTTGGACGGCTCAACTTAGGAAACTTTCTGAGATGTCATTCCGTCCTTAATTAGAGGAATATTTCGCCAAAATGCACTTTTGGGTTTTTCCTAAAACCCCAAAAAGTTTCGGCTTTGGAGGCGTCTTAGTTTAGGCTGCAGGAATTTTTCAAAATTGGCTTTCAGTCCCGATTGAGGGAATTTTTGCAAATTCTTGTGCGCTTAGGTCGTTGGCGGTTTAACTTTAGAAACGTCTACAGAACCCGCTCAGAAGTGAATTGGAGCCAGATTTTGATCAAATGAACATTTGAGTTTGGTTTAAATATTGTGCAATTTTTCAGTTTCCACTCGCCTTGCTTTGGGCTACAGGAATTTTTGAAAATTAGCTTCCCCCAACGTGAAGTTTGATTTTTAGCGGCTCATCTTTCGAAGCTTCTAAAGCTCTCACTCGGAACTCAGTTAGAGCGATATTTTGCTAAAATGCACACTTGAGTTTCGTTTAATTAATCTGAAAGTTTTCACGTTTGAGTCGTGTTGGTTTGGGCTGCAGGAGTTTTTGAAAATTAGCTTCCCCCAACGTGAAGTTTGATTTTTAGCGGCTCATCTTTCGAAGCTTCTAAAGCTCTCACTCGGAACTCAGTTAGAGCGATATTTTGCTAAAATGCACATTTGAGTTTCGTCTAATTAATCTGAAAGTTTTCACTTTTGAGTCGTCTTGGTTTGGGCTGCAGGAGTTTTTGAAAATTTGATTTCCCCAAAGTGAATTTTGATTTTTAGGGGCTCATCTTTCGAAGCTTCTAAAACTCACTCGGAACTCAGTTAGAGCGATATTTTGCTAAAATGCACATTTGAGTTTCGTCTAATTAATCTGAAAGTTTTCACTTTTGAGTCGTCTTGGTTTGGGCTGCAGGAGTTTTTGAAAATTAGCTTTCCCCAAAGTGAAGTTTGCTTTTTAGCGGCTCATCTTTCGAAGCTTCTAAAGCTCTCACTCGGAACTCAGTTGGAGCGATATTTTGCTAAAATGCACATTTGAGTTTCGTCTAATCAATCTGAAAGTTTTCACTTTTGAGTCGTGTTGGTTTGGGCTGCAGGAGTTTTTGAAAATTAGCTTTCCCCAAAGTGAAGTTTGCTTTTTAGCGGCTCATCTTTCGAAGCTTCTCGAGCTCTCACTCGGAACTCAGTTACAGCGATATTTGGTTAAAATGCACATTTGAGTTTCGTCTAATTAACCTGAAAGTTTTCACTTTTGAGTCGTGTTGGTTTGGGCTGCAGGAGTTTTTGAAAATTAGCTTCCCCCTAAGTGAAGTTTGCTTTTTAGCGGCTCATCTTTCGAAGCTTCTAAAACTCACTCGGAACTCAGTTAGAGCTATATTTGGCTAAAATGCACATTTGAGTTTCGTCTAATTAATCTGAAAGTTTTCACTTTTGAGTCGTGTTGGTTTGGGCTGCAGGAGTTTTTGAAAATTAGCTTTCCCCAAGGTGAAGTTTGATTTTTAGGGGCTCATCTTTCGAAGCTTCTAAAGCCCTCACTCGGAACTCAGTTAGAGCGATATTTTGCTAAAATGCACATTTGAGTTTCGTCTAATTAATCTGAAAGTTTTCTCTTTTGAGTCGTCTTGGTCTGGGCTGCAGGAGTTTTTGAAAATTTGATTTCCCCAAAGTGAAGTTTGATTTTTAGCTGCTCATCTTTCGAAGCTTCTAAAGCTCTCACTCGGAACTCAGTTAGAGCGATATTTTGCTAAAATGCACATTTGAGTTTCGTCTAATTAATCTGGAAGTTTTCTCTTTTGAGTCGTGTTGGTTTGGGCTGCAGGAGTTTTTGAAAATTTGATTTCCCTAAAGTGAAGTTTGATTTTTAGCGGCTCATCTTTCGAAGCTTCTAAAACTCTCACTCGGAACTCAGTTAGAGCGATATTTTGCTAAAATGCACATTTGAGCTTCGTCTAAATATTCAGAAAATTTACGTTTGCGACTCGCGGTGGTTTCGGCTGCAGGTATTTTTGAAAATTAGCTTCCCTCAAAATGCACTTTGATCTTTTGGGGCTCAATTTTCAAAACATCTGCAGCTCTCATTCGCGGCTCAAAGTTAAGCAAAATTTTGGGAAAATACAAACTCAAATCTTCTTTAAATGCTCTTCAATCTTCATGGTTTGGATCGTCCGTTCATGGTTTGGACTGCAGTGCACTTTACGTGAGTTCCCAGAGCAGTTTAATGTTTTATCTTTGGAAGTTGCACAGGCTCATATCTTCAGTTCAAAAATCCTGCAGTTTTCCAGTTTCAACCACTGTTGGTTTAGGTTGCAGGAGTTTCAGGACATTGAGTTTCAAGGAAGTTCAATTTTAACTTAGAAAGTCTGACTATGGAAAAGCTCTAGATCCTTTTGTGCTCTTTCTTCTCAACTTGAGCAATGTTTTTGTAAGTTTTTTGGTTCAGTCTCGTGAAAAGGCCTGAAAGCTTCTGGTTTTAGAAAAGTGAAGTTTTAATGTGAGAGTTGCGATTTCGAAAAAGTCTGCACAGAACATTGGGGCTTGAAATTTCAAAGAATTTTCGGAAAATTTGAAAGTTCAGTCCTGGAAACATCTGGATTCTTTGCAGGTTGTCTTAGAGTGAAATGCATACGCAACTTTGAGTATCTGTAGAGGCCTCATTCGAGGCGCAATTTTTGAGGGAAAAAGTTCGTGTTTTACGTAAGTTTTGGCATTTTGGGGTTTTAACTGTACCAGCTGTTGAAGTTCTCGTATTAATTTGGATGAAATTTTGAGCCCACCAAGTTTTCTGGTAGTGAATGTTTGGAAAACAGCCTGATTGCTTTTGCTGAGACTTTTCTTGTTGTGAAGCTCTTGAATGTTAAAGACTGGCTTTCTCCGATGCGAAGTGGCAACTTTTCATGACAATGTGGTTTCGTGCCTCAAAAGCATCAATCATCGCGCTTATCATCAACTGGCGCGTTGGATTTGAGGCCTTATATCAGTGGCAAGCTGCAACTAATGCTCTAATTTGCATGGCAAGTAGGCAATAAGCGATTCTTCAAAATAATAATCGAACAAATCTAATCTGGGCTGACACAAAACTCGTCCTAATAACACTGTTGGTAAGCGATTGACCATCAATCTCGCGGCATTTTTCTCGGTTCTGTTTACGATTCCGGTTACAGTTAGATCTCGTTACAACAATGAGTTCGGTTTAAAGAAAATAATCAATTAATCGAAACATGAGTCAATGAAATTGCTTTTCTGCCATCGGGGGGCATATTAGATCTCGGGCTACAGGCTTGGCTGGTTTCGGGAAAAAACCCGACCGATCTTTGATTAATTTCAACGGCATGAACTGATTTCGTCCGAACGAGGAACGATTTTAATTATCCGTTTGCCGCTCAATAAGGCACAAGGCACAAAAGGCGTTGGCTGCATCGTGAGGCATTTTCCCGTTGAAAAAACCAGCCATTTTCATCACTCGTTCCAGTCGTAAGTAATTGGGTTCCGTCAGCTTTTCTCGGCGCTTCAAGCTGCTTCAAATGCGCCCACTTCTAATGTCCCCAGCCGAATTAGAGAGGTGTTTTGATAGTTCAAATGCGACCTCATTAATTATAAAAAGCCCAGTTAGACGAATCCACCAATAAATTAGCTAAATCCTGCTAATTTGACAAGTTTGGGCCGGTCTGGATACATAAATGTTTAAAAATTGTGACCAGAACTGGTTCAATTTTGCTCGCTTACAACTGCACCTTATTATGATTATTAACCCAGGCATCAAGATCAATATTACCACAAAAGTCGGTATCTGTGTTGCCTGAAGCCGCCAAAAGCTGTTTGTTTTATAATTTTCTCTTGCGCTTATCAATCAGCGGCTCCACGAGTCTATTATAAACGAAAATAAGCCGAGTAATGTACTTTCACCTGCGTTTGTTTTATGGGTTTTTTCCCCCGATCGACCAATTGATTTTCATAAGAAAAACCCATTCTGGGTCATTAGTCCAAGCCGAATAGCTACTGTTAAACAAATCGGCGCGAACGCCACACACGATGGTACTGCTTGGCCAAAGGATGGGTTGGCTACCAGTGTTTTTTCGTTGGTCGTAAATTTCGGCTCAGCCAATCATCTTCCACGGCCTATTTGCTTAATGAGACACTGGCCGCTGATTTATTAATTGTCAGATGGACACGATCATTGTAGGCGGTTTTTGCTTCATTGTGTGTGTTACAGCAGCCATTTAAGATGACAAATGTTCGCACTAATTTGGCCTCTTCTTCTGGTTTGCCTCCAGTTTTTCACGTTCCAAGCAAAACTCGCCGTTTAATTGACCATTGTCTTGCTGCAGAAACACAGGCCTGAACTGAATCTGCTCTTTGCTCTTTACAATGAAGAAATTGCTTCGTTTTTTATGGAATTTGTTGAAGAAACTCATTGCCGTTTTTGGGCCCTGAATGGGGGAAGATGTTGACGAGCGGAGCATTGGAATTTCCATTTGGAAAGTTGAAGGTTAATTGAATCTTTATGAGCTGATGAAATTCATGACTCAATCTCTTCTTTTGCTCGTATGCGTTATGAAATCGTCAAATCCGCAGCTTTATGTCGGTCTAAGGTTAAGTCCTAATGTCGTCCTCTACTAGCTCTGACCCATAATTCAATTTCTTCAACGCTTTTCATAGAAGAAATTTCTGAAGATGCCAATAATTTTCATTGCAAGCTAAAATGTACTCCATTCGACATGACGAAGTCTGCAGATCAATATCTTCTTTATCTTTCAGTTTCTTTACTGTTTTTCATGAAACCAATATACCAATTCGAGATAAATGCAAATAAAATAAAAGCAGAAGAAATTCTGCAACTCTATTTCTTCTTCAATTATCATGAAAAGAATTATGAAATTTTTGAAGTTGAAGGTTTGTTGGTAGTGCTTTTGTGTAGAGTTTTTTGCGTAATTTATAACAAACCAAGGGTGCGTTCTTTAAAACGCTGAAATCTTCAACACAGTTTCTTCACTAGTTTTCATGAAAAGAATTCCGGAAGATTTTCGTACCACAAGAATCATTAGAAGGTGAAAATGCTGGAAGTTCTTTTACGAAATGCTTCCATCCATAGTTTCGAATGTTATTATGAAGATTTTGAGTGTAAACATTACATATGAAGCTGTGAAGTCTATGACTCCATTTCTTCTTTAGTATCATAAAACGAATTATGAAATTTTCGAAGATGAAGGTTTGCTGGTAGTGCTTTTGTGTAGGTTTTTTTGCGTAATTTATAACAAATCAAGGGTGCGTTCTTTAAAACGCTGAAATCTTCAACGCAGTTTCTTCACTAGTTTTCATGAAAAGAATTCTGGAAGATTTTTGTACTACAAGAATCAGTAGAAGGTAAACCTGCTGGCAGTGGCTTTTTGAAATGCTTTCATGCATTGTTTGGAATCTTATTATGAAGGTTTTGAGTCTAAATGTTATATATGAAGCTGTAAAGTCTATGACTCTATTTCTTCTTTAGTTATCATAAAAATAATTATGACATTTTTGAAGATGAAGGTTTGCTGGTAGTGCTTTTGTGTAGAGTTTTTTGCGTAATTTATAACAAATCAAGGGTGCGTTCTTTAAAACGCTGAAATCTTCAACTCAGTTTCTTCACAAGTTTTCATGATAAGAATTCCGCAAGATTTTCGTACAATAAGAATCATTAGAAGGTAAAAATGCTGGAAGTTCTTTTACGAAATGCTTCCATGCATGGTTTGAAATATTATTATGAAGATTTTGAGTCTAAACATTACATATGAAGCTGTAAAGTCTATAACTCTATTTCTTCTTTAGTTATCATAAAAAGGATTATGAAATTTTTGAAGATGAAGGTTTGCTGGAAGTGATTTTGTGTAGAGTTTTTTGGCGTAACTGATAGCAAATCAAGGGCGCGTTCTTTACAATGCGGGAATCTTCAACTCAGTGTCTTCACTAGTTTCCATGAAAAAAATTCCCTAGGATTTTCGTGCAATAAGAATCATTAGAAGGTGAAAATGCTGGAAGTTCTTTTACAAAATGCTTCCTTGCATGGTTTGGAATGTTATTATGAAGATTTGGAGGGTAAACAATACATATGAAGCTGTAAAGTCCGCAACTCAATTTCTTCTTTAGTATCATGAAATAATTATGAAAATTTTTTCAGTTCTTTATGTACTGCTTCCATACATGGTTTGGAATGCCGTTGTTAAGATTTTTTAGTGTAAACATTACATATGAAACTGTAAAGTCCGCAATTCAATTTCTTCTTTAGTTCTCATGAAAATAATTATGAAATGTTTAAGATCATTTTTGCTGATGGTCTTCTTATGAAGAGTTTTCTCACACACTTTAATGCAAATGAAAAGCACATTCCAGAAGACGCGCAAGGTTTTAAACTCAGTTTCTTCACTGGTTTTGATGAAAAGAATTCTGGAAAATGCTGATAATTGTAATGATTAAAAGTTAAAATTGCTCGCAATGCTTCCATACATGATTTGGAATGCCATCATAAAGCCTTTGAGTGTAAACATTACATGTAAAAATGTCAATTGTGGAATTCAATTTCTTCGTTAGTTCTCATGAAAGGAATTGCGGAATTTTTTTCATTCGAATTTTTGTAAGAGCTTTAACGTACTGTTTTGGTACATAATTTAAAAAGACGCCATTTAAAGTTCAAGTGCAAGTTTTGGTGAAGAAAGAAACTCAAAAGAGCACAATTTCTTCACAGGTTTTCATGAAAGGAATGTTTGAAGATAACACGATTGAAATTACATTGCTGGTAGTGTTTTAGATAATGTTCCCGCACGTATTTTTGCACGCCATCAAGCAGATTTAGAATGAAAATGTGATGGAAGAAGTGCTGAAGCACATTAATCAACTTCTTCTCTAGTTCTCATGAAAATTTTTGGGTGTTAGTGAAATCGACTGCTCAATATTTAATTTAATGACTTGAAGTTGGAAATTATCAGGCTTAGAATTTTAGGAAAAAGCGGGCCTAATCGAATGAAGAACTTGTCAACTGAAAATAATTGTGAATAACAAAATCAAATAGAAACCGAACAAACCTGCCTATACAGCAGTTAATTTGGGTACCAAATCGCAGCTATTAGCTTCCACCCTGCTGATTTTCCCATCAGTATAAATTAAACGATACATTCCTGTCCTGCTCCTCGTGTCACACCGTAAACTGGTGGATTTATTTGAAAGCAATGTCCACTACCTGGCCGATCGTATTTTATACCAATGGAGTCATGGAATTTTGACAATTCTTTCCGCATTTCGGTACCCAAAAGGTTTCCATAAAGCGGGTATCAATTGCATCGAAAAGAAACAATTGGGCCCGGCCAGCAGGTGTCTGGTGGCTTTCTTGAGAGAGGACATGCTCTGATTGTTCCGTACAATGTCTAACAGAGTTTCGGGCTCGCATCAGTAACTGCAAAAAACACATATTTAGCCTCGGATCGTTTGCATACCACCGCTGGATGGATCGGATATCCGATATCTGGTCGCTAAGGTCAAAAAACTTGTAGGTCACCGACAGTGATATGCGTTCGGGATCGCGTTTCAAACGATCTGAAGCCTTGCAAATCGGATTCTCACTCGGCATTTCTTCATCATGTTCCGTTTTAGTTCGGTGTAAAATTCTTCATTTATGCCGGCTTGTGTGTACGTGGAATTTATATCGAATAAGTTCCAATGCACTTTTTTGCTCTTGTCTTCTTTCAACTGCTTGAATCTGAAAGCGATTCGTCATTTTCACACTTTTGGTGTCTTTCGATTGCAAGAATGAAGAAATCGATGCGGCAGAAGACAAGGACGTGAATTTGCGTTAAGAGTTTGGTTGCAATTTTCTTCAAGTGTGTCACAGTGGAATCATCCAAGAGTGGAGAACCTTTCCAGAGTTTTGAAAAAATTCGTAGTTTAAAGGCCAAAACAGATCCGGAAATTCCTTAGACTCTGTTTGATCAAGAAGTTGAAACGGAAGAAAGTCCTTTTCGAAAATGTAATTCTAGTGAGAATATTCTTGACTTCGATTGGAATAAAACCCTAATTAACTTCAGAGTTTTTATGAGTTTCTTAAAGTAGCAATTCAAGATCACAACCGAGTGAGGATTTGTTAAACAACAACAAAACAACGTTAAACAACCTAGTGAAAGTTCAATTGCCCAGAACTTCTAAAGTGCTCACTTTAGGAGGATGACGGTCTGATGAAGAAATCTTGTAAACTTTCCAAGGAATTCAAAAATGTGCCACACCGCCATGTTACGTGCGCAAGGAGTCAGTGGATGGAAGTGTTTCCATTTCAGCAACACTAAACAACTCAGTGGAAAGTTCAATTGCCCATAACTTCTAAAGTGCTCACTTTAGGATGGTGAAGGTTTGATGAAGAAATCTTCCAAACTTTCCAAAGTATTCAAAAGTGTGCCACACCGCCATGTTACGTGCGCAACAAGTCAGTGGACGAAAGTGTTTCCATTTCAACAACGTTACACAACTCAGTGAAAGTTCTATTGCCCAGAACTTCTAAAGTGTTCACTTTAGAAGGTTGAAGGTCAGATGAAGAAATCTTTCAAACTTTCTAAGGAATTCAAAAGTGTGCCACTCCGCCATGTTACGTGCGCAAGAAGTCAGTGGATGGAAGTGTTTCCATTTCAACAACGTCAAACAACTCAGTGAAAGTTCAATTGTCCAGAACTTCTAAAGTGCTCACTTCAGGAGGATTGAGGTCTGATGAAGAAATATTCCAAACTTTCCAAAGGATTCAAAAGTGTGCCACACCGCCATGTTACCTGCGCAAGAAGTTAGTGGATGAAAGTGTTTCCATTTCAACAACGTTACACAACTCAGTGAAAGTTCTATTGCCCAGAACTTCTAAAGTGTTCACTTTAGAAGGTTGAAGGTTAGATGAAGAAATCTTTCAAACTTTCTAAGGAATTCAAAAGTGTGCCACTCCGCCATGTTACGTGCGCAAGAAGTCAGTTGATGGAAGTGTTTCCATTTCAACAACGTCAAACAACTGAGTGAAAGTTCAATTGTCCAGAACTTCTAAAGTGCTCACTTCAGGAGAATTGAGGTCTGATGAAGAAATATTCCAAACTTTCCAAAGGATTCAAAAGTGTGCCACACCGCCATGTTACCTGCGCAACAAGTCAGTGGATGAAAGTGTTTCCATTTCAACAACGTTACACAACTCAGTGAAAGTTCTATTGCCCAGAACTTCTAAAGTGTTCACTTTAGAAGGTTGAAGGTCAGATGAAGAAATCTTTCAAACTTTCTAAGGAATTCAAAAGTGTGCCACTCCGCCATGTTACGTGCGCAAGAAGTCAGTTGATGGAAGTGTTTCCATTTCAACAACGTCAAACAACTCAGTGAAAGTTCAATTGTCCAGAACTTCTAAAGTGCTCACTTCAGGAGGATTGAGGTCTGATGAAGAAATATTCCAAACTTTCCAAAGGATTCAAAAGTGTGCCACACCGCCATGTTACCTGCGCAAGAAGTTAGTGGATGAAAGTGTTTCCATTTCAACAACGTTACACAACTCAGTGAAAGTTCTATTGCCCAGAACTTCTAAAGTGTTCACTTTAGAAGGTTGAAGGTCAGATGAAGAAATCTTTCAAACTTTCTAAGGAATTCAAAAGTGTGCCACTCCGCCATGTTACGTGCGCAAGAAGTCAGTTGATGGAAGTGTTTCCATTTCAACAACGTCAAACAACTCAGTGAAAGTTCAATTGTCCAGAACTTCTAAAGTGCTCACTTCAGGAGAATTGAGGTCTGATGAAGAAATATTCCAAACTTTCCAAAGGATTCAAAAGTGTGCCACACCCGCCATGTTACCTGCGCAAGAAGTTAGTGTATGGAAGTGTTTCCATATCAAAAATGTTAAACAACTCAGTGAAAGTTTCATTGCCTAGAACTTCTAAAGTGCTCACTTTAGGAGGATGACGGTCTGATGAAGAAATCTTGTAAACTTTCCAAGGAATTCGAAAATGTGCCACACCGCCGTGTTACGTGCCGAAGAAGTCAGTGGATGGAAGTGTTTCCATTTCACAACACTAAACAACTCAGTGAAAGTTCAATTGCCCAGAACTTCTAAAGCGCTCACTTTAGGAGGATGAAGGTCTGATCAAGAAATCTTCCAAACTTTCCAAAGAATTCAAAAGTGTGCCACACCGCCATGTTACCTGCGCAAGAAGTCAGTGGATGGAAGTGTTTCCATTTCAACAACGTTAAACAACTCAGTGAAAGTTCAATTGCCCAGAACTTCTAAAGCGCTCACTTTAGGAGGATGAAGGTCTGATCAAGAAATCTTCCAAACTTTCCAAAGAATTCAAAAGTGTGCTAAACCGCCATGTTACCTGCGCAAGAAGTCAGTGGATGGAAGTGTTTCCATTTCAACAACGTTAAACAACTCAGTGAAAGTTCACTTGCCCAGAACTTGTAAAGTGCTCACTTCAGGAGGATGGAGGTCTGATGAAGAAATCTTGCACACTTTCCAAAGAATTCAAAAGTGTGCCACACCGTCATGTTACCTGCGCAAGAAGTCAGTGGATGGAAGTGTTTCCATTTCAACAACGTTAAACAACTGAGTGAAAGTTCAATTGCCCAGAACTTCTAAAGTGCTCACTTTAGGAGGATGAAGGTCTGATGAAGGAATCTTGCAAACTTTCCAAAGAATCCAAAAGTGTGCCACAACGCCATGTTACGTGCGCAAGAAGCCAGTGGATGGAAGAGTTTCCATTTCAACATCGTTAAACAACTCAGTGAAAGTTCAATTGCCCAGAACTTCTAAAGTGCTCACTTTAGGAGGATGCAGGTCTGATGAAGAAATCTTCCCAACTTTCTAGAGAATTCACAAGTGTGCCACTCCGCCATGTTACGTCCGCAAGAAGTCAGTGGATGGAAGGGTTTCCATTTCAACAACACTAAACAACTCAGTGAAAGTTGAATTGCCCAGAACTTCTAAAGTGCCCACTTTAGGAGGATGAGGGTCTAAAAAAGATTCAGAATTTTCTAAGTAATGCCAACCTCGTGCCTGAATACGACTTGAGTCAACTTATAAGAGTTCGCCCCTGGGTTTTATTGTCATTGACTCCGGGCGGAAGTTGTAGCATGATTTTCTCAAAAGTGGCAAGTGAGGCCTTTAAGATTCTTTGCCAACGAAAATCCTCGATGAAAATTCAATACCCACAAGATTGTTCTCGATCTCTGATAAACTTCAGCGATTTCATCAGCTTGGCAAAGTACCAACTTCGGATTTCTAGGCTTTCTTCTCACATATCGCTACTTAATAGGCACTTTGCTGTCCAGCGGCAGTTCGGAAGCTAATAAATCAACACATAAAAGCCGTGAAAGGCCAAATTCGATGAGATTTCATGCAACAACTGTACCAAAAACAAACACTTCTAAAAGCTGCGTGACTACCGGTTTATTGCAGTCATTCGCACCATCGTTTTTTGAGTAGCGCTGTCCGGCTAAACGATTAATGCCATTACGTATTTTGTCAACAACTATTAATAATTTTCGTTTGAAAAAAATCGCAATTTCCTTATTAAGTTAATTGCTGCGTGCCTTTTATGGCCCCCCCGCCTGAGTTTATTGGCAAAGTGCTTCTTGGTACGCCAATGGGTGAGCTAAATCCGACCCGGAGATATCGTTCAAAGCTCCTCGAGTCGGAAAAGAACAAAGAGCACGCAAGTATAATTAGGATTTTTTATGCCGAATGTCAAAGGCGTGTTTATTAGATAAAACGCACAGTTCTAATGTCTTTCGATTGAATGTTCGGGGGCGTGCAGCCTGCATAATAATCCCATACTGCATTCGACAGTGTGCTGAATAGTCAATGTTCAATCGGGCAATTCGGTGAAAGTTGATGAATCGCGGAAATGCTGCTGCCAGGAAAATAGACGAAATGTGCGGCTAAGAAAAGGTTGCCGGGACAAATCGCTGTTGCGACCGCAATAAGTTCCGAACGAAACCAACCATTTAAATTCCCGAACGGTTTTCGAAACGGCCATAAGAATTTGTCAAGTGGCGACTTTTTGCCAAGGTTTCGGTGCAGTTTTCGAGATCATCAAGCGCATTATTCGCGTTTTTGTCCAAGCGAAAAACTGGCCCCATCGGAACGATAATGGCATCCAAATAAGTACACAGGCGATAATGATTATTGCCGATATTTATCCTGCGGCCGTTCAATCCGGAAAATGCTTTATGGCACTTATTCAAGATGTTTGCAACCTCAATCCTCCAATGGTGAAAACCTTGCAGAAATATGCCTCTCAATTACCATCGGCTCATTATTTATTAGACAGTCGCGCTTCGCTCACATATTCGTGAGATTCGTCTCACTTTCCCTGGCATTCGCCTCACTAATTCCCCGTTGGAAATTTTCCCTATATTTCAAACGCATTACTTTCACTCTTTCTCACGCTATGAACAGCAAGCTACAAGTTGGCAACACGCAATTAAACTCCTCACTAAATCCAAACATCCAAAGTGGGAGGTGACAATTATTAGAGCGCAATTAAACTCGCTCTTTTGCCCTCACTAATTCCCGTTAGTCCAATCAAAAGTGAGGAACAGGCTTCCATGCTTGAAATTCAGCATTCTCACTTTTTGCATCGTTCAGAAAGGCCTAAAAGTTGACGGTTTTATTCCAACTTTGTTACTCACTAAATCCGAATACTGCGGTCACTTAAGGCATGGAAATTGGAAAATGTCTGTTTCAAATGAATCGATTTAGCATTTTCTATGCAGAGTCTCTGCTCCTCACTAATTCCCAAACTCGAATTGCTGCTTCAAGTGGTAAACATGTGCAATTCCATGCTTGAAACTAATTATATTCATCTTCATTAACGTCTAAACGCTGGCAAAACACCACTTTGCCCTCACTAATTCCGCATAATCCGTTCAGTCGCTTCAAGCTTGAAATGTAGCCAGTTTTTGCTTAAAATCGATCAATTTCATATTTTCTTGGCATCAGCTAAAGAGGAAAACTTGAAAAAGTGCGACTGTCGTGGATCGTTTCTCCTCACTAATTCCCAATTCAATTCGGTCACAGGGCAATTGAAAGACTCGCCATTTTTCACTCGGCTGCCGATTCCTTCAGAGCTTACAGTAACTGGAAACCAATGAAAATTCCACATTTGCCCTCACTAAATCCAATTACTAAATTAAGCCAGTGAAGTGAGGAAAATTGTGTTTTCGTCACTTCTATGTAATCCTATTTTGTTTGCCTTATTGGAGGGCCAAATATTGACGGGATGTGCAAATACTCACACTTTGCTCCTCACTAATTCAGATTAGTTCATTCAGTCGCCTTAAACTGGTAAAATGGCATATTTCTGCGTCAAATCGAGCAAGTTTATACGTTCAAAATATCAAGCAAAACATGTGACATGAAACGTCCCAAATCGCAATTAACCTGAATCGATCCTCCTCACTAATTTCGAATTCTGATTTTTTGAAAACTGATCTTTTGTTTGTTTGAAACGGAAAGTTGCAGATTTAGTAAGGGCTTTAAGTTGTCAGCACGCAAATTCAGAATGAAAATAAACGCAATTCTCCTGTGGCTTTTCTCCTCACTAAATTCCAATTCAATTCAGTCGTTTCCAGTTGAAATTTTCACGTTTTTTTTTGCTGAATGAACAATGAAAAATTCATATTTTCTTGGTGTTTTCTTGATGCTTGAAACCTATTAGTTTGAGTTAAGTGAGGGCTAAAATTTGTCCCTCACTAATTCTGAATGGTCGATGTAGTAGCTCTTGAAGCTCGGAAATTTGCAAATTCTGCTTCAAATGGATCAAGTGCACATTTACTCATCAATGAGCGAAAAATGACGCTTGCGCAAACGCAAGCCCAAGTGTTTGCTCCCTCACTAAATCCTCACTCAATCTCATTCCAGATATTTTAAGTGATAAAAATGGCTTTCTTCACGCCTGAAGCAAACTATTTTAAGTTTTTCGTCATATTAGCAGGGTCTCGACACTAAGCAGCAAGCAATTATTGCTTTCAATTAAGTAACTCGTTTAATTGCGCTTTAATTAAAGCCGAACGTCTGCCCTTACTTAATCCCATAAGCAAATTCAGCCCCTTGAACACCTTGAAGCTCGGAAATGTGCAAATTCTGTTTCAAATGGATCAATTGCACATTTATTGAACGAGGAGCAGAAAATGACACTTGCGCAAACGCTATTTGCCCAAGTGCTTGTCCCTCACTAATTCCCAACTCAATTCCGTTCCTTGAAGCGGAAAAAATTCAAATTTACAAATTATCTTGTAAATCCAGCCGTTTTAAGTGAGAAAACTTACCTTTTTCACGTTTAAAATTCAATTTTATCACTTTTTCGCCTCATTAGCAGTTAAGTTTTAAGCGACTTGTTTGGACTATGGTAAATTAGTGAGGAACAATGTCTGAGTATAATTGTTTGCTGTAATTATACTCAGACATTGTTCCTCACTAATTTACCATAGTCCAAACCAGTCGCTTAAAACCAATTGCCAATCCACTCACTAATTTCCAATTAAGTTCCTTGCTTGAAATTGAAAGTTTCAACTTAAGTTTGAAATTAAGTAAAGACTAAAAGTCGTTTAATTGCGCTTTAATTAAAGTTGGACTTTTGCACTCACTAATTCGCATAAGCAAATTCAGCCCCTCGAACAGAGAATTGGGCATTTTCGATGCTTGGAACTTGTTATTTGGAGTTGAGTGAGGCTTAAAGTTGTCCCTCACTAATTCTGAATGGTCGAGGGAGTAGCTCTTGAAGCTCGGAAATGTGCAAATTCTGTTTCAAATGGATCAATTGCACATTTACTGAACGAGGAGCGAAAAATGACGCTTGCGCAAACGCTATTAGCCCAAGTGCTTGTCCCTCACTAATTCCCAACTCACTTCCGTTCCTTGAAGCGGAAAAAATTCAAATTTACAAATAATCTTGTAAATCCAGCCGTTTTAAGTGAGAAAACTTACCTTTTTCACGTTTAAAATTCAATTTTATCACTTTTTCGCCTCATTAGCAGTTAAGTTTTAAGCGACTAGTTTGGACTATGGTAAATTAGTGAGGAACAATGTCTGAGTATAATTGTTTGCTGTAATTATACTCAGACATTGTTCCTCACTAATTTACCATAGTTCAAACCAGTCGCTTAAAACCAATTGCCAATTCACTCACTAATTTCCAATTAAGTTCCTTGCTTGAAATTGAAAGTTTCAACTTAAGTTTGAAATTAAATAAAAACTAAAAGTCGTTTAATTGCGCTTTACAAAAAGTTGGACTTTTGCCCTCACTAAATCACATAGGCATACTCAGTCACTTGAACAGAAAAAACGCATTTTTCATGCTTGAAACTTATTATTTTGACTTGAGTGAGGGCTGAAATTTTAGAAACTTTTATGTTTTTACAAATGTTACAAATAAGGACTAAATTGCCCTCGATGTTGCCGTTTCCTCACTCATTTCCTAGATGCGGGTAGGTTCTTGCTCCCTAAAGGACTGTAAACTGGAATTATTTCAGTGCAACGGGGGAACTTCTGCAGGTAGATTTTCCGTTATCCACATGTTGCAATGTTTGACATTTTACGAACGAAACTGTTGAAATGATTGTGCAATAAATAATTATTTTCTGCTTTGTTGACAAGATACAATAAAATAAGGCGGAGCCGTACAACGATCATTGCTATCGACTGATTGTGATCGAATTGTCTTGAGCAATATTGCGGTCATAAAATTCTCAAATTTCAGCCTCCCAACTTAATCGCTTTTCCAGTTCGATCACGAGCACCAAATCATGTTGCAGTCATTTTTTAAACCTGATCAGCCGGACGGACACCTTCATAAAGAAAAACGTTCTGTCGAGGTGCATATGAAAACGGCCTGATGAATGGCTGGCAGCATTATGAATTCATTGCAGGCTCAAAGTGCATACCATCTCGCACCATTTCATTCTTCGCAGAAGTTCAAGCATAACTTTGCATGTGAAATTTCCGGGCGAAAATATCTTCGGAAGATTTCAAGTCAGCGTTCAAAAGCCGATAGATAGTGTGAGAATCTATGGGTATCTATGGGTTTGTAGCGTTTCTCTCTGATCAACCCACGCGTTTTAAGCAAATTATGGTCGAACCCAGTTGGTTCCCAGCTGGTTTTCTGCTGAAAATTGCTAAACGCCTTACGACCTTGCCAAGGTTACTCGAACACTTTGTTGTGCATTTTTCTGCATAGATAATCGCATTCGCTGACGTAACCGATATGGGAAAGAACATTTCATGCAAACCGATCATTTCCTTCAATACAGAGTGAACGCAGAAACTTCCAGTTTTAAACTGAGCTTGAGTTTTGCCGTCGTGCAAAATATTGTTTTCCTCCTTGAAGCAACTAGAAATTTCCTCAATTTGTAGGAAACTGTTGAAATCGTTCGCAGTCCTGAAGTTTTCCCGCTGTAACTGCGAGACCCAAAATGAGCATATCTGTTCAGTTGCGCGCTCCTCTTGAAAAATTTCTAACTTGCAGTTCAAAGTCGCTAGCAACTTCAAAACTTCTCACTTTGTGGCAGATGCTTGGGGCTGAAAATTGTGAAAGTATCAATAAAATCTGGTAAAACCCTGACTTTTGGCAGCCTCATAAATGCAGGGCCAAAACCGGACAGGTTTCCTCAATTGTACGCTCTTTTTTAAAAATTCGCAACTTCCACTCGTAAGGCGGCAGTAACTTTAAATTCGCTCACCCGGTAGAACGCACTTTCAGCTCCAACTCACAAAAATTTCATTCCAATCGTATAAAGCCCTGATTTTGGCCAGCCTCATCAATGGAGAGGCAAAAATGAATCAATTTTTCCAATTGCGCGCTCTTCTGTAAAAATTCCCAATTTCCACTTTATAGGCAGCAGTAACTTAAAATTTGCTCACTCGGTAGAAAATATTGGAAGCAAAAAATGCTGAAATTATCCCTCAAATAGTAAAATTTCCTCGATTGTACGCACGTCTTTAAAAATTCTGAACTTTTGTTCCAAAGTCGGAAGTAATTTGAAGTTCGCTCCCCCTGTATAAGACACCTGCAGCTACAAATCCTGAAAATTTCACTGAAATAATGCGAAGCCCTGATTTTTGCAAATTCTGTAAACGCAGGACCGAAAATGAACATGAATTCCCAAAATGCGCGCTAATTTTGTTAAAAATCCGCACTTCTATTCCAAAATCGGTAGCAACTTGAAATTTGCTCACCCAGTAGACGATACTTCAGGCTTACAGTTCTCAAAATATTATTAAAATCCTTCAAATCACAGATTTTTGCCAACCTTGGAACCTGCAGGACCAAAAATGAACGGGGCCTCCTCAATTGCGCGCCTTTTTTTTTAACTCAAAACTTCGTCTTCAAAGTCTTGTCCAACTTTAAATTCGCTCACTCTGTAGAAGACACGCTTAACTGAAAATCCAAAAAATATGACTGAAATCATATCAAACCCTGATTTTCCGAGCCTCATCAAAGCAAGTTTTTCCAATTGAGCGTTCTTCTTTCAAAATTCGGAACTTCCACTCCATACACGGTGGTAACTTAAAGTTTTTTCATTCTATGGAATATTCTTGGTGCAAAACTTCTGAAATTCTACAAAGCCGTGATTTTTGCCCACCGTGTAACTGCAGGACCAAAAATAAACAGATTTCTACAATTGCGCTTTCCACTTGAAAAATTCCTAACTTATAGCGGAGATACGCCAGCTACTTGAAATTCGCTCACCCTATAGAAAACCCGTTAGCATCAAATTTTTGAAAACGCGACTCAAATCGAATGAAGCCCTGATTTTTGCTCACCTCGTATATACAGGGCGAAAAATGAACACGTTTCCCCAATCGCGCACTCTTTTTAAAAAATTCGCAACTTCTACTGGAAAATGAGTAGCAACATTAAATTTGCTCACCATATAGAAGATACATGGCGCACAAGATCCTGAAAATTTTACTCAAATCGTATCGGGCCCTGATTTTTGCCAACCCCGTAAATGCAGGACCAAAAAATGAGCAAGTTTTCTCAATTGCGTGCTCATCCTTAAAAATTCCTAACTTCCACTCCAAAGAAGTTAGCAACTTAAAATTCGCCCACCCTGTAGAATTCACCCTGAACAAGGTGTTGAAATGGTTGAAAATACTACCAACCGCAACTTTGGGATATAAACCCATTTGTATCACAATGGAAGTGCGAAACAACCATTGAATGTTCCCTGTGAAGGCATACAGCAAACTAACCCAAACCACGTCTGAAGATGCACGCCACTCGAGCTATCAAAACGTCAGAAAAAACTCTTTTCCATCATGGCTTCCATTAGCATTCCTGCAACCTCTAGGACCCACGCCATTAACTTCCAATAGAATTTCCTTAAAAATTCCTAACTTCCACTCCAAAGAAGTTAGCAACTTAAAATTTGCCCACCCTGTAGAATTCACCCTGAAGAAGGTGTTGAAATGGTTGAAGATACTACCAACCGAAACTTTGGGATAAAAACACATTTGTAGCACAATGGAAGTGCGAAACAACCATTGAATGTTCCCTGTGAAGGCATACAGCAAACTAACCCAAACCACGTCTGAAGCTGCAAGCTACTCGAGCTATTAAAACATCAGAAAAACCTCTTTTCCACCATGGCTTCCATTAGCATTCCTGCAACCTCTAGGACCCACGCCATTAACTTCCAATAGAATTTCCTTAAAAATTCCTAACTTCCACTCCAAAGAAGTTAGCAACTTAAAATTTGCCCACCCTGTAGAATTCACCCTGAACAAGGTGTTGAAATGGTTGAAAATACTACCAACCGCAACTTTGGGATATAAACCCATTTGTAGCACAATGGAAGTGCGAAACAACCATTGAATATTCCCTGTGAAGGCATACAGCAAACCAACCCAAACCACGTCTGAAGAGGCAAGCCACTCGAGCTATCAAAACGTCAGAAAAAACTATTTTCCACCATGGCTTCCATTAGCATTCCTGCAACCTCTAGGACCCACGCCATTAACTTCCAATAGAATTTCCTTAAAAATTCCTAACTTCCACTCCAAAGAAGTTAGCAACTTAAAATTTGCCCACCCTGTAGAATTCACCCTGAACAAGGTGTTGAAATGGTTGAAGATACTACCAACCGCAACTTTGGGATATAAACCCATTTGTAGCACAATGGAAGTGCGAAACAACCATTGAATATTCCCTGTGAAGGCATACAGCAAACTAACCCAAACCACGTCTGAAGATGCACGCCACTCGAGCTATCAAAACGTCAGAAAAAACTGTTTTCCATCATGGCTTCCATTAGCATTCCTGCAACCTCTAGGACCCACGCCATTAACTTCCAATAGAATTTCCTTAAAAATTCCTAACTTTCACTCGAAAGAAGTTAGCAACTTAAAATTCGCCCACCCTGTAGAATTCACCCTGAAGAAGGTGTTGAAATGGTTGAATATACTACCAACCGAAACTTTGAGATAAAAACACATTTGTAGCACAATGGAAGTGCGAAACAACCATTGAATATTCCTTGTGAAGGCATACAGCAAGCCAACCCAAACCACGTCTGAAGATGCAAGCCACTCGAGCTATCAAAACGTCATAAAAACTCTTTTCCATCATGGCTTCCATTAGCATTCCTGCAACCTCTAGGACCCACGCCATTAACTTCCAATAGAATTTCCTTAAAAATTCCTAACTTCGACTCCAAAGAAGTTAGCAACTTAAAATTCGCTCACCCTGTAGAATTCACCCTGAACAAGGTGTTGAAATGGTAGAAGATACTACCAACCGCAACTTTGGGATATAAACCCATTTGTAGTACAATGGAAGTGCGAAACAACCATTGAATATTCCCTGTGAAGGCATACAGCAAACCAACCCAAACCACGTCTGAAGAGGCAAGCCACTCGAGCTATCAAAACGTCAGAAAAACCTTTTTTCCACCATGGCTTCCATTAGCATTCCTGCAACCTCTAGGACCCACGCCATTAACTTCCAATAGAATTTCCTTAAAAATTCCTAACTTCCACTCCAAAGAAGTTAGCAACTTAAAATTTGCCCACCCTGTAGAATTCACCCTGAAGAAGGTGTTGAAATGGTTGAAGATACTACCAACCGAAACTTTGGGATAAAAACACATTTGTAGCACAATGGAAGTGCGAAACAACCATTGAATATTCCCTGTGAAGGCATACAGCAAACCAACCCAAACCACGTCTGAAGAGGCAAGCCACTCGAGCTATCAAAACGTCAGAAAAAACTGTTTTCCATCATGGCTTCCATTAGCATTCCTGCAACCTCTAGGACCCACGCCATTAACTTCCAATAGAATTTCCACAGCCTTAGCCGGTTCCATAACAAAGGCCACATTTCCATATCAAATAGCCTCGAAACATGAATTTCTTCCACCCTGTTTACAGTGCCGAGTTTACAAACATGTAGCCACGCCCCTATATGTAAATCGCACAATTTATTATTCAATGCAGCCGGCAAAAAATCCATCAAGGACCTGAACACGTTGATGTTTTCAGATCTAATAAATGGTTCAATTACAAGAGCGCTGTTGAACCCTGCGGTTCTCGTGTAAAAAAACATAAATAATGCTCTTATTGTTCGGTTATTTTAGACATGATTTAGTGTTAAGGATTGGGAGTTTAGTAGGAAAAAGCCACTTCAAGGTACAGCTATGAAGTCATTCAAATGCTAGAAAAACGGACGGTGTTTTTGACTATTTTTATTAGCGCCCAATGTAAGTTCACAGCCCCATTTTGCTCACGGCTTTTTTGATCGACTTTTTCGCCTTCGAGAGGTTGATGGAGGTAATATTGTAGACCAGCTTGCGGCGCTTCAGATGAAAGTCCCTCAAATCCTCCTCAATGTTTTGCATCTCCACAAATTCCAACTTGCTCAACTCCTCCATGGTGGCGCCCAGTCTGGCAAAGTCTGGCGACCTTGTCGTGGCCTTAAGGTTGCGATGGGCTGAGTGGGGGACCATTGAGCGTTCCAGTAGTTCTGGGGAGGGGCAGCGCCCCTTCCTGTACTGTGGCGGGACAGTGCGGGACATTGTGGGGGGGCTACTGGACCTGGCCTGTGGTGGCCTCCTGTCATATTGCATGGGCATGCGCTGCATGCCACTCACCCCCATTTGGGGAAAAGGAGGGCGTCTTCCCGAGCGGGATTGGGGATGGGGGGCGCAGCCACATTCGCCCATTTTGGGATAACTGGAAATTTTGACGTGTTTGGACTGGAAATTGCAAATGTCAACTTCACCTGGAAGATGAGGTTTGGTGGCCAGCATACAGAGGCTTGGGGAAATGAAAAAATGCTAACGTATTAATAACTGATTTATTTAAAATTTATACAAAATAATCATCACGCGTAAATAGGGCTTCTAGGAAGCTAACGGGGGGAGGGGGATAATCTAGGCCAGCTTCTTGTCGAAGAGGAACTCTCCTAGGACGCCATGTTTGTCCATCATCTTCTCCAAGCTGGACAGTTTTCCGGCTAGGTCGCGCTGCCCTTGGTACTGTTCAGTCAGGAAATCGCCAGTCAAATAATCCACCAACTGCCAAAGAAAAACTCTTGTAGATCCTTCACAAAAACGGTGTTAAATCAACCTACATGGTAGTCATTGAAGTTGGGATCGCCTTCGCAGACTTTGATCAAGTTCCTGATTTTGCCAGTGACGGAAGCTTCCAGGTTCAGGGCGGCCCTTAGGGCGGAAGCCCCATTGGTCCAGGTGGAGGTGAGGTTGAACGTCAAGTCCTGAAATCCATCAGCGATTCGTTGAGGAGGAGGAGGAAAAGGAGGAACTAGACAACACTTACTTTATAGGGAATCATATCGGTGACGCCAGAAATGAGCTGTCCCCTCATCAGCAGATACTCAATCAGCTTGATGGCATGTCCGCGTTCTTCGCTGGCAGCCTTGAAGAAGAGATCGGCAAATCCAGGCCTGTTGACCAGGTCCTTGGAAAAGTGCGCCCCCATGGCCATATATTGAAGGCCAGCCTTTAGTTCTTCAGCCACGTGGCTTCTCACAGCCTTCATGCAAGGGGCCTCCATATCGATCCATGATTGCGGAATATCCGCTTGTTTGTGCTCGCCTGGAATGCAATTTTTTTAAAACCCGGCACGTCAATATTGTTGACTGAACTCGGAACTTTCTATAATTAAACGCTCATGTTTGATCTGTTGATGCCAACAATGTTCAATTGCGCATCGCCAGCAATGGTGATAACAAGCAGCTTTAAGAAAATGCCGAATTATCCCTATTTTTATCTGGGCGTTCTTGAAATTCCTCGCCTGATCCACGTAGTAGAACCCGAGTGGCACGCATTATTTTCATGTTCAGTCATCTGGCCTGGCAACAGTAGGGAATTTTGCTGCATCAGCCCCTCAGAGTTTGCTCGGGTTTTGCATGTTGTAGGCCTCAAAATGAGTGGAAATTCATTCCCCGCCGGTGGCCCAAGATCTCAAGAACTCAGTCCTTGAAGATCAACGTCAATTTACTTGAAATCCATATCGCTTCTACGTGATTCCGATAAAGTAACCCAATATTGACTTACACGTCCGAATAGAGAATGACAATAGAAAAACGCCTTGGAATCGTTGAAAACTACTTTGGGTCGAGAGACAATGTCTTGTTGCTTATTGGCATCAATAATCTCAAAGTTCAGCCGAGCGCTTGTGCACTCAAAACACAATTAAATGCTCCTCAAGTATCCAGACTTTTAACGGCGTTACGAAACACAATTAAGTGATGATGGATGGATTTTGAAATCCTGATGATGGCCCTGAAGTGAAACAGGTGCAAAAGGAGGTGAAGTGGAATGTTGAGGGTTGAGTGAAGAAATGAAAATCGCACAAGAATCTAGAGAATTCTAGACGTTTTGGAAAAAGTAGAGAGTTTTCAAAAATGTCTTTTAATGGGAAATTTCATCCAAAATTAATCTTTCAGGCAATCTTTTCTGTCTGGGATTTCTGTCTGGGATTCAAAATTTCCTACCTTAAAATGCCTGAGATTATCTCAGGCACCTTTTCGATTCGGCTCGGATTTTCGAGGCGGTTCTTGATGCCTCATAAAATTGTCCTTGATTCTCCTGAAGAAAACCCTGCATTTTGACAATATTTTTCCTCAAAAAACGGGGAAAAAGTCTTGAATCCAAATGGGATTTAAAAAATCTCAAATGTGGCCGAAAGTTCAGTACAAAATCCAGTTTTTGCCATTGATGGATTGCATGCAGAAAATCGCAAGTTGGGAGGTTTTGAATGTTGAAGATGATTTTTTAAAGTCTGAAACACCTAAGTTAAATTTCGCCAAAATTCTGGAAAAGATCACTTTAGAGCCATCCATATAGAGCCTATCTAAAAGTGTAGATTATTTTCAAAAGTTTCCTAAAGTTTCCTTTAAAACGAAACTTCAAGCGATGCTATTGGTGCTTCATTTGAAGGCGCAAGAAAAGTCGTTTTTTAGCCCCAAACTCGATGGAAAATTATTTAAATTGATTGAGAAAAAAATGCAAACTCCCTAAACCGAAAAAAGCGAAGAAGAAAATGTTCAAGAAATGCAAAATTGTTGCTTCAATGTGAGTTTTAGGTAATTGGGACTTTCTGCTTGATCTTATCCAAATGAAACCCGCGCTGATGCATAATCGAAAAAAAAAAATAAAATAACAAAATTAATTCTGATGGTACCAGTGCCTCCACTGGAACCAAATTTGCACCTCGAGTAAACTGAATCTTTCGCTATCGAGTGCTGAAACCCTGATGTTGATATATCAAACGGTTTTCCAGAAATCGTGTTTAGAAGTGTGTGATGTAAAAATGAAGAACCGCGCAAAAAAGCTCCAAAGTTTAAAAATTAATTCTGATGGTACCAGTACGTCTACTGGAACCAAACTTGCACCTCGAGTAAACTGAATCTTTGGCTATCGAGTCCTGGAACCCCCATGTAGAGACGTGAAACGATTTTCCAGAAATCGTGTTTAGAAGTGTCTGATGAAAAAATGAAAAACCGCGTAAAAAATCCCTAGAGTTTAAAAATTTATTCTGTTGGTACCAGTACTTGCACTGGAACCAAATTTACACCTCGCGTAAACGGAGTCTTTCACTATCGAGCCCTGACACCCTCATGCTGATATGTCAAACGATTTTCCAGAAATCGTGTTTAGAAATGTGTGATGTAAAAATGAAAAACCGCGCAAAAAATCTCCAAAGTTTAAAAATTCATTCTGATGGTACCAGTGCCTCCACTGGAACCAAATTTGCACCTCGAGTAAACTGAATCTTTCGCTATCGAGTGCTGAAACCCTGATGTTGATATATCAAACGGTTTTCCAGAAATCGTGTTTAGAAGTGTGTGATGTAAAAATGAAGAACCGCGCAAAAAGCTCCAAAGTTTAAAAATTAATTCTGATGGTACCAGTGCCTCTACTGGAACCAAACTTGCACCTCGAGTAAACTGAATCTTTGGCTATCGAGTCCTGAAACCCCCATGTTGAGATATCAAGCGATTTTCCAGATATCGTGTTTAAAAGTGTGTGATGTAAAAATGAAAAACCGCGCAAAAAATCTCCAAAGTTTAAAAATTAATTCTGATGGTACCAGTGCCTCTACTGGAACCAAATTTGCACCTCGAGTAAACTGAATCTTTCGCTATCGAGTGCTGAAACCCTGATGTTGATATATCAAACGGTTTTCCAGAAATCGTGTTTAGAAGTGTGTGATGTAAAAATGAAGAACCGCGCAAAAAGCTCCAAAGTTTAAAAATTCATTCTGATGGTACCAGTGCCTCTACTGGAACCAAATTTGCACCTCGAGTAAACTGAATCTTTGGCTATCGAGTTCTGAAACCCCCATGTTGAGATGTCAAACGATTTTCCAGAAATCGTGTTTAGAAGTGTGTGATGAAAAATGAAAAACCGCGGAAAAAATACCTAGAGTTTAAAAATTTATTCTGTTGGTGCCAGTACTTGCAGTGAAACTAAATTTACACCTCGCGTAAACGGAGTCTTTCACTATCGAGCCCTGACACCCTCATGCTGATATGTCAAACGATTTTCCAGAAATCGTGTTTAGAAATGTGTGATGTAAAAATGAAAAACCGCGCAAAAAGTCCCGAAAGTTTAAAAATTCATTCTGATGGTACCAGTGCCTCTACTGGAACCAAATTTGCACCTCGAGTAAACTGAATCTTTGGCTATCGAGTCCTGAAACCCCCATGTTGAGATATCAAGCGATTTTCCAGATATCGTGTTTAAAAGTGTGTGATGTAAAAATGAAAAACCGCGCAAAAAATCTCCAAAGTTTAAAAATTAATTCTGATGGTACCAGTGCCTCTACTGGAACCAAATTTGCACCTCGAGTAAACTGAATCTTTCGCTATCGAGTGCTGAAACCCTCATGTTGATATATCAAACGATTTTCCAGAAATCGTGTTTAGAAGTGTGTGATGTAAAAATGAAAAACCGCGCAAAAAATCTCCAAAGTTTAAAAATTAATTCTGATGGTACCAGTGCCTTTACTGGAACCAAATTTGCACCTCGAGTAAACTGAATCCTTCGCTATCGAGTGCTGAAACCCCGATGTTGATATATCAAACGGTTTTCCAGAAATCGTGTTTAGAAGTGTGTGATGTAAAAATGAAAAACCGCGCAAAAAATCTCCAAAGTTTAAAAATTAATTCTGATGGTACCAGTGCCTCTACTGGAACCAAATTTGCACCTCGAGTAAACTGAATCTTTCGCTATCGAGTGCTGAAACCCTGATGTTGATATATCAAACGGTTTTCCAGAAATCGTGTTTAGAAGTGTGTGATGTAAAAATGAAAAACCGCGCAAAAAATCTCCAAAGTTTAAAAATTCATTCTGATGGTACCAGTGCCTTTACTGGAACCAAATTTGCACCTCGAGTAAACTGTATCTTTCGCTATCGAGTGCTGAAACCCTGATGTTGATATATCAAACGATTTTCCAGAAATCATGTTTAGAAGTGTGTGATGTAAAAACGAAAAACCGCGCAAAAATCTCCAGTTTAAAAATTCATTCTGATGGTACCAGTACCTCCACTGGAACCAAATTTGCACCTCCAGTAAACTGAATCTTTGGCTATCGAGTCCTGAAACCCCCATGTTGATATGTCAAACGATTTTCCAGAAATCGTGTTTAGAAGTGTGTGATGTAAAAATGAAAAACCGCGCAAAAAATCTCCAAAGTTTAAAAATTCATTCTGATGGTACCAGTGCCTCCACTGGAACCAAATTTGCACCTCAAGTAAACTGAATCTTTGGCTATCGAGTCCTGAAACCCCCATGTTGATATGTCAAACGATTTTCCAGAAATCGTGTTTAGAAGTGTGTGATGTAAAAATGAAAAACCGCGGAAAAAATCCCCAGAGTTTAAAAATTTATTCTGATGGTACCAGTACTTGCACTGGAACCAAATTTGCACCTCGAGTAAACTGAGTCTTTGGCTATCGAGTCCTGAAAGCCTCATGTTGAGATGTCAAAGTATTTTCCAGAAATCGTGTTTAGAAATGTGTGATGTCAAAATGAAAAACCGCGCAAAAAATCTCCAAAGTTTAAAAATTCCTTCTGATGGTACCAGTACCTCCACTGAAACCAAATTTCCACCTCGAATAAACTGAATCTTTCGCTATCGAGCACTGAAACTCCCATGTTGATATGTCAATCGGTTTTCCAGAAATCGTGTTTAGAAGTGTGTGATGTAAAAATTAAAAACCGCGCAAAAAATCTCCAAAGTTTAAAAATTCATTCTGATGGTACCAGTGCCTCCAGTGGAACCCAGCTTGCACCTCGAGTAAACTGAATCTTTCACTAACGGGCCCTTACACCCTCATATTGATATGTTAAACGATTTTCCAGAAATCGTGTTCAGAAGTGTATGATGTAAAAATGAAAAATTGCGCAAAAAATCTCCAAAGTTTAAAAATCCATTCTGATGGTACCAGTGCCTCTACTAGAACCAAATTTGCACCTCGAGTAAACTGAATCTTTCGCTATCGAGTACTGAAACCCTCATGTTGATATGTCAAACGATTTTCCAGAAATCGTGTTCAGAAGTGTATGATGTAAAAATGAAAAACCGCGCAAAAAATCCCCAAAGTTTAAAAATCCATTCTGATGGTACTAGTACCTCCACTGGAACCAAATTTACACCTCCAGTAAACTAAATCTTTCGCTATCGAGTCCTGGAACCCCCATGTTGATATGTCAAACGATTTTCCAGAAATCGTGTTCAGAAGTGTATGATGTAAAAATGAAAAACCGCGCAAAAATCCCCAAAGTTTAAAAATTCATTCTGATGGTACCAGTACCTCCACTGGAACCACATTTACACCTCCAGTAAACTGAATCTTTCGCTATCGAGTCCTGAAACTCCCATGTTGATATGTCAAACGATTTTCCAGAAATCGTGTTTAGAAGTGTGTGATGTAAAAATGAAAAACCGCGCAAAAAATCCCCAAAGTTTAAAAATTCATTCTGATGGTACCAGTACCTCCACTGGAACCACATTTACACCTCCAGTAAACTGAATCTTTCGCTATCGAGCCATGAAACCCCCATGTTGATATGTCAAACGATTTTTCATAAATCGTGTTTAGAAGTGTGTGATATAAAAATGAAAATGATCTGAAGATGCATGCACGCGTGCTTGCGAAACGTCTGAAAGAAACCACTTTCCCCGGTGGCCAAAAAGCCGGAAAAACTCTTCAAAAAATGTCGAAAGAAAACCAGTTTTCAAATTGTGGAGAAAAACTCAGAAAGACTCATCTTTGCATCAAGTTTTGTCCACAAAATATATTTCAGATTTTCTGTGGCAAAAAAGCATATTTTGATCGAAACTAACATAAACACAGGGAAATTTCCCCCGATTTATTGGCCAATTTTTGAAGGTCATCGACGTACACTTGGATAATGTTCGCACAATAAATTGGCGCAATTTGAGAACAACCAACGTGCATTTCGATACTTTGGTAACGATGTGTAGATCATTGCACATGAGCCAAGAGCCAAGTCCGCAATAAATCGTACGATTTATCGATCGCAGCTCGATTCCACGTTTTACAACTCGTTGGAAAGTTTCGATTTAAAGTAATCATCAGATTTTTGGAGAAAATTAATTCAGGTTCTAAAGGAAAAATGGACTTTCTCTTAAGACAACGCTGTTTTCGTTTGCCCAAGTCTCTCCAATAGTGTCTGATGATGGCTGCCACAAACGAAACACTCTGCCTGAACAGTACGATTTTTATCAGCTGACTCAAGAGCTGGGACCACAGCATAGAAATAGCCTACTTCTTGTTCATGTACCCCAGTGACTAGAGCAAACTTGCAACAGAGTTTCTTGTTTAGTCTAGGTTAGGACCCGGA
The DNA here is from genome assembly GCA_024550625.1 of Dendroctonus valens. Lineage (NCBI taxonomy): Eukaryota > Metazoa > Arthropoda > Insecta > Coleoptera > Curculionidae > Dendroctonus > Dendroctonus valens. The sequence continues at coordinate 1,284,597 of JAJTJO010000325.1, read as the reverse complement.
GTCTTCCAAAGGCTGTTGCGCCATTTTAACTGCTAGATCGAGTGGCGGTAAATCAAAACAATGACATTTGACCTGGTTTACTGCGCCGTGAATCGATTTACGATAACCCCTTGGTGGAACCTGACCCCAGCTGTGGCCTTGCGCATACAAAACGCACTGTTAACCAGCCAGTGTCTTTTCCAAGGCTGTAGCACCGAATAAAAGGTCATGACAATGCACAATCGATCAGATGGCGGACGACAACAACATGGCGTCAACTATGAACTTTTTTTGTGTTTTAATTCACTTACATTGGAGTTCTGCCTGGACGCAGGCGACGACGAAGAGCAGAGTGGCACAAATCGTAAAAGCCCTCATTTTTTCGGATGCTTGTGTGTAAACTGGGAACAAAGTTTTTCGCTTAGTCACGACTGAACACGTTTTCTTCAGCCTGCCTTTACACGCACTGGTGCAGAAGGACGACTATTCGAACTAGACGATTATCGGTGGATTTTTAATCTATTTGGGGTGTTGTTGATGCACACGACACGAAATTTATCATTATCTTAACCTCACTGGAAATCTACATTAGTGGGATACAGTCATACTGCGCACGAACCGCGTCCGGCTTTTGCTCTTTGTTTGCTTCTTTGTTTCGGGGCTCTGTTGCCAGGCGGTCTCGTTTAGGGCTTTTCCTGCTGAAACTTTTGCAGTTTTGCTTCTCAGATACGCAATTAGCTGGATTTTTAGCCAATTAAGACCCATCTTGATCCAGGTGGCACCAAATAAGGCCACTCAAGTGCTTGAACGCGCACCTCCAGGCAGGAAAACTTGGAAAACCTTCAACACACCCCCGATATCTTAGCGTTCTATTGCCTACCTTCAACTCCAAAGCCAAAAAATCCAGGAAAAAATTGCAGAATCCCAAAAAGTTCTGAAAGCCTAAACTTGACAACACCGTAAATTCAAAGTCCAGAACAACGAAATGTATGCGTAGTACGAAACACAAGTGTTTTCCAATGATCTTCGTGTGCAAACTGTTCGAAACGAAATAAAAGTTTGCGCCTTGAACGATTAACGTTTAGAGTTTTAGTCGATAGTGATTTCGCTGGCAAGATACCAGGTAGGTCCCTTATCGGCCCCTTTATCCTTATCGACTAGAGCGCCATCGTTCATCTATTCCTCAGCACAAAGAGCTTCATTTGCCATTCGGCCTGCGCCCCGTCCATTTGTGTCCCCCCAATCTTGCTGAAGACATTGAGGTTATAAGCGCCTGCTTTTTTGATTTTTAGGGATCATGAAGGCTTTTCTGATTTTCGCTGCTATTGTGGCCGCTGTCTCGGCCAATGAGTGCTACAAGGACGTTCTGTCCGCCTGCAGGAATGGAAACACCCTGTCCAAACAACGTGAGTATAATTGAAACACGTTTGAACATGTTGTGGAAATATCCGCCGTCTAGATTGTTCGAGGGCTTTCATGTTGTGTCAAGTCAACAACGGCGCCATTTTCACAAGTGCTTAACCTAGAAATAGTATTGTCGTCTTTCTCCTGCCAGTGCCACTCAGGCCGTTTTTCTTGGTCTTGAACAGTTTTTCTCAATTTGTCTTGTCGTTGCTGTCATTATTTGCTCGAATATCGTCAAAAAGTGACATTAGTTCTTGTCAAGCAAGAGCTAATGTCACTGTTTTGACTGTCACTAAGATGTCGCTGTCAACCGATGTTGGACGATGACTCAGATTTCCGTCTGTCAATGTCTGTTGCCACAACGGTTCAATCTCAATTTTTCCCAAATACCATGATATACAACCCAGTTTCGTCTTGAAAGCTGTCCATCCTCAGACTTTCAAATGGAGAAACAGCCAAATGAACCAACGTTGATCAAAAATGATTGTTCCATAAGCCCACAAAGTTTCCTTTAAAACTCTTGGCCTATTTTTCAAAAGAAACAATTGAAATTTTCTGGAAGTTTCACTAACATTTATCAAGAGCGACGTTTTCAACACTCATGAACAAATCTCATTCACGTTTATCAAGATCGTTATGTTCAAAATGATGCAAACGACCTTTGAAGAGTTGATTTTAAAAAAAGGCGACGTTTCTTCTGTTGACGTGCCCTTCATCATCAGCGTTTCACAGGATAATCGCAATTTTACTGACGTTTATCAAAAGCAAAATGCACTCGAAAGATTGACGTCTTTTTTGTTTCATTCACGTTTATCAAGATCGTTAGTTCAAAACGATGCAAACGATATTTCAAGAGTTGATTTTTCTATAACGCAAAAAGCCACATGGTAGCTCACGTTTGCATTAAAAAAGGCGACGTTTTTTTGTGCAGACGTGCCTTTCATCGTCAGTGTTTTTCAGGAAAATCGAAATTTTACCGATGTTTATCAAGGGCGAAATAAAACCGAAAGTTTGAAGGTTTTTTGTTCCACCCACGTTTATCAAGATCGTTAAGTTCAAAATAGTGCAAACGATACTTCAAGTTTTGGTTTTTTCATAACGCAAAATACCACATGCTAGATAACGATTGCATTGAAAAAGGCGACGTTTTTCCTGTAGACGTGCATTTTATCGTCAGGGTTTCTCGAGAAAATCGAAATTTAACTGACGTTTATCAAGGGCGAAATGAACTCGGAAGTTATAAGTTTTTTGTTTGGCTAAACCAAGGTTTCTTGTCTCAGGTTTAGCAGTTTTCCCTGCAAAATTTGCCAATTCCAAAACCGTTAATCAAGAGTAACGTTTTATCAAAACACCAACAAAGCTTTTTCGCTAGATGCTGTTTCCAAAACTGAAGGAACTAGACAATTGATAATGTTTGCATTCAAAAGAACTGAGTTTATTCCGCATCGAAGCCGTTCATCATCAGATTTTTTGGAGGGGAACCCAATTTAGCATGACATTTATCAAGAGCCAATGTTTGAAAGTCTAATTTTTCAACAATAAACTGCCAACATCTCGAAAGTTTAAAGTTTTCACATTCGATTGCCAACATTTTCTTTCCAAGCAAATTGTCCAGTTTCATGCACCTTTATCAAAAGCAACGTTTATGGAACTTCAACGCTTTCCAACCAGTCAGCGTTTCTCGAGCTCAAAAAACTAGACAGTTGATAACGTTTGCATTGAAAGGAACAAAGTTTCTTCCGCAAACGTGACTTACATCATCAGATTGGCTGCGGTAAAGTCAAATTTTTCCAACGTTTATCAAAAGCCGCCTTTTTGAAGACATGAAAAGCACATTTCGACAACGAATTTCTGAATGGTTTGGATTTTCTATATATGCGATGGGCCAAAGTTTCACCAAGTTTTTCCAGAAAAAATGTCAAAACGTGCATGAACGTTTATCATGAGAAAAGTTTTTGAAAAGTCAACGTTATTCATCAGTTGGCTTTCTCAAGCTTCTTGAAACTTTGATGAGTGACTTCTAGGGAAAAACATGCAAATTTCAGTAACGTTTATCAGAAGCGACGTTTTCAAAAGTTATCAATCGGGTTTCTCAAAGGCTTTTCTATGAGCTTCTAGAAAAGGAAATAAAATTAATGGAAATTTCATTGTCGTTTATCATGAGCAAACGTTTCTGAAACGATTGAAACGTTTCTTTCTGGGTTGGTCGGCAATTAATCTTGCTGTTTTTTTGTTAAGAAATTTCTTTTAAACTCATCGAATTTTGTTATCGTTTATCATCAGCGTCAGTGGATCCAAAACAGCGCAAACGTTTCATAAATAGATACGACGGAAATTTGTCCTTCTAAACAGGCTTAGTAACGTTTATCATGAAATCATGCAGGGTCTCTATAAACATTGAATATCTCCCAAAGTATTGGAGCTAGAAAGTCGAGAATTCCGGCGTTGGAAAGAGGATATTTTCGCGTTCAAATGCCCCTATCGTTTGACTTGTATTTTTCATTACAACTTTTTAATTATAACTTGACAAATAGTTTGTTGCCACTTGAATCCATCAAACGTTATTAATTGCCACAAACCGACCGATTAAAACCCATTTTATGCGTTCCAAGTCGCCTATTTGCATAACATTTAAGCGATTATCGTTATCTGCTGCATTAAAATAGACTGTCTATAAAGCGATATTGTTTGATAGCAAACGAACAAAAACAACGGAATTTCCTACTTAAGTTTCGTTATAAAACACTGGCCTGTTGTTTACAGAGGGATTATTGAGTACTTGTGACTCGAAATATGGAGCAATCGATGCCGTTGAAGGCGAACTACAGCGATTCACCAACAGTCTCCTGTACAAATCGTTCGATTTTCTCATTCTGTCCACCCACTATGGAAACTACCTGAAGAATCGGCCTGGATTCGAGAAACTGTTCAAAGGCCTTTCGGATGGCCTTTGGGAGGACACCATTAACTCCATCAAGTACATAACATCGCGTGGAGGAGAAATGAGCTTCAGCAACATTGATACAGTAAACGATGTGAGCAACGATGGAGCCACTTTGGAGCTCTACGAGCTTCACTCGTTGGGAAAAGCTCTGGACATTGAAAAGAAACTGGCTGAGAAAGCCTTTGATATCCATAAGGCTGCCTCTGGACATAAGACTGATCATCACGATCCGGAAGTGGCGCATCATCTGGAGGAGAAGTTCATGTCCAAGCAGAGGAACATCATCAGGGATCTGGCGGGATACACCAAGGACCTGAGCCAGATCATGGACACTCCAGATGTCTCTTTGGGACTCTATTTGTTCGATGAGTATTTGCAAAAAGTCGTCGATTAAGTGTGTGTTGGGTGTTCTCTTGCAGCGGGACACTGCCTATGTATGTAATGATTATTATGATTATAATGTTTAAGTAAAGAGTTTGTTTCGTGACCTGAAGGTGCTTGATTAATGCCCAGAAGCTCCCAGAGCGGATTGCTACTTTTAATGATCCTTTCAGCCTTAATAAGATGTAGTTCTTAAGCGGTGTTGATGGCTGCATGCGGTGAATTTAATGAGCCAAACCGTCGTTAAACTAGAGGGTTTTAGGGCTTTTAGCCCCGCAAAGAAAAAAATCCTGCCAGTAGCGCCGGAATTAATTGAAAATTTCTAAAGAGATTGCAACCGGCAATAAATTTTTAATGAAGAATATTTTCCAGTCACGCTCCGACTAATTAACACCGACAGGCTCTTTGGATGCAAATAATTCGACTTTTTCGTTAATATTGGGTTTTCACTTTTTCTGGTCGTGGCCTTTACATCGGGCTGAGCCGGTTGTTCGGATCTTGTTCAAATTACACGAAAACATGAATTAACGAGCTCCCGTCCGAGGCACTATTGAAAAGGTCATCAGATTAATAAATGCAGTATTAGATCGGCGATAAGATCGCAGAAACAGTGTATTTATGTGGTTTGATCGAAGTGAGTCGATAACGTTGCAATGGCTTCTTCTTTGCCGCTGATCGCCCAGAAACCGGGGAGTTTTTCCGGCTTCCGACAACGTTTCGGTTGGTAGTATCTCCAACCGTTATCAGGGGAAGGTTGGAGAAACGTAAACGAAAATCAACTGTCTGCCTTAAGAGGTTAAGAGGAGAGTTGTCGTGTTAGTCACCAAGATAAAAAAAATCGTCAGAAATCCTGCACTTTTAGGACTTAATTGCAACTTTCTCCAGCTGTTGCGTAAGTTTTTCTCTGCAAAATGGTGTCTAAATTAGCTTTCTGGCTCAGGTGGTTTTTTTGTGATTAAATTTTCTACGGCGAGCAGTTAGAATCCTTGCAGTCGCATTCGACTGTTGGAAGCTCATGTTTAAAGTGTTGCCAAGCTTTTCCCAAATTCTCTATCAACGGGAAACTTTCCGGAGTTTTAGAGCAAGGTTCTTTCCTGTAAAGCGTGTGAAACTCAATACTGTAGATTAAACAGTTTCTTCGTAGTGAATTTTTGAAAACAGAAGTACAACTTTCAGCATAGCCACAGTTTGAGTCACAGATTTGAAATGTTGCCAAATTCTCCCAAACTCGATATAACTTCAAAACTTCAGCTTTCCAGAAATTTAGAGCAAGATTTTGTCTGCATAATAATCCAAAAACTGTTGTTTCATTGCTGAAAAGAGAAGAAGAAAGAAAGAAACTTTTTCTTTAAGAAACTTTCTGCAATTTTTGTCTCATTAATTTTTAACTTTCCGACGATTTAGAGTAACTCTTTCTCTTCAAATTGGCGTCACACTCAACGTTCCGGTTGAACCAGTTTCTTCCGAAGGAATTTTTGAAGAAAACATTGTAACATCAACAGTGTCTACATCTTTTGAACACCATCAAGCCTTTGAATGATTTAAAATGTTGCAAAAATTCACCCAAACTGGATATGGAACTTCAATGGTGGAGCCAAACATTCTCTTTTTACTGCTGTTTGGTGCAGGTTTGCGTGGCTTCTGGTTGCGGAGGTACCAAATTTTAAGTGTAGCCAAGTTTCCAGAACCAGTCCGATCGGGAAGTAAATTGAAAAATTCGCCACAACTGGGGCAATTTGGGGATTTTTACGAAATTTGCCAACGTGGCAGAGCAAAAGATTCTCTTTAGACTGCTGTTTCGTGCAGCTTTACGTGGCTAGTGGCTGGGGAGGTACCAATTTTTAAGTCCAGCCAAGTTTCCAGACCCAGTCCGATCGGGAAGTAAATTGAAAAATTCGCCACAACTTGGGCTGTCTGGGGATTTTTACGAAATTTGCCAACGTGGTAGAGCCAAAGATTCTCTTTAGAGTGCTGTTTCGTACAGCTTTTCGTGGCTTCTGGTTGCGGAGGTACCAAATTTTAAGTGTAGCCAAGTTTCCAGAACCAGTCCGATCGGGAAGTAAATTGAAAAATTCGCCACAACTGGGGCAATTTGGGGATTTTTACGAAATTTGCCAACGTGGCAGAGCAAAAGATTCTCTTTAGACTGCTGTTTCGCGCAGCTTTTTGTGGCTAGTGTCTGGGGAGGTACCAATTTTTAAGTCCAGCCAAGTTTCCAGACCCAGTCCGATCGGGAAGTAAATTGAAAAATTCGCCACAACTTGGGCTATTTGGGAATTTTTACGAAATTTGCCAACGTGGCAGAGCAAAAGATTCTCTTTAGAGTGCTGTTTCGTACAGCTTTACGTGGCTAGTGGTTGGGGAGGTACCAATTTTTAAGTCCAGCCAAGTTTCCAAACCCAGTCCGATCGGGAAGTAAATTTAAAAATTCGCTACAACTGGGGCGTAATTTGGGTATTTTTACGAAATTTGCCAACGTGGTAGAGCCAAAGATTATCTTTAGAGTGCTGTTTCGTACAGCTTGACGTTGCTAGTGGCTGGCGAGTTATGAATTTTTAAGTCCAGGCAAGTTTCCAGAACCAGTCCGATCGGGAAGTAAATTTTAAAATTCGATACAACTGGGGCAATTTGGGGATTTTTACGAAATTTGCCAACGTGGTAGAGCCAAAAATTCTCTTTAGAGTGCTATTTCGTACAACTTTACGTTGCTAGTGACTGGCGAGTTACGAATTTTTAAGTCCAGGCAAGTTTCCAGACCCAGTCCGATCGGGAAGTAAATTGAAAAATTCGCCACAACTGGGGCTATTTGGGGATTTTTACGAAATTTGCCAACGTGGTAGAGCAAAAGATTCTCTTTAGAGTGCTATTTCGTGCGGCTTTACGTGGCTAGTAGCTGGGGAGTTACGAATTTTTAAGTCCAGCCCAGTTTCCAGAACCAGTCCGATCGGGAAGTAAATTTAAAAATTCGCCACAACTGGGGCAATTTGGGGATTTTTACGAAATTTGCCAACGTGGCAGAGCAAAAGATTCTCTTTAGACTGCTGTTTCGTGCAGTTTTACGTGGCTAGTGGCTGGGGAGGTACCAATTTTTAAGTCCAGCCAAGTTTCCAGACCCAGTTCGATCGGTTAGTAAATTGAAAAATTCGCCACAACTTGAGCTGTTTGGGGATTTTTACGAAATTTGCCAACGTGGTAGAGCAAAACATTGTCTTCCCATTGATGTTTGGTGCATCTTTACCAGTCTTCTGGTTGGGGAGTTACGAATTTTTAAGTCCAGTCATGTTTTTTTTTCTTGAGTTTGATTGTTTCAACAGCAAATTGAGAGATTTTCTCAAAAGTGTCTTAAGTCTTTCATACGTTCCTCTTAACACTCAACTTCAAAGTAATGTCTAAACGCTTCTTTTAAGTAAACTCTGAAAACGGTTGGAGATACCACCAACCGAAACGTTGTGATAAAAAATAAACCAGGCAACTTTAATAGTGAAACAAGTGGGTTTTTCGGGTTTTTAGGCCGTCGTTCGGTAGAATTTCTTCTTGACGTTTCGCAAGCACGTGTGGCTTGCATCTTCAGAAGTGGTGTGCTTGAACGGTTACACTGTTCTGATGGTGTAAGAACATCAGAACAGTGTAAGCGTTCAAGCACACCACTTCTGAAGATGCAAGCCACACGTGCTTGCGAAACGTCAAGAAGAGATTCTACCGAACGACGGCCTAAAAACCCGAAAAACCCACTTGTTTCAAGGAATGGCCTCGAAAGTCTATCTCTTTTGATAACTTTAATAGTGTTTTGAAAAAATCAACAGTCTGTGGACGATTTTCTCGTACTTCCATTGTCTTTCGCTTGGTATCAGATTGGCCTTAAAGCTCGGAAAGCTTCTGTGAATCTTCATGTGAATGGCAATTTGGCGGAAGAAATGTTGAGAAAAACCTCTGGTTTAGGTGAAATAAAGCGGCAAAAAGCCTGCAATTACCACGACCACCTGCATAGTCATTATTTAGCAGCAATTTGGAAACTACGAAAGGTGAAAAATGATGGTTTCTTCGATGGTAAAAGGCTTTTTAGCTGCTTAAAGTTAATCACTTCGCCGGTTAATTAGCCAGGTTTTGTCAGCCTTTAACGAAAAACCACCCATTTGCCCCGGTTGCTTTTAATATATGAATCCTAGTGATGATTGAACGGTTTTGCGTCTGGTTTTCTCTTTCTCTGGTTGTTGCAAACCACAAATTACCAGCGACAGAAAAATCGGAGAAACTCAACCACTGGTTTTCGGCCTAATTTAGACGCATTTCCGAGCGAAATCGGCAAAAATCAACCTCAACAGCCCAAAACCCGCGGAACAAGTCGCAATTATTAATTAAATAATTATCATAATTCTGCGAGTTAATGGTTTGAATAATTGTGGGAACAAATTGTAAGCAAGTCGCTTGCATAACGGCCCAATTAAAACGAATTCACGATATTTTAAGCAAAATTTGGGTTTCAATTTCTAATTCCCGTTGAATTATTCATTAGCGTGCCCCGACCGACCAGTTTCGAGCATTAAAATGATTAAATGCATATTATATTTCATGGCAAATGTGCTTTTGGGGTCACATCTCGCATATTATTCGGTAAAAAAACACATAGAAAGCAATCAGGCAGAAATGGTGCGAATTGGGTTGATGACGAAAATTGAGTTTTTTGTTCGCAAAGCTCCAATGTACTTGAAAGCGGTTGAAATGGGCTTGATTTGGGTTTTTTTCGTTTCAAAATCCGATCAAAACTCATCGAGTTATCAGCCAAATAACAAGGGGGTTTTTTGAGAAATTTTGCATTCGGGAGTTTTCCAACTTTGCTGCAATGCAACAGTGCCATTTGTTGAGAAATTGTCGGTTTTTATAGTTTCACAGCAAAAGGTTGAACTGGACGTTGAGATTTTCATGTATTTTTGAGAAATTTCTGAAAACTGGCCTCTTTCAGAATTTTAAGGGTTTGTCAAAGATCGCAAATAATACAAGAGCTTAAGGATCCTAAATCTTGGCTTAAATACAACGTTGCCGTTTACATTGTCTTCTCGCGTGCCTCTGCAGTAAATCGTCTGCGATAACTTAATCTTAAGGGCTTTTGATGCATGACAGAATGTCCTGCGAAAACATTCGGCAACTACGCTCTTATGGTGACAACGAAATTCACTGTGACAACACCCGTCAGTTGTGAGTGACAGTGAGTCAGAGTGACACTTTTGCGGTCGCTGCTTGAAATTTACTTCTGAGGATGGTCAGCCAATCGTGTTTGTGAAACGTTTGGAAAACCTATTCGTGTTTGTTTTAGCATGCATTAGCTTCATTCCTCTGAGGGTGTTTTGGGAGCACTGGAAAAACAGTTTAAAAAATTAATCCCTATTAAAAACTGAGATTTTGCAAAAAAACTATATCAGAAGGGCGGCAACAATGTTTTTTGCAACAAGCAATGAATAAATAATTTCGAGTTTGAGGTTTTGCAGCGGTTTGAGTGAAATCTTGCAATTTCTTTCATGAGTTTCATGGAGATTTCATGGAGATCAGTTTCACGGCTTTTTTCTAATTCGAATTTTAATTTACCTGGATCGTTGTTGGACAACGCCCAATGGATGATCGCAAAGCTGGATGGATTCTCACAAAATCATGCCTTCCAAGCTCCACCTGAAGACTAATGCTCCAAGGATCGGTTAATGTTAAGTTGACAAACATAGTAAAGAGCAGAAAGCATGTGGAATCGATTGTTGAAAATAAAAAATTATAAATGGCATACGTTTTTTCTTTGTTCCGTTATTTCCTTTGTCGATTAGTGGGACACTATTCTCGAAATCTTGCTGATAAAACCGCACACTTTCAAGAAAGTAGCGGAAGAACCTATTTTGCGAAAAAATAACGTTACGTAATTTTTTACGTTGATTTAGTGGCTCTCTATTAGTAAAATTTGAATGGCAAAACGAAATTTTCATTTGTATCAGGGCAGCAGCATGTTTAAGGAGGTAGCGAGCAGACATCAGGAGCAGGAGTTTAACGTTACGTAATTTTTTACGTTGATCTAGTAGCTCTCTATTAGTAAAATTTGAATGGCAAAACGAAATTTTCATTTGTATCAGGGCAGCAGCATGTTTAAGGAGGTAGCGAGCAGGTATCAGGAGCAGGAGTTTAACGTTACATTATTTTTTACGTGGGTCTAGTTGCTCTCTCTATTAGCAAAATTTGAAGAATATTTAAGAAGCTGGCGAAAAGCAAACATCAGGAGCAGAAATAGACATTCATCGCAAATTACGTAACGCTAAAACAAATTATTCGGTCTTTATTGAAATCTAGTTTGTGGATAATAGAAATTAGAAATAGACGTTAATCGCAAATAACGTCACGCTAAATATCGTTACGTTAACGAGCTGGTCATGTATTGAAACCTGCAGCAGAATGTTTTAGGGGATAGAGGTGTATATAAATCAAACAATAAAAATAGAAAGAAATTATGTTTATTAGGCAAATAAACACAAAGAATGATTATTATTAATATTAACTAAAGCACTTTCTCTGCACTTTCGATGATCCTTCGCAGCGCGATTGATTCCTATTTTATCGTTATTTACTACACACTTGCGGGTTTACTTTTGCCGTTATTTGAGTATTTGGGAGTTTTTCGAAATAAAAATTAAAATAAACTCCCAAATTTTCGTTTGATTAACGCCCCGGGAAGTTTTTGGAAAATATTGTAAAAAAGGGTCTAAAATAGAAAGGATCGTACTATTATTAGGCCCGATTTTAACCCACTGTAATCTTCAAACCAAGAAAGGTAGAAAATTGAAACTCTGCCCAAAAATGCAAAAGATGTGGCTTGATAAATATGCCCTATTTGACGCGATTTTGAACTTGAATGAGCCATTCATGGTCGTCTTCCTTCTTCTTGTCCTGATAGTGCCTTCATCTTCGCATCTTGATCGACCTTCTTCATTCGCCCATTTTCCATCTTTCTCTCGTCAGCTTCCAGTCCCATGGATATGATTCCTTGTCGCCTTTTCTTCTTCAATCGTTGTGTGTCCGCCTTTAAAATGTTTCATGTTCTTCGGAAATATGCGAAGAATGGCAACATTTCCAACATGGAAGTTATGCGCTACTGTTGCAATTTTCACGCGGATGTCAATTAAAATACGCGCGCCTGTTAAGCATTTGGAGAATTTCGTGTTAGTTCGCCTCATTTACATAATGCAAGGAGAGGTGCCACGCATAAATTCTCACCCTGCCCTCATAAATCCTAATTTAATTCACTCCAAATATTTCATAGGCAAGAATGAACCAGTGCGCAATTAATTACCGGGTGTCCAGCTCCGTTTACTATTTCGGACATCATGTACAGCGTTCACTAATAGGGACGATCGTCGTCATTTATCACCCGCCATGGGGGCAAAACTAGTTTTGCTGCAATTAACTACCATTCGGCAATTTGCATTAATTAGAATGGCCATTTTTAGCATGCAACTCGAGATTTATCGTTGCTGACGATACTTTATGTTCGCCCATCAAAACACTCATTCTATTAGTTGGAAAAACATAACGGATTCTGCGCTCATTAAATGCAAACGGCCGCTATTGCAGCTGATTGTTCCCGATCTGCCCAACCAATTTCATTAGCAGTGATGACAAACGCAATTATTATAACGCTAATCGGGCGAAATTGATGGATTTGGCTTGCTTTTTCCTCTAGTCATCCCACTGTGCTCTAAGAACTAACTGGATGTTTGCACAGCTCTTCAAATCCTCTATTGAAAAGGTCCTAATGAATGTTGCGATATTTTTGACGGGTTACGAAATAAACCCCTCTCAAAGTTGCATAGACTTACTTCCATTTTTTTAGAGGTTAGAAATGGCTTCAAACCTAACCGATGTGAAACACGACAGTTCGCCAGACGCTCTCTAATGACTCTCTATTAGACGGAGTTTATACTAGTTCTTTTGCTTTTGCCAAATTTCGCTTCTATATTTTTGGAGGTTAGAATTTTTGCCCTAACCTTCAAGCTAGATGAGAGCTTTCGAAACGCTCTATTAAAATGATTCTTATGAATTTCCAGGTATAATCAACCGTTGGCGAGATATAAGCGTTCAAACTTATGTGTCTTCTTCTTATTGCTTCTCCTTCTTTAGAGGTTAGGAATTTCTTTTGGAGCCCAAGTAGTAAGCGGCTAATCGGGCGAAATTGATGGATTTGGCTTGCTTTTTCCTCTAGTCATCCCACTGTGCTCTAAGAACTAACTGGATGTTTGCACAGCTCTTCAAATCCTCTATTGAAAAGGTCCTAATGAATGTTGCGATATTTTTGACGGGTTCCGCAATAAATCGCTCTCAAAGTTTCATAGACTTACTTCCATTTTTTTAGAGGTTAGAAATGGCTTCCAACCAAACTGATGTGATGAACGACAGTTCGCCAGACGCTCTCTAATGACTCTCTATTAGACGGAGTTTATACTAGTTTTTTGCTTTTGCCAAATTTCGCTTCTATATTTTTGGAGGTTAGAATTTTTGCCCTAACCCTCAAGCTAGATGAGAGCTTTCGAAACGCTCTATTAAAATGATTCTTATGAATTTCCAGGTATAATCAACCGTTGGCGAGATATAAGCGTTCAAACTTATGTGTCTTCTTCTAATTGCTTCTCCTTCTTTAGAGGTTAGGAATTTCTTTTGGAGCCCAAGTAGTAAGCGGCTAATCGGGCGAAATTGATGGATTTGGCTTGCTTTTTCCTCTAGTCATCCCACTGTGCTCTAAGAACTAACTGGATGTTTGCACAGCTCTTCAAATCCTCTATTGAAAAGGTCCTAATGAATGTTGCGATATTTTTGACGGGTTACGAAATAAACCCCTCTCAAAGTTGCATAGACTTACTTCCATTTTTTTAGAGGTTAGAAATGGCTTCAAACCTAACCGATGTGAAACACGACAGTTCGCCAGACGCTCTCTAATGACTCTCTATTAGACGGAGTTTATACTAGTTCTTTTGCTTTTGGCAAATTTCGCTTCTATATTTTTGGAGGTTAGAATTTTTGCCCTAACCCTCAAGCTAGATGAGAGCTTTCGAAATGCTCTACTAAAATGATTCTTATGAATTTCCAGGTATAATCAACCGTTGGCGAGATATAAGCGTTCAAACTTATGTGTCTTCTTCTTATTGCTTCTCCTTCTTTAGAGGTTAGGAATTTCTTTTGGAGCCCAAGTAGTAAGCGGCTAATCGGGCGAAATTGATGGATTTGGCTTGCTTTTTCCTCTAGTCATCCCACTGTGCTCTAAGAACTAACTGGATGTTTGCACAGCTCTTCAAATCCTCTATTGAAAAGGTCCTAATGAATGTTGCGATATTTTTGACGGGTTCCGAAATAAACCGCTCTCAAAGTTTCATAGACTTACTTCCATTTTTTTAGAGGTTAGAAATGGCTTCCAACCAAACTGATGTGATGAACGACAGTTCGCCAGACGCTCTCTAATGACTCTCTATTAGACGGAGTTTATACTAGTTTTTTGCTTTTGCCAAATTTCGCTTCTATATTTTTGGAGGTTAGAATTTTTGCACAAACCCTGATGGTGGATGAGAGCTGTCGAAACGCTCTATAGAAATGGTTCTTATGAGTTTCCAGATATAATCAACCGTTGGCAAGATATAAGCGTTCAAACTTTTGTGTCTTCTGATTATTGCTTCTCCTTCTTTAGAGGTTAGGAACTTCTTATAAAGTTCAACTAGTAAGCTACAGTTTGCGACACACTCTCTAGAAAAAACTTCAATAATTCTTCGCACAGTGTACACGATTTTTTTCAACTATTGCCCAAAATTGCAGTTCTAGCTCTTTTAGGTTAGAATTTTTGCATAAACCCTGACGGGCAAAAGAGAGCTGTGGAAACGCTCTATTAAAGTGGTTCTTAGGAATTTTCAGATAAAATCAACTGTTTGAGAGATATACGCGGTTAAACTTTTCAGTCTTCTTATTATTGCTTTTCCTTCTTTAGAGGTTAGGAATTTCTTTAGGAGCCCAACTAGTAAGCGACAGTTCGTGACACACGCTCTAGAAAAACTTGAATAATTCTTTACACAGTTTACACTATTTTTTTCAACTATTGCCCAAAATTACAGTTCTAGCTCTTGAAGGTTAGAATTTTTGCATAAACCCTGATGGGCAAACGAGAGCTTTCGAAACGCTCTATTAAAGAGGTTCTTATGAATTTTCAGATAAAATCAACTGTTTGCGAGATATACGCGGTTAAACTTTTCAGTCTTCTTATTATTGCTTCTCCTTCTTTAGAGGTTAGGAATTTCTTATAAAGTCCCACTAGTAAGCGACAGTTCGTGACACACGCTCTAGAAAAACTTGAGTAATTCTTCACACAGTTTACACGATTTTTTACAACTATTGCCCAAAATTTCAGTTCTAGCTCTTGAAGGTTAGAATTTTTGCATAAACCCTGATGGGCAAACGAGAGCTTTCGAAACGCTCTATTAAAGAGGTTCTTATGAATTTTTAGATAAAAGCAACCGTTTGTGAGATATAAGCGTTTAAACTTTTGTGTCTTCTTATTATTGCTTCTCCTTCTTTAGAGGTTAGGAACTTCTTAAAAAGTCCCACTAGTAAGCGACAGATCGTGACACACGCTCTAGAAAAACTTGAATAATTCTTCACACAGTTTACACGATTTTTTTCAACTATTGCCCAAACTTTCGATTCGAGCTCTTGAAGGTTAGAATTTTTGCAAAAACCCTGATGGGCAAAAGATAGCTTTCGAAACGCTCTATTAAAATGGTTCTGATAAATTTTGAGATAAAATCAACCGTTGGCGAGATATAAGCGTTCAAACTTGTGGGTCTTCTTATTATTGCTTCTCCTTCTTTAGAGGTTAGGAATTAATTTTAGAGCCCAACGAGTGGGGGACACTTCGTGACACACGCTCTAGAAAAAACTTGAATAATTCTTCACTTAGTTTACACGATTTTTTTCAACTATTGGCCAACGTTTCGGTTCTAGCTCTTGAAGGTTAGAATTTTTGCGTAAACCCTGATGATAGATAAGAGTTTTCGAAACTCTCTATTGAAATGGTTCTTATAAATTTTCAGATCAAATCAACCGTTGGCGAGATACAAGCGTTTGAACTGTTGTGTCTTCTTATTATTGCTTCTTCTTCTTTACAGGTTAGGAATTTCTTATAAATTTTATAAACTTGAATAATTCTTTACACAGTTTACATGGTTCTGATGAATTTTCAGATAGAATCACCCGTTTGCGATGCATAAGCGTTTAAAACTTGTTTCATCTTATTATTGCTCCTTTCCCTTTAGAGGTTAGAATTGGCTGGAAATATTGAGACAGTTTAAACTACTTTTTAGCAAATTGGCAGAAGTTTCAGTTCTACCTCTTTAAAGGTTAGAAATGGTGCCCAAACTAGGCCTGGGTAACAACTAAAAACACTTTTGCGATGATACAGCTCTGTGCGTCTGTGCGCCCCAACACCTCGCCTCTAACGTGGGCACACAGCGGCATCATCGCAAAAGTGTCACACGACACAGACACGACACAGTGTTACCCAGGCCTAGCCCAAACCCTGAAGGTTCAAATACAGCCATCGGAACCCCCAATTAAACTGCTCTTTGCGCAAAATATTCAGTGAAAATTTGGTGTGTTCCAGTTTTGCTTCTCCCGTTTTAGAGGTTAGGAATTTCCAAAAACAGTTATTGAACCGAAATGAGACTAAAAGCCGATTAGAATAAAGTCATTTGGGAGGATCGACAGCAATTTGTGTCGCTAATAAACACGGATTTTAACTGCTAATCGTCGCCTTGACATTCAGCCAAAGAGCACAATCCTACGTTAAACACTAAACACTTCCAAAGCCGATTGTGCCCATAAATCATACTATCAGAATAATGTTCTCGGTGAATTCATGCAAAACGTCGATTTTTCCCGGCTGAAAATTGCAAAGTTCAACTGCAACATTTCCATTTTTGCGAATCGCGATCGTAATCGCGAGCCAAACTACTCTGGAATGATAAATCAACATTGATCGGTCTTAACAAGTCTTCGGCTGACACGCTGTCTAGTTTGTGCAGCAACAAATAAACATAATAAACGGACGAAGACGAAGAGTGGACTCCATTAGAAAACCTCCTCGATCATTAAAGAGAAACGAAATTAAACATCGAAAACGGTTTAGTCTGCACATCAATCAGCGCCCATCGCTTCTTGTGCCACATTTTCCATTTGATTGGGTCCATCAGGAGTACGGCCTTTTATTAGTGTTCTTCAGTTCCTTATGCTGGCGCGAAACTTTACAATACTTTTTAGAGAGTTTTTCAATTAGAACTTGATCGAGAAAATTGGGAATCGTGTCAAGTTCGTGTAGAAAACTCTTTCTAAATTGCCCTGAAATTCACATTTTGACAGAATTTGATATAGAAGTTGTGCCGAGCCCGCTGGGCACGACACTGGTTTTAAAGCAACAAATCACTATTTATTAGTGAATTTTCACTTTCTCTTTATCAACAGTGCTGTGCTCGAAGGTCTCGGCACAACTTCGTCCCTAAACTGCGAGTACTTCGCGTACGCCAGTGGTTTTAAAGCAACAAATCACTATTTATTAGTGCATTTTCACTTTCTCTTCATCAACAGTGCTGTGCCCAAAGGTATCGGCACAACTTCGTCCCTAAACTGCGACCACTTCGCGCACGACACTGGTTCTAAAGCAACGAAACACTATTTATCAGTGGATTTTCACTTTATTTTCTCAAACAGTGCTGTGCCCAAAGGTATCGGCACAACTTCGTCCCTAAACTGCGACCACTTCGGGCACGACACTGATTTTAAAGCAACGAAACACTATTTATTAGTGCATTTTCACTTTCTCTTCATCAACAGTGCTGTGCCCAAAGGTATCGGCACAACTTCGTCCCTAAACTGCGACCACTTCGCACACGACACTGATTTTAAAGCAACGAAACACTATTTATTAGTGCATTTTCACTTTCTCTTCATCAACAGTGCTGTGTCTAAAGGTATCGGCACAACTTCGTCCCTAAACTGCGACCACTTCGAGCTCGACACTGGTTCTAAAGCAACGAAACACTATTTATTAGTGGATTTTCACTTTATTTTCTCAAACAGTGCTGTGCCCAAAGGTATCGGCACAACTTCGTCCCTAAACTGCGACCACTTCGGGCACGACACTGATTTTAAAGCAACGAAACACTATTTATTAGTGCATTTTCACTTTCTCTTCATCAACAGTGCTGTGCCTAAAGGTATCGGCACAACTGCGTCCCTAAACTGCGAGTACTTCGGGCACGACACTGATTCTAAAGCAACGAAACACTATTCATTAGTGGATTTTCACTTTATTTTCTCAAACAGTGCTGTGCCCAAAGGTATCGGCACAACTTCGTCCCTAAACTGCGACCACTCCGGCACGACACTGATTTTAAAGCAACGAAACACTATTTATTAGTGCATTTTCACTTTCTCTTCATCAACAGTGCTGTGCCTAAAGGTATCGGCACAACTGCGTCCCTAAACTGCGAGTACTTCGGGCGCGACACTGGTTCTAAAGCAACGAAACACTATTCATTAGTGGATTTTCACTTTATTTTCTCTAACAGTGCTGTGCCCAAAGGTATCGGCACAACTTCGTCCCTAAACTGCAACCACTTCGGGAACGACACTGATTTTAAAGCAACGAAATATTATTTATTAGTGCATTTTCACTTTCTCTTCATCAACAGTGCTGCGCCCAAAGGTCTCGGCACAACTTCGTCCCTAAACTGCGAGTACTTCGGGCACGACACTGGTTCTAAAGCAACGAAACACTATTTATTAGTGGATTTTCACTTCCTTGCACCCAAACAGTGCCATGTCCGAAGGGTTCGGCACAACTTTATCCCTAAACTGTTGAATAATCACGACTGATCCAACAATATGTTGATGTAGAAGTTGTGCCGATCCCTCCGGGCACGCCACTGGTTCTAGAGCAACGAAACACTATTTATTAGTGCGTTTTAACTTTCTTATTCTCAAACAGTGCCCTGCCCGAAGGGCTCGGCACAACTTCAACCCTAAACTGTTGAAGAATCAGAACTGATCCAACAATCGGTCGATGCAGAAGTTGTGCCGAGCCCTTCGGGCAAGACACTAATTCTAAAGCAACGAAACACTATTTATTAGTGCATTTTCACTTCCTTGCACTCAAGCAGTGCCATATCCGAAGGGTTCGGCACAACTTTATCCCTAAACTGTTGAATAATCACGATTGATCCAACAATATGTTGATGTAGAAGTTGTGCCGAGCCCTTCGGGCACGACACTAGTTCTAAAGTAACGAAACCCTATTAAAATAGTGCGTTTTCACTTTCTTATTCTCAAACAGTGCCATGTCCGAAGGGCTCGGTACAACTTCAGCCCTAAACTGTTGAACAATCAGAACTGATCCAACAATCTGTTGACGTAGAAGTTGTGCCGAGCCCTTCGGGCACGACACTGGTTTTAAAGCAACAAATCACTATTTATTAGTGTATTTTCACTTTCTCTTCATCAACAGTGCTGTGACCAAAGGTCTCGACACAACTTTATTCCTAAACTGCGACCACTTCGGGCACGACACTGGTTCTAAAGCAACGAAACACTATTTATTAGTGCATTTTCACTTTCTTACACTCAAACAGTGCCATGTCCGAAGGGCTCGGCACAATTTCAGCCCTAAACTGTTGAACAATCAGAACTGATCCAACAATCTGTTGACGTAGAAGTTGTGCCGAGCACTCCGGGCACGACACTGGTTCTAGAGCAACGAAACACTATTTATTAGTGCATTTTCATTTTCTTACACTCAAACAGTGCCATGTCCGAAGGGCTCGGCACAACTTCAGCCCTAAACTGTTGAAGAATCAGAACTGATCCAACAATCTGTTGATGCAGAAGTTGTGCCGAGCCCGCTGGGCACGACACTGCTTTTAAAGCAACGAAATACTATTTATTAGTGCATTTTCA
The DNA here is from genome assembly GCA_024550625.1 of Dendroctonus valens. Classification (NCBI taxonomy): domain Eukaryota; kingdom Metazoa; phylum Arthropoda; class Insecta; order Coleoptera; family Curculionidae; genus Dendroctonus; species Dendroctonus valens. Next base: position 1,264,880 of record JAJTJO010000325.1, on the reverse strand, counting down.
CTTTATTTCTCTCAAACAGTGCCATGTCCGAAGGGTTCGGCACAACTTTAGCCCTAAACTGTTAAATAATCACGACTGATCCAACAATATGTTGATGTAGAAGTTGTGCCGAGCCCTTCGGGCACGACATTGGTTCTAGAGCAACGAAAACTATTTATTAGTGCATTTTCATTTTCTTACACTCAAACAGTGCCATGTCCGAAGGGCTCGGCACAACTTCAGCCCTAAACTGTTGAAGAATCAGAACTGATCCAACAATCTGTTGATGCAGAACTTGTGCCGAGCCCGCTGGGCACGACACTGCTTTTAAAGCAACGAAACACTATTTATATCATTTATACCATTTTCACTTTATTTCTCTCAAACAGTGCCATGTCCGAAGGGATCGGCACAACTTTGTCCGTAAACTGTTAAATAATCACAACTGATCCAACAATATGTTGATGCAGAAGTTGTGCCGAGCCCTTCGGGCACGACACTAGTTCTAAAGTAACGAAACACTATTTATTGGTGCGTTTTCACTTTCTTATTCTCAAACAGCGCCCTGCCCGAAGGGCTGGCACAACTTCAGCCCTAAACTGTTGAACAATCAGAACTGATCCAACAATCTGTTGACGTAGAAGTTGTGCCGAGCCCTCCGGGCACGACACTGGTTCTAGAGCAACGAAACACTATTTATTAGTGCATTTTCACTTTCTTACTCTCAAACAGTGCCATGTCCGAAGGGCTCGGCACAACTTTAGCCCTAAACTGTTGAACAATCAGAACTGATCCAACAATCTGTTGACGTAGAAGTTGTGCCGAGCCCTTCGGGCACGACACTGGTTCTAAAGCAACAAAACACTATTTATTAGTGCGTTTTCACTTTCTTATTTTCAAACAGTGCCGTACCCGAAGGGCTCGGCACAACTTTAGCCCTAAACTGTTGAACAATCAGAACTGATCCAACACTCTGTTGATGCAGAAGTTGTGCCGATACAAACGTTACAACACTGGATGGTCCTCCCAAATAATTCCCATATGCACCGACACTGCCCACGCACGCTCCATCCTTTTTCCTCGCTAGGACAAACCCATTTTCTGTTTCACTTCTTTTGGGAATGGGACAGCAATGAATTTCGTGACTGAGAACTAGACAAATGTGTGAATGATTGCTGTTTCTTCGCCCCAGGCCTCAAGCGCAATTCCCATAAGCAATAACCCATCAGCCCATATGGTGTTAGCTGGTACAAATTAATTGAAATTGCAAGTGAATAAAGCGCTATGGCCATGGCTAAAACGAAGCGAAAACTTGGCTGAACTGATCCATCGAGCAAAAATGGGAAAACCTATCATTTCCTTATTTATACCGGGCGTGCGGTCTGTAATTACCAACACGAGCAAACGCCCTTCCTAAACATAGAGAGTAAACAATTTAATAGGCCAAAACTGATTGAAGCTTCTGATCGAACCAGTGCGATACATAATGGTAAATTACTGAACACAATATAACGTTGTTTGGCCGATGGTAATCTGGTTCAGAAAAAAATTAACTGGTTTAATGATGGCTTTCTGTGCCCGATACTGATTGGTTTGTTTTGGCGTACAAAGGAATTAATAAGGAAATCTTGGAATGGCCAAGGCACGACGCGAGCCACAGTCCCAACAGTTCGGATGAAAAGTTGATTAACAAACACTCTAATTGTCCATTGTGCTGTTGGCAATCGGACATCTATATCCCGTACAGACTGCAAGTCTCGTTCAGGTGCAACATTGATCTGTCATGTTTCCAACCAGGGGAATTTATTGCATCAGGAGCGGATTTGCACTTTTCCTTCAAAGTCTGTTAATTAGCAACCTGAACGGTTTGAACATTGAAGCGGCTTTTGGTGTTTAGCCGATAATGGTTTCAGCCAATAAACCGTTTGAAGCGATATGGGAATCGTGTCGATGTTTGTCGTTTTCACCTTTGCGGCTTCCACATTGTACCATGGATGAGGACATTTTATGTTGCGCCCTGTTCGTTTCAAAAGAATGAAAGATTTTGGTTCTTTGCAGCCAAAAATCCCTGTTGTCTTCAGGCGAGCATTATTCTTTTGTCATGCTTCCGCTTCCATTGTGGTTCAAGTTCTATTGAATGGTTCTTTGTTTCTTTGTCGAGAGTAATCTTCAAAGCAGCGAAGGAAGAAACACTAAACTCGACAAAACAATGCACTGGAGATTACTTTGTAAACGCGCCAATTTTCACTTTTTTTTCACTAAGAGAACGGGCAATTTTTTGAAAAATTTGCAAATCTGCGTCCGAAATTTGAAGAACGCTGTCTTTATTCAGCCGCACATGTAAACCGATGGGTAGAAAATGCAAACTTGGCAGGAAGATGCCCAGTAGTTCACGTGATAACAACAGTTTTTTTGCGCATTTTTAATATGCCCAAAATTCTTCAATTTATTGGATTTCTAGGCAAATTTATCCCGATTTTAATGCCAGTTTAGAACGTAGTCATGCAAACACAATATTTTGCTCAAAAAAGTTTAGTTTTCCATTGATTTTTCCTTTCTAAACCGCGACAGGACGAGAAAGTATTTTGGTATTTCCTCGTTTGCCCAGGACAAGATTAGTTTTTCCTCGATTTTCAATTTTGAACACCCGAAAGCAACAGAATGTTTTGTTTTTTTAAATGCCGTTTGAAAATTTGCGCAACTTGACAAGATAATGAAGATACAGACGATTTTATCGGTGCCAGTTTGGAACGTAGCCCTTCAAACACTATTTTGCTCAAAAAAAGGTTAGTGTTCTATTGATTTCCAATTTTTAAACCACGATAGGATAAGAAAGCATTTATCTCTCTAGGGCATTTTTAATTGGCCGCAAATTCTTGAATTTGTTGGATTTCTAAGCCAATTTATCCGGGGCACTTTAGAATTTTGACCTCAAAACACTCTTTTGCCCAGGACAAGATTAGTTTCTCCTCAATTTTCAATTTTGAACAACCGAAAGAAACAGAATGTTTCGCTTTTTGAAACGTCTTTTGAAGATTTGAGCAACTTGGAAAGATAATGCAGATATAGACCATTTTATCGATGCCAGTTTGGAACGTAGCCCTTCAAACACTATTTTGCTCATAAAAAGGTTAGTTTTCCCTTGATTTTTACTTTTTAACCCGCGATAGGAAGAGAAAGTGTTTACTTATCTAGTACATTTTTATATGCTCAAAGTTCTCCAAGATCATAGGTTTCTAGGCTAATTTATCCGGGGCACTTTAGAATTTTGACCTCAAAACACTCTTTTGCCCAGGACAAGATTAGTTTTTCTTAAATTTTCAATTTTGAACTACCCAAAGAAACAGAATGTTTCGCTTTTTGAAACGCCTTTTGAAAATTTACGCAACTTGGCAGGATAATGAAGATACTGACGATTTTATCGGTGCCAGTTTGGAACGTAGCCCTTCAAACACTAGTTTGCTCAAAAAAAAGTTAGTTTTCCATTGATTTTTACTTTTCAACCCACTATAGGAAGAGAAATATTTTATCTATTTAGTGCCTCTTTTATATCCTGAAAGTTCTTCAAGATGATAGATTTCTAGGCGAATTTATCCGGGGCACTTTAGAATTTTGACCTCAAGACACTCTTTTGTCCAGGACAAGATTAGTTTACCCTCGATTTAAAATTTTTAACAACCGAAAGGAACAGAATGTTTCGTTTTTTTAAATGCTGTCTGAACATTTGCGCAACTTGGCAAGATAATGAAGATACAGACGATTTTATCGGTGCCAGTTTGGAACGTAGCCCTTCAAACACTATTTTGCTCAAAAAAAGGTTAGTTTTCCATTGATTTTTACTTTTTAAACCGCGATACGAGAAGAAAGATTTTATCTATCTCATGCATGTTTTATATGCTGAAAGTTCTTCAAGATCATAGATTTCTAGGCTAATTCATCGGGGGCACTTTAGAATTTTGACCTCAAGACACTCTTTTGCCCAGGACAAGATTAGTTTTCCCTCGATTTTCAATTTTGAACAACCGAAAGAAACAGAATGTTTCGGTTTTTGAAACGTCTTTTGAAGATTTGCGCAACTTGGCAAGATAATGAAGATACAGACCATTTTATCGATGCCAGTTTGGAACGTAGCCCTTCAAACACTATTTTGCTCATAAAAAGGTTAGTTTTCCCTTGATTTTTACTTTTTAACCCGCGATAGGAAGAGAAAGTGTTTATCTATCTAGTGCATTTTTATATGCTCAAAGTTCTCCAAGATCATAGCTTTCTAGGCTAATTCATCGGGGACACTTTAGAATTTTGACCTCAAGACACTCTTTTGCCCAGGACAAGATTAGTTTCTCCTCGATTTTCAATTTTGAACCACCGAAAGAAACAGAATGTTTCGTTTTTTTAAATGCTTTGAGAACATTTGCGCAACTTGGCAGGATAATGAAGATACAGACGATTTTGCCGGTGCCAGTTTGGAACGTAGCCCTTCAAACAATATTTTGCTCAAACAAAGGTTAGTGTTGCATTGAATTCCAATTTTTAAACCACGATAGGACAACAAAGCATTTATCTCTCTAGGGCATTTTTAATTGGCCGAAAATTCTTAAATTTATTGGATTTCTAGGCAAATTTATCCGGGGCACTTTAGAATTTTGACCTCAAAACACTCTTTTGCCCAGGACAAGATTAGTTTCTCCTCGATTTTCAATTTTGAACAACCGAAAGAAACAGAATGTTTCGCTTTTTGGAACGTCTTTTGAAGACTTGCGCAACTTGGCAAGATAATGAAGATACAGACCATTTTATCGATGCCAGTTTGGAACGTAGCCCTTCAAGCACTATTTTGCTCCAAAAAAAGGTTAGTTTTCCTTTGATTTTTACTTTTGAAACCACGATAAGAAGAGAAAGCTTTTATCTATCTAGTGGTTTTTTATATGCTGCATGTTCTCCAAGATTATAGATTTCTAGGCTAATTCATCGGGGGCACTTTAGAATTTTGCCCTCAAAACACTCTTTTGCCCAGGACAAGATTAGTTTCTCCTCGATTTTCAATTTTGAACAACCGAAAGAAACAGAATGTTTCGGTTTTTGAAACGTCTTTTGAAGATTTGCGTAACTTGGCAAGATAATGAAGATACAGACCATTTTATCGATGCCAGTTTGGAACGTAGCCCTTCAAACACTATTTTGCTCATAAAAAGGTTAGTTTTCCATTGATTTTTACTTTTTAACCCGCAATAGGTAGAGAAACTGTTTACCTATCTAGTACATTTTTATATGCTCAAAGTTCTCCAAGATCATAGGTTTCTAGGCTAATTTATCGGGGGCACTTTAGATTTTTGACCTCAAAACACTCTTTTGTCCAGGACAAGATTAGTTTTTCCTAGATTTTCAATTTTGAACTACCCAAAGAAACAAAATTTTTCGGTTTTTCAAATGCCTTTTGAAAATTTACGCAACTTGGTAGGATAATGAAGATACAGACGATTTTATCGGTGCCAGTTTGGAACGTAGCCCTTCAAACACTAGTTTGCTCAAAAAAAGTTAGTTTTCCATTGATATTTACTTTTCAACCCACTATAGGAAGAGAAATATTTTATCTATTTAGTGCCTCTTTTACATCCTGAAAGTTCTTCAAGATGATAGATTTCTAGGCGAATTTATCCGGGGCACTTTAGAATTTTGACCTCAAAACACTCTTTTGCCCAGAACAAGATTAGTTTACCCTCGATTTAAAATTTTTAACAACCGAAAGGAACAGAATGTTTCGTTTTTTTAAATGCTTTGTGAACATTTGCGCAACTTGGCAAGATAATGAAGATACAGACGTTTTTATTGGTGCCAGTTTGGAACATAGCCCTTCAAACACTATTTTGTTCCAAGAAAGATTAGTTTTCCGTCGATTTTTACTTTTTAAACCACGATAGGAAGAGACAGTTTTTGTCTATCTAGTGCATTTTTTATATGCTGAAATATCTTCAAGATGATAGATTTCTAGGCGAATTTATCCGGGGCACTTTAGATTTTTGACCTCAAAACACTCTTTTGTCCAGGAGAAGATTAGTTTTCTCTCGATTTTCAATTTAGAACAACCGAAAGAAACAGAATGTTTCGGTTTTTGAAATGCCTTTTCACAATTTGGGCAACTTAGCAAGATAATGAAGATACAGACGATTTTATCGGTGCCAGTTTCGAACGTAGCCCTTCAAACAATATTTTGCTCCAAAAAAAAGGTTAGTGTTCCATTGATTTTTCCTTTTTAAACCACGATACGAGGAGAAAGCTTTTATCTATCTAGTGCATTTTTTGTATGTTGAAAGTTCTTCAAGATCATAGATTTCTAGGCTAATTCATCGGCGACATTTCAGAATTTTGACCTCAAGACACTCTTTTGTCCAGAACAAGATTAGTTTTTCCTAGATTTTCAATTTTGAACTACTCAAAGAAACAGAATGTTTCGGTTTTTGAAATGCCTTTTAAAATTTTGCGCAACTTGGCAAGATAACGAAGATCAGACGATTTTATCGGTGCCAGTTTGGAACGTAGCCCTTCAAACACTATTTTGCTCAAAAAAAAGATTAGTCTTCCATTGATTTTTACTTTTTAATCCACGATAGGAAGAGAAAGTGTTTATCTATCTAGTGCATTTTTATATGCTCAAAGTTCTCCAAGATCATAGATTTCTAGGCTAATTCATCGGGGACACTTCAGAATTTTGACCTCAAGACACTCTTTTGCCCAGGACAAGATTAGTTTCCCCTCGATTTTCAATTTTGAACCACCGAAAGAAACAGAATGTTTCGCTTTTTTAAATGCCATTTCAAAATTTGCGCAACTTGGCATGATCATGAAGATACAGACGATTTTATCGGTGCCAGTTTGGAACATAGCCCTTCAAGCACTATTTTGCTCCAAAAAAAGGTTAGTTTTCCCTTGATTTTTACTTTTGAAACCACGATAGGAAGAGAAAGCTTTTATCTATCTAGTGGTTTTTTATATGCTGCAAGTTCTCCAAGATCATAGATTTCTAGGCTAATTCATCGGGGGCACTTTAGAATTTTGACCTCAAAACACTCTTTTGCCCAGGACAAGATTAGTTTCTCCTGGATTTTCAATTTTGAACAACCGAAAGAAACAGAATGTTTCGCTTTTTGAAACGTCTTTTGAAGACTTGCGCAACTTGGCAAGATAATGAAGATACAGACCATTTTATCGATGCCAGTTTGGAACGTAGCCCTTCAAACACTATTTTGCTCATAAAAAGGTTAGTTTTCCATTGATTTTTACTTTTTAACCCGCGATAGGAAGAGAAAGTGTTTATCTATCTAGTGCATTTTTATATGCTGAAAGTTCTTCAAGATCATAGATTTCTAGGCTAATTCATCGGGGACATTTCAGAATTTTGACCTCAAGACACTCTTTTGCCCAGGACAAGATTAGTTTTCCCTCGATTTTCAATTTTGAACAACCGAAAGAAACAGAATGTTTCGTTTTTTTAAATACCTTTTGAAAATTTGCGCAACTTGGCAAGATAATGAAGATACAGGCGCTATTATCGGTGCCAGTTTGGAACGTAGCTCTTCAAACACTATTTTGCTCCAAAAAAAGGGTTACTGTTCCATTGATTTTTACTTTTTAAACCGCGATAGGAAGAGACAGTTTTTATCTATCTAGTGTATTTTTAATATGCTGAAAGTTCTTCAAGATGATGGATTTCTCGGCGAATTTATCCGGGGCACTTTAGAATTTTGACCTCAAAACAATCTTTTGCCCAGGAGAAAATTAGTTTTTCTTCGATTTTCAAATTTGAAAAACAGAAAGAAACACAATGTTTCGTTTTTTTAAATGCCTTTTGAAAATTTGCGCAACTTGGCAAGATAATGAAGATACAGACGATTTTATCGGTGCCAGTTTGGAACCTAGCCCTTCAAACACTATTTTGCTCCAAAAAAAGGTTAGTTTTCCATTGATTTTTACTATTTAAACCACCAAATGAAGAGAAAGTATCTATCTATCTAGTGCATTTTTTATATGCTGAAAGTTCTCCAAGATCATAGATTTCTAGGCTAATTCACTCGGGGCACTTTAGAATTTTGACCTCAAAACACTCTTTTGCCCAGGAGAACATTAGTTTTTCTTCGATTTTCAATTTTGAAAAACCGGGAGAACCAGAATGTTTCGTTTTTTTAAATGCCTTTTGAAAATTTGCGCAATTTGACAAGATAATGAAGATACAGACGATTTTATCGGTGCCAGTTTGGAACGTAGCCCTTCAAACACTATTTTGCTCCAAAAAAAGGTTAGTTTTCCATTGATTTTTACTCTTTAAACCCGTGATAAGAAGAGAAAGTTATTATCTATCTAGTGTGTATTTAATATACCGAAAATTCTTCAAGCTAATGAATTTCTATTCCCCTTAAACCCCCTGTTGTTCTAAACTCGTTCATTTTAAGCCGCTTTTGAATGCTCACAAAGTGAAACCCGGACAAGAAAAAATATAAATCAACCCGCAAAAGCGTCTGATCATTTAAATCAGCAACAATGAAGCGTGTTGGCTGCGTTGCCTCAAATAGGACGCATTTTTGTGCTGACTGAATGTTCCGTATTGACTGTTTCTCCGGCAGTTCGCATTAAGCCTGCCCCATAAATAGCCAAATCCCCTAAAAAGGCGTGAATTTGGCCTGCAAATCACGCAAGAAAACTAGGGATAATCCAAAAAAAATGTGACTGTTAAAGCGAAATAATTGCGTTCAAGATCGACAAGACTACGCCTTAGCTCTGGCCTGGATATTCACTAAAAAAGATATCAAAAATAGTAAATAAGGCCATAAACTGGCCATTAAATGCGACTGAATTATTGTGCTCGGAATGAGCATTTCAACAATCCCCCGGACATTCTTCGGATAGCTTAAGACCTGGCCGATGAGCAGAATATTTGGCACGGATAAATCAAATAAACTACCAATAAAGCAGGAATTAACTCGGTATTTATTTTGCATATTACGGTGTTTAATAAAATATCATTTACTGTTTCACGACTCGAATGTATTTTCTTATAAAGTGAGCACGAATTCAGATAACGACTCACTTTATTAGATTTACTGTCGACAAGTCGACATTTTGTTAATTAAGATAATTCAGAACCGATCGAATCGACTCGGTTAACTGCTTTCAGGCTGTAGCAACAACAATAACTATTAATGTGAGTTAGTAGAGATTTTGAAATGTGCTAATCTCAGGCACCCTCTGGATCGCTGGTTTTAGCTGGGTTTTGCCTGAAACTAACAGGCGGAAGAGCTCGATATCGGCGGTTCTGAGGGTGCATGAGATTATCACATTGCGAACTGTTTGACTGCTTTAATACAATAATTGCTTGCAACCTCGGAACTTCGTTGGAAATAAAAGCTCATTAAATAACGAAAGAAAAATAGTTCGAGAAACCAGATTTATTCATTAAAACTGGCTTAATTGATTAAGATTAGGTAATCACATCGATTAAATATCTATGTGTAATACTTTAAGGCAAATAATAGGAAAAAACCTCGCATGAGTAATCAGTGCATTCTATTTTTAATTTTCTTTGTTGCCGTGTAATTATCGATTTCCTATTGGTTTGGCGTTTGCCTTCAGCAATTACTCGATTTAATATAAAACAGCCTAGAAAAACGAAATCGCTCCCATAACAATCCGGTTTTTCGCTTTTGATCCGAACATATTTTGTGGAGCTTGTGGCTGGGTTGAAATTAAGCAAAAAAGCCAGCCATCAATTAAAGGCCGTGTCCCGTTTCCTGTGCAACAAACAACATCAGCCAAGAAAACGTGGATTTCTTTTCCGAATTAATATTCATAGCTTTCGGAACGGAAAAATCGCAGTTTTATTGATTCGCTCGTAGCGAATTCAATTTCGCATAAGCAATCGCGTCTTATAAATGGCATTTACGAGTAGGAGCCGGCAACCAATTAGGATAAGAAATGCTAATCAAATGCATTATTATAATTGAAGTCTGAATAAGTATTTGCGAAATGATCAAAATGCATTTATGTGAGAAACGGCGAGGGGATTGGTGCTGATTTTATCATTAAAAATCTGAATTTTTGAAAAATTCCTAAAAATCAACCTGCCGTCCGAATCACATCAAAATTAGAGCCTTTTTCGACCTATATCCTGTGCATCTGTGTGTTTAATTTCAGCTTTCTGCCTAGTTTGGTTTGAAGATTGCAGGCGATTAAAGTGGGGCTGAATTAAGGCAAAGTTCTTCACATTTGAGACGCAGATTTGCAAATTAAAAAAAAAAACATTTCGGGGGCCTTAATTGAAAGGAAATTTGCCCGTATATAAAGCAAGAGCCTGTGCAACTTTTTCGGAGAGTTGCAAGATTTTTCCTGCTCTGGTTTAGTCATTAGTGTCGATTAAAGTAGAGCTGAGTAAAGGTCGACGCCCATAATCTCAGGGAGAATTAAAAAAAATTTTTTTTGAAAACATCCCGCGGTTTTAGGCAAATAAAAAGTTACACGTTTTTGAATAAAGGGCCTTATGCACCTCCGTATAAAAGGCCATCCTTCTACCTCCCCTAGTTTGATAGCGGCAGCCGTTTAAAACACCCCGGGTGATAAAGTCGAAAAACATCAAAGCTCACACATACGCCGCAAATTTTTCCAAACCCAACCCGAGGTTTTTACAAAAAAAAATTTTTTTGCTTTTATAAACAACGACCTTACGCAGCTCGTTATAGAAGACCAACCTTCCATCTTTCCTAGTTTTAAAGTGACAGCTGCTTAAAACAGTGATCGAAACAGTTGGAAAATGTCAATGTTCAGACAAACGTTTGCAGATTTTTCAAAAATCAGTTAATGCTGGAAATCGAGTGAAATTTTCCAAATGTATAAACTGAGATCCTGTGGACCGTGACCAAAAATTTCAATCCTCTAGTCTTAATCTGACGCTGGCCACACCTTGACCTAGTCTTAAGCAAAATCAACTCAATCAGCATTTTTCAAGCCCATACTTGTTAATGTTCCAGGAAAACCCCGAACTGTCTAAATCCAATCCACACACTCAAGTTTATAAACTGAAACCCCGTACACCTCCAGATGAAATTAGCAAGGTTGTACTTGTCCTGCTTTCAGGGTGATGGCTGTTTAAAGTACTGCTGCCTAGAGTCGCAACAGATCTTTCTCAGACACGCATTTGCAGGTTGGAGGTCGAAACCATGCTAGATTTTATAAATGTGTGAACTGAGGTCCTGTGCACCTCCAGGAGACATTTTAAGCTTTTAGATTTCTTGGTCTGAAAATGACTGTACAACAAACAGTCCAACAACGAGTAAAGTTACGGTTTTTTATGTGTCCGAGGCAAATTTGAAATATTTTGAAAAATCAGTTTGCTCAAAAAAGTTGACGAGTTTATAGCCCAAGAACTGGTAGACCTTCACTGGAACTATGTAGCCTCCAGTCATCTTATATTTTGGCTGGAAATTTTTTGAAACTGTTAATGACAAAATCGCCGTTTAACAAAATTCAGACACAAATTTGAAATATTTTGTAAAATCAGGTTGGATCCCAAATTTAACAAAATTTTAGCAACTTATAGTACAGGAGCCGGTGCATCTTCGCTGAAAATATGAAGTTCCCAGTTGCGCTGAATTTTAACTGGCAGTTTTTTTAACAGAGTCTATTACAAAATCGACGATCATCAAATTTCAAAGACACATTTGATAAATTTTGCAAAATCAGTTTGTCGACTAAAGTGAATGAAATTTGAGACGTTTATAGCCTAGGAGCTGCTCTACCTTCGTGGAAAACATGAAACCTCCAGCGGGCTTAGATTTTGACTGGTAATTTTTTAAAACTGCCAATCACACAATCGACGTTCATCAAATTTCAGACAAACATTTGACAAATTTTGGAAAATCAGTTTGTCGACTAGAGTGAATGAAATTTTACTCATTTATAGTCTAGGGGCCGCTGTACCTTCGTACCAAATATGAAACCTCCAGCGGTCCTAGATTTTGACTGGCAATTTTTTAAAACTACCAATTACAAAATCGACGTTCATCAAATTTAAGACAAACATTTGAGAAATTTTGGAAAATCAGTTCGTCGACTAAAGTGAATGAAATTTGACGTGTTTATAGTCTAGGAGCTGCTGTACCTTCGCGCAAAATATGAAACCTCCAGCGGGCTTAGATTTTGACCGGCAATTTTTTAAAACTGCCATTCACACAATCGACGTTCATCAAATTTCAGACAAACATTTGACAAATTTTGGAAAATCAGTTTGTCGACTAAAGTGAATGAAATTTGACGCGTTCATAGTCTAGGAGCTGCTGTACCTTCGTGCAAAATATGAAACCTCCAGCGGGCTTAGATTTTGACTGGCAATTTTTTAAAACTGCCATTCACACAATCGACGTTCATCAAATTGCAGACAAACATTTGACAAATTTTGGAAAATCAGTTTGTCGACTAAACTGAATGAAATTTGACGCGTTCATAGTCTAGGAGCTGATGTACCTTCGTGCAAAATATGAAACCTCCAGCGGGCTTAAATTTTGACTGGCAATTTTTTAAATCTGCCATTCACACAATCGACGTTCATCACATTTCAGACAAACATTTGACTAATTTTGGAAAATCAGTTTGTCTACTAAAGTGAATGCAATTTGAGGCGTTTATAGTCTAGGAGCTGCTATATCATCGTGGAAAACATGAAACCTCCAGCTAGCCTAGATTTTGACTGGCAATTTTTTAAAACTACCAATCACACAATCGACGTTCATCAAATTTCAGACAAACATTTGACAAATTTTGGAAAATCAGTTTGTCGACTGTAGTCAATTAAATTTTACTCATTTATGGTCTAGGGGCTGCTGTACCTTCGTGCAAAAGATGAAACCTCCAGCGGTCCTAAATTTTGACGGGCAATTTTTTAAAACTACCAATTACAAAATCGACGTTCATCAAATTTAAGACAAACATTTGACAAATTTTGGAAAATCAGTTCGTCGACTAAAGTGAATGAAATTTGACGTGTTTATAGTCTAGGAGCTACTGTACCTGTGTTGAAAATATGAAACCTTCACCTGCCCTAGATTTTGACTGGCAATTTTTTAAAACTGCCATTCACACAATCGAAGTTCATCAAATTGCAGACAAACATTTGACAAATGTTGGAAAATCAGTTTGTCGACTAAAGTGAATGAAATTTGAGATGTTTATAGTCTAGGAGCTGCTGTACCTGTGTTGAAAATATGAAACCTTCACCTGCCCTAGATTTTGACTGACAATTTTTTAAAATTGCCAATAACAAAATAGGCGTTTATAATATTTCAAACACAGATTTCCCAATTTTTTGACCAACAAATTGCAGACTGAATTTCATCCGATTTTACGTAGTTGTAAACTGAACCTTCCCACAGTTTCAGACAAAATTTCACTCATCAAGCTGTCCTAATTTAGGCTTCACGCTTCTTCGCCTCATCGACGTTTATCACATTTCTTTTCTTTCACATGCTACAGTTCCAAAGAAAATTGCTGGAAATACCCAGTTAATTGGCCCAACTTCCTGTTATGTTATGGCAGTAATTTCGTATAGTGACCGCTAATTACGCTAAACTCTTAATTGCTAATCATAATCCTTGACCTTTGGGTTTATCATATTATTGAAATAACCGCATTATTATTATTGGCTTTTCTCGGCACAAAACAAAGAAAATAAACACGCAGAGTCCATTAGAAAAAGTGCAAATACGCAATCAAGTCATGGACATGGAGCATGGACATGGAAAGATTTGTATTTTTCATGAAATTTTCCAAAATTGACCAATCAGCTACCATGGAAGTTCGAGCGGCACCCAGCAGTAAATTTACTGCCCATCATCTTCGAAAGCGGCAATTTTCTTCGGGTTCCAATCAAACCCTCCGAATCTGGCTCCCGACTAAATCCTTTGGCGCATATTTTCCTTACTATGATAATCTTCAGCATTAAAGTTGTTAGAACGTTACACTCGGCTGGCTTTTAGGTAACGCGCTTTGAATCCACTCAAAATAGTTACTGCTCTTGGGTCAAATTCGTGCTCGCTTTTGCTACTTTTTACGTGGAAACGCCCATAAATTTGTCAGAAAAATAATTGCTTTTAATAGGAACAAGCGAGAAGTTATGATCGTTAAGGCGATTGGGGAAGAAAGACAAACATTCCATACAAAAAAAATTGTACAGTTAAAGAAACACTCGCAGACCAAGCAAACAGAGTGCAGAAAATGGTGTTTTTCTGACGTTTCGCCAGCTTGAGTGCTTTGCATCTTCAGGCCTGTGTCACAGGCAATATTAAATGGCTTGTGCGGCCTTCAGGCCAACACTGAAAATGGTTGGAGACGCTGCCAACCGAAACGTTTTTTCATCAGGCAATAAAAGTTCGAATAAACCAGTCAGTTTCAATGGTGTTTACTGCGTTTGAATAAATGAAGAGTCTTGAATGGTTATTTCGCACTTCCATGGTGTTGCACAAATATGGTTTATCACAACGTTTCGTTTGGTTACACTTCTATGAATCTTCATGTGCTTGCTTCTTCATATTGCTCGAAAATTTCATCAGTGCGCTCTCTGAGGATGCAGCTCACTCAAGTTTTACAGTTTCTTGTGCACTTTCTCACGCACTTAGTGCTTCGTCTGACTGTGAACATCCTGTATAAATGTGAAGATAAAAGAAGAAAATCGAAAAAGCCCATTAAAGGGTCAGCAAGACAATAGCGGTTTTTGCCTGATGGCCGAAAGGCAAAACCGCAATTATTTTTATCTGAGTAGTTATTTCACAAAAAGCCTCTTTATCTTTTGGCGGCGATGGCGTTTTTTCTGTTTTATTTGCGTACAAAGAAACGTTACCTTTGAATATTTCTTCATTTCGACCTAAAATCGGCCAGAACCTGTTCGTTGATGGCACTGAGGTTTTGAGCGGTTGGAAGACGGATTTGTGGGCGCCCAATGGGAATCTTGAGCAAATCCATCCAAAGTGTTTTATGGCCGTTTTATCAAGAGTAATTATAAATGGATTAAACGTGCAAATGTCGACCAGTGTATTTATATTTTACGCGGTTTATTTTATCTGCATGCACGCCTTCATTATCTGTAATTTATGCAATGCACTTGTTCGCTATTTGCTTGGCGAAAATACGCCACTTTTCTCAGTTTGTCTGTCGTTTATATGGGCGATTTGCGTAATTTTCTCGCGTCAAACTCAATGGAACGAGCTGTTGGTCAATTTTTGCAATTAATGCGATGTTTATTGGAAATTTAGAAACCCGTTCGCTGGCGGCGCAGTTTCCATGTGGGATCAATTCGCCATTTAATCACGCACTTAAGACAACACTTTGCACGTTATTACGCACTTTTCACATAAATTCGGCCCCGCTAATCGATGTGCAAGAGATGAAATGGCTGCTTAGAGCCATCAGGAATGAGCCTGCTGGAAAATTCTTACTGTTTTCTATGTGTGTTTATCTTGCTGGATTACGGCTTTATTTGGTCAAAAACGCTACTGAGCTAGTTACATAGCCATACCCACCTGACTCTGCAACTACAAAACCCCTATGAAATTTTCGACCAAAAATTGAAATTTCACAACCGTCTTTTTTGCGTTCATTGGATTGTTTCCAACCTAAGAACCTGCCCGATAACGAATATGAAATGCTCCGGTCGTTAACAGGGAAGATATCGCCCGTTAAAGATTGCGACCGCGCTAAAACCGCTCAAAAAAGACAAAAAATGATTATTATTTCGGATCTGAAAAGTCCGTCATGTGTTTTAAACAGCTCGTTGCATTCCTCGCCTCGTTCCGGTGAAAATGATGTAGAGTTCGAGGTATTTTAGGAGACTTGAATTTTTTGGAAAAATATTTCTCTTATTAACCCCTTATGAAATTTCATAAGGGGTTAACCCCTATGAAATTTTCGACCAAAAATTGAAATTTCACAACCGTCTTTTTTGCGTTCATTGGATTGTTTCCGACCTAAAAACCTGCCCGATAACGAATATGGAATGTTCCGGTCTATAACAGGGAAGATATCGCCCGTTAAAGATTGCGACCGCGCTAAAACCGCTCAAAAAAGACAAAAAAATGATTATTATTTCGGATCTGAAAAGTCCGTCATGTGTTTTAAACAGCTCGTTGCATTCCTCGCCTCGTTCCGGTGAAAATGATGTAGAGTTCGAGGTATTTTAGGAGACTTGAATTTTTTGGAAAAATATTTCTCTTATTAACCCCTTATGAAATTTCATAAGGGGTTAACCCCCTATGAAATTTTCGACCAAAAATTGAAATTTCACAACCGTCTTTTTTGCGTTCATTGGATTGTTTCCGACCTAAAAAACTGCCCGATAACGAATATGGAATGTTCCGGTGTATAACAGGGAAGATATCGCCCGTTAAATATTGCGACCGCGCTAAAACCGCTCAAAAAAGACAAAAAATGATTATTATTTCAAAAAAGACAAAAAATGATTATTATTTCGGATCTGAAAAGTCCGTCATGTGTTTTAAAGAGCTCGTTGCATTTCTCGCCTCGTTCCGGTGAAGATGATGTAGAGTTCGAGGTATTTTTGGAGACTTGAATTTTTTGGAAAAATATTTCTCTTATTAACCCCTTATGAAATTTCATAAGGGGTTAACCCCTATGAAATTTTCGACCAAAAATTGAAATTTCACAACCGTCTTTTTTGCGTTCATTGGATTGTTTCCGACCTAAAAAACTGCCCGATAACGAATATGGAATGTTCCGGTGTATAACAGGGAAGATATCGCCCGTTAAATATTGCGACCGCGCTAAAACCGCTCAAAAAAGACAAAAAATGATTATTATTTCGGATCTGAAAAGTCCGTCATGTGTTTTAAAGAGCTCGTTGCATTCCTCGCCTCGTTCCGGTGAAAATGATGTAGGGTTCGAGGTACTTTGGGAGACTTGAATTTTTTGGAAAAATATTTCTCTTATTAACCCCTTATGAAATTTCATAAGGGGTTAACCCTTATGAAATTTTCGACCAAAAATTGAAATTTCACAACCGTCTTTTTTGCGTTCATTGGATTGTTTCCAACCTAAGAACCTGCCCGATAACGAATATGAAATGCTCCGGTCGTTAACAGGGAAGATATCGCCCGTTAAATATTGCGACCGCGCTAAAACCGCTCAAAAAAGACAAAAAATGATTATTATTTCAAAAAAGACAAAAAATGATTATTATTTCGGATCTGAAAAGTCCGTCATGTGTTTTAAAGAGCTCGTTGCATTTCTCGCCTCGTTCCGGTGAAGATGATGTAGAGTTCGAGGTATTTTTGGAGACTTGAATTTTTTGGAAAAATATTTCTCTTATTAACCCCTTATGAAATTTCATAAGGGGTTAACCCTTAAGAAATTATCGACCAAACATTGAAATTTCAAAACCGTCTTTTTTGCGTTCATTGGATTGTTTCCGACCTAAAAACCTGCCGGATAACGAATATGAAATGTTCCGGTCTATAACAGGGAAGATATCGCCCGTTAAAGATTGCGACCGCGCTACAACCGCCCAAAAAAGACAAAAAAAATTATTATTTCGGATCTGAAAAGTCCGTCATGTGTTTTAAAGAGCTCGTTGCATTCCTCGCCTCGTTCCGGTGAAAATGATGTAGGGTTCGAGGTACTTTGGGAGACTTGAATTTTTTGGAAAAATATTTCTCTTATTAACCCCTTATGAAATTTCATAAGGGGTTAACCCCTATGAAATTTTCGACCAAAAATTGAAATTTCACAACCGTCTTTTTTGCGTTCATTGGATTGTTTCCGACCTAAAAAACTGCCCGATAACGAATATGGAATGTTCCGGTCTATAACAGGGAAGATATCGCCCGTCAAAGATTGCGACCGCGCTAAAACCGCTCAAAAAAGACAAAAAATGATTATTATTTCGGATCTGAAAAGTCCGTCATGTGTTTTAAAGAGCTCGTTGCATTCCTCGCCTCGTTCCGGTGAAAATGATGTAGGGTTCGAGGTACTTTGGGAGACTTGAATTTTTTGGAAAAATATTTCTCTTATTAACCCCTTATGAAATTTCATAAGGGGTTAACCCTTAAGAAATTTTCGACCAAAAATTGAAATTTCACAACCGTCTTTTTTGCGTTCATTGGATTGTTTCCGACCTAAAAACCTGCCGGATAACGAATATGAAATGTTCCGGTCTATAACAGGGAAGATATCGCCCGTTAAAGATTGCGACCGCGCTAAAACCGCTCAAAAAAGACAAAAAATGATTATTATTTCGGATCTGAAAAGTCCGTCATGTGTTTTAAAGAGCTCGTTGCATTCCTCGCCTCGTTCCGGTGAAAATGATGTAGAGTTCGAGGTATTTTTGGAGACTTGAATTTTTTGGAAAAATATTTCTCTTATTAACCCCTTATGAAATTTCATAAGGGGTTAACCCCTATGAAATTTTCGACCAAAAATTGAAATTTCACAACCGTCTTTTTTGCGTTCATTGGATTGTTTCCGACCTAAAAACCTGCCGGATAACGAATATGCAATGTTCCGGTCTATAACAGGGAAGATATCGCCCGTTAAAAATTGCGACCGCGCTAAAACCGCTCAAAACAGACAAAAAATCATTATTATTTCGGATCTGAAAAGTCCGTCATGTGTTTTAAACAGCTCGTTGCATTCCTCGCCTCGTTCCGGTGAAAATGATGTAGAGTTCGAGGTATTTTGGAGACTTGAATTTTTTGGAAAAATATTTCTCTTATTAACACCCCTTATGAAATTTCATAAGGGGTTAACCCTTAAGAAATTTTCGACCAAAAATTGAAATTTCACAACCGTCTTTTTTGCGTTCATTGGATTGTTTCCGACCTAAAAACCTGCCCGATAACGAATATGGAATGTTCCGGTCTATAACAAGGAAGATATCGCCCGTTAAAGATTGCGACCCGCGCTACAACCGCCCAAAAAAGACAAAAAATGATTATTATTTCGGATCTGAAAAGTCCGTCATGTGTTTTAAAGAGCTCGTTGCATTCCTCGCCTCGTTCCGGTGAAAATGATGTAGAGTTCGAGGTATTTTTGGAGACTTGAATTTTTTGGAAAAATATTTCTCTTATTAACCCCTTATGAAATTTCATAAGGGGTTAACCCTTAAGAAATTTTCGACCAAAAATTGAAATTTCACAACCGTCTTTTTTGCGTTCATTGGATTGTTTCCGACCTAAAAACCTGCCCGATAACGAATATGGAATGTTCCGGTCTATAACAAGGAAGATATCGCCCGTTAAAGATTGCGACCGCGCTACAACCGCCCAAAAAAGACAAAAAATGATTATTATTTCGGATCTGAAAAGTCCGTCATGTGTTTTAAAGAGCTCGTTGCATTCCTCGCCTCGTTCCGGTGAAAATGATGTAGAGTTCGAGGTATTTTTGGAGACTTGAATTTTTTGGAAAAATATTTCTCTTATTAACCCCTTATGAAATTTCATAAGGGGTTAACCCTTAAGAAATTTTCGACCAAAAATTGAAATTTCACAACCGTCTTTTTTGCGTTCATTGGATTGTTTCCGACCTAAAAACCTGCCGGATAACGAATATGAAATGTTCCGGTCTATAACAGGGAAGATATCGCCCGTTAAAGATTGCGACCGCGCTAAAACCGCTCAAAAAAGACAAAAAATGATTATTATTTCGGATCTGAAAAGTCCGTCATGTGTTTTAAAGAGCTCGTTGCATTTCCTCGCCTCGTTCCGGTGAAAATGATGTAGAGTTCGAGGTACTTTGGGAGACTTGAATTTTTTGGAAAAATATTTCTCTTATTAACCCCTTATGAAATTTCATAAGGGGTTAACCCTTAAGAAATTTTCGACCAAAAATTGAAATTTCACAACCGTCTTTTTTGCGTTCATTGGATTGTTTCCGACCTAAAAACCTGCCCGATAACGAATATGGAATGTTCCGGTCTATAACAAGGAAGATATCGCCCGTTAAAGATTGCGACCGCGCTACAACCGCCCAAAAAAGACAAAAAATGATTATTATTTCGGATCTGAAAAGTCCGTCATGTGTTTTAAAGAGCTCGTTGCATTCCTCGCCTCGTTCCGGTGAAAATGATGTAGGGTTCGAGGTACTTTTGGAGACTTGAATTTTTTGGAAAAATATTTCTCTTATTAACCCCTTATGAAATTTCATAAGGGGTTAACCCTTAAGAAATTTTCGACCAAAAATTGAAATTTCACAACCGTCTTTTTTGCGTTCATTGGATTGTTTCCGACCTAAAAACCTGCCCGATAACGAATATGGAATGTTCCGGTCTATAACAGGAAGATATCGCCCGTTAAAGATTGCGACCGCGCTACAACCGCCCAAAAAAGACAAAAAATGATTATTATTTCGGATCTGAAAAGTCCGTCATATGTTTTAAAGAGCTCGTTGCATTCCTCGCCTCGTTCCGGTGAAAATGATGTAGAGTTCGAGGTATTTTTGGAGACTTGAATTTTTTGGAAAAATATTTCTCTTATTAACCCCTTATGAAATTTCATAAGGGGTTAACCCTTATGAAATTTTCGACCAAAAATTGAAATTTCACAACCGTCTTTTTTGCGTTCATTGGATTGTTTCCGACCTAAAAACCTGCCGGATAACGAATATGAAATGTTCCGGTCTATAACAGGGAAGACATCGCCCGTTAAAGATTGCGACCGCGCTAAAACCGCTCAAAAAAGACAAAAAATTATTATTATTTCGGATCTGAAAAGTCCGTCATGTGTTTTAAAGAGCTCGTTGCATTCCTCGCCTCGTTCCGGTGAAAATGATGTAGAGTTCGAGGTATTTTTGGAGACTTGAATTTTTTGGAAAAATATTTCTCTTATTAACCCCTTATGAAATTTCATAAGGGGTTAACCCTTAAGAAATTTTCGACCAAACATTGAAATTTCACAACCGTCTTTTTGGGTTCATTGGATTGTTTCCGACCTAAAAACCTGCCGGATAACGAATATGAAATGTTCCGGTCTATAACAGGGAAGATATCGCCCGTTAAAGATTGCGACCGCGCTAAAACCGCTCAAAAAAGACAAAAAATGATTATTATTTCGGATCTGAAAAGTCCTGTCATGTGTTTTAAAGAGCTCGTTGCATTCTCGCCTCGTTCCGGTGAAAATGATGTAGAGTTCGAGGTATTTTTGGAGACTTGAGTTTTTTGGAAAAATATTTCTCTTATTAACCCCTTATGAAATTTCATAAGGGGTTAACCCCTATGAAATTTTCGACCAAAAATTGAAATTTCACAACCGTCTTTTTTGCGTTCATTGGATTGTTTCCGACCTAAAAACCTGCCGGATAACGAATATGAATGTTCCGGTCTATAACAAGGAAGATATCGCCCGTTAAAGATTGCGACCGCGCTAAAAACCGCTCAAAAAAGACAAAAAATGATGATTATTTCGGATCTGAAAAGTCCGTCATGTGTTTTAAACAGCTCGTTGCATTCCTCGCCTCGTTCCGGTGAAAATGATGTAGAGTTCGAGGTATTTTGGAGACTTGAATTTTTTGGAAAAATATTTCTCTTATTAACCCCTTATGAAATTTCATAAGGGGTTAACCCTTAAGAAATTTTCGACCAAACATTGAAATTTCACAACCGTCTTTTTGGGTTCATTGGATTGTTTCCGACCTAAAAACCTGCCGGATAACGAATATGAAATGTTCCGGTCTATAACAGGGAAGATATCGCCCGTTAAAGATTGCGACCGCGCTAAAACCTGCTCAAAAAAGACAAAAAATGATTATTATTTCGGATCTGAAAAGTCCGTCATGTGTTTTAAACAGCTCGTTGCATTCCTCGCCTCGTTCTGGTGAAAATAATGTAGAGTTCGAGGAATTTTGGGAGACTTGAATTTTTTGGAAAAATATTTCTCTTATTAACCCCTTATAAAATTTCATAAGGGGTTAACCCTATGAAATTTTCGACCAAAAATTGAAATTTCACAACCGACTTTTTTGCGTTCATTGGATTGTTTCCGACCTAAAAAACTGCCCGATAACGAATATGGAATGTTCCGGTCTATAACAGGGAAGATATCGCCCGTTAAAGATTGCGACCGCGCTACAACCGCTCAAAAAAGACAAAAAATTATTATTATTTCGGATCTGAAAAGTCCGTCATGTGTTTTAAAGAGCTCGTTGCATTTCTCGCCTCGTTCCGGTGAAAATGATGTAGAGTTCGAGGTATTTTTGGAGACTTGAATTTTTTGGAAAAATATTTCTCTTATTAACCCCTTATGAAATTTCATAAGGGGTTAACCCTTAAGAAATTTTCGACCAAAAATTGAAATTTCACACCGTCTTTTTTGCGTTCATTGGATTGTTTCCGACCTAAAAAACTGCCCGATAACGAATATGGAATGTTCCGGTCTATAACAGGGAAGAAATCGCCCGTTAAAGATTGCGACCGCGCTAAAACCGCTCAAAAAAGACAAAAAATGATTATTATTTCGGATCTGAAAAGTCCGTCATGTGTTTTAAAGAGCTCGTTGCATTTCTCGCCTCGTTCCGGTGAAAATGATGTAGAGTTCGAGGTATTTTTGGAGACTTGAATTTTTTGGAAAAATATTTCTCTTATTAACCCCTTATGAAATTTCATAAGGGGTTAACCCTTAAGAAATTATCGACCAAACATTGAAATTTCAAAACCGTCTTTTTTGCGTTCATTGGATTGTTTCCAACCTAAGAACCTGCCCGATAACGAATATGAAATGCTCCGGTCGTTAACAGGGAAGATGTCGCCCGTTAAAGATTGCGACCGCGCTAAAACCGCTCAAAAAAGACAAAAAATGATTATTATTTCGGATCTGAAAGGTCCGTCATGTGTTTTAAAGAGCTCGTTGCATTTCTCGCCTCGTTCCGGTGAAAATGATGTAGAGTTCGAGGTATTTTTGGAGACTTGAATTTTTTGGAAAAATATTTCTCTTATTAACCCCTTATGAAATTTCATAAGGGGTTAACCCTTAAGAAATTTTCGACCAAAAATTGAAATTTCACAACCGTCTTTTTTGCGTTCATTGGATTGTTTCCGACCTAAAAAACTGCCCGATAACGAATATGGAATGTTCCGGTCTATAACAGGGAAGATATCGCCCGTCAAAGATTGCGACCGCGCTAAAACCGCCCAAAAAAGACAAAAAATGATTATTATTTCGGATCTGAAAAGTCCGTCATGTGTTTTAAACAGCTCGTTGCATTCCTCGCCTCGTTCCGGTGAAAATGATGTAGAGTTCGAGGTATTTTTGGAGACTTGAATTTTTTGGAAAAATATTTCTCTTATTAACCCCTTATGAAATTTCATAAGGGGTTAACCCTTATGAAATTTTCGACCAAAAATTGAAATTTCACAACCGTCTTTTTTGCGTTCATTGGATTGTTTCCGACCTAAAAACCTGCCGGATAACGAATATGGAATGTTCCGGTCTATAACAGGGAAGAAATCGCCCGTTAAAGATTGCGACCGCGCTAAAACCGCTCAAAAAAGACAAAAAATGATTATTATTTCGGATCTGAAAAGTCCGTCATGTGTTTTAAAGAGCTCGTTGCATTTCTCGCCTCGTTCCGGTGAAAATGATGTAGAGTTCGAGGTATTTTTGGAGACTTGAATTTTTTGGAAAAATATTTCTCTTATTAACCCCTTATGAAATTTCATAAGGGGTTAACCCTTTAAAACTTTTTAAAAACGAATTATATCGTTAAAGTTTCATAATTAGCTGCAGGTTTTTAACGTCAGGAAACTTGAAATTTTTTGCAGAATCCATGCGATATTTTGCCCCAAAAGTGCGTAAACGTTAATTAGTCAATTTGACTCCTGAGAGAAATCGCTACTATTTTCAAAGTTTATTCCTCTGTAAAACTCAAAGTTCTTGAGAAACTTTCGCAGATTTGGGGGCTGTTTTTGCCGGAACTGCAACAGCCATTAGTGAGTAGTGAGTTTTTTTCATAATTTTACAAGATTCGCCCTCATTTTGTCTCCCAACAATGGACATTGCAAATACGACTATCTAAGAAAATTTGCTACCACTTTCAAGGTTTAAACCACTCTAAAGCTGAACGTGTTTACTAGTCTTTGCACCAATTTTGAATGCAAATGCATGACTGTTTAGACTAAAGCAGAATTGGTATGTTCGGCTTCATAAAAACAACTGCTTCTGCTCTAAAACCGTTTTTGGAACTGATTCTTTGAGGAACTTTACTAGATTTTGCTCCAATATAGAGCGACTAAAGTCGACTCTAAGGCAAGTCGCTGCTGCTTTCAAGCTTTTCCAGTCTCGGAAAGTTAAATTTTTGAAGGAAATTTACCCATTTTGGCCTACAATCGACGCTAGCAGTTTGGAGTAAGTGCGACAGCTAAGGAAAATTGCCACCATTTCAAGGTTTCTTCCAGTTTCAAACTAGAGGATTTGGACCCTTGTTAGCTCCCTAAACTGCCATGGACACTATTGACTGCTGTTTTCAGGGTTTTGAACCAAAAAACTTAATAAATTTCCATACTTGTTCGAAATGATTGCAAGAAAGTGAGAAATTTTCCTCCGCAGCAAAGATTTATTTTGCTATCAATTGCAATTTATTCAATAAATTCTGGTGGATTAAGATTAAGTAGGTAAATATATGCGAAAATTGCCACATTTGCTGAGTAGATTTTGTCTCATAAAGCTTGGGATTTAAAGACGGTGTTATCTGCAAGTCAAGGAAAACCTGTTAAAACTTCACTACATTGGGAGGCTGTAGCAAATTCATTCTGACCATCTGATGGAGAATTCCTGTCACTTTCTAGGTGGACGTGCCTGAGTGCAAGCCAATTTTCAAAAATTGCTACAGGACAAACTAAGACGCCTGGAAAAGGAAAATTCTCATTAGATTTAGAGCAAACTCAAGTGTGTAACTGAGCCAAACATCGCTCAAATTGGAACCCTGATCGGACCTCTAGAGACTTTCAAATTTGAAACACCAAAGATGACACTGAGCAGTGCAGATTTAGGGATCGTAATATTCAAAAATTCCTAAAGCGCAAGCTAAGCAGCGTAAAAAGGAAAAATTTTCAGGAGATTTAGCAAAGACTCAAATGTCTATTTTAGCAAAACATCGCTCGAATTGCGACCCGGATGCGATTTGTAGAGGCTTTCAGAGTTGAGACGCCAAAAAGGCCCTCCAAAGGGTCGCGATTTTCAAAAATTCTCACAGTCTAGACTGAAATGAGCGATAACCCGATATTATCACATCTTTTTGAGCACACACAGATCGGTAACTTCACAAAATACCACTAAAATTGAGTGGTAGATAAGTTCAACGAGAACTTCCAAAAATGAACCGCCAAAGTTGAAATTTTACCTTGGTGGAAGCCAATTTTCAAAAATTCCTGCAGCGCAAACCAAAGCCAGTGGATACAGCAAATTTTTGGCGGATTTATAGAAAACTGAGATTTACATTCTGGCCAAACACTGGTTACACTGAGGCCCAACTTAAGTCTGTAGAGGTTTCCAAAGTTGAGCCGCCAAATATTGGCACTGAGCAGTGCAGCTGGAGGAAAGGCAATTTTAAAAAAATCGTACAGTCTAGACTGAAACTACCAGAAATTGCATATCATCAGACCTTTTTGAAAATATCCCAATCTGTATTTTTTCAAAATTCCACTAGAATTTAGTAACAGATAATTTTAGAAGAGCATTCCAAAGTTGAGTCTCCAACGTTGAAATTCCACCTTATTAAACCCCAATTTTCGAAAATTTCTGCCGCCCAAAAGCGGACTTTTGAGGAGTTTTCAATGAAACTAAAATACCGATTTTGACCAAACTGAGCTGAAATTGAGGACCAAATGATATCTGCATACGTTTCCGAAATTGAACAGCAAAAGATCTAGCTCAACTTTAAAAAATTTGCAAAATGTGAACAAAAATGGTCAAAAACTCAATATCATTTCTCCGCTTTAAACAAACAAACCTCTATAACTCCTCAAAATTTCACTCTCATTGAGGAATAAATGAATCAGTGAAGGAGCATTCGAAAATTGAGTCTCCAAAGTTGAAATTGATCCGTCGTGGATGCCAATTTTAAAGAATTTCTGCCACTCAAACAAAAATGAGTCCAAAGCCGAAATTTGGAGGAGTTAAAAAGGAACCAAAATGCACATTTTGAGAAAATGTCACTGAAGTTGCGGCTTGGAAGAGATCTGAAAACTTTCCAAAACTGAGCGCAAAAAATCAAACTCTTCATAAAAAGGCCAAAAAGGCACAAATTCGCAGAGTGTAGATGGAAATGATTGGGGACTCGATGTCACTCTTTCGCTTTAAGGACACAAGCCTCTATAACTCCTGAAAATTTCATTCATATTCAAGCGCAAATGAGTCTTCTGCAGCTTTCGAAAGTTGAGTCTCAAATTTTGAAATTGTATCGCAATGGAAGCCAGTTTTTCAAAATGTTGCAATCCAAACCATGTCAGAAGTTTCAACAGGATACGCAAAAAAGAAGAGACAAAACGAAATAAATTCAAAAATCTTTTCGAAACTTCCAAAGTTACGGCGCCACCAAAAACAAACGTGCACTTGACTGGAGGGCAACTTTCAAAAATTCGTACTCTTTCCCCAAATCCGAGTAAAAACTGGAAATTGATTTACAGAATGTTTGATTCTGGAAGTGCAGAAACTTTCGCAGAAATTGAGGTTCAAATGACTCATCTAGAGCTTTTCAAAATAGACCCTCCCTCGAAAGTTAAAATTGCGCCCTACTGGAGCAAAAACGGGAACATTTCAGGGAGTTTTAAAGACACTAAATTAAGCAACTTTACGGGGATTCCTAGTGAGGTTGTTGGAAGAAGTTGAAAAAAAAACTGAAAATCTAAAAACTTTCAGAAAAGTCTTACAGTTCAATCCAGGACGAGTAGAAGCCAGAAGATCTGCAAACTTTTTTTCACTTAAATTGGGGTACAAACATGTCCACATCTGAGTCTTCAACCTACTCATCAAGAAGATCCAAAAAAACAACAAATGGAGCTTCCAAATTTGCGCCTCAAAAGATTTTTCTAAAAAATCCCAAAATTTTGTTTAATTTTTTTTTCAACTTTCAGTGAATTTAGACTAAGTCTTTCTCTTCAAAGTAATGTCGAAACCAACGTTCCATTAATTTTTGAAAAAAAGACATTATTAATTCCATCGACGTCAAAACCACGCAGCTCGAAGTTCAGATTTGAAAATTCGTCAAAATGCCTCCAAAGGCTCTGTTGAAATGGAACATTTCCTCCAGACAGAGTGGCCTTTTGTCTTCTGTTTCTTCGCCGTTACTTTTTGAAGAACTCTCGAGCCCAAAGTTCTCGATAAAGAACTTTAACTTTCTAGGATTTTAGAGTCATTTATTTTCAATCTTCGTAGGTTTTAGAGAAAATCGTTCACTTCAAAGAAATGTCCGAACACTTCTTTGAGGCGTACGCTGAAAGTGGCTGGAGATACTACCAACCGAAACGTTGGGATAAAAGCATCTTTGCAAGACATGAACGCGAGGAAAATCTAGTTAGTTATAAAAGAGTGTGTTGGATGGTAAACTAATAGGCTCCGGAGCAATGAAGAAAAATATTGAAAAATGAATGAAAGTGCTCGAAGGAGACAACCGCAAAAAATGGCACGGAGGAATGGTTTGAAAAACTTTGAAAAGGAACAAAACATCCTCCACTCCTCATGTCTTGAAATGGTTTTGCAGCACAGAAAGCAACTTACAAGAGCCGAAGAATTTCCAAACAAAAACACAGTTAAGATGCCCAAAGAGTGTTTGATGCCCAGCAAATCGCTAAAGCAAAGAACCCGAGAAGCTTAAAAAGAAAAGACCAACGTGGATCATCTGACTGACCCTCCAAGTCGCCTAATTAGTCAGTCAATACGGTTAATTGATCACCATTTGATCTGCCAATGGCCATTTGCAGTGAAGCTCGTGCCCCGAAACTGGTTTGGGAGATTGTGCATCTGAATGCTTGGACTTGTTTATATTATTTGTGCACTTAGCAGCTTTCCGGTGTACGGTTTATTGACTGCCTAATTAAGCACTCTATTTACATTCGTTATTCCCAATTAAAAACGTCCGTTTGTGTCGCTGCAAAAGCGACCAGATCCCTACCAAAGTTGCATAACCTGATCCATATTCATTTGTGCAGGCAAAAGATCGGATCGTGACAGCACCAATCAGATTTATCTGTTCGCTTTAAGTAATGATCGGCCACGATATCCGCGTCCATTGTGTGCGAGATAAAAATAATAAATTAAAAAACGAAAAAAAAAAAACAATTAATGAATAATGCCGGCCTATTAGGGCGTATCGCGGCTTGATTAACGACAATTTGATCTGATAGAATGGTTGCTGATTTGAAATTTAAAAATAGCCAACATGTATATAGTACCACAGTACCTATTGAGCACAGATCCTGCACGACCTTTGATGCAGAGCCGGATTTGCAGGTGAAAATCCAAATTAATCCTCGTGCTTCGCAGGCGATGGATTGACGAAGAAAAGACGAAAAACTGGACGGCAGTAGATAAAGCCAATCAATCAACTAGGCGTAACCAACCAACTATAAATTGCGTTTCCTTTCCAAAAGCGACACGTGCGGAATAAATGCATAAGTTGATATAAATATTCCGCATTTATTTAACAGGATTTCGCATTTTTAATGTATCCCTAACGATCTAATCGACGTGTCGAGTCGCATCCGTATCTGGCCATTTCCCTTCCAATCGTGGATTCCAACGGGTTTTACGAAATTGCCATCTTCCTCCATGTACAATCTTGCAAACAACTTCATCGTTGAAGAACGACAAGGAACAAAGATCCTTTACAGGTTTTTCCCAAGCCAGAAGCCGACATTTCAATTGGCATCTTCCTCGATGTACAATCTTCCAAACAACTTCATCGTTGAAGAACCACAAGGAACAAAGATCCTTTAAAGGTTTTTTCCAAGCCAGAAGCCGAAATTTCAATTGGCATCTTCCTCGATGTACAATCTTCCAAACAACTTCATCGTTGAAGAACCACAAGGAACAAAGATCCTTTAAAGGTTTTTTCCAAGCCAGAAGCCGAAATTTCAATTGCCATCTTCCTCGATGTACAATCTTCCAAACAACTTCATCGTTGAAGAACCACAAGGAACAAAGATCCTTTAAAGGTTTTTTTCAAGCCAGAAGCCGAAATTTCAATGTTTTTCAACTCCCCCTCTTCGCATTCTGCTCAGAGTTAACCGGTTGGAAACCGTACTTTCTTCAACAATTTTGCGCCAGTTTTTTGGTTTGTTGTCTGTGATTCTCGAAGAAATTTCCCTGGTTTTCCTCGCAAAAGCTTCAGTTTGTTGTTTTTTTTTGGATCTTCTTGATGAGTAGCTTGAAGACTCAGATGTGGACATGTTTGTGCCCAAATTTAAGTGAAAAAAAGTTTGCAGATCTTCTGCCTTCCACTCGCAATGGATTGAACTGTAAGACTTTCCTGAAAGTTTTCAGATTTTCAGTTTTTTTCGCAACTTCTTCCAACAACCTCACTAGGAATCCGCGGAAGTTGCTTAATTTAGTGTCTTTAAAACTCCCTGAAATGTTCCTGTTTTTGCTGCAGTAGGGGGCAATTTTAACTTTCGAGGGTCTATTTTGGAAAGCTCTAGATGACTCAGTTGGGCCCCAATTACTGTGAAATTTTCTGCACTTCCAGAATCAAACATTCTGTAAAACTAGTGATAATTTCCAGATTTTACTCAGATTTGGGGAAAGAGTACGAATTTTTGAAAGTTGCCCTGCAGTCAAGTGCACGTTTGTCTTTGGTGGCGCTGTAACTTTGAAAAGTTTCGAAAATATTTTTGGATTTCTTTCGTTTTATCTCTTTTTTTTTTGCGTATCCTGTTGAAATTTCTGACTTGGTTTGGATTGCAACATTTTGAAAAACTGGCTTCCATTGCGATAGAATTTCAAAATTTGAGATTCAACTTTCGAAAGCTGCAGAAGACTCATTTGCGCTTGAATATGAATGAAATTTTCAGGAGTTATAGAGGCTTGTGTCCTTAGAGCGAAAGAGTGACATCGAGTCCCCAATCATTTCCATCTACACTCTGCGATTTTCTGCCTTTTTGGCCTTTTTATGAAGAGTTTGATTTTTTGCGCTCAGTTTTGGAAAGTTTTCAGATCTCTTCCAAGCCGCAGCTTCAGTGACATTTTCTCTAAATGTGCATTTTGGTTCATTTTTAACTCCTCCAAATTTCGACTTTGGACTCATTTTTGTTTGAGTGGCAGAAATTCTTTAAAATTGGCATCCACGACGGATCAATTTCAACTTTGGAGACTCAATTTTCGAATGCTCCTTCACTGATTCATTTATTCCTCAATGAGAGTGAAAATTTGAGGAGTTATAGAGGTTTGTTTGTTTAAAGCGGAGAAATGATATTGAGTTTTTCACCATTTTTGTCCACATTTTGCAAATTTTTTAAAGTTGCGCTAGATCTTTGGCTGTTCAATTTCGGAAACGTATGCAGATATCATTTGGTCCTCAATTTCAGCTCAGTTTGGTCAAAATCGGTATTTTAGTTTCATTGAAAACTCCTCAAAAATCCGCTTTTGGGCGGCACAAATTTTCGAAAATTGGGTTTTACTAAGGTAGAATTTCAACGTTGGAGCCTCAACTTTGGAATGCTCTACTAAACTGAGCTGTTACTAAATTCTTGTGAAATTTTGAAAAACTACAGACTGGTATATTTTTAAAAAGGTCTGATGAGATGCAAGTTCTGGTCGTTTCAGTCTAGACTGTACGATTTTTTGAAAATTGCCTTTCCTCCAGCTGCACTGCTCAGTGTCAATATTTGGCGGCTCAACTTTGGAAACCTCTACAGACTTCAGTTGGGCCTTAGTGTAACCAGTGTTTCGCCAGAATGTAAATCTCAGTTTTCTATAAATCCGCTAAAAATTTGCTGTATCCACTGGCTTTGGTTAGCGCTGGAGGAATTTTTAAAAATTGGCTTCCACCAAGGTAAAATTTCAACTTTGGCGGTTCATTTTTGGAAGTTCTCGTTGAACTTATCTACCACTCAATTTTAGTGGCATTTTGTGAAGTTACCGATCTGTGTGTGCTCAAAAAGATGTGATAATATCGGGTTATCGCTCATTTCAGTCTAGACTGTGAGAATTTTTGAAAATCGCGTCCCTTTGGAGGGCACTGTTCAGTGTCCTTTTTGGCGTCTCAACTTTGAAAGCCTCTACAAATCGCATCCGGGTCGCAATTCGAGCGATGTTTTGCTAAAATAGACATTTGAGTCTTTGCTAAATCTCCTGAAAATTTTTCCTTTTTACGCTCCTTAGTTTGCGCTTTAGGAATTTTTGAATATTACGATCCCTAAATCTGCACTGCTCAGTGTCATCTTTGGTGTTTCAAATTTGAAAGTCTCTAGAGGTCCGATCAGGGTTCCAATTTGAGCGATGTTTGGCTCAGTTACACACTTGAGTTTGCTCTAAATCTCCTGAGAATTTTCCTTTTCCAGGCGTCTTAGTTTGTCCTGTAGCAATTTTTGAAAATTGGCTTGCACTCAGGCACGTCCACCTAGAAAGTGACAGGAATTCTCC
Source organism: Dendroctonus valens (assembly GCA_024550625.1). Lineage (NCBI taxonomy): Eukaryota > Metazoa > Arthropoda > Insecta > Coleoptera > Curculionidae > Dendroctonus > Dendroctonus valens. The sequence continues at coordinate 1,233,297 of JAJTJO010000325.1, read as the reverse complement.
ATCAGATGGTCAGAATGAATTTGCTACAGCCTCCCAATGAAGTGAACTTTTAACAGGTTTTCCTTGACTTGCAGATAACACCGTCTTTAAATCCCAAGCTTTATGAGACAAAATCTACTCAGCAAATGTGGCAATTTTCGCATATATTTACCTACTTAATCTTAATCCACCAGAATTTATTGAATAAATTGCAATTGATAGCAAAATAAATCTTTGCTGCGGAGGAAAATTTCTCACTTTCTTGCAATCATTTCGAACAAGTATGGAAATTTATTAAGTTTTTTGGTTCAAAACCTTGAAAACAGCAGTCAATAGTGTCCATGGCAGTTTAGGGAGCAAACAAGGGTCCAAATCCTCTAGTTTGAAACTGGAAGAAATCCACTAAAAATTTGCTGTATCAACTGCCGTTGGTTTGCGCTGCAGGAATTTTTCAAAATTGGTTTCCAGGTACAATTTCAACTTTGACGGTCCAACTTTGGAAGTTTCCGTTGAACTTATCTACTACCCAATTTTTGTAACATTTTGTGGAGTTAGAGATCTGTGTGTATTTAAAAAAATGTGATAAAATCTGATTATCGCTCGTTTCAGTCTAGACTGCGCGAATTTTTGAAAATTGCGTCCCTTTGAGGGGCACTGTTCAGTGCCCTCTTTGGCGTCTCAACTTTCAAAGTCTCTAGAGATCTCATCCGGATGGGAATTCGAGAGATGCTTTGCTAGAATAGACACTCGAGTTTTTGCTCAATCTCGTGAAAATTTCTCTTCTTTACGAGCCTAAGTTTGCGCTGTAGGAATTTTTGAATATTAAGTTCCCTAGATTTGCACTGTTCAATGTCATCTTTGGCGTTTCCAATTTGAAAGTCTCTAGAGATCTCATCCGGGTTTCGTTTTAAGAGATATTTTGCTCAGTTGCACACTTGAACTTTCTCTAAATTTCCTTAAAATTTCCCTTTTCAATGCGGCTTAGGTTGAGCTGTAGGAATTTTTGAAAATTGGCTTGCACTCAGGCACGACCACCTAGAAAGTGATAGGAATTCTCCACCTCAGTGTCCTCTTTGGCGTCTCAACTTTGAAAGTCTCTAGAGATCTCATCCGGCTCGCAATTCGAGCGGTGTTTTGCTGAAATACATATTTGAGTTTTTGCAAAATTCCCTGAAATTTTTGCTTTTCTGCGCGTCTTATTTTGAGCTGCAGGGATTTTTGAATTTTACGATCCCTAAATCTGCACTGTTCAGTGTCAGCTTTGGCGTTTCCAATTTGAAAGTCTCTAGAGATCTCATCCGGGTTTCGTTTTAAGAGATATTTTGCACAGTTGCACACTTGAACTTTCTCTAAGTTTCCTTAAAATTTCCCTTTTCCCTGCGGCTTAGGTTGAGCCGTAGGAATTTTTAAAAATTGGCTTGCACTCAGGCACAACCACCTAGAAAGTGATAGGAATTCCCCACTTCAGTGTCCTCTTTGGCGTCTCAACTTTGAAAGTCTCTAGAGATCTCATCCGGCTCGCAATTCGAGCGGTGTTTTGCTGAAATACATATTTGAGTTTTGGCAAAATTCCCTGAAAATTTTGCTTTTCTGCGCGTCTTAGTTTGAGCTGCAGGGATTTTTGAATATTACGTTCCCTAGATTTGCACTGTTCAGTGTCATCTTTGGCGTTTCCAATTTGAAAGTCTCTAGAGATCTCATCCGGGTTTCGTTTTAAGAGATATTTTGCTCAGTTGCACACTTGAACTTTCTCTAAATTTCCTTAAAATTTCCCTTTTCCATGCTGCTTAGTTTGAGCTCTAGGAATTTTTGAAAATTGGCTTGCACTCAGGCACGACCACCTAGAAAGTTATAGGCATTCTCCACCTCAGTGTCCTCTTTGGCGTCTCAACTTTGAAAGTCCCTAGAGATCTCATCCGGCTCGCAATTCGAGCGGTGTTTTGCTGAAATACATATTTGAGTTTTTGCAAAATTTCAAGAAAACTTTGCCTTTCTGCGCGTCTTAGTTTGAGCTGCAGGGATTTTTGAATATTACGTTCCCTAGATCTGCACTGTTCAGTGTCATCTTTGGCGTTTCAAATTTGAAAGTCTCTAGAGATCTCATGCGGATTTCAATTTGAGCGATATTTTCCTCAGTTGCATACTTGAGCTTTCTCTAAATCTCCTTAAAATTTCCCTTTTCCATGCGGCTTAGTTTGAGCTCTAGAAATTTTTAAAAATAGGCTTGCACTCAGGCGCGTCCTCCTAGAAAGTGACAGGAATTCTTCATCAGATGGTCAGAATTCGGTACAGCCGCCCAATGAAGTGAACTTTTAATTGAAAATTGAAAATTGTTTTTATTAAATACTCAAAAAAACAGTCACTAATGGCTGTTGGTTTTGACATTGTTGACAAGTTGAAAAAATAAAACAAAAGTTTAAGATTTTTCAGAAAAATCTCTGAATTTGTCGTTGAAGCAATCAAACAGTTTTTCAAAATGTAATTGAGAAGAAACTGTTTCTGCCAGAGCGTTTATTATGGAATTGTTATATAGAAAGAAGTTTGTTCTAAAACTCTGAATAATTGAAGATCTGCATCGAGTTTGGCTGAATTTTTGAACCTTTCAAATCTGTGTTTAGAACTGGCTAATTTCGTTTTGTCGAAATTTGTCGTTGTGTTTTCAAAAATCCATTACAACGAAACTGGTGAATCGAAAATGTTGACTTTCGCACGCTTTAGAAGAGAAAACCTTGCTCTAAAACCCTGGAAATTTGCCCGTTGATAGAGAATTTGGGAATAGTTTGACAACATTTTGAGTTTCACTACTCGCTGTATAGATTTTAATTTTGCGAAAACGAACGGAGTTAGAAAGCCAGTTTTGATACCATTGTAAAAAGAAAAGCTTGCACAACATCTGGGGAAAGTTTTATTTTAACCGAGAAGTTGGATGACTTCTGAGGATTTTTTTAAATTTCGGGTCTAAAAGGTGTTGTGAAGCGACTTTATGGATTCCCACAACTCTGTTTCGAAAAATCTAGTACGAGAAAACCTGTTAAGGCCGAGAGGTGAGATTTTTAAACGGTTTGAAGCGTGTGCCTGAACCCAAAAAAACCAACTTCAGTTTTTCTCCCTGAATCTCTCAATTCGAGAGAATGAGAGATTGGGAACCCGGCAAAGAAAGGTAAAACATAAATGAGTTAAAAAACTGAAACTAGTTTGGGTCATCAATTGCTCATCCGGCTGGCTGCGAAGACAAATGACCCTCGTTAAGCTCAATCTGTGCCCCCTTGATTAATCCAGCATAATGTTATGTGAGAATTTTATTTAATTACTGGACATAACCGTGATCATAACAAATTACTGTAATTTTTCACGAAAATTTCGGCCGGTTGCTCTCATCGATGTGTATATCGGTTAATTAAATCGTTATGGGTTTCGTGATTGAACGACAGCCAGCAATTATCGACCAATTTAGCAAAGAATTCCGATATTCTATATCATAGACGCTGCGTGGGTACCAGCCTCTTTCAAACACACCGGAGGCATGTGAACGTGGGGAAAGATGGCTCGAAGTGTGCAAAAGAATTCCTGCAACTGAGAAAAATGCCAAGTTTTCAACGCGTTTTCGAGTGTTTTTTCTGTACTTTGGCCAATCTCTCATCGATGCTGCGGACACTTTCATCGCACTGTAAACATTTCAGTTTCATCATAATACCTGTCCATCAATTCGACGTGTTTATGTCGACCTGCAGGTCGCGGGAACGACGCATCATTAAGGTCATTGCTGAAGAGTCATCCGGGTATATTGGGTTTGCTTGAAAGACGCGAAAATAAATTGATGTTCTTCTGCAAACCTTTGAGGGCTTATTTCCTTACTGTTAATCCTCTAGGAGTGTTTTTTATGGCGATTGCAATACGCAGTTTGATTGAATTGAACCCACATGCAATCGGCACGTTTGCATGTGATTAAAGCCATTTAATCCGTGGTTTAATAAGTATCTTTCCATCAGCCTTGTCAAATATATTGGATAACTTCGGTATAAGCGTGCAGAGTTAATTATTGGGCTTTAGGGCCGCTATTGAAACGATTTCCATGCAAACATACATGCAATTTTCTCAATTTTTTTGCAAGGAATTCATGTTTCGCCATTTGTGAACGGCTTAAGCACATAACAGTGGTATTTTCTTGTACTGAGCCTGGAATTTTCCATAGTGAGAAATTGCTTTTAAAAACTTTGCTGGCCAGTAAATTGGGCCAGTTATTTAGGGTCACCAGATGATGAGCGTAAAGAGTCGGATTGTGATGGATAAATCGTACAATTTATTGCGGACTTGGAGCACCTTGGAAGTTATTGCAGATTGGGCAAATTTTCTGGGATTTTTTGGCGCTCTTTGCTTTTCGATTCTACCAGTGAAGGAATTGGGGCTTAAGAATTTTTTGGGGCTTTAAAATTTGTATTGGTTCTACTGAAATTGCCCCAATTTATTGTGAGAACATTATCCAACTCGAGAACCTCCAATAAGTGGCCGACTTTATTGGGCAATAAATCGGGGAAAATACGGCAAAAAGCAGTTTGTTGAGCTCGAGTGAAACTATGATTTTTTGGCGAAAGTTTTGCTTTCAAATAGTAGCAATTTGAATATTCACTTTTGGGTGCAAGATTGGGCCAAAATATTCATGTTTCCTGCCACCTTTTTGTTCATTTCTCACGAACAAATTGAGCTAGAGGTTGAAATTTGAAACGGTTTGAAAGGTTTACTGGCCTTCTGTCTGAAAACACACTTTTGAAATTTTTATCACGTTCGTTTTAAAAATTCGTAACTTCTAATCCAGAGCAGGTAGCCACTTGAAATTTTCTCATTCTGTAGAAGAGACTCGAGTCTGAATATTCTGCTGAAAGAGTTCAAATGGCACCAAATGCTGATTTTTGCGGATTTACTAAATAAGGGTCTAAATTTGACGGTTTCACGAAGCTGCATCTTCTGCTTTAACAATGTCTTAGTTCCTAATGCGGAGCAGGTAACTGCTTGAAATTGAAATGTCGGTAAAAAAGACCCTCGAATTTGAATACTTTGCCTGAAAATCATTGAAATGGATCAAATTCAAATTTTTTCGGTCGAAAATTGACGGCCTTTGCTAAACTGCATCTTTTGCTCTAAAAAATCGTAGCTTCTAATACGGAAATGGTAGCAACTTCAAAATTTTACAGTCTGCAGATAAGACTTGAATCTGAACATCCTCTTAAGAGAACTTAAATGGCACGAAATTCCGATTTTTAAGGCTTTAGTTATTAAGGGTTTAAAATGACGGTTTTCAGAAAACTGCATCTTTTGCTTCAAAAATTCTAACTTCAAACACAGATCGGGCAGCCACTTGAAGTTTTCTCAGTCTATAGAAAAAACTCGAGTCTAAACATCCTGTTAAGACAATTTAAATAGCGCCAAATTCTGATGTTTACTGCTTTAGTAAATAAGAGACTAAAATCGGCGGTTTTTACAAAACTGCACATTTTGCTATAAAAAATTCTAGCTTCTAATACAGAGCTGGCAGCTACTTCAAATTTTCTCGGTCCATAGAAAAAAGTCGAGTCTAAATACTCTCTTAAGATTATTTAAATAGCGCCAAAATCTGATTTTTACTGCTTTAGTAAATAAGGGACTAAAATTGGCGGTTTTTACAAAAATGTATATTTTGCTATAAAAAATTGCAGTTTCTAACACAGAGCTGGCAGCTTCTTGAAATTTTCTCGGTGAATAGGAAAAACTCAAATCTAAACATTCTCTAAAGATAATTTAAATCACTCCAAATTCTGCTTTTTACGGTTTTAGTAAATAGAGGTCTAAAATTGACGATTTTCAGAAAACTGATTCTTTTGTTTTAAAAAATCCTAACTTCTAACACAGATCAGGCAACCACTTGTAGTTTTCTCACTCTATAGAAAAAACTCGAATCTAAACATTCTGACCAGAAAATTTAAATAGCGCCAAAATCTGATTTTTGCGGCTTTAGTAAATAAAGGACTAAAATTGGCGGTTTTTACAAAACTGCATATTTTGCTATAAAAAATTGCAGCTTCTAATACAGAGCTGGCAGCTTCTTGAAATTTTCTCGGTCTATACAAAAAACTCGAGTCTAAACATCCTGTTAAGATTATTTAAATAGCGCTAAATTCTGATTTTAACTGCTTTAGTAAATAAGGGACTAAAATTGGCGGTTTTCAGAAAACTGATTTTTTGCTTTAAAAAATTCTGGCTTCTAATACAGAGGTGGCAGCTGCTTGAAATTTTCTCGGTCAATAGCAAAAGCTTGAATCTAAACATTCTCTTAAGATCATTTAAATAGCACTTAATTCTGATTGTTGCTGCTTTAGTAAATAGAGGTGTAAAATTGACGGTTTTTAGAAAACTGATTCTTTTGCTTTAAAAAATCCTCACTTCTAATACAGAGCTGGCAGCCACTTGAAGTTTTCTCAGTCTATAGAAAAAACTCGAGTCTAAACATCCTGTTAAGACAATTTAAATAGCGCCAAATTCTGATGTTTACTGCTTTAGTAAATAAGAGACTAAAATCGGCGGTTTTTACAAAACTGCACATTTTGCTATAAAAAAATTTTAACTTCTAATAGAGATCTGGCAGCTACTTGAAATTTTCTCAGTCTATAGAAAAAACCTGAGTCTAAACATTCTGCTAAGATTATTTAAATGGCGCTAAATTCTGAGTTTTTCTGCTTTAGTAAATAAGGGACTAAAATTGGCGGTTTTTACAAAACTGCATATTTTGCTATAAAAAATTCCAGCTTCTAATACAGAGCTGGCAGCTTCTTGAAATTTTCTCGGTCTATACAAAAAACTCGAGTCTAAACATCCTGTTAAGATTATTTAAATAGCGCTAAATTCTGATTTTAACTGCTTTAGTAAATAAGGGACTAAAATTGGCGGTTTTCAGAAAACTGATTTTTTGCTTTAAAAAATTCTAGCTTCTAATACAGAGGTGGCAGCTGCTTGAAATTTTCTCGGTCAATAGCAAAAACTTGAATCTAAACATTCTCTTAAGATCATTTAAATAGCACTTAAATCTGATTTTGGCTGCTTTAGTAAATAGAGGTGTAAAATTGACGGTTTTTATAAAACTGATTCTTTTGCTTTAAAAAATCCTCACTTCTAATACAGAGCTGGCAGCCACTTGAAGTTTTCTCAGTCTATAGAAAAAACTCGGATCTAAACATCATAATAAGACAATTTAAATAGCGCTAAGTTCTGATTTTAACTGCTTTAGTAAATAAGGGACTAAAATTGGCGGTTTTCAGAAAACTGATTTTTTGCTTTAAAAAATTCTATCTTCTAATACAGACGTGGCAGCTGCTTGAAATTTTCTCGGTCAATAGCAAAAACTTAAATCTAAACGTTCTCTTAAGATCATTTAAATAGCACTTAATTCTGATTTTTGCTGCTTTAGTAAATAGAGGTGTAAAATTGACGGTTTTTAGAAAACTGATTCTTTTGCTTTAAAAAATCCTCACTTCTAATACAGAGCTGGCAGCCACTTGAAGTTTTCTCAGTCTATAGAAAAAACTCGAGTCTAAACATCCTGTTAAGACAATTTAAATAGCGCCAAATTCTGATGTTTATTGCTTTAGTAAATAAGGGACTAAAATTGGCGGTTTTTACAAAACTGCATATTTTGCTATAAAAAATTCCAGCTTCTAATACAGAGCTGGCAGCTTCTTGAAATTTTCTCGGTCTATACAAAAAACTCGAGTCTAAACATCCTGTTAAGATTATTTAAATAGCGCTAAATTCTGATTTTAACTGCTTTAGTAAATAAGGGACTAAAATTGGCGGTTTTCAGAAAACTGATTTTTTTGCTTTAAAAAATTCTATCTTCTAATACAGAGGTGGCAGCTGCTTGAAATTTTCTCGGTCAATAGCAAAAACTTGAATCTAAACATTCTCTTAAGATCATTTAAATAGCACTTAATTCTGATTTTTGCTGCTTTAGTAAATAGAGGTGTAAAATTGACGGTTTTTAGAAAACTGATTCTTTTGCTTTAAAAAATCCTCACTTCTAATACAGAGCTGGCAGCCACTTGAAGTTTTCTCAGTCTATAGAAAAAACTCGAGTCTAAACATCCTGTTAAGACAATTTAAATAGCGCCAAATTCTGATGTTTATTGCTTTAGTAAATAAGAGACTAAAATCGGCGGTTTTTACAAAACTGCACATTTTGCTATAAAAAAATCTTAACTTCTAATAGAGATCTGGCAGCTACTTGAAATTTTCTCAGTCTATAGAAAAAACCTGAGTCTAAACATTCTGCTAAGATTATTTAAATGGCGCTAAATTCTGAGTTTTTCTGCTTTAGTAAATAAGGGACTAAAATTGGCGGTTTTTACAAAACTGCATATTTTGCTATAAAAAATTCCAGCTTCTAATACAGAGCTGGCAGCTTCTTGAAATTTTCTCGGTCTATACAAAAAACTCGAGTCTAAACATCCTGTTAAGATTATTTAAATAGCGCTAAATTCTGATTTTAACTGCTTTAGTAAATAAGGGACTAAAATTGGCGGTTTTCAGAAAACTGATTTTTTGCTTTAAAAAATTCTAGCTTCTAATACAGAGGTGGCAGCTGCTTGAAATTTTCTCGGTCAATAGCAAAAACTTGAATCTAAACATTCTCTTAAGATCATTTAAATAGCACTTAATTCTGATTGTTGCTGCTTTAGTAAATAGAGGTGTAAAATTGACGGTTTTTAGAAAACTGATTCTTTTGCTTTAAAAAATCCTCACTTCTAATACAGAGCTGGCAGCCACTTGAAGTTTTCTCAGTCTATAGAAAAAACTCGAGTCTAAACATCCTGTTAAGACAATTTAAATAGCGCCAAATTCGGATGTTTATTGCTTTAGTAAATAAGAGACTAAAATCGGCGGTTTTTACAAAACTGCATATTTTGCAATAAAAAATTCCAGCTTCTAATACAGAGCTGGCAGCTTCTTGAAATTTTCTCGGTCTATACGAAAAACTCGAGTCTAAAAATTCCTGTTAAAATTATTTAAATAGCGCTAAATTCTGATTTTAACTGCTTTAGTAAATAAGGGACTAAAATTGGCGGTTTTCAGAAAACTGATTTTTTTGCTTTAAAAAATTCTGGCTTCTAATACAGAGGTGGCAGGTGCTTGAAATTTTCTCGGTCAATAGCAAAAACTTGAATCTAAACATTCTCTTAAGATCATTTAAATAGCACTTAATTCTGATTTTTGCTGCTTTAGTAAATAGAGGTGTAAAATTGACGGTTTTTAGAAAACTGATTCTTTTGCTTTAAAAAATCCGCACTTCTAATACAGAGCTGGCAGGCACTTGAAGTTTTCTCCGTCTATAGAAAAAACTCGAGTCTAAACATCCTGTTAAGACAATTTAAATAGCGCCAAATTCTGATGTTTATTGCTTTAGTAAATAAGAGACTAAAATCGGCGGTTTTTACAAAACTGCACATTTTGCTATAAAAAAATTTTAACTTCTAATAGAGATCTGGCAGCTACTTGAAATTTTCTCAGTCTATAGAAAAAACCTGAGTCTAAACATTCTGCTAAGATTATTTAAATGGCGCTAAATTCTGAGTTTTTCTGCTTTAGTAAATAAGGGACTAAAATTGGCGGTTTTTACAAAACTGCATATTTTGCTATAAAAAATTCCAGCTTCTAATACAGAGCTGGCAGCTTCTTGAAATTTTCTCGGTCTATACAAAAAACTCGAGTCTAAACATCCTGTTAAGATTATTTAAATAGCGCTAAATTCTGATTTTAACTGCTTTAGTAAATAAGGGACTAAATTTGGCGGTTTTCAGAAAACTGATTTTTTGCTTTAAAAAATTCTAGCTTCTAATACAGAGGTGGCAGCTGCTTGAAATTTTCTCGGTCAATAGCAAAAGCTTGAATCTAAACATTCTCTTAAGATCATTTAAATAGCACTTAATTCTGATTTTTGCTGCTTTAGTAAATAGAGGTGTAAAATTGACGGTTTTTAGAAAACTGATTCTTTTGCTTTAAAAAATCATCACTTCTAATACAGAGCTGGCAGCCACTTGAAGTTTTCTCAGTCTATAGAAAAAACTCGAGTCTAAACATCCTGTTAAGACAATTTAAATAGCGCGAAATTCTGATGTTTATTGCTTTAGTAAATAAGAGACTAAAATCGGCGGTTTTTACAAAACTGCACATTTTACTATAAAAAAATCTTAACTTCTAACAGAGATCTGGCAGCTACTTCAAATTTTCTCAGTCTATAGAAAAAACTTGAGTCTAAACATTCTGTTAAGATTATTTAAATGGCGCTAAATTCTGAGTTTTTCTGCTTTAGTAAATAAGGGACTAAAATTGGCGGTTTTTACAAAACTGCATATTTTGCTATAAAAAATTCCAGCTTCTAATACAGAGCTGGCAGCTTCTTGAAATTTTCTCGGTCTATACAAAAAACTCGAGTCTAAACATCCTGTTAAGATTATTTAAATAGCGCTAAATTCTGATTTTAACTGCTTTAGTAAATAAGGGACTAAATTTGGCGGTTTTCAGAAAACTGATTTTTTGCTTTAAAAAATTCTAGCTTCTAATACAGAGGTGGCAGCTGCTTGAAATTTCTCGGTCAATAGCAAAAACTTGAATCTAAATATTCTCTTAAGATCATTTAAATAGCACTTAATTCTGATTTTGGCTGCTTTAGTAAATAGAGGTGTAAAATTGACGGTTTTTATAAAACTGATTCTTTTGCTTTAAAAAATCGTCACTTCTAATACAGAGCTGGCAGCCACTTGAAGTTTTCTCAGTCTATAGAAAAAACTCGGATCTAAACATCATAATAAGACAATTTAAATAGCGCTAAGTTCTGATTTTAACTGCTTTAGTAAATAAGGGACTAAAATTGGCGGTTTTCAGAAAACTGATTTTTTGCTTTAAAAAATTCTATCTTCTAATACAGACGTGGCAGCGGCTTGAAATTTTCTCGGTCAATAGCAAAAACTTAAATCTAAACGTTCTCTTAAGATCATTTAAATAGCACTTAATTCTGATTTTTCCTGCTTTAGTAAATAGAGGTGTAAAATTGACGGTTTTTAGAAAACTGATTCTTTTGCTTTAAAAATCCTCACTTCTAATACAGAGCTGGCAGCCACTTGAAATTTTCTCAGTCTATAGAAAAAACTCGAGTCTAAACATCCTGTTAAGACAATTTAAATAGCGCCAAATTCTGATGTTTATTGCTTTAGTAAATAAGAGACTAAAATTGGCGGTTTTTACAAAACTGCATATTTTGCTATAAAAAATTCCAGCTTCTAATGCAGAGCTGGCAGCTTCTTGAAATTTTCTCGGTCTATACAAAAACTCGAGTCTAAACATCCTGTTAAGATTATTTAAAAAGCGCTAAATTCTGATTTTAACTGCTTTAGTAAATAAGGGACTAAAATTGGCGGTTTTCAGAAAACTGATTTTTTTGCTTTAAAAAATTCTATCTTCTAATACAGAGGTGGCAGCTGCTTGAAATTTTCTCGGTCAATAGCAAAAACTTGAATCTAAACATTCTCTTAAGATCATTTAAATAGCACTTAATTCTGATTTTTGCTGCTTTAGTAAATAGAGGTGTAAAATTGACGGTTTTTAGAAAACTGATTCTTTTTCTTTAAAAAATCCTCACTTCTAATACAGAGCTGGCAGCCACTTGAAGTTTTCTCAGTCTATAGAAAAAACTCGAGTCTAAACATCCTGTTAAGACAATTTAAATAGCGCCAAATTCTGATGTTTATTGCTTTAGTAAATAAGAGACTAAAATCGGCGGTTTTTACAAAACTGCACATTTTGCTATAAAAAAATCTTAACTTCTAATAGAGATCTGGCAGCTACTTGAAATTTTCTCAGTCTATAGAAAAAACTTGAGTCTAAACATTCTATTAAGATTATTTAAATGGCGCTAAATTCTGAGTTTTTCTGCTTTAGTAAATAAGGGACTAAAATTGGCGGTTTTTTACAAAACTGCATATTTTGCAATAAAAAATTCCAGCTTCTAATACAGAGCTGGCAGCTTCTTGAAATTTTCTCGGTCTATACAAAAAACTCGAGTCTAAACATCCTGTTAAGATTATTTAAATAGCGCTAAATTCTGATTTTAACTGCTTTAGTAAATAAGGGACTAAAATTGGCGGTTTTCAGAAAACTGATTTTTTGCTTTAAAAATTCTAGCTTCTAATACAGAGGTGGCAGCTGCTTGAAATTTTCTCGGTCAATAGCAAAAACTTGAATCTAAACATTCTCTTAAGATCATTTAAATAGCACTTAATTCTGATTTTTGCTGCTTTAGTAAATAGAGGTGTAAAATTGACGGTTTTTTAGAAAACTGATTCTTTTGCTTTAAAAAATCATCACTTCTAATACAGAGCTGGCAGCCACATGAAGTTTTCTCAGTCTATAGAAAAAACTCGAGTCTAAACATCCTGTTAAGACAATTTAAATAGCGCCAAATTCTGATGTTTATTGCTTTAGTAAATAAGAGACTAAAATCGGCTGTTTTTACAAAACTGCATATTTTGCAATAAAAAATTCCAGCTTCTAATACAGAGCTGGCAGCTTCTTGAAATTTTCTCGGTCTATACGAAAAAACTCGAGTCTAAAAATTCCTGTTAAAATTATTTAAATAGCGCTAAATTCTGATTTTAACTGCTTTAGTAAATAAGGGACTAAAATTGGCGGTTTTCAGAAAACTGATTTTTTTGCTTTAAAAAATTCTGGCTTCTAATACAGAGGTGGCAGGTGCTTGAAATTTTCTCGGTCAATAGCAAAAACTTGAATCTAAACATTCTCTTAAGATCATTTAAATAGCACTTAATTCTGATTTTTGCTGCTTTAGTAAATAGAGGTGTAAAATTGACGGTTTTTAGAAAACTGATTCTTTTGCTTTAAAAAATCCTCACTTCTAATACAGAGCTGGCAGGCACTTGAAGTTTTCTCCGTCTATAGAAAAAACTCGAGTCTAAACATCTTGTTAAGACAATTTAAATAGCGCCAAATTCTGATGTTTATTGCTTTAGTAAATAAGAGACTAAAATCGGCGGTTTTTACAAAACTGCATATTTTGCAATAAAAAATTCCAGCTTCTAATACAGAGCTGGCAGCTTCTTGAAATTTTCTCGGTCTATACAAAAAACTCGAGTCTAAACATCCTGTTAAGATTATTTAAATAGCGCTAAATTCTGATTTTAACTGCTTTAGTAAATAAGGGACTAAAATTGGCGGTTTTCAGAAAACTGATTTTTTTGCTTTAAAAAATTCTATCTTCTAATACAGAGGTGCCAGCTGCTTGAAATTTTCTCGGTCAATAGCAAAAACTCAAATCTAAACATTCTCTTAAGATAATTTAAATCACTCCAAATTCTGCCTTTTACGGTTTTAGTAAATAGAGGTCTAAAATTGACGATTTTCAGAAAACTGATTCTTTTGTTTTAAAAAATCCTAACTTCTAACACAGATTAGCCAACAACTTGAAGTTTTCTCACTCTATAGAAAAAACTCGGATCTAAACATTCTGTTAAGAAAATTTAAATAGCGCCAAAATCTGATTTTTACTGCTTTAGTAAATATGGGACTAAAATTGGCGGTTTTTATAAAACTGCATATTTTGCTATAAAAAATTCCAGCGTCTCACACAGAGCTGGCAGCTTCTTGACATTTTCTGGGTAAATAGGAAAAACTCAAATCTAAACATTCTCTTAAGATAATTTAAATCGCTCCAAATTCTGCTTTTTACGGCTTTAGTAAATAGAGGTCTAAAATTGACGATTTTCAGAAAACTGATTCTTTTGTTTTAAAAAATCCTTGTAGTTTTCTCACTCTATAGAAAAAACTCGAATCTAAACATTCTGACAAGAAAATTTAAATAGCGCCAAAATCTGATTTTTACGGCTTTAGTAAATAAGGGACTAAAATTGGCGGTTTTTACAAAACTGCATATTTTGCAATAAAAAATTCCAGCTTCTAATACAGAGCTGGCAGCTTCTTGAAATTTTCTCGGTCTATACAAAAAACTCGAGTCTAAACATCCTGTTAAGATTATTTAAATAGCGCTAAATTCTGATTTTAACTGCTTTAGTAAATAAGGGACTAAAATTGGCGGTTTTCAGAAAACTGATTTTTTGCTTTAAAAAATTCTGGCTTCTAATACAGAGGTGGCAGCTGTTTGAAATTTTCTCGGTCAATAGCAAAAACGTAAATCTAAACGTTCTCTTAAGATCATTTAAATAGCACTTAATTCTGATTTTTGCTGCTTTAGTAAATAGAGGTGTAAAATTGACGGTTTTTAGAAAACTGATTCTTTTGCTTTAAAAAATCATCACTTCTAATACAGAGCTGGCAGCCACTTGAAGTTTTCTCAGTCTATAGAAAAAACTCGAGTCTAAACATCCTGTTAAGACAATTTAAATAGCGCCAAATTCTGATGTTTATTGCTTTAGTAAATAAGAGACTAAAATCGGCGGTTTTTACAAAACTGCATATTTTGCAATAAAAAATTCCAGCTTCTAATACAGAGCTGGCAGCTTCTTGAAATTTTCTCGGTCTATACAAAAAACTCGAGTCTAAACATCCTGTTAAGATTATTTAAATAGCGCTAAATTCTGATTTTAACTGCTTTAGTAAATAAGGGACTAAAATTGGCGGTTTTCAGAAAACTGATTTTTTGCTTTAAAAAAATTCTGGCTTCTAATACAGAGGTGGCAGCTGCTTGAAATTTTCTCGGTCAATAGCAAAAACTTGAATCTAAACATTCTCTTAAGATCATTTAAATAGCACTTAATTCTGATTTTTGCTGCTTTAGTAAATAGAGGTGTAAAATTGACGGTTTTTAGAAAACTGATTCTTTTGCTTTAAAAAATCCTCACTTCTAATACAGAGCTGGCAGCCACTTGAAGTTTTCTCAGTCTATAGAAAAAACTCGAGTCTAAACATCCTGTTAAGACAATTTAAATAGCGCCAAATTCGGATGTTTATTGCTTTAGTAAATAAGAGACTAAAATCGGCGGTTTTTACAAAACTGCATATTTTGCAATAAAAAATTCCAGCTTCTAATACAGAGCTGGCAGCTTCTTGAAATTTTCTCGGTCTATACAAAAAACTCGAGTCTAAACATCCTGTTAAGATTATTTAAATAGCGCTAAATTCTGATTTTAACTGCTTTAGTAAATAAGGGACTAAAATTGGCGGTTTTCAGAAAACTGATTTTTGTGCTTTAAAAAATTCTAGCTTCTAATACAGAGGTGACCGCTGCTAGAAATTTTCTCGGTCAATAGCAAAAACTTGAATCTAAACATTCTCTTAAGATCATTTAAATAGCACTTAATTCTGATTTTTGCTGCTTTAGTAAATAGAGGTGTAAAATTGACGGTTTTTAGAAAACTGATTCTTTTGCTTTAAAAAATCATCACTTCTAATACAGAGCTGGCAGCTTCTTGAAGTTTTCTCAGTCTATAGAAAAAACTCGGATCTAAACATCATAATAAGACAATTTAAATAGCGCTAAATTCTGATTTTTGCTGCTTTAGTGAACGAGGGTCTAAAATCGGAGTTTTTACAAAACTGCATATTTTGCTTTAAAAAATCCTAACTTCTATTGCAGAAATGGCAGCAACTTCAAATTTTTCCAGTCTATAGAAAAGTCTAGAAAAGTCACTAAATCCTGATTTTTACAGCTTTAATAATCAAGGGTTTAAAAGACGGTTTCTGCAAAACTGCAGCCTCTGCTTAAAAAATCCTAACTTCTAACATAACGCAGGTAGTTCTATGAAATTTTCACAGTTTATAGAAGACACCTCCGCCACTGGCTAGAGCACCAATTGACGGATTTAGGATGTAAAGCATCGCTTAGGAAATGTGAGCAGTTTTCCCAAAAAGTTTCAAGAAAAGTGTGAGTTAAGCGCGGTTTTTTCAGTTGCAAAAACACCCAAACATAACGTTGCATTTTTCGGCGTTATTCAAGGACCTTTTGAGCTACTGAGCCCGTTTTCCTGCCATTAGAGAAATTCAAAAGCGAAAGTTTGAAAATAGCACACTTAGGGGTGCAAAATTAGGCCAAAATTGTATGTTGTCTGCCACCTTTTTGCTCATTTCTTAGGACCAGTTTCATCTGGGGTCTTCACTCCTACACCACTGAATACTCAACTCATCCCTGGGAAAATGCCGGCAGTTTTTCCACAATAAATTGTCAGAATGTTTGTTAATTTAACATTCCCAAAACCCCCTAAGACACAGCAATTACGCGTCTAATCCTCGATGGAAAAATGAATGATACAATGTAGAGCATTTGCATAATTAATATTCAAAGACAGAAAAAGTGGTCGATAAACATGCCAGTTTGCGGATCTGCTCGATATTGACTAGTTTGAACCATTCAGCTGATAAATGGCCTCAACTGGCAGGCATTTGCATGCGGTTATTAATCGATCGCATTTAAAATGAAGCAAATACCAGGATTTTCGGTTGGAATTATTCAAAAACATCTCGTTAAAAAGGGAGCCGGGAATCGGGGCCAATAAATTTCCGCAACTGGTCAGCAAATCTTGATGAACGTCTTCATTTACAGTTCTTCCGACGGCTTAAGAACAATCATTACCAGTGGGCGTCGCATGGCCAGTTTGGCCGCACGAAGCCCTTTAATTGGCCTCCTCAATAATGGGGGCAATTTCACCTAAAAACTATCGACATTTTCCGCATGAAATCGCGATTGCGAAACGCGCCAACCGAAAACCCATTAAAGTGGCGCAACCGTTTGATTCAGGGCTTTTAATTAATATCAATAATCTTTTGTAATTCCGAATAAAATAAACAGAAACCTTTTAATAACATTGCCGGCCATAAAATGTTACCATACCATTTGCATTGAGCAATCGGCGTTTAAGTCGGGCCAGTTAACGATCCAAATCGCCGTTATACAACGTCAGCATTCTAGAGCTACGGCCTGCTGGGCCACAGTTTTTCGAAAATCCTCTAGATCTAGCATTGTGCGTAGATAATTGACGGCATATTAACGATCCGTCCTCCAACCGGCATCGTTCTAATCTACAGAACTGCCAATCATTCCACCCAAACGCTTTCCTGCCACAATTTAACAAATTTGTTTCTTCCATCTATAGATTATTGACGATTTCCGCTAAGGTGTAATACTACAATTAGTCGAGATCCTAATTAAGATTAGCATTTTTTTAATTTGCCCCTAACAAGGAGCAAAAATGCCGCCATGGATTTTCAGAATTTGATTAATTAGTCAATCTACCGTACAGAAACCCAGTTGGAAATTGACTGATTACGAAAAACCCAGTTTCAGAGAGAGACGTTTCACCAGCTCAAGCTGCTTGCATCTTCAGAGAGGTGCTTTATTCCACTTGCATTGGCCTACAAAGACGCTTTAAAACAAGGCAAATTTTTGAATTAGTCGCCGAAATTCGCTGATGAAAATCGCACTAAAATCTACTCCCTGATTTAACAAGTTTCTACGACAAGCCCGACCAGCAAGACATCACACCTAAAATGAGGAATCCGAGGAAAGCTGATTGGTCCCAATACAGGGACCACCTTATTGGCCAGTCCATGGGTTTCTCTGAAGGTGACAAAACCTCCAGAGAGGAGCTGGAACTGGAGGAGGTAAGAAGGCTAAACCAAGGCAACATCTACGGCATAGATAAGGACAAGTACGGTGCTCTACAGTCCCCTGGTGGAATAAGGCCCTTAAACTCCTGACAGGGGAAGCTAGAAGGGTTTTTCCCCGAGCCGCCAAGGGAAATCACCACAAAAACTGGGACCTCTACCTCAAAGCAAGGAACTGAGAAGATCTAAAAGAGGAAGTTGGAGAAGAAATCGTGCAGCGAGGTCGAGTCGCTGTCGGATTCGGCCCGGCTTGCGAAGATCCTCAGCACAGGTAAATCGCAAAACGATATAGAGACCCTTAAGAAGGAAGATAGCACCTGGACGCGAACGAAAAAGGAGACCCTACAACTTCTCCTAGCGAAACACTTTCCAGGCGGCGGCGGCACCGGGGCTCGGAGGTCCAGGTCTGTCCCGCTCTTCCCCACAGTACTACTACTACTGCCCGAGCTGTTGCTCAAGCTTTTCTCTTCAAAATGGTATCAAAACTAGCTTAATGCCTGAGTTTGTTTTCTCGTAGTTACATTTTCTAGTCTAGAGCCATTCAAGTCGCATTCGACTGTTTGAAGCTCATGTTCAAAATGTTGTCAAACTATTCCCAAAGGCTCCATCAAAGTGCAACTTTCCCCAGTTTTAGGGCAAGGCTTTCTCTTCTCAAGATGCAAGCAGCTCAAGCTGCTTGCATCTTCAGAGAGGTGGCTTGTTCCACTTGCATTGGCCTACAAAGACGCTTTAAAACAAGGCAAATTTTTTGAATTAGTCGCCGAAATTCGCTGATGAAAATCGCACTAAAATCTACTCCCTGATTTAACAAGTTTCTACGACAAGCCCGACCAGCAAGACATCACACCTAAAATGAGGAATCCGAGGAAAGCTGATTGGTCCCAATACAGGGACCACGTTTTTAGCCAGCCCATGGGTTTCTCTGAAGGTGACAAAACCTCCAGAGAGGAGCTGGAACTCCAGGAGGTAAGAAGGCTAAACCAAGGTATAACATCTACAGCATAGATAAGGACAAGTACGGTGCTCTACGGTCCCTTGGTGGAATAAGGCCCTTTTTTGGGTGGAAATTGGTGGAAAAGCGCCTGACAGGGGAAGCTAGAAGGGTTTTTCCCCGAACCGCCAAGGGAAATCACCACAAAAACTGGGACCTCTACCTCAAAGCAAGGAACTGAGAAGATCTAAAAGAGCAAGCTGGAGAAGAAATCGTGCAGCGAGGTCGAGTCGCTGTCGGATTCGGCCCGGCTTGCGAAGATCCTCAGCACAGGTAAATCGCAAAACGATATAGAGACCCTTAGGAAGGAAGATGGCACCTGGACGCGAACGAAAAAGGAGACCCTAGAACTTCTCCTAGCGAAACACTTTCCAGGCGGCGGCGGCACCGGGGCTCGGAGGTCCAGGTCTGTCCCACTCTTCCCCACGGTACTACTACTACTGCCCGAGCTGTTGCTCAAGCTTTTCTCTTCAAAATGGTATCAAAACTAGCTTAATGCCTGAGTTTGTTTTCTCGTAGTTACATTTTCTAGTCTAGAGCCATTCAAGTCGCATTCGACTGTTTGAAGCTCATGTTCAAAATGTTGTCAAACTATTCCCAAAGGCTCCATCACAGTGCAACTTTCCCCAGTTTTAGGACAAGGCTTTCTCTTCTCAAGATGCAAGCAGCTCAAGCTGCTTGCATCTTCAGAGAGGTGGCTTGTTCCACTTGCATTGGCCTACAAAGACGCTTTAAAACAAGACAAACTTTTGAATTAGTCGCCGAAATTCGCTGATGAAAATCGCACTAAAATCTACTCCCTGATTTAACAAGTTTCTACGACAAGCCCGACCAGCAAGACATCACACCTAAAATGAGGAATCCGAGGAAAGCTGATTGGTCCCAATACAGGGACCACCTTATTGGCCAGTCCATGGGTTTCTCTGAAGGTGACAAAACCTCCAGAGAGGAGCTGGAACTGGAGGAGGTAAGAAGGCTAAACCAAGGCATAACATCTACGGCATAGATAAGGACAAGTACGGTGCTCTAAGGTCCCCTGGTGGAATAAGGCCCTTAAGCGCCTGACAGGGGAAGCTAGAAGGGTTTTTCCCCGAGCCGCCAAGGGAAATCACCACAAAAACTGGGACCTCTACCTCAAAGCAAGGAACTGAGAAGATCTAAAAGAGGAAGCTGGAGAAGAAATCGTGCAGCGAGGTCGAGTCGCTGTCGGATTCGGCCCGGCTTGCGAAGATCCTCAGCACAGGTAAATCGCCAGAGAGGAGCTGGAACTGGAGGAGTTAAGAAGGCTAAACGAAGGCATAACATCATCCTTCCAGAAATCGTGTGAAGTCAGGGCGGTTGGAACCTCTACGGCATAGATAAGGACAAGTACGGTGCTCTACAGTCCCCTGGTGGAATAAGGCCCTTAAGCGCCTGACAGGGGAAGCTAGAAGGGTTTTTCCCCGAGCCGCCAAGGGAAATCACCACAAAAACTGGGACCTCTACCTCAAAGCAAGGAACTGAGAAGATCTAAAAGAGCAAGCTGGAGAAGAAATCGTGCAGCGAGGTCGAGTCGCTGTCGGATTCGGCCCGGCTTGCGAAGATCCTCAGCACAGGTAAATCGCAAAACGATATAGAGACCCTTAAGAAGGAAGATAGCACCTGGACGCGAACGAAAAAGGAGACCCTAGAACTTCTCCTAGCGAAACACTTTCCAGACGGCGGCGGCACCGGGGCTCGGAGGTCCAGGTCTGTCCCGCTCTTCCCCACAGTACTACTACTACTGCCCGAGCTGTTGCTCAAGCTCTTCTCTTCAAAATGGTATCAAAACTAGCTTAATGCCTGAGTTTGTTTTCTCGTAGTTACATTTTCTAGTCTAGAGCCATTCAAGTCGCATTCGACTGTTTGAAGCTCATGTTCAAAATGTTGTCAAACTATTACCAAAGTATCCATCCAAGTGCAACTTTCCCCAGTTTTAGGGCAAGGTTTTCTCTTCTCAAGATGCAAGCAGCTCAAGCTGCTTGCATCTTCAGAGAGGTGGCTTGTTCCTCTTGCATTGGCCTACAAAGACGCTTTAAAACAAGGCAAATTTTTGAATTAGTCGCCGAAATTCGCTGATGATTATCGCACTAAAATCTACTCCCTGATTTAACAAGTTTCTACGACAAGCCCGACCAGCAAGACAACACACCTAAAATGAGGAATCCGAGGAAAGCTGATTGGTCCCAATACAGGGACCACCTTATGGCCAGTCCATGGGTTTCTCTGAAGGTGACAAAACCTCCAGAGAGGAGCTGGAACTGGAGGAGGTAAGAAGGCTAAACCAAGGCATAACATCTACGGCATAGATAAGGACAAGTACGGTGCTCTACAGTCCCCTGGTGGAATAAGGCCCTTAAACTCCTGACAGGGGAAGCTAGAAGGGTTTTTCCCCGAGCCGCCAAGGGAAATCACCACAAAAACTGGGACCTCTACCTCAAAGCAAGGAACTGAGAAGATCTAAAAGAGGAAGTTGGAGAAGAAATCGTGCAGCGAGGTCGAGTCGCTGTCGGATTCGGCCCGGCTTGCGAAGATCCTCAGCACAGGTAAATCGCCAGAGAGGAGCTGGAACTGGAGGAGTTAAGAAGGCTAAACGAAGGCATAACATCATCCTTCCAGAAATCGTGTGAAGTCAGGGCGGTTGGAACCTCTACGGCATAGATAAGGACAAGTACGGTGCTCTACGGTCCCTTGGTGGAATAAGGCCCTTCAGCGCCTGCGAGGGGAAGCTAGAAGGGTTTTCCCCGAGCCGCCAAGGGAAATCACCACGAAAACTGGGACCTCTACCTCAAAGCAAGGAACTGAGAAGATCTAAAAGAGCAAGCTGGAGAAGAAATCGTGCAGCGAGGTCGAGTCGCTGTCGGATTCGGTCCGGCTTGCGAAGATCCTCAGCACAGGTAAATCGCAAAACGATATAGAGACCCTTAAGAAGGAAGATAGCACCTGGACGCGAACGAAAAAGGAGACCCTAGAACTTCTCCTAGCGAAACACTTTCCAGGCGGCGGCGGCACCGGGGCTCGGAGGTCCAGGTCTGTCCCGCTCTTCCCCACAGTACTACTACTACTGCCCGAGCTGTTGCTCAAGCTTTTCTCTTCAAAATGGTATCAAAACTAGCTTAATGCCTGAGTTTGTTTTCTCGTAGTTACATTTTCTAGTCTAGAGCCATTCGAGTCGCATTCGACTGTTTGAAGCTCATGTTCAAAATGTTGTCAAACTATTCCCAAAGGCTCCATCAAAGTGCAACTTTCCCCAGTTTTAGGGCAAGGTTTTCTCTTCGCAAGTTTGCCAAAACCAATGGTGTGGTTCAACCAGTTTCTTCGTAATGAACTTTCGAAGCACACGACCAACTTCCTGCTGAGCTAAATTCGCCAGTTCGAGACCCCGATTTTAACTCTTCCCAACATTTACCCAAAACTTGATGCAGAACTTCAACTTTGCAGGATTTCACAGCAAGCTGTTTTCTGCATATTTTATTCAAATCTCAGTTTGGTTTGATTGTTTCAGCGACAAATTCAGATGTTGGAGATCCTACAAACCGAAATTTCGTCAGGAACAAACCATTTTTTGTATTCTCTTCAGTTCTTCGGTCTGTGTTTCTTTAACTGTACATTTTTTTCTTTGGAACACCATCGACTATCGATAAACAATCGTTTTTTTTCTCTCGCATGCTTCGCTAATTTTCCAACATGGCAGAGTTGGGCACGAGCGATCGTGACAAACGGTCGCGAAAAAAATGACCCCAGCAAAGAATCACTTGCTGGCAGATTAAATCACCGTAAAGTCAATTAGTTGTAATGGCGAATAATTCACTTTATGGGCCAACTTTTCAATGTTCACGGATCATTTGGCCAGCGGCTATTGGTCGCGCTCCAATTCATCCAGACGAATCTAAGATGGATTTTTTGACTATTACAAATGCCGCTCTTTTGTACGCGATATTTACGATGTGTTGGAGGCGATATATGAAGAAATGTTGAGGGTTTTCTGGGTCAAAGACTTTTTTATTGCCCGTTCGTATTTGGTTTAATCCTGCATTCCCAGAAAATGTAAAATTAACTCCTAACTCTTACCACACATCTTAAGTTTCACAAGCCAAAACAAAATTTCATTAGGCCCAAATTCCTACTGGTTTTTTTTCCAAAAATCTCAGCTGCCTGATGATGACCCAAAGTTGCAACTACTAACGTTGTTAGCAGCGACTTTCCCCTACAAAATGCAAAAAAGCGCAGGATTCTGGCTCTTTCGGTTTATGAGTTATGGACTTCAGAAGGCAGTTGCTACCACTTTCAAGGTGCATGCCACCAAAAAATATAAAACTGAAATTGAGAAACCGGAAAAATTTTATATTTCTTCCACTCATACTTTGAAATTCGTTATGAAATTTGAAAAAATTTCCAAAAAGTGAGAAAAATTCGCTCTATTCGCGAACATTCAGTGCTCGCGAGCATTTTTGCTGGAACTCTTTAAGACCGCTCGAAACCCTCTAAGCAATTCTAGATTTGGCCACGTTCTGGAGCTATATTTTCCAATTTACTCGACGATGTTCTTAAATTTGAATTTGACTCTGGACCACTCCAGAAAAAGTGCACAGTTTGGCACCCATTTCATAGCAACAATCGCTCGTTTACGTTCGCCGAGCTTCGCTCTATTCGCGAACGTCCAGCGCTCTCTTTAGAATCTTTCTCGTCTAATCTTCTTCGCCTTCAACCCAAGCGAAATCTGCACAATTCAAACCACCTTTAACTGCAACAATCGCTCGTTCAAGTTCGCTCTGTTTGCGAGCGTCTGCTATGTGTGTGATTGCTTTTTATTCGCACGTTTCATTCTTCATTTTCACCTACACAACACTGCACAGTTCACGCCATCTTTGTTTGCTTGTTGGATTTCGTCCAGCTTCGTTCCGTTCGCGAACGTGTAGCGCTCAAAAGATCGCTCTATCTGTTTGAGGCGCTTCGACGCCTCAAAGAATTATGAGAATTCACCTGCAGAAGTCAGAAAAAATGCCTCAAAATTTTGATATTTTCGAAAAACTCCTGAATTCTAATCCAGATTTTCTCAAGACGTTTTGCTAGCACGAGTGGGTGGCATCTTCAGAGGTTGCCTCAACTATCAGGCCGCGCAAGCCACCCGTCCAAAATGTGGGTTGACTGAACTCAGGGAATTGTTGAAACTTTCAAAATAATGACCAATTTTCCAGCTTCCTGCAGTAAAATCCTCCTGAACTGCAGGAAAAGCTAACTCAAACTAAAACAGCCCCTCAAAGACAAAACCTTTATTGGAAAACTAGAAGTAATTCATCAAGAAAGGCGACTGTCCAAAAGTGGGCAAATAATACACGCCCTCGATTCCTGGATTGGCGTTGTGTCCAAATGGAGCGACCTTCGGCTCATCCAGAACCTGGACACTTGACTCGGCCAGGTCATAGTTGGCCTCCAAGGCTGTGACGCCCTGTAGAATGGACTCCGTGTAGAGGTAGATGGATCGCCTGTGATGGCAAAGGAACGTCTTTTGCTCGTCTGAAACTGTGTTCAGTAGAACTGGGTGAAACGGGTACAGGAACTGAAGAACTGACTAGTGCTTTGGCATCCTGGCTGCTCAGTGCCCGCATTCGGATAGAAATCCACCGTTCCAATCGGGGGGAAAGCTGGCACATAAATCCCTGCATGGTAAACGTCCACAAAGTCCGCAAAGTCGCCCACAAAGTTCAATTTGGTGCGATTGGTAATGTAGGGATCGAAAACAGTCATTCTGGGCACTGTTGTCGCCAGTCTTCCCTTGAGGTATTTGGCCACTGAGGTGGCCACCTCAGCTCCAGCACAGTGAGCTGAAACCCACTTTCCAGTACTAGAGTGGTTTGCACGCGCTCACTCACCAATGAAATGGGGATTCTGGACCTCAAAGCTGATGAGAATCTCCCCAACGTGCTGCCCAAGCGACTCGGCCAGGTCAAGGGCATCGGCAAACGTAATCGAGTGCTTCGTCCAGTCGATGTAGACGAAGAAAATGTTGGCAGGCCCTTCTTGGAAGAGGGCGGTTCTGAGGGCAAAATATCTGGAAAGCCATCTACTGCCGTCACTCAACCTACAGAGATACTAACGGTTTAGTTGAGTCCTTGCTAGGATGGCCGTTGAACATCACATAAGTCTTGGCGGTGGGATCCACCTCCTGCAGCACAAACTCGCGCTTTTCATGGGACACCAACATGCCAGTCTTGGGCTCCCGATAGAGGAACACCTGAACCAGCGTCTCCTCTTTGGAGAGGAAATCCACGTTGGCAAATCTCATGGTGGCTTCACTGGATTTCTTCTTCTGCTCGTAGGCTGCGGAGGATTTTTGGAGGGAGTGGATTTTGGGGAGCGTTGAGGACTTACCGGCATCAGGGGCGCCTTCGTGCGCCCACCCCCAGCTCAGAAGGGCGCAAATCCACCACAGAATAGGAGACATGGTCGAGAAAACACCGAACAACAGGCGACCAAGCTGTGAGTACAGCAGGATTTTATCGATGGTATGCAAAGTGGGTTTTCTTTAAATACCCATTGTTTTGTCGGGTTTTATTGGTGGGCGAAATTGGTTTTCGTTTTAATCAGTTTGCGGTTTATTTAATGGAATTGGGGTTTGAAATTGATGAAGCTTAGAACTCTTTGAACGTTACTCTCAGCTTCAGATTCCTGCTATTTTTAAGGTTTTTGCCCCACGGGAACCTTATTTCCTTCGGCTTGTTTCGCATGGTTAAACATTTCAAGTTTTGAAGAGCGCAATCGGGCAACTAACCTCAATAGGATTTTTAAATGAAGGACGCACGCTGGCACGGATTCTACCAGACTATTGGGCCGGAAATTTGAAAAAAAACACCTTCTAGGAGCTGAATTACTTAAAGTAGGATTTGGTCCATCCAAACCTGAAGGTTTTTTAAGAATCTCCATTAAACCTGGGATCAATTAGAGTCCCACCATTCCATCTAGCGCGCAATTACAATTTTTTCTCGAATCTTCCATTAATCCTCCAATTACCGACTAATGGAGAACAATCGCCTAAAAACTGGTCTTTAGTTTGTAGCCCTCTGTAATTGGATCAAAGGATTGCGCCCGAAAAAAAGGGGCCTAAATGCGGAAGCTGCCACATGAAATTGTTAAAACCATTAGGGATTTGAAGCAAAAAAACATGTTACCAAAAAACCCATTATTTTGCAATTAGCCCCGACCAATAGTATTTAACACACCAGATCTGTGTGTGTTTTTCGTCATTAAATCGATATCGCGTCCATAATCCATGGCAATTTCTCGAATTAATTGAAAACCCATTAAAAAAATCGCCCCATAAACCGGAATTGCGTTATTCGGTGGCCGAAACAATGCGACATAAAAACATTCAATCAGCGTAAAATGCAGCATTGCTGGCACCGCTTTAGTGTAGCTGTGGCCAGTTCCAGATCCAGAAAATGCATGTGAACAGCTACTTCATCGAGAGTCTGGTGCTGTGCTTTAGCTGTGGAGGCGATAATGGAAACTTCGGGAATGGTAAAGCTGCACTTGGTGCATTTTCTTTAACAGTTCAGGATCGTTTCCAGGTAACTTAGGATCGGATGGAACGCTATGTTCGATGGAAACCCCTTCTAGGATGATCATTGGAAAGCAGATTCAATGGAGTGATCAGATTGGAGGTCAATGCGACTCGGAAGGGCCAATTCAGTACGATTTGCCGGCCATCCAGCAAATCATCCGGCTCCAATTTCAAACTCCTCCACCTTCTTGCGGTAAGTCATTTTCCAGCCCGTATTCTTCAATGGAAGGTTCCACATATTACATTTCTGGTGGTTTCAATGCAAACTATCCAGAGATTTTCGGACTTGAAGACATGGTAAACCTCTTTCACCAGGTTGAAAGAATTTTCGATTAACACGCTCAGCTTTAGAGGTTCCTGTTGGATTTTTGCATCTTCGATTTCGAAGAATTTTCCAGAATCTCCACTCTGAAGCCTGGTCTAAAAGCTGCCAGAATTTAGGGCTTCTCAAAAAATTAGTTTCAAAGTTAGAGACGCAAGAACTGTTATTTAGAAAGATGACTCCTTCCTCAACAGCCTGAACTTCTACAGCTTCTGTACAACCACTGAATGATTCGATTTCCATCAAACTTCCAGGATTTCTTCTTTGAACCTTCTTCTAGCAGTGGCTTAAATTCCTAGTTCCTCAAGCAATCGGCTTCAAAACCAGGCACGCTGGAAACGTCGTTGTTACAAAAATTACAAGTTAAACCATTTCTCTTCAATCCCAGATTCTTCGATTTGCTTCTCAAGATGTCCCCTTTGAAGCTCCTTCTGCTCGAGGCTCTTGAAATGTCAAGTCTTTCAAATGTTTGGTTTCGAAGCTACACACATTGAAAACCTCAGTTAACAGCCTAAGGTTTAGTGGCTCCTGTAGACTCTTGAGCATGTTGGAGCTGCAAGAAAATGTCCCAATCACTCCTTTGGTCCTGGGAATACTTAGCCTGGAAGCTACATGTTCGAAACCTCAAAAATTGGGGCCACTTTCACTTTCCAGACTCAAAGTTGACTACTCCTGTACAGTCTGTAATCTCTTCTGGAGCTTCTGCTCAAAACGTGAAACTCCCTGGCACTTTTGAGGCTCACTCAACCCTCTAACATTACACTGCACTTCCAGATACACCACCAACTAAACCTGACCCATCTTCTGTACACCTCAAACAGCTCTCAATGTTTCCAGGTAATACCACACATTCAACACTAGCTCTGCCTCAAAAATTTGATGCCTCCAACTCTAACTCTTTATTTTTTAGATGGGTCTCCTCAATTTCCGCCACCTCTCAAGCCTCCAAGTAAGCAACAGTGCATTTTTCCTGCAGGTGTACCGTGAAATCTTTAAATTTTCCAGACAGCGCTTGGACTCCTACTAATCCCCAGGATGGTTCGTATCCAGATGGATCTCCAACGCCCATAGATGCTCCTCAGGAGTCTTCAGGTGAGCTTTAGAAATCACGCTAGAGAAAACCTCAAGGGGATTGTTTCAGATCCTCAAAACCCTGGTATTTGGCCCCATTATTGGAATCCCTACCCAGCTACAGGTAAGCAAAACTAGGCCCAAACATTTTGATTTGCAACCTTTTTTTTTAGGTCCTTCTTGGAGACCGCCGCTTGCTTGGCCCCTAGGTAAACCACTAGAACTTATCAATTCTGGAAGTGGAATCTCTGATTACAACTTTCCAGCTGGACCTCAGCCAGGGTATCCAAATGGGCAGCCGATGTGGCCAGGTAAGTCCACGGGTAAGTTTCCCTAGAACACTGCAAGGAAATTAATTGATTTCAGCCCCACAAGCTCAACCTGGTCAGCCTCCTTATCCACAGAACATCGTTCCTCATCCAGGTAAGCACTTTCAATTATCTGGAACTTTTTATGAGGGAAAGCGATTCTAGCAGTTCCCTACTGGATTCCTCCTCAAGCGAGGCCACCCTTTGATTGGTATCCCCTAAGACCTCGGCCTTCCACAGTGCCTTCAGGTAAGCGTGAACATAAACATCGAGACTATGGAAGACACAGTTCAAAGTTGCCGTTTTAGGTCCTCAAAGTTTTCCAGATGGAAGCGAAATTCCCCCATACAACCCAGACGAGAATGCAGGCGAAAATAATCGCCCTTGGGGCCCAGGTAAGCAAAGCTAATTAATGGGAGTAAGAGGAATTAAATGCGGTCTATTTCAGAGCCTCAGTGGAACCCAAACCAAGCCAATCAACCAACTGATGGTAAGTTTGAGGAAGGTTTAATTGAACTGCAACCGTTTTCCAATGAATATTCCAGACTCCAGCCCATTGCCTGGACTAGATCCTCTTGATCCTGAGGCCCCGTTGGAGCCCATAGGTGAGGAACTTTGAGGCTCAACCACTTTTGTTCTAGTTTTCGTCATTTTCCAGTTGATCCCCCAATAGATTTCAACCGCATGACCATCAAGGAAGGTAAGCAACACGAAATTGTCTTAAAACTAGCTGCAGTTAATGAATTTTGCAGAACCATCAGAACCTGGACCCACTGGTAAGCACCTCAGGTTAAAACCTGCATAAATAACCTGCTTTGTTCTAGATGTTACAGAAATCGAGATAATTCAACCAGGTAAGTTGTAGATTAACATGTGGTTGAATCAACAGTAACATGTAATGTTTTTTTCCAGAAGAACCTTTGGAGCCAAGTAAGTAAACTCTAAAACTGCTATTTCTTTATCTGTTGAGTGTTTTCAGAGTCACCTCAGGATGCAGTGGCACCAAATCCAGGTGAAAAAGATCTTGCAGGATTTGTACCTTGTTCTAACCAAGTTCATTTGCTTTTGATCTAGATCCAGAGCCGCAAAGTGTGGATCTGGTGACGATAACGCTGGATCAAGGTGAAGGCCTCATAAGCAGACCCATTATGGAGAGCGCAGAAATAGGGATTGCAGTAGACGCTTGGCTGCAAGAACAGCCAAATGGGCAAATCGTCATTGTGATCACTGCTGAGGACACCAGCAAACCCACATGGTAACTGAATCCACCTCCCTTGGCCATTTTTGCTTCTTGAGGCATTTCAGGCCTGAAAGCGTACAGGAGGTCTTCCCCAAACAAGATCCAGAAAAACCCACCTTGGTGCTTGTAGCCGATTGGTCGAAATATGTCTTCAGTGACTACACAGTGACTGTAGAGTACAGCTTTGAAATCGCCAGGCAACTGAATGCGATGATTTTACAGTGGCACATTCCAGTAGAACGACTTACCATTCTAGGTAAATACGCTATGATTTAATGGCTGTTCTTCTACAGTCTACACTTGTGGGTTACAGCGTTTGGAACCAGCGCGCACATGGCTGGATACATCGGCAAACTAACTGAGAACATACAGGGGGCAACCGTCTACAGAATCATCGCCCTCAACCCCACCGGGCTCCTCTACACGGATGCTGTGGAGGTGGAGCATCGCTTGAGCAGATCTGATGCTTCAACTGTGAGTTTTGCAGGTTTTGTGGGCGTTTTTGGCAGTTTTTTGTTCCAGGTTTTGGTGATTCATACGGAAACTGTTCAAATTGGATATGCTGAACCCATTGGGACCATTGACGTTTATGTAAATCAGCCGGAAAATGGGCAAATCTGGTGTGAAGGTGGTAACTATTTGGAATTTTAGTAAATTGCGTTTGGAGAGTAGGTAGCTAAAGATGTTTGCTTGTGCAGATGCCCAGTGCTCGCATGAAGCCGCTATTGATGTTTTCGTTATCGCCTACCGACTGCGCCCAGTGCTGGTCACCAACGATTTGACCACTGAAGTGCTTTGGGGCTTCCCAGTCGATGTTTCCAGTGACGTCACTGGGGTCTTCCACCTGTTGACCGACGAACTTGGAGTTCCCCAGTCTTGTAAGATTTCAATCTTCGATCTTTGTGCTTCTTCATTTGAGGAATTCCAGTGCCCCCAGAAGAATGGCCAATGGAAACCGTGGAAGAGTATCCATCGGTGGATAAATCCCAGTTCCCCGGACGCAATATCACCAACATGATGCTGATGGGGCAAAGAACCGATGGGTCTGAGATAGCGCTTGCAGTCGACCAACCTGATCCAAACCTGGGGGAGTTTTTGCTTGCAAACCCCTTGGGGGAGGTTTTCGTGATTCTGACGGAACAGCCCCATGACCAATGGTGAGGCAAATCTCCTTAAAGCCACCAAATGCATTAAAATTGGGGATTGCAGGGCGGAGCCTATGAAGAAGGCGCTGCTAAGCGCCCCAGGCCCGAAGTACGTGATCATTGTTGATTGGTCGCCTTATGTGTATCCTTCCTATGTCTACACTGTGAATGCCTTCTCCCACTTGGTGGCTGAGACCGTCTACAGTTTCCTGAAAATTAACAACATTCCTCTGGGACTGACGGAGATAATTGGCAAGTCCTGCGGAGCAGGACGAATTGATTTTATTGTAGCTTTTGGTTTTTCCAGGCTTCGCCACCAGCGCGCATGTGGCTGGAATGGTCGGGACGCTGGCAGCAGCCGATGGTCAAGAGCTAAGCAGGATAACTGGGTTGGATCCAGAGACCCGCATGTGGGAGAACTCGCCGCAAGCGCAGCTCTCCCAGTTCCATGCCACCCTAGTCCAGGTCATCCACACCAACACCCGAAACTTAGGCATCGCGCAACCGCTAGGGCATTATGATATCTACATGTTCGGTGGCGCTGAGCAGCCCGATTGCATCCAGACCGGTAGAAAGACAGTGAACTGGAAATTTCCCATTCAACTCTGAACTGTTTCCAGACAATGTGGATAGTTGCTCCCACATGAAGGCTGTTGAGTACTACATGGCGTCCATCTCCAGCCAATTCCTGGCATATGAGGGAGAACTCCAAGGACCCCAAGCCGTCCGAACTGGCGACTCCAACGTAGTGGTTGGCTTCAACTTGCTGCCGTCCTCCGTCCAGAACGCGCGGGTTTATGTCGTTGATGAATTCCTGCCGATTAATCAAGGTAAAGCCGTGCAGGGTTAATGGAATAGAGAACCGAGTTGCTTCTTTGGTAGCGCCGCTGGAAACCATCGATCTTCCCATGGTGGCCAACAATTGGCCTCCAATTCAACTAGTAGAGGCCATATCTGGAGTCCTACTTCACATCCACCAGCTTCAAGGGGGTGCAGCCCAGGTTACCACAATCTTCTACAACCGAAGACATCCGCAACTGATGGGGCTGTTGACAAAACTGCTCAACTTGGGCGAGCAAACTCCCACCTACCTCATAGTGGATGGGGAGTATTTGAATGATGATGATTGGTATGTGAGGTGTTTTTATAAGGGAGCGGGGGTAATTGAGGCTGTTTCAGGAGCCAGGACCTAGCGGACAAGATCCTCAAAACAACTGGGGATCAAGCAGTGTTAATGAAGCTGGATTGGAGCATGTACAAGTCCGAATCCTATGCTGCTTCCGCCAGTTATGCCAGAGCAGTTGGCAGCTTCGCTGCCCAGTTTCTGCTGGAAATGGGCCTTCCTCCATCCAACCTGCATATAATTGGTGGGTAGTTTGTTTTGGGGTGTTTGCTTGGATGCTTGATGGAGTTTCTAGGATTCTCCGTTGGCGCCCACATTGC
This sequence comes from Dendroctonus valens, assembly GCA_024550625.1. Taxonomy (NCBI): domain Eukaryota; kingdom Metazoa; phylum Arthropoda; class Insecta; order Coleoptera; family Curculionidae; genus Dendroctonus; species Dendroctonus valens. The sequence continues at coordinate 1,201,570 of JAJTJO010000325.1, read as the reverse complement.
TGGCTTCATCGGCAAGCAGCTTCAAAGTGAAAATGGAGGCATCCAAGTGGCCAGAATCAGCGCTCTGGATCCTGCCCGGCCCATGTTCGAGCATCCGGAAGTGGCTGAGCAATCCAGACTGGCGCCTCTTGATGCTCAGCACGTCGATGTGTATCACAGCAACATCCTGGTGCATGGATTCACCGCCCCTATTGGGTCCATTGACTTCTACATCAATGGAGGCTTGGTGCAGCCTGGATGCAATGGTATTTTTGAAGCCTTCAGGTTCAGTAGATCAAGGGAGGATAACTTGGGTGTTCCAGGTGGAGACCATCTGTGCGCCCACTACAGATCCGTGCAGCTTTTCATGCTCTCCCTGGATATCCGGGACATGGCCATCGGAGTCAGATACGAAGACGAGGGCAAGCTGGTGTTTGTCTCCGATGCGAAATTCGCAGACTTTGGGTTCTTCTTCGAAAACGGCCAGCCAGGCGTTTACTATCTAAAAACGGAGCTGGAGGAGCCCTATCTGAAGCCGGCGGAGCGAATTGCTGCGCAGACTGTCAATGAGATTGCGGCTCCTGAGGCGGGCACCGTCGATTTGGAGGCAGACACCGGCGATCGCGCGCCTGCTGGATACATCGATGTCTATCAGATCAATGTCCCGACCGCAGTTGGTGAGTTACTCACTTGTGAGAACCCTACTAGACTGGGGTTCATAAAACAACTCGTTTCCTTCTTTCCAGAAACGTTCACCGAAATAATCAAATTCCAAGGGGAAGCCGCAGCAGACAGTAAACACTTTCACTTTGCGCAGCAACTTTAACAGTTCGCGCAGCGCTTAAAGAGCCTATAAAAGCTTCCAGCGCAGTTTTATGCAAGCGACAATAAACAACTTTTAGGAATCATGTGGTTTCAATGACTGGGAGAATGTGGGTTTCAGAGGCAAAAGAACGACAATATAACCAGTAACTAGTCACTTTATTGACTTTCTTTATCGCAGGTAAAAACCGCCATTCTTCAGACCATTTATCCAACACTCACAGCCCAAAAAATAAGTTAAATGTACGCTTCAAATGTTTATTTTAACAGAAGATCAGAAAAAAACTGTTTATTTGCGCCTGTTTTGTCCCATGGCCAGCATGGTGGCAATCCGGATGAAGATGTTCAAAGTGTCCAAATAGATGGAAATGGCGCTAGAATCAAGCAAGGTGAATAAGTGACCAATCGCCGATAAGAAGAAAAAAAAATGGTCAAACCCAAGCGCATAAACCTGCCTAAATTGGGGCATATTTAATTATTTCGAGCGCTCGCCCATGCCCAACATCATAGCAATTCGGATAAATAAATTCAGAGTATCCAGATAAATCGAGATAGCACTAAAACAGGTTCACCTGCCATTAATTCCAGCCTCAAAAACCAAAACCACTTACCTGTTTATCGGATCATAGGGCTTCACTCCTTGGTACTCGGGCTGGGCGGGATACCGTTCGGCTTGCATCACAATCCTTTGAGTGTCGTACAGCAAAAAGGCGGAGAAAAGCAGCAAACCTCCATAGAGGGAGATGGAATAAAGTCCGGCGCCTAAAAC